>OX940879.1:98832761-99457761 GCA_954870665.1 Stratiomys singularior
ACAGAATCATGAAATGAAGCTCGATCAACACCAACGGACCAACAGGATGGCGGTTGCTATCCGAGGGAACTAGCATACATAATTATACATAGTTTAATAGTGTTGTTGGTCTCAATTTCTAATGTTTTACCTGTGGATTCTTTGACATGTAGAAATTGACAGGCTCTGTTTTCTGGTCCTCGTTTGAAGGGTTTGTATAATAAGAAGTTCTTTTCGTATACTAAAACAACGTTGACCAGGGTAAACTATGCTCAGTGTCAGGGTCAGGATGGAATGGTGACATGTAGGACGGTGGTATGAATAATTTAGCTTGGATTAAAAGTTGCTCCTGATGAGTCAGTTTATCTTGGTGTTGATTGGTCTTACTGTTGACCTTGATGTATATGAATCAATTTTGTATTCATGAATCATTTGAAATTTAGTGATTGGTGGTTAATTATTGATGATCAAATTTTGACCGACTTCGCGGGTCCTGAATTGGTCCTACAGAGTCTTGGAGCTGAATCTCGTTCATTGGGTAGATAAGTAGGTTGTTTACAATCCTAGCTGAATATAGATTGGTTTTGTGTGATAAGCCGTTCACTTCTTCTCCCTCTTTTTGTACCCTCTCTCTCTCCCTCTTTTTTTCTTGCTTCCTCTCCCAGTTTGGCATTATCATGAGCCTACGAATCCATGATTTCTAGACTAATCCTAAAGGATTCAGCCAGATCAACGCAGGGAACCGACTGCCCCATCCTGAAATGTCATTCTATGAGCCTGTGGAAAAATTCGTTTGCAAGCAAGGACTTTTGGGTTGAAATTAAAGGATTCGGCCAGACTAACGCAGGGAATCGACAGTTCCATGCTTCAAAAATATTCTAAGAGCCTGTGGAAAGATCTGTTTCCACACAAGCGAAGAAAGGCTATCAGAAAGAATCTGAGGAAATAAGTTAAGGACTGTTTTGGTAAAGCACAAGAACACAACCTAATTAGAGGTATACCGAACTTCTGAGTTCCAGGGAAGCTCACAAACAGGATACTGTCAATTACTCACACGGGCAAGAGTCTACCTTGAATGATATGTGAAAGTACTGGTTTTGGAAACTGGAAAAAGGCGTTGCGCACAAGACAGCTGTAGTCAGGTCCCCAGATAGATACAGTAAGCTGGAAAATCTCACGGGAAATAAACGTTATGACGGTAGGGACGGCAGTAGATGCAGCCACATTAGCTCCGCCTGTAGAGGCGTAGAATTCGCATAAGTGAAAATAGCATATGTGCTCTCTACGGTCTTGAGGTTGCCTGCAAATAATCCCTTATGAGATCACAAATTCAAGGAGATATTGTCGTCCTTTGTTTTGTTTTCGCCGTTTTTGGAAAAATTTTCCGAACTATTATTGTGTTTTGTGTTGAAAATGAATTTAATTGAAAAGTTCACTGAGCATCTAGATAAACTCCTTGCTGAACCTTCTGTCGACTGAGTTTTTTTTTCAAAATTTTCAATCATATCAAGTAACTGTTTATTAACGTTAATAGCAGTGGATCAAACTTGTGAAAAACATTTCACTACAACTTCGCATGTCTGTCTCAGCGATTGAAAACAATGAAAATCACGAATGTTAAACATATTCACATATTCACATGCAAACTGTATGCACATTTCTACAATAATGCAGAAATCAACCAGACACGATAACTTATTCAAAATTTCATTTCATTTGTATTCTACTATTTTTTTTTGTCTTCTCCTTCTTTTGTCATCATTATCAGTTTGATCTATCTGATTATAATGGCGCTTTTAGCCCCGATGTATGGACATGCATATGTGATGGTCCGCTAGTATGAATTTTGTTGAGGTTATCGTACTTTCGTGATAGATGCAGTTGCGCGATCTTCTTGCAAAGTCTCGTGTGTTAATGGGAAAATGCAATAAGAACGTGACAAAAAGGTGAAATAACAAAGAAAAGACAAAACAGAGGGAGGGAGAGAGAGAGCTTGTCTATTGTTTTCAACAGCAAAAGATAAATGTTACATGTCAAATGCAAATTTTGATGAGGGGTGAAAAGGAAATGTTTTAAAGACTATCATCAAAACGTGTTCGTAATTTGCAAGTGTATCCTATAAATGATGACATCACATGTGCTAAAACGTTCCTTTCAAGAAAAATAATTCATAATAGAATCGTTGTCGGAAGAAAATGATGAGAAATTAAGATATGGGGTTCATTGGCTGGTTTATAATTATTTAAATTTTAACGGTTGCATTGGCTGGGTTCGAAACGTTTTTTTATTTTTTCGGAATTATTGATTGATATTCACAATTTCTTTTGAGATGCACATACAATTTTTTTGCAGATTAGCGAATACGTATCAATCGATTAGAAACAAAAACTAAAACGGACCTTTTCGAGAGGTTCTTGCATCACAATCTTCATTCTTCCCTGACCCTCTTTCTCCCTCTCCCTCGCTCGCACACACTTTCTATCCTTTTTCTCCTTTAACTCTTTCTTTTACTCTCCCACTCTCTTCGGCCTTTTCTCTCATTTCTTCCCTTTTGCTTGCTCTCCCATGCTCTACCTCCTTGTTAATATCATCTTAAACTGAAAAGGAGAGATCGATCTATGTATATAATCTTGTTTACACTTCTCAAAAGAGGCATGCATTCACTTCATACCTTCTGCCTCATTCTCTTCGCCCCTTTCTCTTTCTTTCTCTCCAGCCCTGTCACCCTGTCCCTGTCTTTCATTCTCTATCCCTTGCTCGGTTCGCTATCTCCTCCTTTGCTCGATCTTCCTCCCTTCACTCCTTCTCACTCCTTTTCTCACCCTCCCTCTCCCTCTTTCTCTTTTGATTTCCCTCTCTCACTCTTTTGGTTTTAACGTCTCAAATCGAAAGAAGAAGTGGCTAAACTGAACAAGCAGGTCATGCCATCTTTCTCACCGGGAGATGATGAGTTTAGCTGCTGAAAACGAACTCGTTTTCGAAAAATACGAAAGATGAGGAAAAACCATCGAATGCTCAGCAAAGGACACACAATCCAACAGAGGACTGGAAGCCATAAGTTATGGGAGGCGTGAATGGTAGAACCAACCATCAGACGTTGCTCTCTGTCTTATAACTTTATGCATCAGTAAGTTATACAATCAATAGTTTGTGAAACGTTATTTTATTTAGTCATAAGACGTATTTGATTGAATTTTTATATATGGATTGGAATTTAGGGTACTTGCCTTCATAGCAACAAATCCCAGGTTCAAGTGAAATTCTGATTTAGCGTGAAGACTAGCTCTGATATGTTAATTTCGTGATAATTCAGGCCAAACAACATGTTGGTATGTCTCTGGTCTCTAAACGTGTATTCACAACTAATCCAGGACTATGGGCAGTCCTTCTACGCTACACGGCCGTAGTAAATGTAAAACCAAAATGGATCCCTAAACACAGCGCTGTTGAGAGAAACGAAAGAGCGAATGATTTAGCAAGAGCAAGAGTAGCAAGAGTAGATACGATCAGAGTACGACTAAGAATAGTAAAAAGGAAACTGGACTAAATCACCTAGTAGATTCAACTGGGAATGACAGGATTGACTGCAGCAAAACCTAAGCTCTTTGGCCACACCCTAACAAAAGAAGGATAGAACGACTCCTGGAGGTTAAGAAAAATGGCGTCAGAACGCTCGCTGGGGTATAAAAAGGCCACAATTGTGGAGACGGGTAGGAATTCATACATTGTCAAAGCATGACAAACATTGTGGTTAGGAAGAATTAGGGCACAGCATCTCCTTCTCGGTTACCCAACTCTGATAGAAGTGGAATATTTCGCGACCGCAACACCTGCAAACCACATTGATGTCTGCAGCCCTCCCGAAAACTGAACTACGAGCAAGCAATAGGAAAATACTCGGGCAGTCAAAGGCCTGGCAGAAGTGAAGCACTTAGGGGCAACCTAACCAGCGAACTTCCTTAGTTTCTGCGGCCCTCTAGATAGGTTGGACCATCTGAAAGCAATAGCAGAATACCCGAGATGCTAACCGCTTGCCAGAAGAGAAACACATACCGACCACAAAACCAGCAAACCTCCTCGGTTTCTAAAGCCCACTAGAAGGCGGAATCATCTGCAAGCCATAGAAGAATACCCAAGAAATCGAGGCACTATGTTCGCTTTTATTCATTTGGGCTTTTTTTTAATGAAAAAAACAAGCCTTTTGGTCTTAAAAGTCAGCCCAGTCACTAACTGGACCATCGCAGGCGGCGTTATTTTAACATCGATTATTTAGAGAATTATTTTTTTTTCGTTTTGGTTTTTACAATCAAGCAGAGAAACTGTCAGCACTCTTTGTTTTATGTACCTAAATGGCACAGTTTCGGCCTCAAACTTATCAGAAACAAATACTGAAAATCAACGGGGCTGATTTTAAAGGATATTTTTGGGCTCAGCGAATAGTACCATCGTTTGATGAAGGGAAAAAAATGAATCGATCACAACGTAGCTACAATCTTTATCTATCCAAGGTTGAAGCCAGGGTTTGATGTTTTCATACAAGCAAAACTAGCGTTTAGCCAGACCATGCTCAAAAGAACTGTCTTTAAGCCAGCCTTGCTTATGGGGTCTGTCTGATAAGCATTTAGCTTAACCACCTAATGGCGCCTCTCTCGCAAAAGAAATCAAATATCACGCAGTACATACTTGTAGACGGGTACTGTCAAACCTTCAAACTAATCCGACTCGTAGTTTTCTTCTGGCCACATGCGGAAGCAGGCGTGTCCCGCGGATTTTAGAAAAAATTAGAAATTTCAGACATAAGAAACCAATTCGTACAATGGATCCGCCGTTTGTCAACTCAAGACGATAAGCGCAGAGATGAAGAGCAGTGTTTTTCGCTTTTCAAGTTCAATCGAAAGAAGTTTGTGCGTCGTTTCGTAACTGACAACAACAACTGTCAAACAACGATCCACTGGTACAACCCAGGGAAAAAAGGAACAGTCGAAAAAGTGGTCTCTAACCTGAAGAAGGCCAAAATATTCCTATCAGCCGGAAAGGCAATGGCTACCGTTTTCTTGGCTTCACAAGGTGTGATCTGCATTGACTACCCAGAGAAGAGCAAAACGGTCGCAGAACTCTACTATGCCGAACTTTAGGACCAATCTGACGTTTGGGAGAAAATTAGAGCTTTTCCACCATGAAAACGCACCTTTGCCGTCACCACGGGCAAAGTGGTCAAACTGGGCTTTAAACGGCTCCACCTTTTTCTCCAGATTTGGCCCGTAGGACATCTTTTCGTTCGCAAACTTGATAAAGCCACTCGCCGAGCAGACATTTGCGTTATATAAGGAGGTCATATCACGGTAGTGATTCCGAAGTCTAGAAGGCTTAAGTCTGAAGGAGAGTTGACATACGTAAGCCTAAGTGTAGGCAGACGTGTAGACAGAGACTTTTACTCAAGGACAAAGAAAAAGGAGCCTAATATCGTGAAAATGTAACTTGTTTGATGATCTGTCAAAACTGTTGACAGATAGACTTGACGTTTCATCGGTGGCTTTAGGTTTTCTTTGGAACGGAGGTGATGGATAGACTACTGCTCTGTTGGCACAGATTTTGTGAGTTTTTTTTCATGATATAGGGAAATTACCGCAATTTTTCGCTGATAGTTCTTCAAGCTAAAGCGTAAAGTCTAATTATGTGAAGCAAGTTGAAAAGAAAGGCCACCACTCCAGACAAAAGAGGAAGGACTCTAACTTTGAAGCAGGGAACGCTGATAGACAAATAGCTTAGCAGATGAACTTTAGACCTCCTAGTCACAATGCGAACGAATGTCTAAAAACTTGCTTTTGTTTGTCTCAAATCAGAACTTTGTAAAATGAGTCCCGAATTCTGCGTGATTGTAAAAAAACGGTAAACCAAATTCTTCAACTTTTAAAATCAAACGACCATCTTCTCCTCTGGACAAGCAGCATCTATGTTTTAAATTCATGTACGTTTATTGGACGTCTGAACTTTTTCTTGTTACGACAAGCAATTGTTTTCTAAAATTATGCCATCAGATGATCGGTTTGTCCCCTTAGAGGACAACAAATTGGATTCGGTATCTCAAGTTGATTAGAAATTGGCTTTACTTTTTTCAAAAAAAAATTGAATGAACTTTCTTGGTTGAGGCACTAGCCCACTGACATTTCCCCATAGTTTAGTAGCAGTTGGGTTTTTTTTGGTTTCCTGCTCTTCTTTATTTTTCTTCAACATTTTACTTAAGACAAACGTACTTTGACGATTCAGCGTATTCGGTGACCTTTTATATTCTGATTTGTCTAGTTATCAGTGTCATTATCTGAAGGGATCTTTGATTACACAAACAGGAATAAAAAAATGATTTAAAATTTGACGCTTGTGTGTTTTTGATAGAGTCCGAATTATGTTATGTAGTTGGGTATAGTAAAGTGATTTTATTTTTAACATACCTTAAGGCCTTGTCCACTCTGAAATACACTTAATGATCATTTTTTCAACAAAGTATGTCACTTTTTGCTCCAGGATTCGCATCTTTGCTACTTCTAATCTAGCTCAAGGTTCCGATATTGGTCCCTTCTTGTTTATCCTTTTTGTAAACCGCATTGAATACTAAGTTGCGTATCCTGGCTTGAGGTGGCGCCTTCAACTATATCAATTGTAGGCAGAAGACGGAGATTACTTGAAGCTATGACCCTTTTGCTTCACTTTTAGCTTATGGATTCATGAATGCCCAGAAATAGCATTAAGTTGGATTGATAAAATTGCTCAGTATTTTATTACTCATAGTCTTCTTGTTTGGTTGGTCAAGGATCTCAGGATATTCACATTAGTATTAATGTGATGTATTATCGAAGCGCTTGAGAGGCATGCCACATGCGTATTTGTCTCCATTCGTAGTTCTTTATGTTAGTCAATGTTTCTTATATGCTTTAGATTTCCGAAGATTCTCTCGGAACGGGGTCCTGACACGTTAGGAGCGCCTTTTTTGTTGGTTTCGGATGTCTGGCAGAGAACGCTACTGACATCAAGCTCACAATCTGGTCAAAGATGGGGAACCTGTTTTTAAACATAAATTTTAAGGTTTTTATAGTCTTTATAGTTTAAGTAGGAAAGTTAGGATGTAAGGATTCTAGAAAACAGTATCCACATCTTTTGTTTTTGTTATATATGTTCTGTTGAAGAAAGTTTGTTGTCTAGCGCTGTTGCTAAGTGATTAGCGCCCCTTCTCCAGTGCATGTGTTCGGCCTTTATTGTTAGGACTGGTTATCTTTACTCACACCTTCATCATCTGATGAGAATGGTCTGATTTTTGCCAATTTCCGTAAGGGAAAGTACTTTTTTTTGGTAGGGAGGTGAAGACTTTTTACGCCCTGAGTCTGGGACTCCCAAACGGGCAATGCTTCTGTAGAATCCACTAAATATCCTCCCTATCAACCTGAGAACATAACTTGCCACGTCTAGAGGCACCTTCAGATTACCGGGATCCAGCGGGAAAGATGGATTCCTCTTCTTCAGAGTACGGTGACCTAGCGGAAAGAAAGGATCTGTTTTCTAGTTCTTCCTTCCTCTCAACCTTGATGCGTCCGAGATCACTCCAGTTTGGTTTTTATAAGTTGCAGCACTGCGCAATTGTATTGTGCCACGCGGTTTCTTTTGTGATGTTCGGTATTTTCGGGTGATTACGGCAGATCAGCCATGTAGATGTCATAAAGTAGTGGTGACAGTGTTAGTCCTTGTTGGACTCCAAGAGTTTAGGGATGGCAGCCAATTCTAACACGGGAAGTTCTGCCTTCGTATTTGAAGTCTATTTTTTGTGAAGCTGGAAGGAGTATGTGGAGCATATCTGATTATAATTGATTGAATATTTTGAAAATTATTGAACACTTTTAGTGTCAATCCCGCACGCCTGACTATTAATCTCAAATGTCTTTGTCAAGTTGAACACAACAAAGACGGTGAACTTTCTGTTTCTGAGACCACATTGGTCGTTTTGCACTCGTTCTGACAACTGAAGCTCAGTGGCGTTCCTGGACGTGCCGCCTAATTGTTCCTCAGGAATAAACAACGTCTACAAGTCTAAGGTGTTGGTTTTTTTTTTGTGAGCTTCCATTTGTTCTCACATGAAATTGTCGGGAAGTTACTTTAGAGACATGTTAGGGAGGGTTTTATATCCCGGTGATTTTTGAGTCTTTATTCTCCGAAGGAGTTTTTTTGATTACCTGGAAGTCCACTGGCTTGGCCACTCTTCGCACAGACATGTGTATTGTGCAGCTTGTGCTCATTATTCTTCATTTTTTCTTCCTTAGCATCAATGTCTTTCTTCGGAGAAGAGTTTCCACGGAGACGATACTCCTATCGTTTTGATTAATTCTTCGAACGTATTCTCCTAGGTATCTCCTAGCGTTGTTCTGATTTCCTTATTTTTTATCTCAAACTCTATTCCGTTCTCTTCGGGTAAAGTGATATTTCCAATCCTCTTATAGTTTCATTTCCGTGTTTTGCTTGCGGTAGTTGACACTTTGTTACTCTTTGGTATCCTGATCTTTTTTTTCAATGTTATCAGGCTAAGATTAACTTGCAAATGCCTTAAGTTATGCGTCAAAGATTTCACATAGTACACAGTGCTTTCACAAAACAGGACGACACTGAAAGTGGGATGTCCTTAATAATCTTTAGAATCCTGATGCCGTAGACTTTTGCAATTTCTATGTTAGAAAATACACATAAGCTGTGGGTACCTTTCATGC
This sequence comes from Stratiomys singularior, assembly GCA_954870665.1. Classification (NCBI taxonomy): domain Eukaryota; kingdom Metazoa; phylum Arthropoda; class Insecta; order Diptera; family Stratiomyidae; genus Stratiomys; species Stratiomys singularior. The sequence continues at coordinate 98,841,488 of OX940879.1, forward strand.
ATCATTTCTTCAGTTAAAAATGATTTCAAAAGAAAGTCAGACTTGGATGCCCAGACCAATTCGCATTTAAGGACGAAAATTTCATCATGTTGATATTTATATCTGAAGCAACTCACTTTCAGGCAATCAATCGAACCGACATTCTTTGACAGGAAATTTGGAATTCAACTATGAAATATATGATACAGAATATTAATCTTCTGTGGAATTTTCCCAGCTTTTCCGAATACGAGCAATTGAATTCTCGGAAAACCTTTTGAACATTTCAAATCTTATCCAAACTTCCTACTCCTTTGGCATTATTCTAATTCATCCAGCTTCCAACGCGTCATCGTAAGACCAAATCCATCCAGTGAAAACCAACAGCATATGACATGTAAATCTCTTTGATGTCGAACAGTATTTCAAATCGAATTGAATCGAAATCAAAAATAGCATCATATACAAACGTACCCCCATCCCTTAACAAAATACACAAGTGCTGATCCCATAGCACACACGCTCAGGAAGTTAAATTGAAATATGTCAAAGTTTAATGTCATACCATAGCACTTGTGTCTTTCCATTTCCTGCTGTATCCGACATATCCAATCATATATCCGTGTGGCATAATGTCATTTCGGTTGTCAGGCTTGTATACTCCATCATACATGTAGCACTTTGGGGATAACTATTCCATGCTAGTTCGTCCGATATTGCATTTCTTCAATTTCTTTTCAGCTCATGCAACCAACATTGCCATACCATCCCTCCTTCTCTTCTCCTCCCCACCTCCTCTCTATCCCGACTAAGCGTAGCACCTTATGCAATTTTGAATTTATATCTAAGTCAAATTCGATTCCTCAGAGTCAAATACATCATAGACAGGATGCGGCGATGTCGGGGTAGAGGGTTTGTGGTAGTGCAAAAGGAGAATTTTGTAAGGGTTCGTCTAAATGGATCAAACTAGCTTCTAGTCTAAACTAGACACGAAGACTATCGCAGAATATGCCGGAGTAGGGAAAACTCACTTAGACTGGTCTGCACAGAGCTAACAAACAAACAAACAAACGAGCCAAGGAGGCCATATGAAATATGCAAAACGCATGATTCAAGCCAAAGCTTGAATGTATGTGTGTGTTTATGTATGTTTATGATTTACGATCGTATCTTGTGTACAATTCTCATAATTTAAACAAAACTCCTGTAATATTTGACTCCAGACGTTTCGTCTGTAATTTATGGAGCGAATTTACAAGTGGTAGCTGGAGACATGGACGATGTTGATGATGACGACGACGAGGACGATGGTTTATGTTGTAGTGTTGTTGGTTGTATGATTATGGATGCAATCATCGATGCAAAATTCAGATTCAGGATCTGGAATTTACAAGAAAATTATGCTGGAGGCAATGTCATATATGATGTATTGAATTCGCCTTTTATACATTGGACAATTGGCCAGATATTACTTTGATGATGAATTTCAACATCCTTTTTGATGTATAGTTGCAGCACGTTACAATGAATTTTCTTTTATGAAAATTCATGACATACTGAGACGAGCAAGGAATTTGTTTTCAGTTGCAATTCATATTCAAAGACTGAAAGACATAAAATAAAACTTAATCAAGTTCACATATGCTATGTTTCAGTTCCTTATTGCATGAGTAATCACGAGGACTTGTATCCAATATTGAAGTAAAATTTGTTCTATTATTGCCGCGGGCCTAAATCGTAGTCAGTTTTAGGTCCTGCAAAGCTATTCTGAAGTTTTCGTAAGAATTTATTGAGAGCCATTAAGCTACCTCAAAAATTCACAGCGTAGTCCGACGTACCTTGAACATAGTTTAATTATTTGATTGTTACAAATTTGGTAGAGCTTTGCATAAAAGTAAAAAAAAACTACATTCGAAGGACTTTACCATCTGGTCCGTAGAGTAGAGCCTCTAAAATTTCAAAAATACCCGAAAATTCCAGCTCTCTACCCATTCCAGTACAATCCATATAGCTGCATATTTCATCTTCCTCCCTCTCTCTCTCTATAAGAGATTATAAGAGAGAGAAAGAAGACTCCCTCTCTCTTATAATCTCTTTCTCTGCCACTCGCTACATATCTCTCTCTTCCTCTTTCTCTCTCTTCCCCTCTCTCTCTTCCCCTCTCTCTTCTTCCCCCTTTCTTCCACTCTCTCTATCTCTTTCTCTCATATATCTCTCTTTCTCTCGTATCCCTCGCTTCCTCTCTCCCTCTATCCCCTCTTCCCCTTTTTCTTCCTTTCCCACTCTTCCTCTCTTACTTTTCGTCTCTGTCTCTTCCCCATTCTCTTTTCCTCTCTCTCTGTTCCTCTCCGTTTCTTCCACTCTCTCTATCTCTTTCTCTCAATTCATTTCTCTCTCTATGTACCTCTTTCTTACTCTCTCTCACTTACTCTCTTTCATACTCCACATCTTCCTCCTTCTCTTTATAGTACTTTTCCACTCTCTCGTCCTTTTTTCTTCTTCTCTCACTCCCTTCTTTTTTTCTCTCTCTCCCTCTCGCTCTCTCTCTCTCTATGTACCCTTCTCTTTCTTCTTCTCTCTCTCTCCTTCCCTCTACCTCTCTTCCCCTCTCTCTTTGACAGTGACCAAATATTCAAATGTGAACCGCGAAGTAACAAATTGGTTGATCCATCCATTCCTATTACAAGCTGTTCACGTTTTAGCTCATCCACACACAGGACATTCAAATTTACTGAACCATTTTCTGGAATATATCATAAGAAATGGACAAGTTATTGCTTCTACGATTCAAGCTTGACTAGCTTAAGTTGAGTTAAGTTTGTGCGGTGGGCTGGGTTCCACATGCATAAACAAAATCCGAAGCAATACCATTTTGTCTAATGTAAAACAGTTTCCGTCTCCTTTTTAATCCACTTCTCTTCTATTTCTCTTCGATTTACACATTACTCACACGTAGGCGGTGTTGTTGTTACCATAAGGATCCATCTCCTACAACACTTGGAGACTTCGTTTAGATTGTTGATATTTTATGTTCCAAGTACGCTTTGCTTCCGTTGGGAGTAGGCTAGGTGCCTACATAGTAGAAGGAATTTCTCCATCTCCTCTTGCAAGTTCATTGAAACTTTCTATCGCCATCGGTTACAACTTTGAATCCGTAGATACAAAAGAAATCAGCCAACGTAGATCCTCAACAGCAGTGCAAAAAAGGAGCTCGATTCTGCTATGAAGTAAGCTCCATAGAGTTTTTCAACAATTTTGAATCAAAAATTTCATTTTTTCGTTGCCAAAATTCTTATACAGTTTCTTGAGTCAGCCCGATCTAACATATCCTTCCGCACTAAGCATTAAAGGTTTACCTTTCAAAAAATTGATTGGGGAATGAGCTTAAGATAGGCAAATTGCAGCCGAAATGTGACCGGATTTTTGAAAATCATCAGCAGGTTTCAGATCCTGAACAAAGCCCAGATTGGATAGGGTTGTCTGAGAAAGATCATTACGTCCATTGGTTCTACAAGAGGGTGTGCGAAGCCATACTGAAAACTAAAAACTTGCATCTCTGTACCGAAAGTTTACTGGTTGTTTTTTTTTTTTTTGTGTCAAAAAGAGATATCGCCTCTCGCTGGCTATCCAAACATCCAGATTCGCCTACTCCGCACTTCTTTTTGGGGAGATTTGAAAAAGCAAAGTGTAGGTCTGGTTAGATTTTGGCGCAAAATTCTTGCCCACAAATGCGTCAAATGTGAATCAGTATGTTTGTAACCATTGTCAAGGCCTGGCTTGGACTTGATTGTATAAAAAGGTCTTGACTTTCATTGTTTGTAGCAAGAGAGTGCGCAATCCCATTCTGTAATGCCAATCGCATTGATGTCTGCTGTTAAAAAGTGGACATACGTGGCCAACAAGATCTCAAAATTTGTACTCTTTAGACTTTTTTCGCGGGGTTATTTGAAAGGCATAGTGGACGCCAGCAAGAATTAGCAAATTGACTAGACCTAGACCGAATGAACTGATCCTGGATTGACCTGGATTGGATCACAGTTCATAGCGCCAGTCTACAAATACAACCGTCAAAAATGTCTTGACGGTTACTGGTTTCAAGATGGCGGTGGGGCATACCACACTGCAAATCAAAAAATTCAGTGTCTGAAGTAAACATTTTCTAGGCGTCTGGAGTTTAAAAAAACGAGAACAAGTCAGAAATAGCACGCTTGGCACCCAGAAACCCAGATTTAAAACCCAAAACAACCCCCCCCCCCTCTCTCTCTCTCTGCCGCCTAAGGCTTCTTTTCGTGGGATTATTAGAAAAGATGACTGTATGCCAGCAAACCTCAAATTATTAGTGAGGTTTATCGCAAAGACATATGTTCAAATCATCAAAACTTTGCAAAAAGGACCAATTTTGCTTTATATAATATTAAATATCAAATACATATTAAACAAATTAAATAAATAATAGAATTAAATAAATATTAAATAAAAAACATAATAATAATGTATAGAAATCGGTTTTTTTTTTGTTTTTATTTGGTCAATGTTGACATATTGACATAAGAGATAGCGCACCTTCGAGATACATTTCAGTAAAGATTTGCTTTAATCTAGCTCCAGAGACAGTCTTCCGAAGGATCAGAATATTTCTGCTATACTTCGTCTAAGTGATTTCACTTCGCTCTTTGTGGTACTGTTGACCATTCAGGGGTACTTCGGAAGTTGGAATACATTATCATCCTTTGCAGTAAAGACCGATAGGTTCAACCAGCGCAATACAGGGCAAAAGAAGCTGGTTAGAAACTTTCCAAATACAACAATATATTCTTCTCAATACAAGATCCCAGCAGCTGGTTGGAAAGGGGTTTAATCCTCTGTTTGCAAAAGTTTTGTTGGGAATGACAAATGCTAAAATAATTCTCATGCCTGCGAAATGTCGCTTAAGTAGCAACGCTACACACATTCATTCCTGGTCATTTTTCGTCATATCTGGTTCAATTTTCGCAATACACGGTCTTAGAAGATGGTTGGCGAGGGTTGTGCTTCTGTCTTTCGAAAAGTGTGGCAGGAAATATAATAAGTGCAAAATGATTTACATTTCTGGGAAAAGTCATTCAAGTAGCACGGCTATACGACCTCGATCAGTCGAAATCATTCCGCGCTATTCCTCTCCATTCCTGCTTTAATCTTCTCAATACAAGGTTCCAGAAGATAGTTGGAGTGGGTTATACTTCTCTCTTTCCAAAAGTGTGCTTGGAAATAATTTTAGCGACATAATTGTCATATCTGGAAAAAGTCGTTTAAATAGGAATTCTGTACGCTTTCATTCAATCCTAGTCATTCCTAGCCATTCCTGTTTCAATCCCTTCAATGCAAGGTCCCAAAGGATTGTTGGAGAGGGGGTATACTCCTCTTTTTCAAAAAAATACGACTGAAGCGAATATGAAGAACAATAGTTATTAATTTCAAGGAAAGTCTTATCACTACTAACGCTATATGCATCCGATCACTTGTCATTCCAGATCATTCCTCTTCATTCCAAGTCATTCCTGGTCATTCCTGCTCATTCCTCTTCATTCCTGGTCATTCCTGATCATTCTTGGTCATTTTTAGATTTATTCATCGTCGATGTTGATATCATTCAATCAAAGCCAAGGAAATTTACAACATTCAAGCCAAACCACGCCAATTTCTAGCCAGTTGGTGAAAGTTACATTGGATGGTAGTCACGTTGGGCGCAACCGCAATTCTAATCATGCTGTCATATCAACGAATAAAACCTATAGCTTACAGCATTATATGACAGAATAACTAATCACCCAATGTGTTTACGTGACGCGGGTCTAAAAGGATCTATTTAAATAGGACGATCCCATATCCTTCCCTTTGCCATCACACCTTCGAGCAAAAAGTCGCAATCTGAAATCATATCATCTCGACTTAATTAGACTTTACGAGGTAGTCTATCGTCATTTTTACACATTAGATTGAATCAAGGATAATAATATTTTCCAGTTCTAACATATGATGATAGTAATCCGTAGAGACATTCAACTAACGTGCAAATTCACATTTGTATCCTCGAACGCACACAAACAACTAAACGGGCAAATTTTAGTGGAGCAAAGACGGCGAATGAATCCAAGTTCTAAAGCTCACACCAAACAAAATAGCGTAAACGACATCGTGCAAAGAACGAACGATGAAATAAAGTGAATGCTAGCCTAACCCTAGATCTATCTCGTCTGTGGCCATTAAGAACGATACTACCGAGTGGAATTAGACACGCCATTATCATCAGTATCTTTACTCTACGGTCATGAATCAAGAAAATTTATGGCACACATGTCGTCGGAATTTATCAAATGAAATTGTTCGTTTGCTTCAGAGTCCCGTCGCTGTTGAATGGAAACAGAGTGGAAAATAGCAAAATAGACGCAAAATACACATACCGTCGCGCATTGGTATATCAAGGAGTCAGCACACTAGCATCAGCAGCAGCAACAGCAACAACAACAACAAGAGCAATAATAATAGTAGCAACAGCAGGAAGAATATTAGAATCTACACACGGACATAAAATCATGCTGATGGTGATGATGATGATGACTAGAAAGCCATGAGGAGTGATCATATAACGACAAAGACAACGGACGACAAACATGATGATGCCTCGGGCAAATAAAGTGTCCAAATAAATAGACAGAAAACTTCAGACATCAAATACGTGGGACATTTCGAGATTGCTATCATTAACAACTTGTATCGACGTAACATTGCGTATGCATTGAGTCCGATAGGAAAGTGTCGACTGAAGCAGGATGACCATGTGAATTCCCAAGTGAATCTCCATCAGACAATCTAGAATGCTAATTAGATTTTGTGTGGTCATCGCGATTCCAGTGAGGAATCACACAGCAATTCCAGTGGTAAGTCCAGCAAAAGAAAGTGCAGTCTGCGTGTTCTTTTGGTCTGCGAAGTTCCACGCAACACCACGATGGAGTACAGCATCTAGGGTATTAATCCACGATGAGAACATCTAAGGATGATAGATGAGGCACTACTGTACTGCAGCAAATTAGCCAGAATCTCCAAGAATTCCTCGTTCTTGACGGACCAACTCGTCTCAACACACACGCTTTGATTGCGGCAAGCATGCTCAGGCCATAAATTAAACTAATCCAAGAGTGACTTTTAGTGTCGCTATGAATTAGCTGCAGCGACACATTAAATGGAGTTAAAAGTCACTTCTAGAAAATTAGTCACACCATGTTTCAACCGCTTCCTCCTGCCGCCGAACGCGATCCCATTCACATGGTCCCACATGCTAGTTCAGCGGAATTGCTCATCTCAGATACAGATACATACTTTTATCATCATCATTATCCGTTAAACGGTTTCTTGTCAACTCGAACCTAAAATGCGCGAACCTTCCACCTCCTCGTCGTACATTTTCTAAATATATCGATGGCCGAGTGTCAAAATGTTTCTGTTTGTAGTTAATCTTGTGGCCTACAACTACAGCTACTGCTGCTGCTGCTTCAGCTTCCACTTGGATACCATTGCCATGCCCGAGTAACTCTCCCAGCGAAAAGATCTTATCCGATCCTTGGAAGAAATGACACGATCAACATCATTTTTCTTAATCCGCGTTGGCATATGAGCATTGGCATTGGTCTCGTCTGTTTGTACGTTTGCATTGGACGCGGCATATTTAGAAGTTGAAACATCTTTTCAAGGAATCACATCCGTGGCTGATCATCGCTTACATGTTCATCCATGCGTTTTGTCACTTCTTGAAAGTTGCTCCGCGCCTAATTACGCGACTGTGTCATTTTGTCACACTCACAGATGTAAATAATACACATCGTCGCACTGCATTAAGGCATCAATGTTGAAAAAGGGATAATTGACGACACGGACGACGAAACGTGATGGGAGGTCAAATTGAATAGGCATATTTTTCGTTTTCGTTTTCGTTTTGGGAAAATCCTGTCGGAATGTGCGCTGTTGAAATGGGAAATGGATGTTTAGAGGCGGGATATCGAAAGATGTCATTATGCGATGAGAGATGGAAACTGAAAATGATACAAAGTAATCCGTTGCTGTAGAATTCGTTCGCCTAGGATATGTGATATATGCAGGACAGATGCTGGTTAACATGGTAATTTGTTATAATTTATTATGCTGGTAATCGGCAATTTTACATATGAGAAAACATGTTCGATGATGCAGAGAGCAGTCATAAATTATAGGGCGTAATCTGTGTTGACGACCATCCAACTCGTCGAAGCCAAATATTCAACGGGGAAGGTTCACACGATCCTTTTTAGTGGTTATCAAAACCTTAGCTATAGCTTTGACAATCTAAGTCACTTTCTTATACCAGGTGTATGCATAAGATGTCCTGCGGTTTTACTAAGAGAGGGCGCCAGCGAAAATTACGCAGGTTATTAATTCGATACATGTACGCCATTTTAATTGTCTGACATTTAGCTACAAACACATTCAACTTCAGTCCGCCAAAAGTAGCGTGTTTGTATATTCGTGTTGATCAATCATGTCGAATTTTGCGCCTGAAAAAGAGCATTTGCGGCATGTTTTGCGTTTTTTGTTTAACCAAAAGAAAAAGACTAATGAAAGCCATTGTTTCCTGGCAAAAACATATGATCGATACGCTCCATCAATGAAGACACGTTGGACATGGTTTCCACCCAACCCAATGTGAAAGACAGTGGGCACTCTAGTTGACCAGAAAAATGCAAAGACGAGGAATTACAGGAGTTCTTGGATGGTAACTTAACTCAAACTCTATGGTAATTAGCAGAAGCATGAAATCTGTCGCAGAAAATGATAAGCAGATGTTCACGAGTAATGGCTGAGTTCAATTAACTCAAGATATGGGCCATACACGATTTGTCGTGAAGATACTTGTGAAATGCTGCTTCGGCGCCACGAAATGAAATAATTTTTCGATGGAACTGTGACGGGTGAAGGAGAATGGATTTATTTTGAAAAGCCAAAGCGAAAAAAATTCTCGCTTTTCTCTGGCGAAGACCGACCTTCAACACCAAGGTCAAATCGCTTCGGCAAGATGACCATGAGCTGTGTCTGGTGGGACCAGAGAGGGATCTTGTATTACAAACTCTTGAAGCCCAGCGAAATCGAAAATACACAACCCTATTGGCAAAAAATGATAAATTCAAACTACGGGTCAATCGAATAACGACTGGTATGGGCCAGAAGACATGGCAAAGTGATTTTGTTACACAAAAGCGTAACAACAGCGAAATCACTTGGATGGGACATATTTTTGTTCCCACCGTCTTACCCAGAATTTGCATCATTTGACTATCACCCCTTCCCATCAATGGAGAACGCACTCGTATCCACTCCTATCGCACTCCTGCAGAATCCTGTCTGCGCATCTTTGCAGCGGTCCTCGAAAACATCTTATTCAAAATTCCAACGTTAAAAAGGGAAGGCGATTTGTCCACACCTAATGAAGCAGTTAACGGAAATAGAAACGAAATTACGAGTACAACGAAGATTTGACAAAAGGATATTTTTCCATACTTTGGATACTTTTCAATTCCTTCAGAGCCTAATAAAAGACTGAAAATCGATTGTATCATCAAAACAAATCCTGTAATCAAAAAGACCGCCTAGAATGTTTAGCTCTGTATTTACAGAACATAATCGAACAATGATAGCACTGGCAGGGTCTGCCACTAATGAGGACGTACAAAAAAAGATCCGGTCAACACTCGAGAAATGTATAGAATGTTATTTTAAGTTTATTTTAGGCAGAGAAATTTTTTTTTTAATTCTTGTTTTATTTTTCATCATTTTGATCTGAATATTTTTTTCGGGCATGCAAACGCCACGACTGACGCAGAAGAAGTTCAAACGATACATCAAATTTCCGACTGTTCTTACCATAATTAGGGCCACATCGCGTCACAAACGCGGCGAATGTTGTCTTTAAAATGGTGAAACATCTTGAGTAACTCAGCGCAAACTGAGACTTTGACGTTTCTCTGTAAGAAATAATCCAGGGGTGTTTAATCACAAGATGATACAGGCCGGTTCACAGGTCCAAAACGAGAAATTATGCGCGCATCAAATGCTTCTCTGAATAAGTCGGCGGTTGAACGAGGTGTATGATATATCGCATCATCCTGTTGAAACCAGGGGTCTCCTATATTACACCTAGTCGACCCGGGAATCAGAACGTGATTGATCATCATGACACTATAGCGGTCAACATTGATTGTAAATTTGTTCCCAGCAACAGTTTTGGAGACATATGAACCAATGATTCCACCAGGCTATAAAGCGCACCAAACATTGTTTTGACAAGCACCTGTGGCTGCTTATCCATACAAATGCGGCAGCATTGTTTATTGACGTATCCATTTATTCATAAATGAACCTTATCGCGAAGCCACATTTTCTTATGACATTCGGGATCCGCAAAAATTATTCTTGGGTTCATACACCGACTCTACTCCGTGCCCGGTGGTCTTTTGGCTTCAAGTCCTGTGCAACTTAGATTATGAAACATGTGGATGGGAGCAGGTTTAATGGTTAAACACGATGGGAACTGAACTCACTTAGGTCTCCATCCATACAAAGCTCTGCAGCTGCTATGGTTTCTTCACTACGCACTATACGACGTCTAGATAGATGCGTATTATCAATGAGACTAAACGTGGTTCGAAAGCGATCAACGGTTACTCGAATTAATGGTCCTGATGGACGGCTATGTCGGTCATAAAATTAAGGCAACGCACGATGAGTTTCTGGGATCGAACCGTTTTTTTTTTCGAAACAAATCTCCACAATTATTAAAACGTTACTTAGGCGTCAAGCTATTTATGATAATATGACATCTTAAATTGAATATTAAACGCATGACAGCTGTCATACCGCACACAGCAATGAAAAATGTTGCCAAATTAAAAGTTATATCTCCCTAAAAGAACATCATCAACTAGCAGCAGTCTAGTATATATATTTAGTTTATATCAAGTATGTATGACACAGGATTGCAAGCAGCGTAATTTTAGATGCCTTTCAAGATCAAATGAATCTATTCAAGGATTTCAATTCTGGCATAACCTTCTACAAGACAAGGCATCGTAGAATTTCGGTATCCCTTCCTAGTTTGTTGAGACAATCATAATTGAAACGACATTTAGTGCAGTCATATTTTCTATAAATCGCCAGCTGGCAGACATCTTTGCTACTAATTTCGGACTAAAGCAAAAAGATGGGCTGGTTTAGCGGTTTTATTACTTTGTTCTACAAGATATGGTAATAAGCATTTTGGTATATACAAATGCGACATTATTCTACAAGTTAACCCAAATCGTTTACCATTCAAATGAAACCAGCTTCTGGTCCAGATCTTGTGCACCCGTTAAAAATAACTCCAGTGGAATTCAATACAAACCCAAAAAAGTAGACCATAAAAACAACGAATCGCACAGTGACGCCTAGTCCTGTCAAGATAAGGATCTTCAATAAAACAAGCTTCAAAGGTTAAGATTTTGTACACTCCCCAAAAAAATTCAACGTAAAACCAATAAAGTCGACCTAAAAATAAGGAATCGAGCACAGGATGCCTGGTCCAGTCACAAAAACGGCCATCAGAAAAAAAAATTTAATTGGTCAAAATCTTGGACACCCGTCAAAAAAACTTCTGAAAAATTTAACATAGAATAAGAAAAGGAAGAGTAAAACGTCCCAAAAAATTTCAGAAAAATCGAACATACAACAAGCAAATAAGAAGAGTTACAAATAACGAAACAGAAGCATTAAGGCTAGTCCAGTCAAAACCTTCAATAGATGAAACGTAATTGACCCAGAGCTTGTACACCCGCTAAAGAACTTTCAGAAAAATTCATCATAGAATCAAACAAGCAGACCTAAAAATAAGGAATCGAGAGCAAGATGGCTGATCCAGTCAAAAAAAACCCCTTCAAAAGTCGTAGCGTCTAAATCTCGGGAACCCACCAAACAAATTCTAGCAAAATTCAACAAAGAACCTTAGAAATAGACCTATAAACTAAATTTCATGAACATGGTGCCTGGTCTGTCCAAAAAAAGGACCTTTAGTTGGCGAAATGTAACTGGTCCAAACTTTATGAAGCTGTCAAAAAAATCCTTAAAAATTCAACATGGAAGCTGAAAAGTAAAGCTTAAATAACAATTAAAAAGCGTAACGGCTTTCCTGAAAAAGGACTATCAGAAGGCCAAACCTAACGGTTGATTTATTTGAAGTTTATGATAACCGTATTAATGCTTGACTTTAGATTTGTTATAGAAAATATGAATGAATTCGTCAATTCAAGCACTTAATTAGTACAGAAACCCCAAACGAACCCGGTTAGCATGGAAAACGTAAATCTCAGTTTAGCGTGTCCTTAAAATAAGCCGTTGTAAAGTTAAGCTTCAAGCAAAGCTATCGTAAAGACTTGTGGTGCTGTCCTGAGTTGAACTATTTGGACAGAGAAAAGAAGAATGGGAAAGAAAGCAGCGTTTCAGGTGTAATTACGAGTCCTGTAACGTTTCCAATGAGCCGGAAACTTCAAAATAATAGAACTGTCAAAATTACAACGGGCAGCTTATGTAATATGCATATACCAACTACAGGTGTTCAAAAAAGAATTCCTTGGCAAAATCAGGAGAAGAGAACCAGGGAAAAAGTTAAGGAAGCGTTTCACCTCAGTTTTGCGTATGAAACCGCTGGAGAACGAAGTTTCAGCAATGTTAATCGGTGATAAAGCTTTCACCTCAGTTTTGCGTATCCTGAAATCGAACCACAAGAAAACTAAGCTTTAAACTAAAGTTCAGGTTAATCGGTAATAAAGCCTTATTGTACTGAAGGCTTGTAGCACGAAAACGTTGAGTGCCTCCAAATGTTTCGATCTACGTTGAATCATTGCAACGAAACAAGAGGAGCAGAAGTGTCAGTTGAGTTAAAACCACGAGTTCTATAACGTCTTCTGATTCAACTGAATCCAACCTCAGAAAAACGAAGTTTCAAGCATAGAAATGGTTAAAAAACCTTGTTGTGTTGAAGATTTGAGATGCGGAAACGTTAGTGCTTCCAGCTTCCAGAAGTGATTCTAAATGTGGCGACCTGAGATGAATCATTGGAACGAAACAATGTTCTTTACTCTTGTGCTTGACCTCCTCTAAGTCACCTCAGTGAATTTTTAGTTGAAATTATGAGTTCTCTAACGTCTGCAACGAGCCGGAAGCTCCGAAATTATAAGACTGCAGAAATTGCACCGAGTTGTTCAGGTAGTACGCATGGATCGGTAATAGGTTTTTCAAAAAGTATTCCATGGAAAAACCATGAGGCGTGGACCGGGGGGGGGGGGGGTGGTGAAGGAAACGCTTCTACGAATTGATGATAGAAGACCGTTTATTGTTGCTTGGTCTCCGAAATAGGAGGGCGTGTTCGATAAACCTACGCATCAAAGAGGCTGTTAACCGGAAGCTTGAGAAAGACTGCACCAATGTATCGACTGAATAAAGAGATAACGAGGACGAAAATATACCAAGTCCCAACACTTGTTGTAGATGAACTAAACCGCTAGTGTACTTTCCTGGAATAGTTCGATGGCTATCTTTACGCCAAAATGGATGAACACCAAAATGGATCCTGAAGATGAATGGCCAAAAGGTTAGCTTCACGTTTTGTATCCCACTGAGCCTCACTTGAACAAAATGTGACGAAACGATCAAACCTTAGCGTTATAGCTTATGCTGATAACCCAATATGTTTTCTACGGTAGATGCCTTATTGTTGGGCTCTAGCGTTGCGCGACCGTTTTAACCGAGGTTTTAAAAATTTGTTTTATGCCTTAAATCTCATCCGAAACGAAGAAGGCGTACGTGCTTGAGTTTCTTACAACATGTGTCTATGTGATGCTTACTTATTACACAAAAGGTTCTTTCCCGTCTTTATTTATTTCCAAGGTCTTGCCAAAGTTTTCCACAAAAGTCACAAGTAACAATTTCCGATTAGAAGGTATACCTGGTAACAACATAATGACGGCTCCTGTTTTGTGTTTGGCTCCTTCATAGTGACTAAAAAAGCGTTCTTATGAACAGACTAAACTGTTCGTATGAACAGGCTGAAAGAATAAAAGGTTTCTTCCTGGTTGCTCTTCTAGATTCAGAGTTCCTGAGGATGGTGCAGTCATCTTTCTCTTATGTAGCTTATTCATATTCATAGCCTGTTCCTATTCAAGAAGCGACTCAAGAAGTCCTTGTACATAGACCGAATATAAGCTATCAAGGCTAATCTAGAAACGAAAACCAACTCATAATTAAACTGACACTCTAAGGACATCACCATCTTTTTTTTGAATGGTGGTAACAACAAATAGGGTCTAAATAAAGTGTACCAAAGATATTTCCTAGACGTTTGCACCGCTGTTAAGAGTCTGATCGATATCATTCCTATCCTTCTCTCCTGACCTGAACACTGCAGAGTAGAGTATAATCAAGATCCATCCTTCGGACCATCCTTCGAAAAATTCTGACCAAATGCGGCAATTTTCGACCCTAGATCCTTTTGTGGAGATGACAGAAAACTTGTGTTCTTCCTTTATATCCTTCATTCGTAAACAAAATAATTCAGGTTTTCCTTTTTTTATTCTATTTACAACAGGAGAAAACATTATACGTCATTCAATTATAACGGGTCCGAATGCGTTTTTCAAAACGACACTCTTATACATTTCCCCTGACATCCTTTTAGAAGGGAAATATCTATCGGATACCTTTAAAAAAACCTTTGAATTAATTTATTTTTTGTTTTCGTCAATTTTTGAGTAGAAAATTTTCTGGTGACCATTCCAACCAGTCATGCTTTTATATTGCTTTTTGTACGAATTGATGAAGTATCCTGGAATTCAAATAAATACTAACAATTAGATGACTTAATCATGAACATCGACTGACAGCCTAATTCACTTCACACGTTATAGGTGACATTAATCAAAGACAAAAACATCAACATCACAAAGTTATAGCTTGGCAAACAGGAGGATAAGCAAACAGCCAAAAATTCAAACGACACAGGAGGCAAATTGACAGGTATGTTTATTTTTGATCACGTGCCTGTATGACCCGACAGAAGTATCGGACTCGATACGAAAGTTTGAAAGGTCGTTATTGTATATACGAGTGCTATTGTAAAATAATTAGGGTATTGTGCCTCTACTACTAGCAACTTTACACCCATAAAGGACTAACGACAAACCAGAATAATGCAGAAATCGTTGGTACGACCCAGATGTTTCTCGTTGTATCAAAAGTCCAAACGCTGTGTTCAGGGAAAAAATCAATGGGTCCAGACTAATAAGTTGTTAAAACGTGTCCTTGCGCCAAAGGAATCTTCAGAAAATTCAGTATTTTATATTTCAGTACTATTTTTGCCAAAAAAAACATTCCCGACATTTCCAGCTTTTTAGCCAATCACGAAAAAAGAAACACTTCTCAACTCAAAATCAAGGACTCAACGTCACATTACTACATTGTCCTTGCTGTCGTTTAATGTAACGTTTCCATCCATCACATTGACTTTTCTCATGTCACATACAGACACAAACACAACATTTTCCCATTCCTTATGTGACCACTATATGTATATGTAAACAAAAATACACACATACAGTCTGTATAGCAAAAATGATTAATGATATCTGCCCAGCATCGACAGCTCATGTCAAACGAAATATAAATAATGTCGATTGGTGCCGAAACGAAATTTTAATACATCATTCATTCATTTAATAGAAAGGTGTGATGATGGTGCAAATCCTACATATATGACTCACATGGCATGGCGAAAACATGCATGGATAGGGACAACGTGAAGGACGTGGTATGTTGTATGGTCGCACTGAATTTCGATGGACAGACATTAATAGGTTTGTGCTTTTCCTATCATCCATTTCAGAATGATGTGGCAAACTCCTAAGTGACATTCAGCCAGACGATGACGGATGATAGGGACACATTGTGTAATGAATAGTATCCTTTAGAGTGCTTTGCATCACGTGTGTCACGTTCTAAACTTAAGGGTGCTATGGAGGAACTGAATTCTATCGCGTTGAAACCTGGTTCGCACCGTGAATAATTTTTTGAATTTGGCGCCAAATCTGGAACTCTTGTGTCCTTATGCAAGGACCGTTTCTGGTGGATGGATTCCTGTAACAAAATTTCTTGACAATTAATCAAAAGATTTTCACGGTCCAATCTATAATGACCACCATTAAAAGCTTGCAGCTCAAATAAATTCCTCATCCTTTCAGAAAACTCACAAACATGTCCGCCAGTCGACATTGAATGCTCATCAACTTTGACCAGAGATTTGATCTCGCTGGGTAGTGTGTAGTTTGTTTCCTGCCGACTTCACCATAAAAACAAACTTCGATAACCTGCACATGATTAAATGGAGTGACATGTTGAAATTTTATCCAGAAATATGGGAAGCTCAACACAAACATCATTGCACCGCCTACTATATGAAGCCGAAACACACACATGCCAGCTCGGTTGAATGTTGAAGGCGATTGATTGATCGTGAAGGAGTGGAAGGTGGTGTAACATCCCCCTCGACAGACCTGCCCGGCATTTCAAACATTCTTGATTTTAGAGCCAAGCAATTTGGCCTGCTGGTTCGAATCGACACTATTGCACTGAAAAGCTTCGAATTCTCCAATGCATATGAAACAAATCGTGTTGATGTTCTATTTCCTTTTGCTTACGTCCTGCACAAAATGTATGGTCGAATGGATGGACGCACGGATGGACAGCAAACGAACGAAAACCAGCCGACACACGTTCAATTCGCATAAGTCGAGAAGAGTGATGGATCAATATGTTATTTTCATTTTGAGGTTCCCAACTCACGTCAATATGGAGCTGGTATGTTATTAAGGATGTGCCAGGCTCGTTATACGTTGGTATAGTTTGTACGCTAAGCTGTATCCTAAATTACATGAAAATAGCTCCTAGCAAACCTATGATGAGACTACCCTATAATTTTCTAGTCGTTTCTCATTGATGGAAAAGTGCTCGTTGCAATTGACATGATAAATATTTGTTCATCCAGTTACGATATTTTGTTTTGCAACGGAATGCAAGGATATGAGAAGTGATTTTGTAAGCTCACCGTTGTGAAGAATGGAAACTATGAAAACATAAAATCTACTGAATTTTGAGTCCTTATTAGGGCCTTGGCGATTACTGGAGAAAAACCTAAAGAAGGACACTATCCTTAGCTGATCAGCGATGGTAGCAATGTAAGAAATTTGAATTGTAGCTCTTTAATTTTAATCATTAACGCTAGAATTAAAATTGTAACCCAGTAGCCATTTGGCTAAAAAACAGTAGGAGAAACTCACCAAGGAACTCAATGGTAGAAACCAAAATCGTACCGATGCCTCTCAAAAAACCAATAGACTCCCGACATTTGAGTTATGAACTATCAAAGTCACGTTGGCGTTACTGGCGTTACTTTTGCAAATAAGTCCGAACCCAATCATCAATTGTAGATCCGAATTACTTCTGCGATCAAGTGCAATCTAAAATCCACGCAAAGCGCAAGGATGTTTAATAATTCATTGGAACTATCAAATATAATATTTGCTACCAAGAATCATCACTTATCACTATTTTTCTCTATAAAAAAACCAACAAATGTTAACTGTCATTTGTCAAATGGCATATTTTGTGTCAAAATATGGTGAGATCCATTTGAATATTTTAACTCACCACACAGCAAGCGCATTCACCACGCCTGGATTATGCCTAGATAATGTGACGTCAGTTCATAAGCTACCAATTAGTGAACAACCGCAACGAGGGCAACAGCAATCCATTCAGTACGTTGAGATAAGTTAAAGTGCAGAAAATGTTTCGTTCGTTCTTTTTATTTTCTCTTGAAATTAAGATAAGGAACGAACTGAGGAGTTTAGACGAGTATCGAAGTCCGATCTGGTCCGAAATAACAAAGCTCCAAGTATACAAATCTGTGATAAGACCTGTATAATTTTATGGGTGTGAAACATGAACCATAACCCCAAAATCTGCAAATATATTGAACACCTTTGAGCGACGAGCGATGCGGAATATTGAAACGAAGCTAGATGAGGAGAAAGGTGGATTCGATGCAACCCCTAGCTGCATGAAATTGTTGACGAGCTGGAGGTTTCAATGATGGTAAGAATGCAGAAGCTGCAATGGCAGGCAATTTACTGTCTCCAACTCGGTAAGGAGCATATCCTGGATGAAGCGCTGTGGTTTGTATTTGTGCCTAGAAGTTTAGCACACCTACCAGTGTGTGGCGGGTTCTAAACTGGGATTACAGGAACCCCATCCTTTGGATAAGGGGCGACGGTTGACGCACAAATCAATTCCGCCTGTGCAGACCGTGAGGTTATATTTATAGGGAGAACTGAAGGCTGGAGACCAGTGGGGAAACCCAGGAAACGCTGGTTTGACTTTTTTACGAAAGCAGCTCATCGCAGCCCGGATTTCAAAATTAGAGAACGCGGTCGATGGATAATACACTTGGAGGCGCTTGTTGGAAGTAGCGAAGGCTCGGGAAGTGAAATAGTGCTAAGAAGAAGTATTAAATGAAAAGAACTAACACATGATTTTGAGTTCGAAATATTGACAAAAGAAAAGTGAACAAGAGAAAACGTTGGCATGGATTTTTTCACAAATTTTAAGGTATCACAAGCAAAAGTTTTTCAATGTCATAGGATACGTATCCCAATGTGCATAAATACAAATTATAAAACAGTATATAAGCAATACTCACATGACATTCAGCTTCAAATCACATGTCCATTCATTTCAGTGTGATTTTTACAATTTGGTTTATAATTTATTTTGAAAAATTAATGACTGTACTTAGCCCGCTGCTTTTCTAAACATGGGGGGGGGGGGTCAAAACCGTATGATTGAGAGTTTGTTCTACGTTTTTCCTGAAGCTTTTTCCCCCAGTTTCTTACGACCATGGTACAACCCTTAGTGAATTGGATGCATCAACCGGCTCTAAGTAGTCTGAAAGCAATGTTTCAAGAAACTTAGAAATAGTCTGGACCCGGGCAAGCATCAATAGAGGTTTGAAATCAGGGTAAAAATTGTTACCTAGACGCTGACTTATCTGAGATGTGATAAGCATTTATTCATACATTGATGATATAAATAGGTTTTGGTCCAGTTTTTACACCCGGGGAAAGCCACTAATGAGCTGGATCAATCGGCTTAAAGTTGTCTGAGAAAGAAGTTTAAGGACGCTGAAAAAAGTCCGAAAAATTGACCTAGGGCTGGCGTCAAAAGAGGTTTAAAGTGCGAATAAAAATGTTTGCCTGGACTCTGACGTATCTAAGAACTACTGTGCGTCGTTGCATACATTGGATCAGACATATGCGTGACAGATTTTGCCGTTGAAATCGAGCGTGTACTTCCAGTGATTGAACAGTTCTACTGCGAGCTCGGTTAACGCGTTAAGCAAGTCAAACGCTCAAAAATTCATACTGGAGTACTTAGAGGACAGGTAATGGTTGAATATGAGAATCTTCCATGGAAACATATGCCTAGGAAAAGACCTGTCAGAACTTGTCCTCAAACTCAATCCATTCAAAATTAGGCTTCACTTTTCATGAATTTCCAAAACAAGGAGCTTTCCTTCCATTCGGATACGTAAATCACCTTAATCGACAGCCATGACTTTTCCTACGATTACGCTTGAGTTTGAGAGGTGAGTTGTACTCTTTGGGGGACTCATCTCAACGCCTTACATTGCGTCAAAAATATCGAAAAAATCAGTGGAGAAACGAAAGATTGAACAAAGTTCAGAGCCAAAAAAACATATACTGGAAAGTGCTTCAGAATACACACTGAAAAACTTCCAGTTTAAGGACAGTATATCATCGAATACAAAAGTTTTCTATGGATTTTGACGAAGGAGAGGTATGTGTCTAAACTTGCCTTCAAAATAGGTCAGCCCAATCAAAATAAGTCTTCATGTCTCGTGGATTTTCAAAATAAGTATCTTTTCTTATATTCGATACCCAAATTATTTGCATCGACAGCCATGACTTTTCCAACGGCTACGTTTGGGTTTGAGAGTCGAGGCATGGTATACCTGGCATTGCGGCAAAAATATCAAAATGGCAAATGCTTAAAAATATACACTGAAGTACTTCCAGTTTAAGGACGGATTATCATCGAACATGAAACTTTTGATAGAATTGAACGAAGGAGAGATATCTGTCAGAACTTTTAGTCCAACGTTTCTCGTTCTCTTTATATCGCTCTCGCTCTCTTTTTCTCTCTCTCTCTTTTGCGCCAGACGTCAGAGCTACTTCTACTACTTCTGAATCTAACAATTTTTATCTCTGACAGAATGATGAGAAGAACTATCTATCTCCTTATCAACCCATTGAGAGAAACACAATGGAATTGACAAGTCAAATTTGCTATTCATGCCACTTTAACATAACCGTAGTTCATCAAGTGTTGCCCTTATCCAGTGAAAGATGACATAACGAAACAATAACCTTTCTTCATTGTTTTGTATCTTTGGAGCAAAGCAGGTGCGGTATAGACCGGAAACGACTGAAGTGTGTACAGCATAGACTATTCCCAAAAGGATGCTTGAATCGGTTGAATTCGGTTCAAAATAAGGAACAAAAAGGAGGAAACTTTGTATAGAACTAGATAATGGCCTGCTAATAGGGTTGTTAGTGTTAGGCACAATCCGAACCGTAATCCAGATTAAAGCCACCTCATTTTAAATCTAGAGTTCCACGAGCTGGTGACCTGGTTAAAACCACGCTTAACCTTGATAAATCGTCTAAAGATGCACAGGTTTATTTTGGAAGGCTTATGCTCTGATACCAGAAATACAAATTCGAATAACACAGTCAACAGCCGGATTCCAACCTGTTAAATTTTGCTGTCAGATACTTTGTAATTCTCTGACAACTTCATCATCAGGTGTACCTTTAGGTTTAGTAGCGACTGTTTGTTCACAACTTGACAGGATGAAAATAATCGGTAGTATGGACTCAAAATCAATGGTGACAGCTGCTTAAGGTGTGCTTACAAGCCATCCAATGCTGAAGGACTAAAATATTACAATGAAACAAAGTCGCATCCTGAACGGCAGTGCACAGTTGGCTTCCATTATAACCCGAGTGAACACCAAAAAATATTTGACCCGAACCAATTCCAGCAGAAGTCTACTAGCTGTTGCTTTGATACTTCTTCTTCAAATGTTTGGGGTTAACACAATATGATAACATACTGCTGTCTTGGAAGCACATATAGAAGATATGCGATCAGATTGTGTACGTCTTGCAGATCTCCAACGTTGATTATTAACGTTGGGAACCTGCAAAGCATGGGAGTAGCCATTATTTGAAGGTAACACTCGATAGCATCCTGCATCCTGTAAGACTTATGATCAGATTGTGTTTATGGCAACTACTCTGACAAGAAATTACGGATTTGCAAGAAAAATAAAAACATTTCTAATAATCACATTATCCTACTTGATCCTGTTGTGCACAGTGTCTACGCGGAATTCGATTTGAGCGACGTAGTATCGATCTTGGATGACAAACAGTCAACGTAGGTTTGACATTTATTGAAAAGTTTAAGGAATTGCAGAATTAGTGGGTACAGAAGTAATTCAAATTATTCTGTTCGTCATAACGGAGAAGACAAAAATTCTCAATTTTCTCAATTCCTCAAAAAAGGATCAAAAGGACGTAGGAAGTGCAAATAACTTCTGGGCCCGTGATGTTAAATGTTGAAAATTTGGACTATCTCTAGTGCTGAGTCCTCAAAGGCAAGTGGAATGAATCAATTGGGAGTCTAGGTCAACCGATTTAGGGTTTAAAAGTTTAATACATTCTTAAGTCTAAAGGCTCGCTAAAGTAACAGAGGTCCCGACTGAGCGAGTTTCGAAAAGGACACGATTGCTCTGTTCAGGATGTCATTTTGAGCTCATTCTGTGATCCCTTCATTTGCGAATAGTTATTAGAGCACTGAGTAATATCTGAATAGAGGATTCATGTCCTGTATTTTGAGTGATGATTGATAGATAACATGTTGCTAATAGCACTACAGAGTAGGGAAACAAGGTTCGTTCGGTTCGTTTTTGCTCATAATGGGTTAAAGATTGATTGAAAGGTGACAAATAAGAGGAGTTAGGATAAAATTAAAAACAGTACTCTGAGAGCTCCTAGCGTAGTTCTATCTGCAATACAACAGGAAGCAATCAGAAGATGTAGTGATGTTGCAGACATTTTTTCATATGAAAGATGTTCTGGTGAGTACACATGAAACAGGTATTAGCATTGTGTAGCGTCCATGTTAGGATGGGTTTTAAGATAGGCCAAGTGCATTGGAAAAGTGTGGAAGATTACGCGAATTTATATGATGACACTTGGACATTATTATCAGCATTACTACCTATTCATTGTGGTTTGGATCCTCCCTCAAGGGTACTACCTTGAGAACTTATCACTTGGAACACTTTGCCACTGAAAAATCAAACGCTACAACGAAACAGATTGCCGAGGCAAGCATATTCGCCGGGAGGCCGAAACTCCTGTCGAATCCACCTCAAAGAGTATTCAAGCCTGCCAATAGCAGCGAGAAGACAAGCTGCTGGTGATCTATCTTCACAGCAGCACAGCTTCAGGGCTCACCATTCTATGATCGATGCAAAAGCAGAAGTGGTTAATGCGATTCAGTGGGCAGAAGCCTACAATCACCATTTGAGGAGGATAGTATTCTTCATAACACTCAATATGAAGAATGCCTTGAATTCTGCTAGACGGACGTGGTGAAGTATCCGACGAGGATAGAAGGAAGGAAGTACCTCAAAGACCGGAAACTCGCTTATGACACATTGAGTCTCGGCGAAGAATCGATGTGACATCAGGGGTGGCGCAAAGATCCATTCTTGGCCCAGACATATTGAATGTCTTGTACGACAAGCTTTTAAGGTTTCATTTACCGGAGGAGTCGCGTCTTTTTGACAACGCAAATGACGTAGCAGTGCTAGTTAAGAGACGTACTGTTGAACAGGTGCAACTTAAAGTGTGGTAGTCCAAAGGGTGAGCGACTGGATGTCAGGCTGTGGGTTTAGGCTCACGCAGGAAAAGACCGAGGTCATCATACTGACCCAGAAGCGGTTCCCTCATGGTATTCCCGTCCGGGTTGGAGAAACGATGATCGAGTCGAAGGAATCAATAAAATACATTGGTTTAATGATGGAATCAAAATTGGTGCTCATCGAACAGACTCGAGCGGGAGTGGATCAGGCTACTGCGGAAGTGTCGGCTCTCAGCCGTCTTATGGCCAATTCGGTTGGGGACCAACCTTGAACCAGCAGAATTTGTGAACCAGCAGTGCTGGTGGTGGACCTCTAGGGTGATCCTTCTTATGCTTCTTACTGAAGACCGAATACAAGTGTACTTACTAAGGCAAGAATCACCGAGAAATGTTGTCAGCCGAGGAAAAAGTAGAAGGACCCTAACTTTATGCCAGCAATCATGAGCAAACGAAATGCAAAAACTTGGGGCCGTGGTTCTGCAGAATACATGGTAAGACTGATTACTACCAGAAGAAACCGCTCAATGGGTATGGGTATTTTCAGTCTTATCTGTATAATCTTATATATTTAATTATCTGTATATCCCAGCTTGATTGTTCTGCCCGGAGATCAAAGACGGCGCCTGCCACACGTTCTTCGTAAATGGAAGTCGGATAATACTCCGTTCGCATCTCTCGGAGAAAACAGGCATGTTCTCCTCGGAAAACCCAACGGAAAAAATGTTGAAATCAAAAGAGAATTGGAACTGCGTGTCGTACTACGTCCGGACGGTTCTTCTCATAAAGAAGGTTATCATGGGTCGCTTGAGGGCGAAAAGAGAAGGGGGATCTCTCTAACCGCAATCCCGTACACTTACCCACTTTCCGTTCTCCCTTCCCCCACCTTCCCTTTCCTGTCCCTTCCTTCCCCTCCCTTCCCCTTTCCCTCCCCTCAATTCGTGCTGAAAGAGGTATTTACTTGAACGCGCCGCTAGGCGATGTATAATTAGGCCTAGTCTGAACTAATGTTACGAACAGTTCCAGGCTCGGTTCGCAGTGTTAAAGGGGAGACGTTTAGTCGGGCGTAAATAGCCTTCACCTTTCAACCGTTGTAAAGATAATTGTGATTTGGATAAAAAAATGTTGAGGTTCCACCACAGTATTTGCTAAAATAACGACAAAAAACCGCCAAAACGGGACACTTTCCATGAAAAATAACTCCAATTTACGGGGTTTCCTTTGAATTGAACCAGAAGTTTTCTAAAATCTCACATCAAAGAGGATTCCTTTAGAAAATTTTTTTTTTACTTTTTTCAAACCGCAGAATTCATTGAATTTTAATCGGTCTTTGAAGAGAAAAAAATCCTTATTCATTCCACAAATTAAACTCAACCTTGAAAATTATTAAAGGCCACAAACAAGCAACAACAAAAAATCTAGAACACTTGCTACCATACCCTTTTATTTCTCGTGCTCAACCCATCTAAAACCGAAATCTCTTATGTGTAGTCCTTCCACTTCAATTTACGCACAAACGATGATATATGTGGCATAGTACAGAGGTAGGTATCTCAAATGTCCATTTGGATAACTAACATGACAGATGATTTCACTCCATCTCATACAGGATTAACTTTGATAAGTGATTTCTTGTTCTGTTGCAGACGGTAGTCAGAAAACGTGCAACGGAAACCTTTGAAAATATCATAGGATCATATAGTCTACGGGGGTAACATGAATCTAAAGCCTCCAGGAAAAGATCTATCCTAATCTTATGGTGTCAGCTTACATTATTTTGCTACCGACAAGGACTTTTGAAATATTTCACAAGTCGGGTGAGCAGCAGAGTTCGTTTTTAAAACAGTTGCGATGGAATCGAATGACGCGAAAGGACTCGAGAAAGGTTTGTTCCGATGAGAAGCTTTGAAAGAAATTAATTGTAATACGGGGCGGGAGGAGGGTAGGAAATAATTCGGAAGCTAATGGTAGTTTGGTAACAGTTCCGCAAATTCCATGTGAATTGATTTGAGTTTTTCGGTCCAATGTGAGTGTAGGCCCTTAAAAATCTTTTTCTCAACTTTTTTTTCCTTTTTCATTCACCTGATCGTCTTTTCTTCGGTATCCACTATACTAGAGATTATACTCTCCTGAGCCTACGTTCAACTGTCGTTGCCTTCTTCACCAATGATTGTCAGCTACTTAATTCGAGGCCAAGTCCCGATGGCTTTAGCCGCTTTGCCATTATGTTGCTCCTGTTCTCCACTCACCAGGTTTTAACACAAAGCTGTCGGATTAAATATTTTTTAACGTGGGTTCGATTTTCTGAAAGATACAGGTACAGGCACGAGACAGGAGCGATTCCGATCGGCAAGAAGGAAGAAGCGCTGAAGAAAGGACATTTTAACGTTTACCCGGCAATTTCAGCGGTGTGTAGGTAAGGCTTAGTAATTCATTGTGTTACTTGTTCATTCTGTCGAGTGCATTTCAGCGGAGGATTGAGTGAAACGATTGAATGGACGCGAGGACTGTGAAGGGATTGGATTTGAGTGTCAGCTTAATAGAATTGGGCATATTTCGAAATTTGTTCAACCATTTAAGAACTTGTTAATATAAGGTCTATTTCAATGAGTTTGTTTCATTTTCGTCTTTGATGATGATTTGAGGAGGATGGGGAAGAAAGGATTTGTGTTCAGAATCTTTTCTGCCTGATGTCATCTTTTCACGTTCGATGCGAACGAATCCGCTTTCCAGGGCCTGTTACCTTTTCAAATAGATTGAAAATAGGTCCTGCCGTATATTGTCTCGTTGCCTTTTAATACGATTGGCTGTTGAAGGAGAAACTAGATAAAATAAACTCACTTTGACTTTCTCGTTTTAAATAGTAAAAAACATAATCCTTTTGAACAGTCAGGGTAAATCGGGCCCTCGAAGGACCTCGAAGCATGATAGCGACTTGTAAATTCATTACGATTTAAAAAGATTGATATAAAGTTGAGAGTTAAAGTTTTATCTCGTCGCCAATTCCTTCCCTTCCATCCGAAAAGGAATAAGTCGTGTCCTTTGTGGTGTATACACCGCAGACGTGTGCCAAATTCCGTTTACTCTGCATCCTTTCCAGGAAACTATAATAACCTGCTAAACCAACGTCTTGGACTGCTCCATCTTACAAATTTGAACCAGTAGAATGTCTGGACCATTTCAATAATATCCTGGCTGCCTTGATGATTATCCTCAAACTGCAAATTGCTCCTGCACATTTTTTTTTATCTACTTCACATACACGTAACACACATTTTGCCACGTCCACACATGTCGGTAGGTAAGCAACAAACCACCCAACTGATTTGTCGGTTGGTAAGGATAATCCTGGATTTTACTACATCGAGTATATTTTCAGCTATTAGATTAGATGGCATTAAATGGATTCCAAAACGACTGGAGAGAATGAAATAGAATTTGATATATTTTATACTCGAGTCGTTATTGTCGTGTTTTCCCTTATCCACACTTTATTGAGGGGTTGCATGTGGGTTAAAAAATAAAAGAAAGAATCGCAACCTTCAGCGTGGACAGAGAGGAAAAAAAAGACAACAAACGTGCTTAGGATTGCAGTTTTCTAATATCTTTCGAGGAACAATGGCATATGGTGTGTACAAAAAACTGCTTAGCACCATACCATGGTTTACCATAATGCGATTTTCTTTTCTATGCCAAAATTAATTTCCACCAGCTTTTGATCACGGTGGGATTTTCATGTTTTGGGGGAAATTGAGGTTGCAGAGAAGTGTGTTAGTTTAAGGTTGGATTGAAAGGGGATATCAATGGGATTATGGTGTAACAAGAGCTGGTTAAACCCACTGCAACATTGACACGAAAGTTACATTTCTCTATGGCTAAAAGGATACGCATTAATTGCGTTTACAAATCAACATGAATTAATGATAATTTAGTTTTTGTTTCATTCAGTAAACATTCCAGGCCCTCCAGATACTGTTGGGCTATGATTCAAATGTAAATTTGGGAAAGCATCCTTGCATGGTTTCCAATACAAAGTCGCAATATAAGAATTTTGTCTGAAGGATTCATACACCAACTATTGAATCCAGTCCCTTTTTCGAGGTTCATTTAGTCCTAGTTATGCGGCGGTTTCTGCGGAAGGGTGTTGTTCTGTAGGCATTGTTCTAACACGTATCAAATACGTTGAACGAAACAATACGTAGTATTTTTTCTACAAATTCCGTTGTGTTGAAACCCGGCAGGAGCAAAACCCAGATAAGTGTCCTTTCTTTTCGGAAAAAAAGGCTTGGAACAAGCGGTTGTCGACTTGAAATCAAAAAAGGCTCCAGGATCAGACAGTAGTCCAGCTGAGTTATTGCAATTGGTGAATAGCTTTTGCTCTTATCTACTGCTCACCACGTAAAAACCCCAGTAAACTATCCTCTTTTTTGAAAAAAAGACCTAGAACTAGCGTTTCTTGTCTTTAAGTCGAAGAAGGCCCTAGGACCAGACGGTATTTCAGCTGGAAAACTGCAATGGGTCAATAAATTTTGTTCTTGTATACTGCTGTTTACAGGAAGCCCTTAGTGAAGTAAGTAACCCTTTTTAAAAGTCGCAACAAGCGTATCTTACCCTGAAGTTGAAAAAGGCTCCAGTAATATACGGTATTCTATCACAGATAATGCAATAGGTCAATAACTTTTGCTCTAATATACTGCCCTCTACGAGAAAACCCGAGTAAAGTTTCGACTCTTTTCAAAAATTAACCAAGAACAAGCAGTTCTTCCCCTAAGGTCAAAGAAGGCTCCAGAACCAGACCGCAGTCCAACTCAGATAATTGAACGGGTCAATAACTGTCGCTTTTATACACTGCTCCTCACGGTAAAACACAATTAACGTATCGACTATTTTCAAAAGAAAAGGACCTGGAACCAGCGGTTTTTGTCTTAAGGCCGAAGAAGGCTCCCGGACCACACAATATTCCAGGTGAGATAATACAATGCTTCACAGTATAACTTATACTTTTTAGAAATTAATAACTTATAATAACTTTTGCATTAACATAATGCTCTCGACGGGAAAACTCCAGTAAAGTATCCTCTCTTTTGGAAAAAAAGACTTGGAACTAGTAGTTCTTGCCTTTCTCCAAGACCAGACGGTTACCAAGCTGAGATAATACAATGGGTCAATAAATTTCGCTCTAATATACTGCTCCCCACGGGAAACTCCTAGTAATTCTCTACTCTTTCCAAAAATAAAACCCTCGAACTAGTGGTTCTTGCCCTAAAGTCGAAGAAGGTTCCAGGACCAAACAGTATTCTACCTCGGCTAAGTCAATAACTTTTGCTATAATGTACTGCTCACCATGGGAAAACACCAGGAAAGTGACGACTCTTTTCGAAAAAAAGACCTGGAACCAGCGGTTCTAGACTTAAGGTTGACGAAAGCTCAAGGACTCAACGATGTTTCAGCTGAGATAATGCAACACATCAAAACGTTTGGCTAAAATAAAGTGCTCTGTGCTTTTAATGCCTGTTCGCGACACGAGTCTTCCCTCAGTGATTGCGGATCGTGCAACACTGATGAGTCTGAAATATGGGTTTTCTATGGCTGCACCAGCATACTACCCAATATGCGTGTCAAATGCGGCCGTGAAAATGCTCAAGGAACTTATCCATGTATGGATCGTCCAAACTTAGGTTTGGTTTTAGAACAAGACTTTAGAGTCTCGATGCAGTTTTGCAGGTATTGACAGCGGTCCAAAAGTCAGAAACGCATTGTCCGTCCAACCAATAGTTAGTTTTCCTAGTGATACTGTAGTTCTGGAATCTGCCAACGTTAATAGCTGAACAGATATCCTGGGAGAAAAACCCATTTTAAATGCAAAAAATATCTGATGAGGTACTTTGGAACCAGCTGGAGGAACGAAATCTGGTCTAAGCCCCGAAAAAACGTCAACAAAAGATGCTAATTATCTCATGGATTTGATCTAGTGCTAGACAAACTCAAGTACTCAACCTCACAGATAAATTTAATCTCTGGCTAAGAATCGTCAATCTCAGGTTTCAGCTTGTTGATACGACTCTAAACTGACTTTTTCGCAACAAATCAGGATAACGTCTGATAAGTCCCCAATCAAGATCTTGGCTATATGTAGGCTGATAGTGAATCCCGGAGGACCAATCTCATGACCTAGTCGAGAGGTGAAGCTAGGTGAACTAGGTCAACTAGTCAGCTAGTCGCCTGTTCAGCCTTCTCGGTGGAACAGGGGAGGTGTTTAACCGATAGTCTGGTTGCCACTGTAAGTCCGACACTAAAGACATAAATAGCTTACACGTCCCAAAAAAATATTTATGCTGACCAAGAAGCAAATCCCTCGTGTTATTTCCGTTCGGGTTGGAGGAACGAGTTGTCCAAGGAGCCATGAAATACCTTGGTTTGAAGGATTCGAGGATTTGATTATGTCCAAGTAGCAGCGGATAAAGCTGCTGCAGGAATGTCGGCTTTCGGTGTCCTTATGGCTAATACTGGTAAGGAGTCTATCGTCTCGCACTTGTTCAGAGGCAAGGAGTTTTGTGAATACCAGCTACATACCTGACTGTCTCTGAACAACAATACAGGTTATTGCGAATGTAGTCCTCCCAATTCCTTTCGACTGAAGAGCGAATGTTCCTTATGCAGGGGAAAGTCGGACAGAAAAGTTTTATGCTGAGAGTAAAGAAGAAGGGTCCTAGGTTTGTTGCAAGAAACGTGGTTAAATGTGGCACGAGGCTGTTAGAACACACAACTAATCAGAGACCTTTCGGCATAGTTCTGCAGAAAGTATGGCCAGACTGATTATTATCTGACGAAGCTACTCTGTTGGCACGGGTATTTGCAGTCCTATCTTATAAGATAGGAAAGTCGCCGTCCCTTGTTTGCTTGTTCTGTTTGTAGACTACCATTGATGCCTGCGACACCTTCTCCTCATGCGTCACATGGTCCAGACTTCGTTCGCCTCTCCGAGAAAGTAGTCTTGCTCTCTCCAAAAAATGATGGTGCGCCATCTCCAAAAAAGGGACCACCGCCGAAACGCATCTGTGGACGCAAGGAAAATAAGGACGGGAACGACTGAATGTTCCGAAGACAAGCAAAAAAAGTAAATGACATCCAAAAACAATGATGACTGAGTCTTATATTAAGTTTTATATTAATTCCGGACGGTTTTCCTTCACGGATCATTTTGGGTCGCCTAACGGCGCTGAAGGAAAAGGACCGCACTAACAGCAACCCCTCCTTCCCATCCACCTCTGCTGACAAAAGGGTTTTCCTCTAACCTGAAGGCATCGTTGAGCGAGACCGAAGAGACCTCGCTGAAGTTTTGCGACAAAAAGTTCCTAATTAGGTTCTCGGTGTGACAGGGGAAGTGGTTAGGGTAGTTCGGTGCCACTGGGAGTCAGACACTCAGAATGTGATAACCCTTCACTTCCCAACCACAAAAAAATAGAATAATGATTTTTGTTATAACTTTTATCTTTATTTTTATTCATAGCATTAATATAAACATGGGATCAACTGTCGAACTAAGAAAGTTAGACTGCTGAAATAAACAAGACAAGGAAAACCAGGGGCATAGACGAAGAAGACAGAAAACAAATTGGCGAAATCCTTTAAAAAATTCAACAGTAACACAGCTTTGAAAATGAGTAGTAAATTAGCACAGATTTTAGGTGGAAACTCAAACGGACAGACATGAGTGTGGTAGAATAAGGGAGGGAAGAAGAGCACTCTTCAAACGGATAGGGCGTAAAAATATTTACCTGTACATGACTAGGTAGTGACATCGGTCAATCAGGATTTTGAACGAGAACAGTATAAATTTTCCCTAAAATTTTACCTACGTTTGAAAGTTCTGAACTTTTTTAAGCCACTCCTGGCCTCGTTTTTCGATATAGGGAGTAGCAATTATGTTTTCCAACTGCAAAAACAGTATCTACTGATTAATTGATAATAAGGGAGAGCCGTCCTTGTTTGACAATTACCTTATTATGTAATTTGGGATACTGTCGTGGGCGTTGGACATTTGTAAGTAGATTGAGTAGAGCGGGACTATCGCCTGCTAGGAACTTGTCAAGAAGGGTTTGATCGGCTTGCTTGATGGACTAGAAGGGCTCTAATGGCTGGTGAGAAGAAAGTGAGGTAGGAGACTTCGCACCTTTCCAGGAAATCGTGGACAATTTTCTCTACGATTATTTTAGGGCGTCGATCCGAGAGTGACCTCTCTCTGATATGTGGGCGTGGTCTGTAGGTGAGCAGCTAATTTCTGTTTCGTTCTGATTAATACTTGTCCACTTATTTGAACGGAGTCTCTGTTTATCAAGAACTTGGACGTTTGGCTACCCAGAACGACATTGCTCTCCTTGAATACGTTGGAAAAAGGCTTCATAGTGGACACCACGCCTTCAAAATTTTTCATTTTAGCGTTTAGAAATTTTCATTTTCCCTTATGAATGTCAAGTACTACATTGTGACATTCTCTAAATATATTCGATTTAAGTTACTTCTGCTAAGACGTTGCTTCTACCTGGCTCTAGTTTGATTAAGTTCTTTGTTTGGGGGAAAAGGGGAGGTTTAGTGTGTGCGTGCGTATTCATAAGCTCTAGATTTCACCAGGAAAACGTTTGAATTGACTCTCCTAGTTCGAGAAATTTTCCTCCCGGGTAGTAGCAAAGCTGTTCAGCAAAAGCTGGCGGGTCAACATCCTAATATCGTCGGGCGAGTGTTTTGGGTGGTGGGATCCTTGCTTCAAAAATACCAAGGTGCCAAGGGTGATTATCATATTGTGCCGGGAATGTAGTTACATGATTAAGTCGATCACGCTAGGGCACTATATGGTACGCAAATTGATTCGAGAAAAACTTTTCGAATGTGCCGCTGTTGCACATGGGGGTGGAGCAAGGACAGAATACAAGATTGTAGTATGACTTGAAAATCGACTTTCTATATGGTTTGAAGGGTTCTTACAAGAATCGTGGTATCCGCATCTTCTTCATCGTTTTTTGAGGGAGAGTGTTTTGTTTTCGTAAACTAGGCTTATGTAGCTCTAAAGCATATGCTCAAAAATGCTCAGGGATTGCCGGACTATTAACACAGATTTTCATGCCTTCAAAACACCCATAGCGTTGGAGCTATATGTGCTTGTCTCTGAAGGCTTTCCATGCCTCTAAAGGGAGTTTATGTTGATCCCTATAGTTATGAGTCTACTGTTTGCCAACCCTAGAGCTGCTTCTCTCTCCTCGTTTGGAAACTGTCTGCAGCACATCCCGAATTCCTGCCCTCCTGAGACCTGAGCTCCGAGAAAGAAACGGCTGAATGCTTGACTGTTTCCATGACGATCAAATTTTGTCAGTAGCATTTCAGAGCCGTTCTTATCATGCAGACTCACAATTTTCAACGTAAGAGGTTGATTGAAAGATTTGCAGGGTTTCAGTAGATAAGCTTATCAGCTGAAAGCTATCGAGGTCCACGATGACCTGAGCTCAGTGTCTCATTTTCTCAGTGTCTGTTTTTCAATGGTTTATATCCTTCATGACCGGCTGGGTCATGATCGAAGATAAGGCTCAGAAGACGGCGAGGATGGCGCAATCTGTTGTGCGTTCCTCTCTCGTTACATTCTAGACGTCAATGTTCCGTTCTAGACTTCTTTTTGGACAATTCAGACCCTCATTCTCTTTTCCATAGGCAACGTAGCTGAATCAGTAGCCACGCAATTCACGACCATAGGACCAAACTGCTGTCAAAGAGAGCAGAGTTTTATGTTCTCAGAGTTTTTTATGTTGCCTGGGAATTCAGTACCAATTTAGGTTTTATAATTTTTGACTAGAGACAACAGTTTCATAGTTCGGTGGAGGGTCCCCTCTGATGCAAGAACAACTCGGAAAAAATTAAGCGAAACGTAATTCGGCCATGAATGAATATTCTGCCAAGGCAAAAGTTGTTTGGGCGGCGAATGAGATATTGAGGTTTAGAGCTGGTGTCATGAAGTCCTTCCTCTGCGAATAGACAACACAGACATTTTAACACTGACACTGGTTTTATGCTCACAGCAGTGATGTGGCAACCAAGTTTAGTTTCACGCATAGTATTCATGATGGCATCATAAGCGTTCTTCTGATCGATCTTGTGGTACAATAAGGACAACAATTTAATGCGGTATTTTGAATCAGGGAATCTCTATTGTTACTCGGGATAAAAACTTGTCTATCGGGAGCAAACTTGCACCGTGCTCCATCAATCTTGAAGGCAGCTTCCACTTCAGTCTTGGTGCAGTTACCACTTTTCCCTTCTTTAAAATCTATACCCCTCACGTGAACTAACCAGTAGCTGAATTTCTGTTACTTTTTGGCATCATCACTGTTTCCTGATCGGTTAGGAATCGATCTTCGGTTTTAAGCAGCTCTTGAAGGCGGAACTGCTTCGTAATTAGAGGCGAAAGAAGAGCATTCCTTACTTACACCTTGCTTTTTAAGCCACTTCTTTGCAGCCTGCCCCTGCGGGATCATTTTTCAAGATAGTGAGCGGTTGGGGTGGTGTTTCATTCAGCTCCCGAAATGTACAGTTTCGCTATGCCTAAATCACTTTGTTTTCAGCCTGCTCCATCGAACGTGTCTTCAACGATAGTGGGAGACTAGGGTGGTGTTTTATTGAGCTCTAAAAGCATACAGTTTCCCTATGTCGAAATCTATATCCAACCTAGCCCTTCGGAAATATCTTCAGCGATAGTGGGCGGCCGGGTGGGGCTTTCGTTTTGTGTAACAGGGATGGGAATGTTTTTTTGTTCTCCAAACAAAATTCCGTCGTTCTTCGTTTGTTTTGGTTTTTTTGTGTGTTAAAGTGTAGTTTGGGTAGTTTGGGTGCGAGGGGAGGGTGGGCAGGAACGTGAGGAAGAGGAGGGGGGAGGAAGCGTAGGAAGGGGAGGAAGGGAAGGAAGGGGAGGAGGGGGAGGAAGGGAGAGGAGATTGAATTGAATTTATTTTATATTGGAAGTGTTCCAAGTACTACTTCATGAGCCACAGGAATCTAGCCCTTGAAGACGTTTGGTAGAGTTGGTAAAGCAGACGGGTTGGTAAAACGTCCTTAGACTTTCCAAATATATCAGCAACCAGAATCTGGAATTAAGGAAAACCTGAAACCGTAAATGTGTTCGAAGACTCAAATTGCCTTGATGACCGACTTGACCCAAAATTATACCCCAAATAATGTAGGGAAAGAGCCAACGGTAGTCACTGAATTGACTTTTTTCTTATTTTGTGGCGGTAGATGTTAAAAGTCAGTTGAAAATATAAGTTTCAATCAATGCCATCGCATTCATCCTGTCTATGATTAACATAACGAGGTGCACGAGCGTCAATGAACATCTCATTTTTAACTAAGATGTTGCTATTTAAATTTTAATTGAATATTTGAACAAAAAACGTGTTTAAATGAAGTAGCATCGAAATTCCGTTGCTTCATAAATACTAAAGAGTCCGATAACAAATAAATATAATAAATTTCAGATTTCCCCTTTTTGCCAGTGCCATACAATTTTCGTGAATGGTCGATAAATTCCACGGAGTGAATAACGAAAACTGTGAAAAGAATTCCAATGTGAAAATATCAATTTGGATTTCTTTTCGGTTTGTTTGTAACACGGCACGCTATACAGATACAAAACACAAAACAAAGAATCTATGTCATCAGCATTAACAAAAGATATACAATAAAATAGTAACGAATAAAATTCAAATTTATTACCATTCCGAATATTGTTTCGAATCATTTTATTATGCGATTATTCATTTTTAATGTTCCTTTCAAATTGGTAAATTATCATTTTTTTATGATTGCCTGCATTCAATAAACGTTTGTCTATTCACATCAACCCTCACCTCGTCATCCCTTTCCATACAATTGATCGCTACCAATCTGTTCCCGGGTCACCGCGCTCCATCTTTTCCCAACAAACATTTTCCGCACCAATGTATATTTTTAATTCGACGTGTATAATTTCCATTGAATATAAATTGATTAATTTTCGAGCGAACCATGGAAATAATGGCCAATAACAATCAATAAGTAATAAATTACTCTTCATTTGATTGTATAAAGTCACCTCGTGTATAAATGATTTTAGTGGCATACTTTTATCTTGTCTGATTTTCCTTGCCGCCCTCTCACCTTCCGCCCCACCCCCGTAACCCCCTAACATACCCCTCACCAATCTTGCAAGCGTCTTGCAAGTCGTTTCATTTCTTAGCTGTATCTATTAGTTAGATATTAGATACGTCAATGATTGCTACTTTGGCTTCTTGTTACGTGCGTGTGTGCTTCGACCGTTGAGGTTGTATTCCTTTCTTGCTCGCACACTTGCCCAACGCGCAGAGTATCAAATGTTTATTATAATTCATGGAACGTGAATAAATTGAAAATTGATACTAAGTAGGAGTTAATATGCGACAGATATTCGACATGTATCTGAAATATATGAATTTTATTCACGCTTGACCTAATCTTTAAAAATATGGCAAATAAAATTCGATTGAATGCGTTTGTTGTTGGTGGGTTTGTGAGCGAGATGGCGCACGGGGGGTAGGGAAAATGGACGTAGAGTTTCTTACTTGAACAACGAGAAAACCCCCCAATTTAAACTTGTCCCCATGATATATCTACAATTTATACGATTTTAGTGGTATTCGGAATTTATTTTCAGATTTCACATTTGAATTTGCAATAATTTTTGCGTCACTATCAACCAGAAAGTATTGGTTTGGCGATGTGAGATTTAGAGTTAAGATGGTCATAAAATAGGATTAGAATGGTAAAACTGTCTAAGTTTAATTAGTTCGATGCGATGTCTGGGCGGAAAATCTGTCGTTCTAAAATTGTTGAAATAGTTTGGCGAATTGGAGGATTTAGCATATGTTTTTTTTCGGAAATTGCGTCTTCATTTAATCTGTGCCATTTCGACAATTTTATAGGTTTGAAAGCTAAAAAATTGAAATAAATCGGTCTGGAAGTTCTTATGCAGCAGATTCAAAGCTCCATACTCCAATGGCCAACTCAAATACATCAAACGCTAAAAATAGAGAAAATCTGCAAAAATAAATAACAAAACTTACAACCACAAAACAATTTAGTATTAAATCTTTATAAATAAACTATGAAAACTGTTAATAATACTACTTATTCCTTGTACTTTCCAGCGTTTTGGTTTTTTTTTGACTCGAAAAACTCGACTGGCCGTTCCAGACCTCAACTTTATCTTGATTTTCTCAGAGTTTCCTTTCTGAACATATTCAAAGGTTGTCTATCCAAGAAAAGTCTATCTTTCATCCTCCAGATTTGCGCAATTACCTAGACATCTACTATGCATACTCTGCAATCTGCTTTCTCAACTCCATACAGACTAGCACTGCTGGTAAACTATTATAAAATCCATACCCAAATACAAATCGTGTCCCTTCATAACCTTTACCGACAAGGATCAGAAACCAACTGTACTTTCCCTTTAACAGCAACTTTATTCAAATTTTTCTGCGAGTACACTTGACAACTTTCGAAAAAAAGGACTCTTGGGGCTCAAATAAACCATCGGTAGCGGCCGTTTCACTCTTTATAGCATTTTCTGGGGCTTGCAGATTTTCTTGGATGACCTCAATCGATGCAAAACGCTTTCCTTCAAGTTGCTTTTTAAACAGGATAACTAGTCTGTAGATTACAATTCCGCACTGGAGGAGGACGGCGGAATGAGGAAATGCACATCGGTAGTACTGGGCCTTCCACTGTACAAAGAACTTCCTAAACTTTGTTCTCCGGAAAATTTGCAGCCCGACACTGAAATTCTTTTGAAAAATTCAGAGGGTGGCAAATCTAGACTGTTCTGGTCAAATAGTGGGCACACAACAACGCCTTGTGGACCGGCAAGGTGTCATTGTGAAAGATTCGCCTCCTTCTGGGTTGTCATGGTCAAGGATCTACCTCTCTACAAGGAGCGACGGACATTAAACTACAGACAATAACGATCCTGCACATTAGCCCACATTTGTAAAAACTTTCGAAACAAAGTTCTCGGTGGTACGAATTCCTTTTGGACGATCTCTTATGGACACAATGAGGATGCTCTTGATATTTGATTCAGACAATCGCGCTTTTTTGAGGTGAGGGGACGTATGTCCGTGCCACTCTGCGTCGTGGTTCGGTTTTTACCACCTTTGTAAAAAGTTAGCGCTAGCCATACTGCTCTGTCAAAATTTGTCATACATTACCATGTGTTGATTTAACTGCTAAGGAGTCTCTCGAACATTTGACTGACGGCCTTTGTGCAAAAACTCACTCACTCCGTCTAAGTTTTATTCCGGTTTTAACACCGATAGTTTTCCTCTGAATAAAATTCATATTTAACGCTTTCCTTTTCGTCTTTGAAGGCGTTTTGTGACTGACATATTTGCATCCTAAACGGGGCTTTATCTCTATGTGCCTCCTTAAGAAAGGTCGTTAAAAGTCGTTGTTCAGAAACTCGTACATCCTGTCCACGCTTCATTCTGTTTACGACGTTCACGGTTTCCTAAATAAACTTCGTCTTTAACAGCTTATGTCAGTGACATATACTCGCTCTGAACAGGACTTTATTTACGTGGGACTCCTTCAAAAGGTTCTTAGTCTCTGCATAAAGTTCTTTGTTCAGAAACGCATGCACCCTGTCCACGTTTCTTTCTGTTTTCATCGTTGACGATTTTTCTGACTAAGTTTCATCTTTGACAGATAATAACACTAACATGTTTGCGCTCTGGACAGAACGTCATCTGCGTAAGCCTCCATTAGAAGGTCCTTAGTATCAGTTAAAGGTCGTTGTTCAGAAACTCAGGCATACTGTCCACGTTTCTTTCTGTTTTCAACGTTGACGGTTTCCCTGATTACACTTCTTTTTTGACAGCTTATACCACTAATATATTTGCATCCTGGACAGAACATTATCTGCGTGAGCCTCTTTATGACCGTGCCCAGTCTCATCTTTGATAAAACTTCGTTGGTTAAAAACTCACGCTCTCTGTTCACGTTTTCTTATGTTTTTGACGTCTACTTCTATTTTTGACGTCTACTTTATCTTGAGTGACTTTGATCTTCAACGACTCCTCGCATATTCTTGAAGATGGTATGCCCTTGGTAGCTCCACCTTTTCGACAGAATTTCATTTGCGTTTGCTTACTTAGAGGGACCTTAGTCTCCATAATAGGTCGTTGGTTAAAAACTCATGCACTGTGTTCACGTTTTCTTCCAATTTCCACGTCGACTGTTTTCCTGAATGATTTCCGTCTTAGATGGCTTATGCCACCGGCATATTTGTATCCCAGACAGAACGTTAATCCCCGTAGACTCCTGAAGAAGGCCCTCAGTCTCGGTAATAAGACATTACTCAAGAACTCAAGCACCCTGTCCACATTTTCGTTCATCTTCGATGTCGACGGTATCATTGAGCGCTTTTAATCTTCAACAGATTCTCGATTGTCCTTGAAGGCGTCAAACTTTTAGTGGATTTGCATCGACAACAAAATATTCAATAAGTTATGCTTCGTTAAAAAGGACCTTAATTACGGTAAAAGGTCCAAAAGTTCCCCACTATGTCTATGTATTTTTTTTTCGTTTTCAACGTCTACGTTATCCTTCAACGACTTTTCCATTCGACGGTTTCCTGCCAAAAGTAGATTTGCACCATGAAAAGGACTTTATCTGCGTGGGCCTCCTTTGAAAAGTTTTTGTTCCATTTTTGGCGTCGATAATTTCAATGAGTAACTTTCCCTTTTGATGTCTTCTCGCTCGTTCTTTAAGACGTTATAGATGATGAACTTTAATTTTTGGCGTTTACAGTTCCATGGCTTCTTTCTTTTGGCTTTCGTCTTTGATGGCATTATACCAAGTTAACTGTTTCTTGTACAGAATTTAATCTCGGTTTGCTTCCTTAAAGAGGACCTTTGTCTCGGTAAAAGATACAAAAAAATTTTACTCATTTTGTCCATGATTTTTTTTCGTTTTTAACGTTGACGTTGTCCCTCAGCGAGTTTTCCATTCGATAGCCATTCAGACTTTTTAACGCAGATGCTTTATTTATTAAAAATTTATCTTTTTTCATAAAAAATTCATCTTTCCTGAGAGTGCTTCTTCCGCGAAAGCTATGCCATTTTTGAGAAGCACTCCCTAACTATCGACAAAATAGCGGTGGGTATTGGAAGAATGGTGTTTTCCTTTAATATCTTACATGTTGTTCCAAGAAGAATTACAATACTCAGGAAATTGACCTGCGCACTGTCAAAAAGGATATTACCATGCAGAGAAACCTTCGTGAGACCATCTCAGAGGTGAGCGTAAAATAGACCTTTCAGGTTTAAAGGGTCTCTGGTTTAGCAAAGCATGCTCTGTAAGTGTACAATTGCTTCAAGCTACGCTTAGATTCGGTGGTGACTTCTGGGTCTGAATCTGTGTTAGCTTGTTGACACGATCATGATGGAAAATGTCCATCAAATTACAAAAATTACAGTGTCAGATGCTTGAAAAAGGAGAAGTTTCCAGGGTGTCAAACGCTCGAAAAAGAGCCTTCTGCAGACATTTATTGAGGTTCAGATCAAAAAATGGACCATGTTTCACAAATTTTCAGAGTGTCAAAAACAACCATTTGAACCACAACCTACTCAACTATTTCGGCGTGTTAAAAGGTGGGCTTTAAGTGGATTTCAAAAATGGTCACGCCTCACTTGATGTAGCAGTGAGTTCAATATTGTCGTTATTTTTGACTCTCTGTAGTAAAAAGTAGTGCGCAGTTTAAGACTGGATTGTGACTAGAAATGAAGCTTGGGCTCATCAATATAAGCATATGTCCAAATAAGAATCCTTAAGGTGTCATTAGAAGGTCACACAACCCTTAAAGAATTTAAAGGTATACCGATTGGCATGGAAACTCGATTCTCAGGTTCGTTG
Organism: Stratiomys singularior; assembly: GCA_954870665.1. NCBI lineage: Eukaryota > Metazoa > Arthropoda > Insecta > Diptera > Stratiomyidae > Stratiomys > Stratiomys singularior. The sequence goes on from OX940879.1 coordinate 98,881,592, forward strand.
TGATTAAATGGACTCCTTCTTGTCAACAACGAAGCTTAGGACGTCCTTAGGACACTGGACTGTTCGAACACCCAGATCATGCTATGAAAAACACTAATAGGCAAAATTTGACCGAAAACGTTCTCTTTTTTTGGCAAAATGACGAACCCGTACATAAGATGTAAGTCACAGCAGCTGCCGCACAAAGAGCGGGCTTCAAAACCTTTGAACATCAACCCTTCTACCTTTATTCAGTCCAAAGAAAATATTTTTGTTCAAAAAACTAGCGAAGAGCTTCGAGGGAAGAATGCTTCAAAGAGCGCGATTTTGGCCTATTTCGCGATTGGCCTTGCAACGGGAGAACGCATTTTGACGGCCTCTCGGAAAAAAGCATAGGCTTGCAACATACATATTATCGAGTTAGAGAAAGGGAAAAGAAGGAGAACGATGGAGGGATCCTATTGATAGAAAATAATTTTTTGAAGTTTGAAAGCCTCCCGTTCAGTTTGGATACATTTCGAATTCCCCTTGTTCGAAAACGTCCACAAATCACACCGAATATCAGCAGTTTTGACACTGAAAATTAAAAATTAACAAATACACTGAAGACATACCATGAGCAATTGGTAGTTAGATGCCAATGACATTGAATTTTTGACAGGTAAACGTATGCGGTAGAACAAGTTTTAAGACAAATGAAACACAAAGGATACTGACAACACAAAGGATCCTGGCAACACCAGCTGAAAAGTGGTTGGCGTTTTGATTTTTGTAATTTTAGTAACCAAAAGCATTAATTTGAGATTTCTTACACATCTTAGGCAATGCACAATTTCCCTACTTCATTGAGTTCCCTACCACACACAGAATATCAGCAATTTTGACACTAACTGCGATCAAAATCATGTTTCAAAAAATTCAAAATTCAAAAATATTGAGGAAATGCACTTTGACGTTTGGTAAATGCAGGCTGATAACATCAAATTTTAGACAGATGAATGGTATGGGATGGAACTATCCTTGAGGCCAATGAAACAAATATGATACTGTCAACCCCAGCTGACAGTTGGCCAAGATTGTTTTTTCCAAGATTTTATACACCTACTCAGTAATTCATATGCTTGCTACTTCATGGGATTCCCCACTACTCAAAGAATATCAGCAATTGATAATTGAACATGACATTGATGGATATTTTTGGGAATGAATGAAAAATGTATCAGAAAAAAAATCAAAATTAAGAAACCTCAGGAATATGTACCCATAAAAATTCGCAGCTAGAGGCCGCTGACATAAAATTTTAGATAAACGGATGGAATAGGATGAAACAGAATGGAACTACCTATGCAAAGAGTTCAAAAAACAAAAAGATACTAGAAAAGGATACTGTTAATTCCAGAGTTTGACAGCAACGTATTGGCAGACAAAAGATTAACATCTGAATTGAATAAATAATTTTTTTTTTGTCTTAGTAGATTTCAATTCGTTAAGTATAAATTTTTTTTCGGTAAGTATAAATACATTTTTGACAGATTTTGAGTCACGCCTGTTTTCTCTACGTCACTGAATTCGATGATAAAGCTTCAATTTGAAATCAAAATAATTCTCTGCATGGAATAGAGCAGCTTCGACGTATAAGGGTGTGGCTCTTGTCATCACTCTTTACATTTTCAAAATTTTAAGGGTTCATTTAGGGATCTGGAGGAGTTCGTGATGATTTTGGGGCTGTCCAAAGAGTGAAGACAGTTGGAGCAAGCAAATGTCGAACAGAGGAACTTTGATTCAGGTTTTGACTCTTTTCACCGCTCCTGACCTTTCTTACAGTTTCTGGTTCCGTTCAGGGACTTAACGAGGTTCATGATGATTTTGTTGCTGTTCAAAGGGTGAAAACAGTTCGAGTGCAGACAATTGCAGGGAAGACAATTTGATTAAAGTTAGCAGCAGAGACAAATTATCAGGTAGAGACATCAACAAAGTCTGTCTTCATTTATTTATTTCTGATGTTGTGTCCGCGTGGTTTCACCTTCCATGCCACCGCCGAATAGAAGGCAGGTAGGAAGGTGTTTATCTCTTTAAAAGATTCAGCACAATGTTGACAGTTTCAAATTGACAATTGCTTGGCAAAAGGACGAATAGTGTTTCTGACGGGTGAGTTTTACATCAACCCGGATAATCTATGAGTCAGTTTTGGCTACATTATTTCAGCTCCTTAATCCTGATACGTGATACAGAACTGAAGTACTGAAGTTCCAAAATCATGATTCCTAATTTAAAAATGGTCTTGACTGACTTTGAGTTCCTAACCACCAGAGAATTTGACAGATAACGACATTTGATGAGGTAAGCTCTTGGGTAAGCTGAAAAATAGGACATCAAATGAAGTCTTATTTCCGGTAAAGTCTACTCCACAAAATTACGTCGGTGAAGTCTTTTTCAGAGTTCCATTGCCTACCTTCCAGCTCAAAGTAATTGCTACAACCAACTAACCCTATACAGATCCTCTAAAAATCTGATATAGCTAGACGATTAAGCTCCTAGTAACAAACCCTATACAGGTCTGACAGCAATCTGACCTAGACGATGAAACTGCAAGTAACATACCCTATGCAGATCCGACAGAAGTGTAGTAGTGTAATCTTTACACTACTTTACTTTATTTTACACTACTTTACAGTGTAGTCTTCTCAGGTCCGACGGTGTAGTCTTCTCTACTCCTGAGTAACACAGTCAAAGGGTACCTCGTGGTTACCCGTAGTAATATTTCGAGAATTGGTTTTGCAGTGAAACATTTTTCTACGATTTTTCTTCTACTCTTTTTTTAAACTACTTTCTCTTTTTTTCTACTATTCGCCATGAGAGCGTAGAATCGTTTGTAGATTTCGGCAAAATTTGGCTAAAAGGAGGCAAATGTTAGACTTCATGATAGATACTTTGCACAGCTGTCATTTATCCAATGCTTTGCTTTCCTTATTTCCATTCCTATCCCGAAAATTTCAAACAAGTGATTGCTCTTATATTATCCCAAATTTTTTGACATGTGGTCATAATACATGCCTCAGCGCACTCATATATAATTTCTCGGTTCGTAACTGATGAAACCATAAGCAAAAAACGACTTCTCAGCGTATTATTCCTTATACAAATAGTCCTAAGAATATCTAACACTAATCTTCATTTTTCTCCATTTGCAGAGTACAATTCCGTTCTTAAGTCATTCAATTCCGCTCTTAAGTCCTTGTTTACACGTCTTTTTATTGTCTGGTAATAATTTATCCTCAAATTACCAACATAGTCAAATCAATTTCACTGAAAATATCCCTCAGTTCACGAGCGTTTCACACTCTACAAAAAAAATCCACTTAATCTCCGTACGACCCTAAGCAATTTCAAAGTTTTTTTTTTGTTTTTTATTTTCAAAACAAATACGAAATCAAACGATTTACAACCAGACGTTTTCTTAAATGGTATACCACATGCGTTCCCTTTCAAATTCAAAACCAATTTCAGAATATGTGACAGCTAATTGATATTGTGACATTTACTTACAAGAGTAAATACAAGATGACTTCCTTTATTCAGATGCCGTATAATCTCTCCCACTACGAATAGATCTCGCGTACGAAGATGTATGACTGTCAGGTGCATATGAAATTTTATGGATCCTTGTTGATGGTATGATCATGAGTCGTGTTGGAAATAATAGAAACAACAACTACAAAAAACAACAAAGATTTATCATGGCACTTTACATGTTCCGTTCTCCCTTTTAAGTGAATTATAACAAGAAATAATGTCAAATAGACAAGACGGCTATCCTGAAACCGTATAAGGATCAATGAAAAATATTTTTTTCGTTTGAAATGAATTTTCTCGTCGTGATTCTCAACAAATTAACGGAATTAGCGGAAATGTTGGAAAATTTATTGGATATTTATGATAGCAAGAGGATGTACTGGGAAATTTTAAAAGCGGTGTAAGTTAGAATGAAAATGAATCCTTTTTCGGTTGTCATTTTAGGTTGTAAATTATCATATCTGGCCAAGACAAGAGTCACGCATTTGAGTTTTGGATTCTTGTTTAAATTTTCGTTACATTTTATTTGAATTTCCCGGCTTTATTTCTATAATTCATATCAAAAAGGATATCCTCCATATGGTTTTAGCGTTGTCAGCACTTGCCTTCTATTGAGCCTTCTTGTAGACCGTTTGATTTGAGCTGCATTTTTCATATAAGGGGCAAAAAAAGTCCTTTTAAGTGTTCATCACTGACACAGGTAATAAAGGTGACTATTTGTGGACTCCCAACCGTAAGGAAACGGTTGTTTCCTTCGAATATGGAAACTTTGCATTTTTTTTTTAAATTCAACCGTGCGTATAAGTGTACAATATCCTTGCCGGAAGAATATGTTTCCTCTCAGGAAAGATTTCAAATCAAAATTCGAGGAAATTCAAGAAGGTATGTGTGCTCAAGAGTGTATGAATTTATAGCTTTTGGTATTTGACGACTAGTGTAGTGAGACGTAGTTTAGTTTGACGCAGTATAAGCCTTAGCAAGTTGGCATCGTTTGACAAATGGTGTTTAGCGTTTTTCATATTTCGTTGATTTAAGACGTCAGACGCGGTTCTCCTTGACTCCGAAATTAGATACGAATAATGTCAATTCTTTGACAATTCTTCCGTCCTTCGCGAGAGCAAAATACTTTGAGAAATATTTTTGTGATGTCCCTCCACTGTTGCAGAATCTGTGTCTCTTTGCTCCGTTCTTTTTAATAACCCGAAATTCATGAATTACTCAAATATCCTACCCATTTTTCAATTGAAACGTATTCATTTGCTGAATACAAAATCACTCTGAGGTTTTTTATAATTCATCGCATCCTATGTGTTTTGATCAAAACATGAAGTTTTAAATATGAGCAATTTACTGAAATCTTGACTAACAGTTTCTAAGCAAATTTAATCAAAAAAAGCTGTACATGCAGTTAAGTCCGGTAACACGTGCCTGTAAAAACTCAACTTTTCAATGATCACGAGGAAGTTCCTTGAGTATTGCGTGTTTGATTTGGAAACTTTAGTAAATCCTTGGCTTCTTCTCCCTTTTCTTGAAAGCTTTCCCGCTATCTGTCGTACACTCTAATAAACTTAGCAAACGACGCAAAAGCTCTGAACTAGCCGACGATCGCTCGTACACTGAGATCGATAGGCGTCATTTATTGAACGCCATTTCATCTCGCACCGAAATATTTCCGTTGCAAAAACAACATAAGTCGTGGGGTTGTGTGGTATTGAGGATAAACGCATGAATGTATTAAATTTTATTTCTCTATCATTAAAAAGTATTGGTGAGATGTTTACCCAAGGTGTGTGGACACTCATGACAGGAACTTTTATCATAAATTTGAAATTTGAAATCATAAATTTCAAACCCGAAATTTGTCTTCTTCTGAACAAAAGGCGATCCAAAGAGGACGAATACGAATATCTGACATTAAAGATCTTCTGGAGAAATGGGAGGATATCAGAGCCATGGACTTAGAGTGATACTCAAATCAAGCTGATGTCATTAGGGTTGGCGATCCTTACAAGGATAATGCTCTTAATTTATATTCAGGAAATCCTGAAGAAGAGAGAAAGACAATCGAAATTAGACATGTTCTTCAACGAGCTATAACCAAAAATTAAAAGGACTTGCAACAAATTATGTTCGTTAACCGATCACACCATGTACTTCGATTTAGTTTTAACGTAAGAGAAAATCGAAGAAGAGCAAAGGTAGAGAGAAAAAAGGAGAATTGAAATCGTAAAAACCTTCAGATAACCGAAAATTTTATCGCCTACGTCCATAATAAATCCAACCTAATTTCTAGAAATAATTATCTTAAGATATACAAAGGATGAATGTGATAACGTCATTAACCAGATAAAATATAATTACGAAACTAACAACGATAAACTCATGTTTCGATCAATGGCGCGACAGCACTTTTTGCACTCTAAGGCACAGGCAGTACTAACACCTTCGTATTTCGGGAACAATTAGAGGAGAGCCGATGGATAGCTGTATGCATAATGTAACCACGCCTTGGTTTGAGCTCACGCCGCGACTCCATCGTGACAGTCCCAAGCCTGTGTAAAGTGGGAGGGAAGAATGGAAGGAGTTTGTTATCTTATGAAGTGCAAGTGAAGCTGAGTAGGGTAACCGAAAGGTGGAATTGATACGGAATTAGACGTTGTATTCGTTGAGTCTTTTGTAGAGTGAACATGTTGGGAATGTAGACAGATGTACTGCAGAACAAATTTAAAGTATTAGATGTCTTGCTGAACCCACTGAGCTGATGTATCGAACGAGAGGAGTGATGCTATGAAGGATATGGCAGTGGGGAAGGATGGAACGAAGAGACTAAGACTTCTCCTATACGGGCTGATTCCGGCTTCTGCTGCCCGGGGTCTACCGGGGGAAAGTGGAATGAAGCCTTACTGATATGCGTTGACTGCTGAATGATGACGTGCTGAATGCTGAAATGCTGAGCAACTGAACCGTTGGACTGTTGGACAGAGATCATTTAGCCACGATAAAATAATGATGAAGGCATGACGAATTGAAATAGACAAGACCACAGAGGGAGAGGTCGGACCAAAACAATTACTGATGAAGGCGGCAAAAGGGGTTCTAAACGTTCTAAGGGTTCTAACCAATGAGTGATAGTTCGTGAGATGGCTCGATGCAAAGAAGTAATTATGATGACGGAGGACTAGACTGACATGAAATTTGGAGAGGACTCTGGTAGACGCACTGAATGTTAACTGATAAGCAATTATATTGAATAACAAGATGATAATTGGGCGAAAAGTGATGCATTTTTGAAGTCGATATCTGTTGTATACCTTTGCAAGACTGAAAAATGACTTATAATACTGAATTTGACGGACTCAGTGTCTTGTAACATGTAAACGAAGTGGTGTGTAAAGTATTTAGCAAGTCAAAAAGCTCGTGACTAGTATGCTTGCTACGGATGGAACTCTTCGTAATAAAATGTGCTTTCTATGTAGATATACATGTTGTGACGTTTGTTAATCCGGACCCGGTGACGCAGGGGAACTGGTGATCAGAGCTTTGGGTTAGTCCATTCAGTCCTTGGAAGGAAGGGCTATTAGTCCCATGTGTCTGGAGCAAAAACTGAGAGATTTTCTTGGACTGTAGAAAAGTGCAACCTGATCAGAGGTTTATCTGACTCACGGGTTCAGGGGGTGCCCATCCCAGGTTAATGTCATCCAACCCTCCTCGCCCTCACACGGTGAAACGCATATGCTTGACGGAAACGTGGTGGTTGCGGTTTCGAAGGTTTAGAGAGTACGTTGAGCATGCAACAGTTATGTTCGGAAACCCAGAAAGCTGCAACTAAATTTGGACCTGGGACTGGAACTTGTTTCAGATCTTGGGGTTGGTGGTTGGCACTGTGTTCCAACCCCGTCTATGAAGACCGTGCAGTCAAACAATAAACGCAGGTGTCCACCTAAAACCTGTCGACTTGATTACGACAATTTTGTGATTTGAATCGCTGAAATACAAGGGTGAAGTCAATAATTTTAGAAAATTTAGTAGTACAGAAAACCTAGCAACCAGGACTCAAGGCAGAGTTAACAATGTAAGAATCATCCGGAAATGCCATAAAATCGGCAACTCTCAACAAAACTCTCAGTCAAACCAAGCATGCTACCCTGGAACTGAAAAACATTAAAAGTCGACAGTAAGGCCCGAAACCTTAGTCCTATACTTCTTCTTCGCCTCGCTGATAAGAATCAACAATTTTATGGCCAGCAACAAATAAAAAACAATGCGGGTATTGTTTAAGCTGTTATTTATTAATGCCGATCCTGATAAGAAAAGTATTTTTTTAACACAACCACTGCCAAGTTTAGTGAGTGGATTTTATGCGCGGCACGATCAGCGTGAACTTGAACCTGTGCCTGTCCCCATGCACGATATTATTTCTTCTTGTCTTCCTCCCTTAAAATGTATCCGACCCGAACTGCAACCGAGTATCTAGATATTGATGCTACAGTACAGATACTACCTACATGCCTACCATACCTTCATTGTCTGCAATTTTTGTTTCCTTGAATCCCTGGAAACTGGGTTTTCTGACTCTATTTTTTGTGTTCTTTTCGTTCTTCTCCTTTTTTTTAAGTTTTTGTTGGATTGAAGAAAGCAAACACCTCACAACTCCTTGATACTTGACCACGAAGGACACTGTCGGATTTATCATGTCACGACAGAAGAACTGCAGCGGTGGCGGTGGTGGTGTGGCTTCTATCTGATAATCTCGACACATTTTCACCGGATAATTTATCGTTTATTGTTCGCGCAATGACATCAAAATAAGAGATAAGGGTCAAAATGTTACCACACAACGCCCCAACAGTTTAGGACGACGACAATATGATGATGATATGGTGGCGATATCCGATAGTGGAAATATATTTTGTCCTCGGAAAAGATCGCGAGACGGTTTTTGTTTTATATTTTTTGAGAATTTTTGGCGATTCTTTTGTCGTACGAACGCGAAATGGATTTGGTACGCGTAGGTAGTTGCTTAAATGAGGTCTTGTGGCGTTATTGGGTCCAAGATCTTCTTCTGTTGTTCCAGTTGGCGGCGCGATTTGAACGCATTGTGAAAAATGGTGAGATTGTTCGCGATGGTAGCAAGCAAACTGATCTTGTTCAGTGGTTTTCGGTTCAATTTAGTAACCATTTGTGTCGGACCATGTTATTTTGCTGGGTAGACAAAATCATGACTTAAATTTATTTTGTAGCCTGTTCGAGTTTGATAATGATCAAAGGGATGTATGTTCATTTTTATGTCAGCATCAGTGAGGGTGTAGATATCGTAAATTTTCAAAATGATGTGGTACTCGTGTTGGGTGGATTTCATTGGAAGTTATGAGTGTTGGTATGAGAAAAAAGATTGGTAAAGTTCAAATTTGGGGCCGAGTCTCGGCTTCAGGTCATCATAAAGAAGATTTCTTTCTGCAGAATCGCAAATACTTGGTTTGGAAAATACTTCAGACTGTCAGTAAACCATTTCAACAAAACTCATGAAAACCCAACCATTTCTCACCCGTGGATTGTATTACCAAAAACGATATATGAAGAAGTAACTGGAAGTCAAGTAAGAGAGATATCATATATTGCACGTTATGTTAACAAAATTAACATGTTGAGTCACCCAATCTCAAATAACGAAGAAAGCGAAGCAGTGCCAGTTATACTTGTATTTGTAATTCGAGTGTTACAACCACACAAAGATTCACAGAATATTTGTATTAACGACCAAGATCGACTTTCCTTGAAAGAAGTGTAAGTTTTTAAAGCATTTTTAGAATTTTTATTCTTTTAAATTTAATTTAACAATTGAAATTATTTAAATAAATTTTCCAATCATTATTTTTCTAATAAATACCATATTAAATGCATTGCGTCAAAATTTCACGTAAATCGGTGCAAAACTAACGAAGATACTGCGTGTCAAGCAATTGGCCTTCATGCACGATTTTTATACATGAGTGGCATCGACGCAATGCGCCTACCACTGAACTGCTTCAACTCCCTTTGTGATCCCCAAATAACTCTTCTTTATACTTTAAAGGATATTTGTAAGCGTTGATTTCCGTTCTAGTCAAAATTGAAAACGGTGGAATTACGAGTTTAATGATATTTATTGTAAAGTCGTTTGACACACACACAACTGATTATTACATATGACGACGTGCATTTATTAGAGAGAGAGATATACTTAGACAGATCTAGTCCATCATCTGTTATACGAGCTAGTGCTCCCAATGTCCATATTCCTACATTATGGAAATTATATAAATAAATAAATGATCGGTTTTACCATATATTTACCGTATTTTACTTTCCGGTTTACAGTATATAAATTAGTTTATAGCCACACTTTCTGTCAATCGGTTGTGTTCAGAGAAATGAAAATTGTGTTGTATTTTTTTATTATTTATAAAATTGTATTTTTGGCTATATTTTCGCTCGGAATGTATTCATTAAATAGCCGCCTAACGCTCTTCCAACAGAGTTTACCACAGGCATAAAGCGAAGAAGATTTACGAAGATTTGAGCATATTGCAGTGGTGTCTCGGAGGTGTTACTCAGAATAACAACACGAAAGTTTCAACCAACTTATTTGGAAAATCTCAAAAATCAGTTAGCGGAATCGGAAATTGCACCAAACCAAAAATCAAAGTCTGCACAAAGTTTGCTATGCTGTCCTTTTTGAATGAAATTGACTTCTTTACAGGCCCACGTGCTCGCGAATTGGCGCGCCCATCTGACGAATTACGTATAATCAATGCGGACGACCAAGCTTTCCGTACTGGTAAAAAACGAAAGAATTCAATGAAGCGACGAGTCGGTACAAGTCCATACAAAAAATGTCAAACCTAAATTTCCCAGCTATTCAAAAGCACAGTCTCTACAATTCTCGATTGCACTTTATTCTACTGCAAAATTAGAATCCTTGTTTATTCGCCTCGCATAACATTCTTTTCCTCCGACGCAACTTTTGTCCACTAAAAAAGCACTATAGAGACCACTCTTGATTCAGTAACAGTATGGTATGATGTCGCAGATGACAAGGATCTCTACATAGACATTAGCAGTATCTTAGAAAGAACGTCAATCTAAATTTTAGAGCCAAAGCAGTCGTTACTAACCACCTTTACAAGGGTTTAGCGATCGGTGTTAACTGTGAGTTTATTGCGAGCTGTCACTCATGTAGAGACGTAGCTCACCACCTCCTTGTTTGTGTGGAGGAAACTCATCTTGACGTCGTTTGTAACACCATTATATTTGAAAGCTTCCTTCTAGGAATGCTCTGCCAATGTGTGTAGATGGGTCTAATCCTTATTTTCCAGCTAACCTGGATGCCAGTATATGAAAACGTCACTTCTCCCAATCTCTTGAAAGTTGAGAATCACGACCCATCATGTTATATTTGTGTGGATTTTCAACGATCTCTATTGGCTATCGTAACCCTACCAGGCTTGTCATTTTCTGACCGTTGGCGGGTGAAAGAAAATCGAATAAACGACGTTGCGAGACTTAATCTGGAGTTTCCATCAACGGCAGTTCCCAACTACGGCTCTTCTAGTTTCCGGCGCTGTTTCATCCTTCGAAAGTACTTCGGCGATCTCTTTAAAATCCGTTTTCATTTTATTACAGCATATGGTTGATAACGCGGTTATTGTGCATAAAAAGGACGAATGCCTCTTTCAAATATGGTTGTCGGCAATGTATTTTGACATGTATTTTGTCTCCATTTGTGGTTTTTAGGCACATAGGACTTTAAGGCAAACGTAACGTCCAGAGTAGTTACCACGTTACTTCAGTACAAGGTTGGTCTGGACACGAAACACAACGAGACCAATCTAATTCAGCTATCCTTAGTAGGATTCTAAGGATTCGCCCATCCTAAGTTGAGACTTTTTCTTTCAGTTTACTGATCATGCTCTGGAAGGATGACAGCATTTCACAAATTCTGACAAAGCTCGTATTCATCGACGTAATCAGTTCAAAGCCATCTCCGTTACAATGAACCAAGAGCATAGTGGATAGTCCTGAATCCAGTGGCTTCGTGTCAGATTGGTTACCGATGTATCTTGTATTCTGCCGGTTAGCATCAACTTCAGTGGTCCTAAGGGTTTTCTCCTGATCTGACTTCATGGAGCAACTGTTCTTCTTTTAACTAATGTTACTGATAAGAGGGGTATCTAGTTTGTCTGTGTTTACACGCGGCCTTTTTAGTCAATGTTAAGATTTCAGCTTTTTTCTACGGTAATGTTCGATTCATTCAGACTTATTCAGTTCCTTACATTTCACCTCAACTATTCACGTCAATTAAGATGGCCTTACTCAGTATTTGCAACACTACTTATCTCACGCATCAATTGTTCTGCCTCTTTTTTTGTCAATCGTTAATTTTGTCTCGGGCGGGGTCATAGGTAAAGTGTGGGATTCTCTGTCGGTGCTGCCCTGTTGTGTTCTTCCTGCTTCTAGCTCAAAGCTCCAGCATATGCCTATGTACCTGAGGCTGAGCCTGTCTTCCATAACACTCGGAATCCATTGGAAGCCAATTAAAAATTTGACGATTAGACATCTTTTCAGAATAATTTGATGGAACTAGTTTTCAGGTATCACCAGGAGTAGTTAATTCAGCGAAATTCCAGTAGAGGATTACCTTGTTGTGAAAATGTGAAAACAGACTAACACATCGTTCATGTGTTTATTCTTCTTCTTCCTAGCAATTCAACTCCTCTTGGGACATCACTTCCGGCAAACACTGTCTGCAACTGTCTCGGCCTCAACGACCGCGTCCTCCAATTTCGAAATCCGAACAGCAGCGAACAGTCTTCTCTGAGTGAGTTGACTGAGTTGTGATTTATGTGTGTATTGATGTTGAACAAGTAGAATTAAGAATTTTGTTTGTTTTTGTTTGTTTTTAAGTCGAGCTACAGTCCAGGATTTCAGCCAATCGATCTAATCAATATGACTTGCATTCTGAACAGCATTTCAGTATTTCCTTATCCCTTTTCAACTGTTCCAAGATTGGATGACTATCCGGTATTTGGCGATTGTCTAAGCCAATCCTAGCTTTTGCTTACACCATTCGACCATCATCAGGAAATTTTTTCACCCACGTGGCTTGTATACTTTCATAATGACCAGGCTCTGTCAAGTATTACTTAGATTCTGCAATTCATGGCTCCTTCACGGCAGAAAAGTTGAGTCTGCACACTTAACAAGCATTGACTTTTTTGACAATGTTATCTTGGCATATGCCCATATGTTGGATCTGTGTTATTTTTTCATTCTTGACGTTCAGGATCTTCTCCTATGCACTACAGCCCCTCTCGAACCTTCGATTCTTGCAACATGAGACTCCAACTGTTTCATCCATTGACTTCGTCCTCCAATTTTGAAATTCAAGCAGCGATGTGTCTTCGAACTGTCTTCGTATAGAATCAGACCAGCATTTCATCAGTTTATCCACTGGTCTCCGCTCTACAGTTCTCCCAACGAATACCATTTTATGCATGCTTTGATCGACCATGCGACTCATATGGCCAGCCCATTGCGTCTTCCGCAGTCTGACAATCGTTGAGAACTCGAGTTGGTCAAAACTTTGATTCAATAGGATAGGATATCGTTTCAGTCAGAAAAATTTGAAAATATTAAACCAATACTTTGATTTCAAGCTGCTCCAAATGCAACAATTTGGTGAGTTTTGGGAAGCATTTTTCAGGTATTCTCAGAAGACACAGCAGCACTGGTCATTCAATATTTAAACATTTCTGAAAGACTTTTCTTCTGGTAGGATGGTGAAAATATTTACGCCCTGAAAATATTTACTGCTTCTGGAACACACACTAAACTTGTCAGCAAGAAAACCTAGCTCCGAACCACTTGAAATGTTATAGGGCTCGTTTTTCGATGTCATCAGGTGCATTTTGATTCTGGGAAATCTTTGACAAGTGAGAAGGAATGGTGGACAACTCAGGGAGGGGAAGAAAGGGGAATGAAGGATTGGAAAATATGGTGGGAAAAGCAAGGACGGAAGGAGGAGGAAAGAGGAGGCGAAAGAGGTGAGGGAAAGAGGAGGAGAAGAACAGGGGCAAAAAGGGAAGGGAAAGAAAAGAAGAAAAATGAGGGTTGCGAAGAAATCGAAAAGAAAAAAGGGAAGGAAGAGAAGAGAGGCAAAAAATCGAGGGGAAAGACAGGAAGAAATTGATAGCATCGGAAGTTACAGTTCTGGCAACTGACATTTCAAAGACACTGTAGTGTTAATATATGAAGCAGAAATCATTTTAAATATTCCATGGTTTTACCTTATCTTTTGCTAAATTTATCTCACGATTTAATTGAAAAAGTATTTGAAAGAAACTCACGTCAGAGTCACCATTGCAATTAAAGTAAGGCGTATTGTTGAGAAAAAGAACAAAACAAAAAAATGGAGAAATTGTTCGGTTTATTTGTTCGGCTGGTTGGTGATTTCATGATTTTTATTGCTTTTATGAAATGCAACCAGCGCTAAGCGATATTGAGGACTTTTCATGAAGTAACAGATCGCGGTTTTTATTTGGAGACAATTGATAGAATCGTGGATCCAACAAACTATATCAAACTAGGTCTAAAGTAATTTGGCCAAGGAACTGGGACTCTAATTTTTGATCTTCAATAAAGACAAAGTGTTTTCTCCGTGAACTTTCCATCGGAAAATCAAAGAACAGGAACATTTACAACCGCTATATATGATCCTGTGTTTTATTGAATCATTTCCTTTAAGAAGAACTCAAAATATGAGAGGACCCCACAAAGTAATTCTCTTCAAGTCAAATTTCCGATCGCAACTCCAATTAATTAGCCGCTCCTCATTAGGTGTTTATTTCATGTTTATCAGACATTGTCATCGCTCGTAAAACATTGCTTCCACATCTTATAACCAAGGATCTGTTAAGCAAGTAAACAACTTGGCTTGGTTGCAACATGGAAAAAAGGAAAAATATTGTTGATGCTACCGAAGAAGGTGAAAACATCAGTAAAGTTCCTATAAAACAGCAATCGAACAGCAGTTTTTTACAAGTAGATCCTTTTCCTCAGATATGCCTGCATGGATATCATTCCATCCCGAAGTAAAGCCTCATTCACTTCACAGAAGTGAATCAAGTCCAAGGGCGCCAAATGAACTACATACGGCACAGATACTTCAGCCGGTGGCTTGGATGATACAAGAAGTCTGAAGACAACAAGAAAAAAGATACCATTGTTCATGAATGTATCTCTCTTGCATGTAAGCCCGTTAAAATCACATTAATAAGAGAAATACCCACAAGTTAAGATAATCCACGAAAGGTGGAAATGATCATTACCATCGCCTTCACCAACGCTACATCAATAGCATCATTTGCCATACGAAAGGTGGGAGGGCCTTGTCTTGTAAGATCGGACGATTTAGCGTCTCCTTATTTTTGATTTTTATTTTGCTGTTCGTGGTGCAAGACGACATAGCAAAAACGTGAGTAAGCATTTCCTTTGACTCCACTCACGACTTGAAATAAATCACTTCCAAACAGGCATATGGATTGCACTTTCGGTAAGCAGCACACGCGCAGATAAAAAGGATGATAAGGAGAGACGATGATTCGGTGACCAAGTGTGACCAAGTTCTGGGATAAAGTTGCTTAGTAAATTTTTATTTACGAAAGGACGAAAAAAGTTGTTATTTGCTATCAAGAACGATAAGTTTATTGCGGATGAAATCGGGAGGTTTTTGAGAATGGTTTTAAGGATTTGAGCAAGGTTTAAGATCACCAAAAGGAAAATTTAAAATTCTAGAAAAATTGTCTCTCAATCTATTAAATCCAATTTCAAAACTATCCGTTGAACAACATTACCAATGAAAACGTAGTATAGATGGATCTTATCAAAGAATAGTCGCCAACAGTGAAAAACGAACCAAGCGAATCTCTGAAAGGATACAACGTAGGTTCAAAGTGACAGCTAGTCATAATGCCTGATCATAGATCAACAA
The DNA here is from genome assembly GCA_954870665.1 of Stratiomys singularior. Lineage (NCBI taxonomy): Eukaryota > Metazoa > Arthropoda > Insecta > Diptera > Stratiomyidae > Stratiomys > Stratiomys singularior. The sequence continues at coordinate 98,897,172 of OX940879.1, forward strand.
ATAGAGGAGCAAATAATGGCTAATAAAAATAGGGGTGAAATGTTTGACGTTAATAACAGGCCCTGATCCTGACATGACAAGCTTGCAGCTACCGGGTAGAAAGCTTAGAGTCCTTTTGATACCAAACATTTCAAGTGACGAAAATTCCATCCTAAGAGTTGATGTTGACGTAGAGCTTCTTTAGAAGGAACATAGCTGCTCGTTGAAGATTAGGCATCCAGGTACCGCTGACTCATATCATCATTATTGTTTCACTACTGATCCTTTTTTTTGCTTTGGCCTCCAGTATACGACGCATATACTGTCTCGATCTATCGACTAGGTTCTCAGAAAATAAAAGAATCGATATGCATCTCTTCTTTGATATTGAAGCACCAAAACTTCTGGCTATTGAAACGGACGACACATGCAAAGCTTGGAGCTATGCGGTAGAATGCGTATAATCCTTTTGAGACCAAACATCTCAACGGATGAACATTCTATCCTCAGAATTAAAATAGCTGTGACATTGCCCTAGGACCCGGTTTCCCCGACGAAAATCGAGCATCTAGGTGCCCGGCACTCCTGTCATTCTTGACGTGTCGTCACGAATCCTTTTTTGCATTGGTCTCCAGTATCAGGCGCATAAAATTGTCTAGATATATCGACCACGTGCGTGGATTGAAAAATTAAAGAAGCGTTTCGCTTCTCTATTTAGAAATTCGTCAAAAAACTACAAACAACCTACTCTTCCTTTATTAGGCCACAAGTCCTTATTCCTAAACTTTATCGGTGAATAAAGTCCTAGGTGTCTGCTCGTTATTCATTTGATGCATCTGTCCTGTGTATTGAAACTTTTGCAGTTTTACATTCTGGGGTACCTGTGACACGTCAAAAAGTTTCTGCACGTTCAGGTTGTACCTTAATCGCTATTGTTATTCTTCATGTTTCACTCATACAACCCAATTTTTGAATGCATTTATTTTATTTGAAGGTAGCTTTGTGAGGATCAAAATGATGGAAAGACATGTTTTATCACTACTGTGTAGACATGGAGATTTGTTTTACTGTGCATACCACTGGATTCAGCAATTAGTAAATCGGAGAATGTGCTATAACGTAGCTCTTTTCCCTTTTTGACTTTAATTGATTCTCTTTTGTCTTTCTAAATTGTGCGCTAAGATTTGAGAGGACTTCAAATCTCTCAACTTTCTCTATTCTACGACTCTTCAACATTCACATAAAACCATTTTGATGTTTTCTTCTTGTTTGGATCATGCTCTTTGTTTCGGGTTTATTAGTTTGTAGACCAATCTTTTTTGCTTCATTGTGTTCAAAACGATTTTCTTCAGCAAGTATCAAGGACTCTAATAGGAACTCATATCATCTGCAACTTGATTCGATTCCCGGACCAATGGAATACATATTTCAATCAGGAACTGTTCCTTATATCTACTTCTAACGCAAAATTAAACAGCAGTGGGACAAATTCACTCCCCTGTTTCAGCCCATAGGAGCATACCACCAGCCAGGTGGTTGCTTTTTTTCCCCCGTACAAAGTTAACTTACTTTCAATCAAACTGACTAACCTTGAGGGATTCAAAAAATAAACAAAAGCTAGCACAGTATGTTCGATCATTACCATCAAATGCTTAGGGATTCAAAAGATACTGCAATTTTCGACAGATCCTTTGTTTTGTGTATTAATATATTTGCATCCGATGAAAAGATTTGGTGTTGGTCCAGTTCTAGAAGGTTTCTCCTTCCTGCAGTTTCCTTTCTAATTTTTTTATAACGGTAAATTTTCCAAATAACGGTAAGACTCTATACATAAAAATCAAACTTCAAATCAAAGGAAAATCAGTTGCTACCTACAGAGAAGGTTCTCAGGCAGGATGGAAGGAAGGATTAAATTGGTTGCTACCTACAGGGAAGGATCTCAGGGTGATAGAATAGGTGTTTGGAGTTTTATGGCTTTCATTCATCAACATTCTAACCGGAAAAATAAATGATTGGTCTACTTTGTAGTGACAGGGACCAACTAAGTTTGGTTCGTTTTATTCATTTATTGTTCTTAGGTTATTTCGTTTTCTAACCCTATCAACAGTACTGATTGAGGAAATTGATAAATGTAGAATTGGGAACCCGATCTTATACAGCCTGGTTAAAACGAATTTTCCTTTTCACAGAAGCAACCATCGTGGTTACAAATTTTTTTTGGACAATCGTTATTATTGATATTCTAGTTCTGCTAAACCACGAATCGTTAGAATTTCAAAGAAACATTTTGCGAACAACTCACTTTTCAGGAATCTTCAAATAACTTTTTTGTAAGTATTTGCCCTGATTAGGCCTCAATTTACAGCATCTTCAGGTAGGAGTTGAGATGTGTCAACTACCGTCGGGAATTACATCTTGATGAGATACCACTTCAATCCGTAAATACTTCAATTGAAATACAGTCAGGACCTGCAAGTTTTAAACTGAAAAAAATGCATTCCATCTTTACCTGGTTCTGTTCAGGACAATGCTTTCCTGATACACTGCAGGCCACTACGATACTCCCCGAAGGACGATAAAATAATACGCTGGCCTATCAGACGGTGACTTGCCAGCTCCACGTGGTACCTGAAAATACCTCTAGGGTTTTGTCGAGACATTTTATCATGATGAGCTGTTTCTGACATTAGTAAGGAGAAATTTGAAGGAAGGTTTTACTGGGTGTGCACACCTAGCCTTCATTTCAATGAATATACGATGTACTAAGGATGTAGTGAACAAAATAATTGGTAAAAAAATTAATTAAAATAAGAATATTAAAATAAAAAATTATTATTGGTTAAATATTTCGGTTAGAATTCGAATTGAGTGATTCGAAAATGACAAGCTTCACGTACATTTTCAAACCGAATTTTAAGATTGGATTTGAACCATGATTCTGCTGTTATGAAGGAAAGTACTACAAAGATTAAAATTAAAGTCTTCTTTTCTAATTTTAAGCTGTTTACATCCTGAAAACTGATTAGATTACCCTTAAAGGTATTTTGACAGATGGGAATAGTTTGTAGGTTCAGAAAAATTAATGTTGGAATTTATTCAACTTGATTAAAACATGGTTTTATTCAGTGACTCGAGTTTAATAACAAGCTTAAAGTAAATTTTGAAACCGAATTCCGCTAGCAGATTATAACCTGCTACTACGATAGCAAATACTATGACGGTTAAAGTTTCGGGTCTAGTATGCTTTAAACGTTTTTTTAGTCTGTGATTCGTATGTCATGACAAGTGAAAAATATATTTTCAAATCGAACTTTATTATCAGATTTGAATCATGAACCTGTTGCTACGAAGGCAAATACTATGAAGACTAAATTGAAAGGTCTTGTGAGTGAATTTGAGGATGCTAACGTCCATAGAATCGTTAATATAACTCTTACAGTCATTTGAACATAAGAGTCTTGTATGGTGATTTTGAGACGTTAGCATACTAAAAATCAGTGAAACGACTATCAAAGTCATTCTAACAGATGGGAATTTTGGTGGGTTCACGAAACTTTATGATTGAAAATTCATTCAACTTGAATAAACGCTGCTTTATTCAGTGGCTTGAATATAATGATAATCTAAAAGGACATTTTCAAGCCGGATTTCAGTATCACATTTGAACCATGACCCTGCTGTCGCAAAGGCCAATACTATGAGAACGAAATTTTCAGGTCTTGTAGGATGTGAACGTCCCTAGAATCGATAAAATTACCTTCAAAGTCATTTGAACAGCCTGGTATGGGAGTTTTAACGTATTATCGCCCTAAAAATCAGTGAAACGACCTTCAAAGTCATTCTAACAGATTGAAATTTTAGTGAGTTTGCAATAATTTCTGATTTTTGATCCAAACCAAATTTCATTATCAGATTTGAACCATGAACCTGCTGTCGCGAAGGTCAATACTATGAGAACTGAAGTTTCAGGTCTTGTAGGATGCGAAAACCCTTAGAATCAGACAAATGACTCTTAAAGTCATTTGAACATATGAGAATCGTTTGCGGGTCGACAAAAATTTATGATTCATTCATGCTGAACAAAACACAGTCTAATAACATTCGAGTGTCCCCTATACACCTTAAATTTTCGACTATTCAACGTCCCTCATCTCATAACGAATTCAAATCATGTTTCACCCTCAAACATCAAACAAAAATACCAACAGCAGCAAATACACTTCATTCCATATTCAAAGCGTATGAGAAGTCATCAAAGTCTTCAATAGTTTTTTATTTAAAGTCGTTTATCTCCTTTTCTGGGGGTTTTTTGTCCAGAACCACCACAAAAAAAAGAATATATTCAAATAGTATTTTATGTTATTTTATCGTTCGACGCATATATATTAGGAGAGAGAAACCTATTTCCTTCCAACGAAACTAGGAACATTATTGTTCGCTTTATTGGGGGCTGATCATTTGATATCAACATATTATAGCAATGATATGACATTATATGACTCCCTATTGCTTGTAGCCTTTACTAAGTGGTTGATGGAGACATGAAAATTCAAGGGGGCTATACAATGATTATGGTCATTTGAAATGAACATTTATAGTCCCATTATCGATGCGATCGCTAATTGATTACAAATCGATCAATTTAAATATTTAATTTGATAGATTTCACGTGAAAGAGGACATTGAATGGTTGTTGCGTATTTCGAGTTATTTAATTTTCGAATATTGGAGAAATCTATCAGGGCCGAGGCAAGCTGTTAATAGGGACGTTGAAGATGGTGTAAATATTTATGGAATTTTGCATTTCGAAATTTTATTTGCTAAGCATTTTATGGAAAGTTTCAAGATTAAATATAATTAAAATGATTAAGATGGTCAACAAAGGTGGCTGATTTTCAACTTTTATGGACTAAATTCTGTTTAATTCCAATAATTTAATGAAAGAATTTTTCGGGGTCCTCTTTTTGGGTTCCACTTTTTAGGGTCCACTTTTTAGGGTCCAATTTTTAGGGTCCACTTTTTGGGGTCAACTTTTAGGTTCTATTTTTTAGGGTCTACTTGTTACCATAATTGAATTTTAAAAAATCATTCAAATTTTCCGACAAATAGTTAATGTTACCAGGAAAAGATTTTGCAGCTTTTGTATCTTTTGAATACGAATCCGAAATTGGTAGTTTTTGAGCTTATGCCATGATTCAACTCGATGATCACATCTTCAATATATTTATTCCCATTTAAATAACAATGTAAGTGATTTTTCTAATACACTCTCACCAGAACCACTAAATTTCAAGACTTAGAACGCAACACGACAATAAATCAGGATTACATTTCAATGTTTAAGCCCACGGAAGCATCTGTTATGTCTTTTTTCTTTTATTATTATATTAGACTTGTAACTGTGGTATTTATTTGATCCTCCAACACGAATAAGATTCGTCAGATAAAAGAAAGATTTATCCATTCTGCGTTGTAGATACATAAGTCCTCGCATTTAGAAAAAAAAATAGTTTAGAGCAATAATTTTTCATGAGGCTTTCATTTGCTTTTTCTCTCTCTTTCCCCCACCAGAAAATATCTACGAATGTGTTGTGACCACCAATAAATCATTCCAACAAATAAAATTCACTATAAAATTTGTATTTTCCCTGAAAATGTGTGGTCATTTTGCATGCACGAAAAGAACAAATTGATAATAAGTATCGCATAAATTCGGATTAGACGAATAAAGTTTGGAATTAGAAAATGAAAAATGGTTTTGAATTTTTCTTGGTCAGCAGCCTTAGATTGGTTAAAAAAATCTATCTTTGACTTACCTCATCGTTTGGTTCACCGTTTTGTTAAATTTTGGCCAGGATCTGCAACGAAAAAAAACTTTTATAATATTTTTGGGTCTAAAAATAGTTTTAGCAATTTTGTATACATTCAACTTGTACGAGAAAATTTTAAAAAGGACCGCACAATAGATTTAGCGCCAAACCATTTTTTTTTATCAAAATACAAAAATTATCTGTTGGTATAAACTTTTATTGAATTTCTATATTTGTATGCTTACAGTACATATTTATTGTTCTATTCTTCATGGGTCACATTTTAAGTTTGGAAGATTCCTCAGGATCCAGCAGGAAAAAGGCCACGACATTGCAAATTACTCAAGTTGAAAGCGCTGCTAACAAAAGAACTCAAAAAAGAAAACATGGACTTCAGCAAAAATAAAACACTTCGGGCGTGCATGGAAACCTCAACGACTGAAGAGCCCAAGGTTCATAATCACACAAGGACCACCCTCTCAACGCCTCTGTACAACCTTACCACTCTACAGTAGTTGAACACTTCAATCCCGAAAAATTGCCGGTCAAAAGTGATCAACAAGTAACGACCAAAATTTTCACTCAAGTACCCAAAGAACTACCAAAAACTGCCCCTCCATGAACACTGGCAATCTCAACCCAACGCTCAGTGATTGCTCGGTGGACGAGAACCTTTCGTACATCTTTCACCTCGCCTAGTCCAGGATGAAATGTTATTGCAAAATCACGCACAATTTATTTTACAAACAACTGTGATCCTTAAAACCTTTCTTAAAGTTACAACGAGTAGAAGTATTCAGGCGCCTAAAGCCCCAATGTTAATTGTCAGTACTCTTCCTGATTAGTCTTAACTTCACTTAACTATTTTTGGACTACTGAGTTAAGATACGTTAACTACCGCCTCCTCTCGCATCGTAATAAGATTATCTGAAGTCGAAGTGTATAACGTGAACACTTGCCATTGAGGCCCAATTCGACGGTCTTTATACAGGGGGTCGAAATAATGCGTAGACCACCGCAATCCATCAAAACGGGGTACGAGTTCCAACCCTAGCAAAGGACACCTAAAACAAAGCTGGAGAGTACGCAATACTTGTCTCTAGCCACATTGAGCCACAAACCACCACTTTCCAGCCAGGATAGGCTCCTCACCTTATAGGGCGATGACAGTAACCTGTCATGAGCTCTCCATAACCTTTGGTTCAGTTCAAGGCTCTTATCAGGTCATACCCTTCTCTAATCTGAGAATAGCTACCGTATTGGACCCCGCATCCGGGGATGAGGGCTCCAACTTAAGTTCGGAGGAGTTCCAAGATCTGATTTAATGCAGATACTATGATTTATTCAGACCCCTGCTAGTAATCCGCTATACAATTACCAAATATAAGTAGGATGGATGGCATGCAGAACAATACAAAACATAACAGTCACCTTAACACATACCAGAACTGAACACCTGAACACACAATCTGCATCTGCTGGTCAAAGGCAAGCCGTGCGAAGAGGTCAAATCAGGACAATTGCAGAGCATTCAACAGGGAATCACACACATCATCCGAACGAAAAGTGATTCGATCAGATTTAGCATATGCTGAAAATGAACAGCGTGTATTTCCAGGGTCACATCCTCCCTCCAACATAAAGGACACATACTCTCTTTAGACAATCCTCGGTGACACAATCATTCATTTAGGCTTCTCTGTCCCATCAACAAGTAATGGCCAAAAATGAACAGCACGTATCACCAGATCACATCCTCCCTACAAAAGAAACGACACACACTCTATATAGACAATCCTCGGCAAGCCAACCATGCATTCAGACTACCATGTCTAGTCATTAGTCCTTACCGAAGCCAAAGTCGGGCTTTTTCCATGCTACGATAACAGGAACCACGATATGCGTCACAAGTCCCTTCGCGCATTCATTTCTCTTCATCTGCCAGCTGGAAAGCATACTCTCCACCCACAAACTGCGCAGAGAGGCTGCGATGATTTTTAACGCACACATGCCTTTTAGCCGGGAGTCCTCTCCATACCCTGAAGATAAATCCTTTAGGGATAATATCAAAATTAACCGATGGGACCTCCATCAGGACTTGCGTAGCCTAAGTCGACACTGTCCGATACAAAGGGATACAACAAAACTGTATAACACACTGAAAAAACCCAATAAGTCTCCTGCCAGTTGCACTCATTACAAACTCGAAGAACATCGATGACTCATATACCATGCATCCAACAAATAAGCCCTCATTTATTCTTCGAAGTGCATATATCCTTAGACCCTACACTTTTGGACAAACACATCGCAGCATCAATCCAAGTAGAGAGAGATGTCGCATCAGGACTCTGAGATGGAGCCACAACAACAGTCTATCACCAATCAATATCCCCAAGTATCTGCTCTTAGTCACATACATGAGAGCACTCTCCCGAAACCGCATCCAAGGAGGATGTCCTCAAATGCGTAAACGCTTCAGGAGCATCAACGGAGTCCACTGAGTGGAGAGAGTTAGACCGACACTTTCACACAACTCATGTGCCAATGTGCCAATGTGCCAATCCCTTGCTACATTTACCTTCACTTGTGACCGACTATCAGCCTCAACTAAGAAAATTAAGTCCTATGCATATGCAAGTGCTTTACAAAAACACTCAAGTCAGATGTCACATCCATCAAAAAGATTCCATATAAATGGACCCAAAAAAGAGCCTTGCGGATACCCTCTCACTATCACCACATCTACGACATCAAAACATATCCACTTCTACCAGAGAAGTAGCTCTTCCAAAGGATAACCACATGCCTCATATTCTACTACGGCTAGTTTTTCGAGTATTGTTGGCCATAAAAGGTGCCGCAAGACTCCCTTGAAGTTAATAAAGAACCCGAGGACGTACTTACACATACTCTCACGAATCACATTCATAACAGTCACGGATCGTCACTGCACATCCTGCTCGGAACCCATACTGTCTTTCCGACAGACGCTAGGGTTTACACTCCTCGACATGCAAGACCCTCAGGTGGAATAAGGGATATGCCTCCTTACGGGGCCGGCTAACCAGGATCCTGAATTTGGCAGTATGGTCAGTCTGGTACACTAAAAAGCGACGGAGAAGGAGCATAGTCGTATGGACTTACTGACGAGGCAACTGATGCAGTCTGCCCAATCTACTAAATGAATTTACACATCTTGAAAGCCATGTCGTCCAATCCAGGTGATCTTCGACACAAATTCTTTTAAATTTCGTCTTTCTCTCCCAGTTAAGCAACGCAGGAGCATGCTTTTGCATTTTAGCTCTGTCCATCTGAGGAGTTCCAATCCTCACCCTCGGAAACATTCCCCTCAACACATTTTATACGCAGTCAGACCAAATCCGCGTCGCGTTACCTCAAGTGCGAAGTCCCAGGACCCCCTGTCAGTTACTCTTACCCTGACAAACGCCTGCCTCTAAGAATCTGACGCATTCGCACTGACAAACACCATTAGTTGTTGTTCGTCTATCAGTACTTTGCCCTTCGCAATTAGTCTTTTATATTGTTTGAAAAGTCTCTTGAGCTCATTTTTAAGGGGATCGTGCTCTTTGGAACTTTGTTTTAGCACGTCCTATTTCCCCACGTTTGACAGCTAGTTAATCCGTCCACAACATTCCCAAAAGCAACCACCCCGGCCTGATCATTTTGACGTAGCCATGGACAAAACAATCAAGCATATAAGCCACCGTGCAAAAACAAAGGTCACTAAAATCAGCAAGGTATAGGCTTTCAATCTTTTCCTGCGTCATCATGCTATCGCTTCATCGCTTGCATCATCCTATGACTTTCTGTGATTGAGCGCTACCTTAGCTTGACAGGACAACGAGCATTAACCCGCAAATCAGAGATAAGTCTTACTTCAATGAGGTCGTGATCTCTTGTCTCCCACCTAGGGACAATGTATCCCGCAAATGACCTTGTTCTGGTATCTTCACTAACACATGTATGTTTTCATATCACTGCAACACATCGGTCCAACATGAAACACAGCCGTCACTGGCCATTGTTATAGGCAACGCCATTCTCGCCAGCGCTGTAACCAACTATACTACCTCAACCGAACAGATGGAAGCTATCCATAGTACCTGAACGTATCTGAGGTTTAAGGAACGAGTATCTAGGAAGCAGTGATTGGTGAGCATTAATTGTTTTTTATGTGTTTTATTATTTCGAGTAGAGAGGAGCAGGGTTTGATTCCTGAGTGTTGGAATCAAAGTAGCACTAATCGTACTGGACTTAAAACTAAACACACCCCCTTTTAAGTGGAATAGCTGGCCTTCAAACATTTGACACAACCTTATGGCCTAGACCCCTCTATTCAAGGCCTTTTGGCACATTAGGGCTACAGGAATTTTTTCTTTAGCGGGAGAAAAGAAGAAGGAAGACAATTGCTACAGAATGCCTACACCCTCGACGATTGCAGTCAATCAAGTCGTTCTTTTTTGTTGCTACAATTGCCCAATTTTAATGTACAACCTAGTTCCATTCATCAGCCGAATCCAGCATCCTCTCGATTAGGCTATCCAAACGGAGGTCTTCCGCTTTCGGCAAGATAAACGCAGTTTGTACTATCTTCTGCGTGAAAAAAGTACGACAGGTGTCATATATCTCTCCATGCAGAATATGCAATCTGGAAACCCTGACTTATCAATCTTATCTGGGTTAGATTCAAAACAACCTTGCTCATTCTTTAGCGGCGTCGGGTAGAAGTAACTGTAACCATGCCTTCGACTGAGTCACGATCTCAAATCGTTGATAAGCCACTCGGTCCATCTTCCTTTTTGCTGACGCTCGCAATATTGTTGCCACTTTGTATCCCCTTATCTTCGGAGGTTAATTCTTTTTTTTAAGATTATTTCTTTCTCTGTCAAGCAGAGCAATGGGTATCATCCCTGCAACTAGTAACACTCCTAAGCCAAAGAATGTCTTTGATACTGATAAAATCCACAGTGGTCCTGGTCATTGCACCTGCACCCTTGCCTGTGGCTTAGCAACTGTTGCCATAATTTGCTTTCAGAAACTCTGCTTACAGACATTCAGCAAGTATAAATACTTTACCGGCAGTTTTGACTATACTAATGTGTCCCCAACACAAGTCGGTCTTACTCACACCATCCCATTCTTCGCCAGGATCACCTCTTTTTGTTTTTTCTAAATCATCCGCATAGCCGATCAGTCGCGATTCATGTGGCAGTTTGAGTCTGAACAGTTTGTCGTAAGGGATGTTTTTCAAGACTGGACTGAGGATGGACTCTTGGGACGCACTTGAAGTGACTAGCATCCTCTATTGAACTGGCACCGTGTCGTTGAGCAGACTGCAATCCTGCATGTAATATCGTATAACCAGATCAGATATTTGGTACTTGGAATAATTTTTTCCAGGGCATCCAGAATATCCATTCATCCAGAGTGGGTTGGACGCATTCGAGTCCGGTGTCACTTTAGGGGTCATCCACCAGTTGGACCGAATGCAGTTAATACCCGAAACGATAATGGTCTCCAGTGGCATAGATAACGTCATTTTTCATCCACGACTTTACAGATTACATTTATTTCGAAAATTTTCTGAAGTTTTCCAATTTACTAGGAAAAATGGAGGAAGACACATTTGATCCCAAAGTGGTGTATCGAGTCCGGACTTCGTCTAAGGGAAGTCCTGCTAATTCACTGAAAATGGAAAAGCGGCGCAAACGCTGGCGTTCGTGATCAGGATCAGCCAACGTAAGTGAAAAGAAACATGCTGGTTCATCGGTGGAACGGGCGAGCAACGGCAAGAAATCTTTAAAAAAACGTTTTCAAGTACTTTTCCAGCCGTATCTAGCATGCATAACGGATGATACACTGAGGACATCTGGGTGGTTCTGAAGTTTCACAGAACTAGCCAAAGTCCGATTCTTTACAGGTACTGTGACCAGTTAGGCCTATAGTTAAGACCCCTTGGATCACAGTTCACGTCTTTGACGAGGCTATGTCAATAGCTGGCCTTATTACTGTTGATGACCCCGCGAAGACTTTTTCTAGCCAACTGATTTACTGCTGGTTCGGTACACGACTCATTCTGAAATGTCTTCCTCAGTGTGGTAAGTAAGTGTAAGAAGGTAAGAATCGATTAAATACTTTGTTGTCAATGAAAAGAAACTGAAGCTTACTACTTCCTAGAATGCTGAACTGCGCATCAAACGCTAGTGGAGAAGGTTTTTGACGCCGTTTGAACTAGTTCTTGACGTCATAATGGCATCAAGAACTAACGCAACCGACATCGTCTGTCCTAGGATTTCGGGAGAATACAAGCCCAACATGCCATAACGATTAGTGACAAGCCAACTTTAACACACCTGTCTTCAAGATGGGATACTCCGAACTGTGAACACTGTCAAAAGACAATCAAAATCTAGAAACAAGAGATTTAGCTTGTTTTCGAGGAATGTGTTCTGGGTGAATTTTCTTATATTTTCCAGCTCTTCCATGACATTTCCGATTCAAACTTTATCAAATGCATCGAATAGTTTGCGTTTTTTAATTTAATTTGAATCATTTTTGTGCAGGAGGGGAATTTTCCTAAGAAGACATTAGGAACAAATAACCTCAGTTGTAGAATTCATAATCAAAGTTTTCAAGGAAGCTGATTAATTTAAGGGTTCCTTTTTTAAAGTAAACCGCCAGTATCGCGTTTCAAATGAATTTCACTGGTTCATATCAGATTCGTTCACGATCAGTATAAGGAAAAATTACCAGAAGAGCAAGTATAATCTTAACATATTTTCTATTTATCAGTTTACCACATGTGTAAAAAAAGACCTTCTTGGTCTCCGTCAATGTTTTCCTTCCCTATACTCTTCGCTACCTTTCATTGGTATCATCACGATTATCCTTATCTATTGTCAAATCGTTTACACCATATCCAGTAGCCACAAACTATTGCTTTTAACATTATTGGTCAAGAGAATTGCATAAACGATCAAAGTCTTTAGCACCATTCTACCCACAAACCATTTACCATCAAGGATAACTTGCATTTATCCCTCACATTCGATTCCAGTTGATAACAAGATATTTACCAAGTACTAAAACTCGAATCGATGCCAATTTGATTATTAGGCAAAACTGAATTCCCACTAGCGCGATTCTATTCTCGCAAAACTATCTATAAAAAACCATTTCTTTAAACTCTCACCTCTGTCATCCTGATAAGACCTGAGACTCTTGCACCTTTTGTTATTGCCTCGACAACGACAACAAAATCACAAAAAGGAAAAAAATGTGCTTCGGGAAGATGGAAAAAAAATACATACTTCTTTCAAATAGCATGACAAAGTCTGTTCGAAAACGGAAGGTGTTTAGATCCTTCGATATACCAAACCAGAGTGCATATCCTATCTCACCCTGTCAACACCCCAACTGCCAACTAAACGTTTGTACAAATACGATTTCGTGTAATTTGGTGGGTGTCAAATTTGTTCACCCGAGCTTTGAATGTCTGTCTAACCCAAAAGGACATCCTACAGCATTTTAGCTTAACTTCCCTCGCTCCCCATCCTGTAGACTTTACCGCTATTACAAATTCGCCTTTTGATCCTGATTGCTTCGAGGCGATGGCATATTGCAATGTGATAGCAAAGCAAACTAAGAGAAAAAAAACAGCTAGTGGAGAGTGAAAATACAACGGAACTCACACGAGACAGGCTAGAGAGTAAAGGATCACGAAGCGTTAGAGTTGAAGGAATAAAGTGGCTAAAACCGTACCGTGTAACGTCCTGAATGGTGGTTTTTCGTGGTGATTTGGTTCCTTTGAAAACTACTCTTTCGGGAAATGATGACGACAGTTACTTCCTTGATGGTTCTTTCTCGCTCTCAATTTTATGTTAGACAGCAGGATACTTTGCAATAAGATTGTCCGACACTTCCGCTGGAGTTTCTTCAATGAAGAAGGATTCGAATTAGTGGGGGGAGGGGTTGTGGTTCTTTGAAGCTACTTTTTAGCCAATTTGTTGAAAGACAGACGAAAGTTAGACGGTGTTTGGGTGGTAAAGATAAGTAAGGATAAACAATTGTACCCTATTAGACTGCACCCGTAAACTGCCAGATACTAAAGGGATATTCATCCACACTGAAATTGAGAAAAAAAAACAACAAAACATGTCCATTCGTCTTAGTACTCTATTGCGGACCAAAAACCCAGGACACGTCCTTTGACCAATTCTGTCCAAACATAATTAATGAGATGCAACCTAAATTATCATGTCACTGGCATCACTGATAACATTGTTACGCTCCTGCCTAACCTCAACAGCCATCCTAATTGATTCATATATTTTATGTGATGGAGTTTGTTTTTCTTGTTACGTTCCCTTTCCTCACCTTCCGGCCGTACCACAAAAAAGGAACTGACTATCTAATATATTACAACCGACGATAGACAGCCTCAAATGATAGCGATTTCCGCCACAAATCCTAAATAAATTAAGTGAATTCCTGTCCACCATAAATTCAGTTCTCATTCACATATATAAAACCTCTCCTCGGCGGAAGGGCGGAAGACCGAAATGACTCCCGAGCGAGCGAGAGGCGAAAGCTGGTGTGCATGTACAATGAAATCGTTCAGGACATAAGTCCCTGAGTACATTAACAACAAATTTATGTTATCCTGCAACGATATTTCATCGTGTGCTCACTACCATTCGAAGGACGAACTAAAGGAAATAAAGTAGCGTTTCCACTTATATTTTCTGTGAATGGTGGCAGCACTATAATGCCAAACGTAACATTTCCCAAGGAAAATCAACGACAGGACTTGGAAGATATATGATAGAATCGAGGTCAAAGTGTGTCGAGGTGTAGTACCCACTCGCAATAAGGATTCCATTCGTCTAAACATCCGCCAAGCTTCGAAAATAAAACAATAGTGGCCAAACCGTACAACATAACAGGAAAACAGACGAATTTACTACCGCCATCATTTCAAACCACTGCCATCTACAATTTTGTACGTAGTAGCAACGAGATCATAAACGCAAAAGGAACACATCCTGGCTAGTGCAGCCGCCACCATTTGAACGTTGGTCCAGTATTGAAGGGAAATCAAGAAAAAGATACAGAGCTGGCAGGAAAACACTTAATGGTCATAAAATGTATCTTTTGTTCTTCCCTGAGCAATATTCAAGCTGAACTACGAAAAACGGAGAGCGGAAAAACAATCGAAAGGATACAACGATGAAGAAGGAGACGAGACAATATTGACCTTAGCCTGAAATGGCGTGTTCTGGCCACAAATCTTCACTGAACGACCACCACAAATGGTATTAACGTTCTGAAGCTTTCATGATGTTTGTAACATTATATTCTCTGCATTCGACTCGTAGGACACTAGCTACATCAGAAAGGATCATTTCTATTACTGGCCCGGAAAGTAGCTTTTGTACAAAATATGCATGTGAATGTGGGCACAGATATAAAACCCGGAACAGGGGGAACAGTTGGTTGTAGTTAGTATTGCCAACTTCTTCGAAAAGGATATTATTTTGGAACAAATGAACGTTAGTATCCTTTCAACAGAAGACACAAAGAAAAGAGACTGCAGCGCTCCACGATTGCTCTTGTCTTCCGACGTCTTTTGCATCAACAACCAAAACGTGTAACGCCCAAGTTCTCTCAATTATGACAACACTGCCATCAAGGACATATCAAATCTATTATCTTCCACCATTCACACATAACAACTGGACAAAGTGTGGTCATAATGTCGGTAAAATCCTTTTATTGCCAGCATCCTGAAATCGTAAATACTTCTGTTAATATCTGTTATTCTCGCATTTTATCCTTGTTGATGACCGGACGACCGACCTATTCTGATCTCGACTGGATACCTAAACCGACAAGCACTAGCAATGCAAGTGCGAGGTCGTGTTTGCCAAGTATACAAACATGAGGTAAATATCCTTTTGTTACTAATAATAGAAAGATAAAATCTGATAAATTTACAAGACGTAAAACCTTTTTGGATGAAAGGATTTTGATACTGTCTCGTTTGCCACTTCGTTCGGTATGTAGGATTTAAGTGGATATTGGTATTTTGAAACCAATTCACAATGTACATGTATGAAGATGGACGATGAGTTGAAGGCGAATTGCAAGGATTCATGTGCAAAACAAGGTGGAGAATTGACTCAAGTTAATTAAAACGATGATTTACGAGTCCCTGTATACATTGGACTGAAAGATGTTTAGATTTTCCGCAAACGATCTATGTTTCCGAAATTTGAAAGGTTGGGCTGAGCAATAATTAAAAAATTAATGAGTCCTGGCAATAGAAGAGTCGACTTCAAGCATCAGGGAATAGAAATTTTGAAGCAGAAAGAACTTGACAGCTCTTTGATACTGAATTTGGATTTTGAGTCCGATTGTACCTTCAGAAACTTTGGCATTCCTACCATCTTTTGAAGCCCGTCCAGGGGTGCCCCAAGCCTTAGTGATGATGTCCACCCACTTTCGGGAAGCAGGATTAGTAACTACGACGGTTTTCAACTTACATATTTTGGTAAGTTGAAAACCGTTACTACCGTTACTACCAGCTCATGACCATCAAGGACGAGTAGATATTTTTCATATTGCCAATGTATTAGAAGGTCACAAAAGCATCGAAAAAGACCTGAGTTCTGTATCAAAAATTCTACTCGATAGCTTTAAGGACCTCACACTTGTCTCAAAGAACCCTTGTCTCGGATATGAACAAGCCCGCAACATAAAATGCGGATTAGAAATCCTGAAGTCAGCTGTAAGAACTGAGCAAAGAAATCTTGGAATTATTTTTTTTCAATGAGATATCCTGAGCTGATGAAGCATCCTGACTTAGTCTGACTTCTCGTAAGGAGAACCATACAGAATGTACATGCTCCAAAGATGTGATGGATCATGGACAAGTCAAATGCTTGTCCACGAATCAAGGACATTCTTAAGACTGTACTAGACCGACGCTTTCCGGACTGGATGAAACAGGAAGTCGAAAGGATAGGTAATGCATCTCTCATCGGGCCCAACTCTGGAGGAAAATTAAAACGGGGGAAGGATTTAGAGGCCCCTTTCAAAGTATACGAAACGTCTCATATCCAACGAAGTGGATATAAAAACGCAAATGAAAATCAAACTTACAATGAGACGAATTTTTGTTAAAGTTAAACGTTTTCAACCGAATGCGACCCGTTGAACTGGATAGAGACAAACATGCTATCTAAAACCAAGCAGGCTCAAGCTATCCATTCCCAAACGAAAGTCTATAGACCCATCAGCCTACTACTGTCCAGTTGATTTACCCTGACGTACTCTTTTCCCACATGACAGGAACAATGCTGACTGAGGTCTGGGAACTGATGTTTCCCACCGAAACAGATAGCAAGATTCAACGTTGGTTTCAACCAAGAATGATCCGAACTCTACGTCTCTAAATATCACCTCCATCACCTGCATGTATATTATATATTCCAGCAAGGATTCACAGGTTTAGAAAAACTCTTCAGACTGCCGAAACTTTGTTCATTGTAAGCCATTTTCCAGCAAAGACTAGTTTTCGCAGTAAGACTGCGGGACCTACTATGGACTGGTCATATGAATCCTATGGACGAATAACGGATACCCAAAAAGATATTCGTTGGGAGAACTGAAGAGCGGATAACAGTGGAGGAAACCGAGGATTCGCTGGTCTGACTCTGTGGATGAAGACCGTTCAGCGCTGCTCGGATTTAAAAATTGGAGGACGCGTTCAATTGAAAGAGACCGTTGGAGGCACTCGTTGTAGGAGGCGATAGCTCGAGAGGAGTTGTGGTACTAAGAAGAACAAGGAGTAGAGAGGGGTAGGAGAAGGAGTGGGATTTGCTTTTGTAACTTCATCAGCATTTTTGTATCCATATATATCTCGGCAAATAACCACGGACCAATCTTCACATTTGTGCTTATGGATCCATTCTTGACTATCATTATTCGCCCATTTACTAGCCTGAATCGGCTGGTAAAGTGGTTCGAGGCAATTTCGCAGCTCTGTTGATACATATTACAAGCAAGACATCCTTTTCCATCCTCTATCTTCCATCCCCCATCCTCCCTCTGAATTCAATTGGTTAAATGGTTTGAGGCCAACATACGCAGTACTGACATCGGGGGGAGGATGTCTAGTTTACCGTTATGGTCACAGATTACTCTAGGTGTCTGAAATATCTACGTCTGGATGACCAGTGCATGACTCTCTAGGCTCCTATACTGAGTAGCATTAAATAGCGTTAACACTCTCGAACGGCTTCTGTCCGAAAAGGATAGAAAAAGCTTAAGTAAATTTTTCGTTGTATTACGTTTCCAACCAAAAGCTTTGAGAGGGATAACCTTGTTTGACGTGGAATGAGAAGAAATGTAACGATCATGATGGTAAGACGACTCTCAGGCCGGGGAACGACGTTACATTCCGAGGACACAAATAAAATATGCCAACCCTTTTCCGAAGAGACTACTTCGAAATTATTCCGGAAGTGACGTTCGCAATCGAGGAGGCCCTCAATGCCTATCATACACAAATGGAAAATGCTGGAGAACTACTTAGAGAGAGAACTACTCAGCGTTGGTCACATCCACGTGAGATGTCTTAAGTTCAGATGGTTATTTAAACTACCCTTCAAAGGCGAAGAAAAGCCCACATCATTATATCATCGCCAACTATTCCAGCTCTGTTGCAGGATTTTATCCTATGCCAAATTTTTCCAGTTAAAAATACTTTTCGAAAATAGCGGTATCATTCGCTCAAGGACTTGTTGGAGTAAATATGTCTATGATATAAAAGCCTGTTTGTGAATGATTGCTCTATCTTTCTTAACGCTGAGTATGATGCTTATAATTGAGGACACTGATACGATGCCCTTAATGCGCGTCAGCATGAAGTAGACCATTATCTACTCGGGAGCTGTTGTTGTAGTTCTAAGTGAGCAAGTAAAATCCAAGTAGGTCATCACTAAAAGGATATGTTGGCACTCTTTTCGGATACATTCCGTCTGCAGCCCTGGACTCAACATCGCTTTGCACGCTTTGTTTTGTTTGAGTTTCAACGGATTCCTTCTTTACCAAGAATGCCAATACTGATATTTTCCCGAACTTTGTTTTGTGAGAAGGCTATTGTCTATAATCCCGTTATACTACACCTTGTTATTTTACATTATTCACGTCTTTCCTTTGGGATGACGGGATGACAGTGTTAGCAAATTTTGACACTTTTGGCATAGCATTAACTCCATTTGCTTGAAGTTTTTCGGTGAGTGAAGTCAGTCGGTGAGGGTCCTTATATGGCCAAGTAAGAGTCCAGTTTGACTAAGGTTATACACCTCTTACCTCTGACAACTTTCGACTAGTCAGTATTGCGATATCATCGTAGTCGGATTGAGATCTTTACTATTGAGGTCCTTGACTAACTCTGGGTACCCACGCTTGCAGTAATATGATATCATCCCAACGGTGATGGTGAGGCCAACGTGTTCCCTTAATATTTAAAGTTTGCTTTAAAGGTAACTGGGACTTTTCCTGTTGCTAACAGTTCCTACGCCCATTCGGTCAAAAATGGCTCAAATTTTTTGAATGGTCAGTCTTGCCGTCCATGTTTTTAAATTATTCAAGGCTGCAACGAAATCCATTAAGACTACCAGACTATATTTTTTCATGGCTAATTCCTTATCCTGTTCACAATCACTTCTAAGGTTGCCTCAGTTGATGTGCGGGTAGATACACGAGCCAGGAAGTAGCTTTGTTAATTGACCAGCATCCGAATTGACCAGCATCCGAAATTTTCAAACAACTTTTCCAACAACTGATTTCTGACATCCTTCCCCTACGTTACACTAATTTCCATATAAAATTCATTGAATTTCCATTGTAACTACCGACATAATAGACAACGACTATGAATGATTCCGGTCAAAAATTATGACGGTTAACGCTTCTGATGACCAAAACCAAGAGCCCATTCTCCGAAGAAGTAACAATCTATGCCGATAAGTTAATTTGAAAGGAGGCAACCGCTTCTAGAACGTCCTGGCCATATTCGAAACAGTATAAACTACTACGTGGTACACGTACGTGCATGCGATGTCTTCCACATACTTAAACACGGTTCGTATAGTGAGAATCTGTTTGTGGGTGGCTCTTCCCAAAAGGGTTCAAGACCTCCTAGATCCATTGTTATGATATTTTTTGTGATGAATTACAAGATACATCAATAGCAACAGTACTTAGAGATCGTTTAAAATGTTTGTAATATCCGGTGGCGTTTGATTGATGATGGTAGCGTGTGAGTATGTAATTAGACAAAGGCGCAATTGTTTTATTACTACTCTACCATCTTCCTGCAACGCATCAGATAGGGCCAGAAGGCGTTTGTGATGGTTGGGCAACGTGTGTATGAGCGGGCAAGCAATATGTTCACATATCGTTTGCGTTACATATACTCGTTTATGATGTATGGAAATGGGTATATCCATTAAAATGAGAAATTCCCGTAATAAAGTATCTTTATGAGCGACAAACATGCAAGGTATTTAAGTAATTTATATTTCTTGTTCATTTCGATGCAGTGTATCGTTAATTTTGCACTCACTCCGAAATGAAGTATGTGTGCGTTTGTATGTGGCGGAAATGTGTGCAAATTACTTCTTCATAACATATGACTAATGGTGCATCATTAAACATATTAATTATTCCACTAGCTGAGTGTATTGTTAGGAAATTAGTTGAATTTAATTAATTACATCGGCGTGGTACAGTTCACTATAAAGTTGCTTATTTTAAACATAGACCAGCAAATGATAGGCATCCTTTTTCAATTGAGCAACGCTATAATTCTTTCATGCCACATAAACATGTACGTGTTACCTTTTAAATATATTTTAACATAAAAATATTCGCCAGAAGATAAATCGAAAATTGTAGGCAGGAGTATTTATTGCTAGTCCGAGTTGATTCAAAAAACAACAATAAAGCTTTTTCTTAGAAAAACCAAGAGTTCCTGATTGTGAGTCAACTTCAAAAAAGCTCAATTGTATACTTCAAAGCCTGTCAGAGCTATATTTTAAACAGCTCTTATTCATTGGAAACGTCCGTTGCTACCAAAGTTAAATTTATTTAATTATAAACAATCAAGATCACTTACGAACTTTTTGAAGTAAATGCAGAGGAGAGCTTAATAATCGGACTCTTAATAGAAAATTAAATAATCAGTTCTCAGAAAAAAATTTATTTAATCAATACTGCATGACGAAAGACAGAACAACACATTAACAATCATGTCACACGTCTTTGCAATAAATACCTCCAGTCAAGATTCGAAATTGATTCCTTTACAAGCATACTGTAATGTAACGCACGCGTAGCGCAAATTGTGATTACCCCCACTGTCCTTTATTAATATGAAGCATGATTACGACATGTCTCACTACAAAAATTAACTAAAATAACCCCCCTTCCCTTAACCTTCTTACGCAACGAGGGGCACATTAGCTTCAATTGATCTGGTCGCTTCACGGTAAGGGACTCTTTCGACGAGCTTTGAGGGTGCAAACCAAAAGATGAGCAAACGACTGGCAGGGAAGCTATGAATGAAAGGATAAACCAAAGTCTATCCTCAAGAAGAAGAAAAGGAGATAACTGAAAGCTTACCAGGTGTATGGATAAGTTTTTATTCGATTTTACTAAGAGATGGCACCAGGGAAAAGTAGACTGTTGGGATAAATTCGGATTGCTTCTATAAATCACAGGACTAAAACAATAATGAGAAAATATTTATTAACGTCAACAAAATAACCGACGCGTATCGAATAACGGCTAAGTAAACAACAAGAAGTTTTTGACCGATTCAACATAAACATTTTATATTGAAGTCGCTGCCGATCTTTGTAGCGTGTTATTTAAAGGCTGAAATGTCGCTACAACGCAGCGTATAAATTTGACACGTATAGGCCATTTCGATCGTCTGAAATTCAGCTAAAAACACACAAAAGCTGAGTCCGCCAAAAACTAGCGTGTTTGTTTCATCGTATTGACCAACCATGTGAGTCATTCATCATTTTGTGCCTGAAAATAAACATTTGTGATACGCATTGCTTTAATTGTGTAACTAAAAGAAAAAGGCACTTGCAAGTCATTGTATGCCGGTAAAAACATATGGTGGACACGCTCTATCACTTAGGGCATGTGAGACATGGTTTCGACAATTACATCTCAAAGACAATGAGCACTCTGGTGGTCCACAATCGCATTATTGTGAAGGAAGATTTGCAGAAATAATTAGATAGTGAACCAACCTAAACTCAACAGCAATAAACAGAAGCAATATATGTGTCACAGGAAACTATTAGCAGACGGCTTTCACTTAGCGAACCGGAATTTCAACACCAATGCCAAATCGCTTCGGCATGAAAGTATTATTGAGTACTACAAACTCTTGTAGCGCATCGAAACCATTAACACACAACCGTATTACCGACAAATGACAAATTTAAACCACGAATTAATCGAAAAATGACCGGGATGGGTTAGAAAACATGACAAAGTCCGTCGCACAGAGCAAACTTAGTGAAACACATAGGGAGATCTCTTGGATGGGACATCATTCTGCACCCGACGTATTCCCCGAATTCGGTGCGAGTAGACAATCACATCTATCCATCAATAGAGCACGCGCTCGCAGAACAGCCCTTCAGCGAATTGGAGGAACTTGGAAAGTGGCTCGACGAGTAGTTTGCCATAAAAAACAAGCAATTTTTCTGACATGGTATTCATCAATTACCTGAAAGATGGGTAAAATGTGTAGAAGCTGATGGTCAGTACTTTCAATTAAAAAAAATATTTTCCCTGAAAATATTCAAGATATGAAGAACATCTTATCAAGATGTTCATTAAACCAACGTAGGAAGCCTCACCAAGGCGCCACAATAAACGCACATGGGACTGCAATAAGAGATCTTGACCACGAAGTAGGTCAGATTGACTAAACCAAACAATAGGGGTCAACGCATGGCCATAGTTGACCTCACAGAGAGCTTTTAAAGAAGGGTCAAGTTAGTGGGTTATTTGTCGGATGCGATGAAGGGAATTTCTCCGGTGTTTCAAGTGCCTAGAATACGGGGATACCGCGAAGGCGTATATTGGAACCGGTGGAACTACAATTGCGCCAAGACAAGGTATAAAATAAGGAGAACACAAAAGAGGCTCACTGTGTTCTTTGCCAGGAGGATGACCCCACATGAAATGATTTGAAATATATTTCGGTACAAGTAAGTGTCTGGCCTTTCAAGAAACCCTTACCAAGGCCAAAGCGCTTAAGCAATGAGTAGCATCCTTCAAATCAATCTACATCAAAGCATTATTGCCCAAGATCTGTTCAGGCGAGCAACATCACGCCAGAAGTTCACCAACATGATATCCTGACGAATCCGATACAGCTGTCATCTGCGTTCGAAACAGTGCTTACTTCTAAGTGCAGAGCCATGGGCGAGGAGATAGTTTCGTTACGATATCTAGCGCCGAACGAATTGTTGTCATTATTTCAGCTTAGACTCAATACTTTGAAGGACGTGGTTTCGAGTGCAGAGAGTTATGTGGCCCTCGAAGGTGACAACGCTAGAGGAAAAGATCGGGGCATGCGTCACTCAGATGCTCGGAGCAAATGCATCCTGGACATAGCACACAGGCCACACCCCTACTTTCCGTTGATCGCGTTGCGTTGCAACCATACCTGATGTGACATTCGCTTCAGAGTGCCTAGCACAATCAGGTAAATATTGGAGAGTGCTAGAGGATTACTCAGCCAGCGATCACTAGTACATAGCACTGGAGATTCATGACGGTGTTTCTCGAAGACCAGACTCTCGCTCATTTGCGCTGCAGGGGAATACTAGGAATGTGGATACTGAAATGTTTGTTGAAGTGCTAATGATACGATTACCGCTAACGGAAGCTACGCTAGGGAGCGGAGAACCTGCATAAAAACATGTGGGGATCAATCATTACGTCCGCCTGCAAGTCCTCCATGTCTCTGTCTATAAGTCAGCTAGAAGATATCTTCAGAGGCTCATCAACAGTAGCAACGTCAACCGCTGGCAAAACTTGGCAAATGACGCGAATAGGGGCTCATGGGGCCTGGGCTCAGTATACCTAGAGCGGATTCTAAGGGACTAGCTAAAGGACCGCAGCTTAGTCTATGACTCGAAAGAAAGTAGCTGACAGACGATACTTACTTCAGTTGTCACTCAGGGCTCCATCCTCGCCCAGGGCTTGTTAAATATCCCCTTTGACGGACTGCTGCGGATTAAAATACCAGTTGAGTTATGGCTGACCAGCTATGTGAATACTGTCGCGGCACTAGTCGACCATGCATAACTCAGACTGAATCTGCTTATGTTGCATGTAGAAGTCTGGAAAATCACTCACAGTTTCAGGCTGGCACTCGAAAAATCCGAAGTGATCATCCTGAAAAAGAAAAGAATCCCCAGAGTATGGCCTATCAGTATTTTAGAAACGCTGGTTGGAACCTGGGAGTCGTGGTAGACTTCAACATGAGCTCTTAGAGAAGAAGAGAGGTAACATAGCAAAGACGTCACTGCAAACGCACTTAGGGAAGAGCTAATAAATAAATCGCAAACATGTTATCGGAAAGATATATTAAGGATACTTGAAAAAGAGTTTTTTTTTTTTCGAAAATCGTACTACATTATGTATCGAAATTTCGGTGGTCCAGGTAGAAAATCTAACCAAAACGTCAAGACAATCTCACTCTTGCTGCAATAATAAATTTCAGCTGTGTTTTTTTTACGATGATTGATTAGAAGAACTAATCAAACTGCAGGCAATCCTTAATAAACTTTGAACTCCTTGCAGTAAACTACAACACAACCTTCGGAAAGCAAAAACTGACATCATGTCATCTGTTCATGAATTGTAACGACAAACAATCCTACCATGTCATCTGAAGTCACATCGGTCGTTAAAGACCGTTAATAAGACCCTGACAGAGGAAATGCAAATCGTCCCAAGGAACGATATACCGCAAGTAGGTACCCTTCAAGTATATAAACAGGAAAAGAAGGAAACGATCTAAGATGTCTTTAAGGTAATGTGTTTCCGAGAACAGAACATCTAAAAAAGCACGTTGGCATCTCTTCCAAAAAAAAGTCACACAAAGAAGAAACAATGAATTTTCAGAATAACAAAAAAAAAACCTTGGAATCGTTAAGGGACGTGGACGGCTGACTTCACTAAAGCTTTATCTCAGCTGATGGTAATATTGAGATGATCATCTCAACAACAAAATCAAACAAATAGAATGAGCGACGGTCAGCCTAATGAGCACACTAGGGCGGTCCGATAAGCATTTAGCCTCACCGTCTCATGGCACGTTTATTGAAAGACGTCCACTATCGTTAAGTCCATTTTCGTAGACGGCTACTGTCCAAATTTCAGACGAACGGGACTCGTAGTTTTGTTTTGACTGCTTGCGGAAGTAGGTGTGTCTGCGGATTTTAGAGAAATGGAAAAAGAGCTTTATAATGGAAGGAGAATCGCGCAGTGAAGTCAACGAGCGCTTGGATGCTGTGTACGGTGACTGTGGAACGGCGAAATTGGCTCAGCACGTTTTGTTGACCACGCTTAGTTGACCCGTAAACGGCTACAATGAAGGACAACGTGACGAAAATCTACTATTTTATTTTGGCAGTTGATGGTGCCCATGACAGTTGTCACAGATGAGAATTCAAAAGGCAACGTTGGTCTCATTCTGCATGAAATTCTGGGCATGGCAAAGCTTTCGTCAACGCTTTCGCAACAAAATTGATAATTTCATATTGCGTTAGAGATAAAAGTGAAGGACACGAGTCAAATAAACAGGATGTGAAATAATGAGATTGATGCAAACATTTTTCGAAATCTATCAGTCTCCATATTTAGTCATGATATATAAAGTCATTAAATTCACATTCAACGCAAAGTCCAACTAATAAAAAAATGACGTTCGTACGAAAAGAAACAAATTATTGAAATTGGATATCACATTTTCGAAAACGAAATTTGATACTTGAAACCATTTTTACAGCTTACGTTTGCCATAACGATAAAATGCTTCCACTGAAATTTCGAAAAATTTCTTATTTCCCACATTGATACAATAAAAATATTTATTTTTTATTAGTTTTATTACCAATCATAACATGTCCTCACTAATTAATTCCTATAAAAATTTAACAACTTGATTAAGATAAATATTTTATTGCATCCGCTAAGGCTCCTGATTAAAAGTTGACGCAGTGAAAGAAACAAAAAACCTTTAAAAAAACGCAACAGACGCATAAATTTTCTACATTTGCGCTAATTGATCTAACAAATTAGACTTTCCATTTGGCAAAAGGAGGAAATAGATACAACTGGCTCAGCATGATACTAAATCGAGATGTTTTTCAAAAATTAGAAGAAAAGATACAAACGCTTTAATTCATTGTAATCATCTTAGCGCGCAACTTTCTTAGTATGACCGGAGGCACTGAAATTTAAATATACAAACCACTAATACGCATTAATAAAACTTTGGAGGGAACAAAAACGAACGATTTCAAATAAATTACCGATAAAACAACATATAAAGTTTCTTAAAGGAGATCGATCGATAGATAAATAAGATGAATAGAATCTATTCAATTTTAAATGTGTGGTTTCAAATAACCATAAATATTTCCAATTTCGTTGTCTGCACAGCGAAAAGAGAATGAATAAACTTTTGTTTTTTTTTTTATTTTATTTTTTGTTTTCAATTTGGTGAGCAGGAGTCGATTTCAGACAAGCGGGGTTTCTCTGTTTAGTTTAGCGGTCGGACCGAGGAAACACTGGATATAAAGACATATTCTCGCTTCGTAATATTCAATTGAAATTTTCGATCCTGCGTCATCAACGGACCCATTATTCAATCCTGAGATAAATTGGGCATCGCGAAACCTCGCGTTTTTGAACAAATTCTTTGATATTATATCATTTGTTTATTTCCGCCCACGTCATTTTGAAAAAAAAATCGCCAACAGCACTAGAACTCACGTAAGCTAAAAGCGACCTCATATCAATATACTTACAAGTTAAGTAAAAGTTGACAAAGCGTGTCAACTTTTCGACTCGAGCAAATGAGAATGATTTTTAACCTTATTTGATATCTTGAACTCAAATCTTTAATCTATGTAACAAGATTGGTACGAGTTTTCAAGTTTGCGCATGTTTGCAGTGCTGCGCCTTTATGTCAGCTGTCAGCTGACTAAGTTGTATTACACATAATTTGCTTCGGAAAGTGCGAAAATGCAGAAACAACGCTGCAAAGTTGATTCAAAAGGTATTACATTAAACATACAGAAATCATACATTACATTAAACATACAGAAATCATGACAGATTCACACTTTGTGCTTTTGTTTAAAAGCTGTGAAAAAAATCCTCTTCAGCTCGTCGATGTCAAAGTAGATCAAATATGATCTTAATCAGTCCGAAGTCCATTATTATCTTATAATGTAACAATCTCTCGAAAGAGATTAAATGTAATATCAATCACATTGACAAAGTGGATCCATTTAAAATGTCTCAATCTATGTTAAATCTATGTTAAATCCGAACAGAGAGGAGGAAAAGGTTGAAATAGAATGAAGGCACAAGAAAGGACGTTAATATTTAAGCATTGATAGGTAGATAAGAAACGAATGAGTGAAGATAGAAATTAAAAACATGTCCTTATGAATAATCAATTTAGCGGTAGTTGACAAAACGAATTTACTAGTCAACCTAATTCACCCTTCTGGGGCCTCTACGTACTTCACTTTTTGTTGTGTTCTCTTTGTTTTCCAGCCCCACTGCCATTCAGAGCATTTCCTTCTCCTAGTTTACTAGCACAATAGTTTAATCTCCGTGTTTCCTTTCGGAAACTTTTCTAAATTCGCTTATCTACCTAGATTCTCAGTCTAATATGAAAACCTTTTCCTTTAATTCAAACCTGGAAAAAATAGGCACATAAAGACGTATACCACTCAACATATTTTCGTTGTAACGGATGCCCAATTACACCAAGCTCGGATATTCCCCACCAGCGGCGTTTGCCTTTGCCATAATGTAAAATCAAAAAAAGCGCAAACACCCTCTGAGGGAACTCCAAAGAAAGAGACAGAGCAAGCGAGGCAACTTTTGATCCTTGACGAATCCTAAGCTTTCCTCTTATCAGGATAATGCCCTAATTTTTCGGTATCGAAGAGTTGGACGTTTTAACGCGCTTGGTTCTGACCCAACCGTGGCACAAACCAACTGAACTACGAACTAAATACCTTCTTTTTTCCGGTAAAACTTTGTCTGGAACAATTTGACACATTCAATTTCTTGGGTTTCAGTTTTGGGCAAGGTCTCTCTTCTGTACATCTTATAGTGCCTTTGGCTCACAGGAAGCGTTTCTCTTGCGCAAGGGAAAGAGAAGATAACTTGCTGTAGAAAGGACTCCGCCAGCTTATAAATATGTCCAATTTTGCAGCTGAGATTGCCCAAGTGAAATATACTCAATTTTTCCACTCTTCAGGCTTTTTCGCCACGTCAGCAATAACAGTATTTGAACACAAGGTTCTCACTTTTTTGGCAGATTCACTGTGCTGTTTGTGCCATTTATTGTCTAAATATGAAATCTTAGGAGCGTGGCTTAAAACTTAACTTGACTGCAGTCAAGCTCGTTCGTCCAATAGTTGAGTTGGATAGAAGTTGGTCTCAGGATGCTTTTGACAAGTCTATCAGCCTCAAATCGTTAACGAGACAAGGAGTTCACCTTTTTCGAATTACACCATGAGGAGTGTTGCCACTAGTTGGCTTTCACATTGAATGCCAGCTAGTGGCAACAGTTCTGCGAGTACTGATTTTCAACCCTATTTCAGAGTTTGGTGTTAGTGGTAACAGATCACGATCACTCTGCTTACCAGACCATGGAAAAGTATATCTGGCAAGCAGAACGATTAGATTCTATCTACAACCACTAGCACTGCTATTCCTGAGTCATCTGTACGTCTGTATCTGAGCCAGAAATCAGCCAAACTAATAATTTGCATAGGTCCAAAAAACATGTTCCTTCATTTGCTAGCAGTTGACTATCAGCACCTAGTAGTGGTGTCCCAAAATATATGATAAAATTTCCAATTTTCAAGAGTTTCGTTAAGTTTTCATTGCATACCTTAGCCTTGAACTTCATCAGTCATCAATCAACAATGATCAATCGACAACAATCAAACATGAATGATCAATCATCAACTATCAATCAACAATCAGCAATCGACAATCATCAGTCGTCGATCATCAAATGTCAATCATCAATAATTAATCGTCGATTAATTAATCAACATTCGGCAATCGTCAATCATCAGACGTCAATCATCAAACGGTAGTCATGAATGATCTTGAATTAATCATCCATTATATAATCAATCAACAATCATCAACCGTCAATCATTTCAATTGATTACCAATCATCAATGATCAATAATGATTACCAATCATCGATCATCGATGATCAATCATCAATCATCATCAATCATTGATTATCAATCATCAATCATCGATGATCAATCGTCAATTATCAAAGATCAATAATTAATCATGAACTATCAACCAACAACCACCAATTGTCAATCATCTTTCAACAATTATTAATTATGAATCATCATTTATGAATCATCGATCATCAATTATCAATCGTCAATCATCAACTATCCATCAAAAATTATCAACTATCAAGCAGAAAGCACTAACTACCAATCATCAATCAATTATTATTAATTATCGATCATCAATCATCAATTGTCAGTCATCGGTTATCAATCATCAATCATCATTATCAATCGTCAATCATCGATCATCATTCATCAATCATCAACAATCAATCATTAATCATCAATCACCAATCTAAAAGCATCAATCATCAATCTTCAACTGTCCGACTTTATTTTATCAGGCTTGTCTATAAAATGATTTCTCCCGCCAATGAAGAGATGAAAGTAGTTTCCGACCTCTTTTTTATTCGGGCCCATCACTTTTGCAATAGATAATCCTTCAGATCAAATCCTTGGGTGCTTTATGAAAGAAGAAAGCCAGCCGTATCTACTGAAGTTTGCCGGCTAATATTCTATGTAAAATGCAGCTTTTCTGCTCAAAAATAAGCCGTGGAACGTACGAATCCTTAGCTGGAGTAAACCCGCTTGGTCAAAATTATCATCCAACTCCTTTCTTTCGTTTCCGATAACTTACAATGAATTTTTCCTCCTGTGTTCTTTATTAAAATTTTAACGTCATTTTAGAAGAGTTTTCGATGTGCCAAGTGCATTTTCAGTAGGATTCATTCGGGTTTCCTAATTGTCAACCACTTAACTGCTGCTATCTTCAAGTTTTCTCCAATAGGGCATGCCTTTATTGATTTTAAAAGAAAAAGTTGGAATGAAATAGATGTAAAAAGATGCATAGTCCTAGTAAGATAAGCCGACCAAAATGCTCCTGGAATAAACACGATTAAAGTGACAGTAGCAATAGCCCTAAAGGAGCTAGGCTAAATGTTTTTGAGAGAGATAGATACAGCTTTGAATGACAGACATGACAGCAATATGAGCCGAACTCTTTGTGAAGTCACTCCTTACAAAACTTGTACAAAAGAAATCCTGGCAAAAAAAAATATATGGTTGGTGTAAGGGCGTTGGTGGCAGTACCTACAGGACACAAAACCTAAGGTCAACACGCCAAAATCATAAACTTTGAAGGCTAACTTTCAAAAGAATCATCCTTGCCGTCAAAACTGACATTAAATAAATAGAAAACTCCTGCTTTTTAATCTAACAAGTGTCTTAACCAGTTCATTCTTCAATAGTGAGATCAGAAATCAAGAGGCTGAGTCGATCCAGTTAGTCCACAAGATTAAGATGACATGCTCGCAAAAATAATCTGGGATATCTGCAAAAATAATCTGCGATATTTGCAAAAATAATCTGGGATCTACAATAATCTGGGTTGAAAGGCCACACGATGTTGACGTGGCCGTGGCTAAACTTTGTTTCAGGTATTGCAGTATGAACATGTAAAGGCGTGGTCTGTTATCCTAACAAATTGATCGTATCAGATGACACCTGCCGAGCTAAAGGTGAGTAAGAGTATGGATAAAACACTCTCATGGCTGAAGAATATTTACGAAACAGAACTGGAATCCTTGGCGATGACAGGGGTGGTTTGCCAGATAAACAACATGGATCTTCTGTTAACATTGAGTCATAATGCAGACATTTGGACCGATTTCGTTCTATAATATTTTCCAACATTTCACCTCGAGTAACCAAGGAAATAATAATAATTTCGGCTTAACTAACTGCCTATCGTAAAATGGAAAGGGAGAGGGTCAACTATCTCAAATTCCACGGATACAACGACGCGGAGCATCCCATTAATCTTTTTGTACAGAAAAAAAGCGCTGCTAGCTCTAAATTCCAGGTTCAGGTTTCACTGAAGAGTGCGGACAGCAAACATCTTCAACATCTTAAAACTAGCTCATCTACATAAAATGAAAAGCTAGTACAAAAAAAACTAAGCGTTGTTGCGTTTCCTAAAGACTTGACAACAACTCCAGCGCTTCTTTGACAGATCTGTCAAAAAAAAACGATTGATCCGCCTACACCGGTGGAGTATCATCTACCAGGATCTCCCACTACTAAATTGTATACAATCAATTTTCTCGTTCGTATAAAAGAAAATAAAATTTCCTTTCAAGTTGTTCCATAGTTTGAAAATAAATTTGTAATGTACATGTGTATCTATTACTGAGTATTAAATCTTTCCATCGCAACTGCGTGTCCAAAAACCAAAACCGGTTTGCAGCATTAGGTGAGAGAAAGTACTAGAAGAACTCTAGTACTAAAATGATAGTAGCGAATCGGTTCAAATGGCATTAGATAGGAAAATTAAACCAAATTGTTTGAAGGAATCTCACTTAGGACTAAGGTATTAGCGTCGGTACATCTGTGCATCTGTTATCTTTGAATTTTGGAATTCTGGTTTTTTTGTAATAGAGGTTAAGATACTTATCTTGTTCCAGAAAAGACGATTTAAAGCTTCGATAAGTAAACTCCAAAAAAAATTTCGATTTTTTTTCACTAGGACTGGGAGTCAATTTTGTAATTAAATCAGACCGCTACCGGTGGGGGCTTTGTTCTCATTAAGACAGTATGTCATTAATAAAAAGAAAATAAATAATAAATTATATTAATTTTTATATTGACTAATAATAATGATAATTTTTATGTAAATTTTGGAAGACGTTGCGAACAAACCACCCATGAATTCATGCTCTCAATAAACATTCAAATTATATGCTCTTTCCGTTTTTTATTCTAAATCTTTAAATTGCTACTAAACCTAATTGTAGAATGAATTCAAAAAATTATCACTTCATATATCATCGTCACAAATCTCTAAATTTCGTCATGTGAAACACATTTATAATATAATAAATCGCCATATTGAAATTTAATATCACCAATCAGTTGGCTACCAAGCAATGAATTATTTATTGAATTTCCATGCGAGCGCAGTAAACTAAAATCATAAATCTGCATAAAAAATTAGATTCACTATCGAAATTAATTAATGATAAATCACACACAACTTGATAGCAATTAACAAAGATCAAAGATATGGTAAAAGATACATTCTCAATAGGGGTCCGCCTAAAACGTAACAGATAACAAAAGAAATAAGAACATAATCACGATATATTTTCGTTTCCTTTTTTCTTTTATTTGTGTGTTGAAATATTTTTGAATTTAATCTTTTTTTCTGAAAGGCGTCATTATTTCCTTTTCAGTTCGGCTTAGAATAAAGCCCCATTCAAAGAATTATCTAAGAATGTATCTAGTGGGAAATTATTGCATTTGAATTAGGACACAATAGAGAGAGGGAACAGTCAGAAAAAATATATAAATATTAAATATTAGAGAGCTGCCAGTGTAGATTTTATGCTTTTTGTATGATGATGTCAATAATTTGGCGTTTTGTCTATTTATTGATTTTTTGGGTTTCAGTTTTATTTGAAAGCGACCCTTTTTCATGAAAAGATTTCTTCCCATAATCGTTACCAAAAGCTCGAACTCAGAGAGTGATAAACTCGGTATTGGATATCTCATTTTCAAAAATATTATCACTTAGCTATTCTATGAACGATATTGTTACAGGACTATGATGACATAAACTGTCATATCGATAGCAAAAAGAAAATTTAGTTTTAAACTTTAAAATAAGACATTAAGATGACGATGCGGACGTCGTTTAGTTTAAAAGCTCTCTATCTTGCAAAGCTCGCTTTGTTTGTTACGTTATTTTCCCATCTCATTCTTACTTTGCAATCTTATCTTCTCTATTTGATAGTTACGCTAAGGTCCTGCTTTTTATCTCTCTTTCAGTCTCTCATTGACATCAGAGAGATGCGAACTTTAGTAAGTGTGCAAAGTCGATTTCTTAACCCGGTCCTACCAAAGAAGCGATCAAATCAGGCAAAAGTGCAAGAATCATTGGTTTTTTTGTGTTCGGAACATCCCGTCGTTCCCCATCACATGCTGCGATTCGTCCACAGACTCGTTTCGACGGTGCACCATCATCGATGTGATGTTCCGTTCTGAGTTCTGTCTATGTCAAGTGTCCTTATTTAATATAGAGGTCCGTCGTTGCAACCAGGTAGGTGTCCTTTTATTCAGGTATGAAAAAGTCCGTGATCTTATTTTGAGGGGCTTTATAATTTCGTCCCGGGGTTCTTCGTCTGTTTGGTCGTGTGGCGCTTCTTTTGATTTCTGTAGAGCAGTTTCAGCGACTCTGAAGATTATATCTGAATGACTGTTTGTTTGTTCGTTAATGATTCGTCCGTCAAATGTTCTTTGTTTGCATATTTCCAAGTTTTCTAATGCGTTTAATCGTTATCCTTTATACTGTACATGTAATACCTTCACTGTTTCATTAGCGCGGGTTAGTATAAATTTGTTGTCAACCATGTGGTTTGCGAAGTTGGACTTACTTGTCGCGTCCTGTTTCCTTTTGTTGTAGTCCCTCATATCTTCACGACATCTTGCCCTTATTTCCCGTGCTAATTGACCGATGTAGCTGTGTTGGCACGCACAGGTCTTAATTTATGCTCGTTCGTAGTATTTGTCCCGAATTGCGCCTTGTTTTGGAAGCCGTGTTGATGTTGCGTTTCTTCAATAACTTCGCCAATGTATGTTTTTCTGTGTATGTTGGTGTTTACCATGTCTTATTTTAAAGTTTAAAGTTAAATTTTCTCTTTGCTATCCATATGACAGTTTATTCTTGTGGCCTTGTTCTTTTTTTCTGTACTTTTTAGGTGTTTTTAGGTTCCATCGTATCTTGTTCACCCGGTTTCTCTTGTGTCCATTGTTTTCTGCCATTGTGTATATCGTGTTTAATTCTTTGCTGTAGGCT
Organism: Stratiomys singularior; assembly: GCA_954870665.1. Classification (NCBI taxonomy): domain Eukaryota; kingdom Metazoa; phylum Arthropoda; class Insecta; order Diptera; family Stratiomyidae; genus Stratiomys; species Stratiomys singularior. Next base: position 98,931,527 of record OX940879.1, read on the forward strand.
TGGTCTGTTAGGGGTGTCCGCTCCAATCTTATTATTAATTGTCTCATTGCTGCGTTTCTATGCTGTTGTGGATGGTTTTTTGGCCTATATATCTCGTATTCGAACTCATTTGATGATTTGCTGTTCTTTATCTTGATGTCAAGGCAATTTATTTGCCCTTTTTTCTCTATTTCCATTGTTAATTTATCTTTAATATATTTGGACTTGCCGTGAGAACTTGTGTGCTAGTTTTCTGATGTATTCATTCACAATCAATCGCATATGACATCAGAAACAATTTCTCTTGCATACCTTTAAGCTGGCAGTCGCCATCTCTCTTTTCACCTACGTCGTTTTATATGAAAGCTCTCTATCTTACAAAGCTCGTTCTGTTTGATGTTGACCAAGCTTTCTTGTTGCCTTTTCTACATGAGATTTCAAACACTTTATTAAACGAAGACAAGGAATATAATCCTGGCAAACTCAAGGTAATGCAACGGTTAATCCTTACAAAAGGACAAAAAATTGAGAACAAACTCGAGTCTTTCCCGAAGAGAGTCTAATGGATTCTTATTTTCTATCTTATTCACTTGTCTTCAAGGACGTTTCTTTTCTCAACGTACCGAACCCTTTGTTAACGTGTTTCAAAGGCCAATAAAACAGAACAGGAAAAAGAGACCTAGGAAAAAACTCCGTCCAAGAGTGTATGATATTTAATTTGTATTCTGTTTGTTTAGTTTATTTGTTTTGTTACCGAAAATATGTTAAATAATGTGCCCATGAGTGTATAAGGGCAGCAAATGGAGAACAAGGAATAATGTTATTTACTTTGTAACATGTTTTTTTTTTTTTTTGTTGCTGAAAATATGTTAAATAATGTGCCTGTGAGTTTTTATTGTGTATGATACGAAATTTCTATCCAGATTTTATAGTACCTCCTGACTAAAAAAACGGGGTAAATTATGACTCAGTAAGTTATGAAGTTCATTTCATTTTTCAAGCACCGCTTTTCAGTGTCCTATCTCTGTCTTAGACTGGTAACAACTAGGTGATATGCCTATTGGACGATTTATCTACGGGGCAATATTTGTCTCAGGACACTGACATCGGGCAGCTTCAGATACCAACTGCGAGACTTCAAGATCACAGCTAAGGAAATGCTTTTTGCCGTGTCAATTACGAAATAACAAAGCAGCGATGATCTTTCCAATCTGATGGGATTCAAACAGTGGGATTTTTTTTTGTGTTAGCATATGTTTTGTCACTCAATTTTCATTATTTCGTTATATCTAGATTGACAAATATTGTGATCGACAATGTTCGCATGAGTAGAAATACAAAATAACAAAAAATCTGTTATCACTCGTGCTATCTCTTTCTATAAGGTGCTTTCCCAGAGTGTTGTTGCTATAACTTCGTTTGCACCTGAATTCGAATCATTGAAGAAATATGAATTACAGATCAAAACCAAACGTTTTCCACATTGTCTGTAAGGGGATTAAAGGGGGAATTGTTTTCTTTTATTTGAAATATTCGAGTTTTCTTGGTTTAAGTGGCACTGGGAATCGGTTTTCATCATCTTTTTTTCAGGTAATACCGTGCTTTCCCATGACAATTTTCTTTAGGCACAGAACTTGTCGTTTGGAGGGCTAAATGGGTCTCGGTGTCTCAGGCAAAGCAGCACAAATTTTCCATAGTCCGGACTTCGAACACTTTGGGAAAGTTGTTATCATAACACCAACAAATTACTTAACACTAACATCTACCGCATGGTTATCACCTAGGTGGGATCCTTGAAGTAGCGAAGGTTATTAATAAAATGTTTACCTGCTGAGATTTTCTATGATGCATGGTTTCACCCTGCTGGGAACTTATGAGCACAAGGACTTGCTTGTTTGAATGTCTTTAATGTAGTGCCTACGCGAAAAACATTTCGTTAAATCTTTATAAATTTTCGCTTAGTATCATTCAAACCAAACCCATTAAATGATTCCACCCACAAATTTTTTGCAAATATCAAAGCCTTAAAATCGTTCCAACTAGAAATCTAACAATTTTTCACACTTATTACGCTGTCAAATCAAAAATCCAGCCTCAACCATTTGTTTAATGCAAAAATTTGTTGTAACACGATATTAAGGTGTGGATTGAATATTGCAATTGAAAAATTCATTTGTCCCAATTCCGAATCGATATCCATTCATTGCTTTTACAGCCCACACCATTTTTCATTTCGAGATATCAAAGTCAACATCAAAATCGAATAGACATAAAATTAAATCGATTTCATTGCTTCTGTATTTCTCACAAAACATTATATCACTAATGGAATGGATATGTACAGCACATACATTCACACATCGATAGATATAAAAATTGGTAATAGATACAAGAGTATTTATGGGGTGTAATGTGGCGTTTCCCTTTAACATATATTTATTTATTCTTTTTTATTTCAGTCGTTTTGTACGTTTCGCGTCTTGCACGCTCCACATATAAAATCGAGAAAATACTTTTTGGGGGGCAATAATTGATTGAATAACGTACATAAAAATGTCATCGTAAATCAGTCGATTCGACGATTATTTCACAGTCGTTTATTTCATCCTTCTACCATTTCATTCACAGTGCAATCGACAATAGATAGATATCTTTCTTGGGAGATGGCATGACTTGCCTCACATACGAAGTTGTTGAAAATGAGACCGGGGGCTCAGTATGTTGAGATACAAATTCGACAATTTAACGATGACAACCAACATCGACTGCTGGCTCCTTTCCTCGACGACGAAATACTAAAACGACTTATTTTTCGCTAAATCGAATCGAAGAATAATAAAACATTGTCTCATTTGAATATTTCAACGATAGGCATAAATTATAGGCATTAGGCTTGGGCTCAGTGTATATTGATTCGAGAAGTATTTTAACTCGATCGTAAATCACCTGATGTTTACCGCCAATGTCGTCGTTACTGTCTTTGTGAAATACACAAAAGGAACAACAACAACTACTACGCCCAGTTCAGATACATACACACGGAATCATGCCAAACCTACGTAGGTTCGATGAAATCGGTAAGAAATTATTGAAATCGTTTTTGAATTGTTTCACAGTGAACTGAAACATCTTCGGGATGAAGTAATCGGAAAAAGGATACCGTGAAATTCACTTTGTTTTCGAGAGAAAATGACATCACCCAAAAGTCCTTGTGGTTCTTACCTACAAGTACTTGTGATCCTTAGGGCTTGCAGCATACCGATAGAGGGAGGGGCTATTGCGAAGCTTAGTTCAGTCCTTTCGACAGGAACAGTACAACTTACACAAAGCTGACTATTAACAACGAAACCCTAGAAGAACTTCAAGGTTCTTCAGAGCTAATCATAGCGAACTAATCGCGTCTATATCAGTCAGTCATCATCAGTCATCATCAGTCATCATCAGTCTTCATCAGTCACTGCAGGATCCACTGCACAAGCTTCGGATAAAAAGCTGAATTATTTTGGATAATTTCGAACCGTCAGTCATTAAATAATTGGAAAACGGCCTGGATGTTGACATCAAAACAATCGGTAATATTATAAAAATGAAGATTTAGTTCACCAGACTCAGATTTTGAAGACACATTCAAATTGAGTTTTTATGCCATTGATTATGATCAACCGATACCGCGAAGACCAAAATTTGGACGCCAAATGAAGTCAATGTAAACACCAGATCGAGACCTGAATCTGACCTAGTTCGGCGACCTGGTGGCTTCTGGTTTTGTATAGCTTGTCAACTAATAAATTTGTTTAACAAGAACCAACAAGGCTTCCAATGCAAGTTATAATCTGAAATATACTGAACTATACTCCTAGACTTCACTACCACAGAATCACTGAAAAATAAACTGCATACATTTCAGCCAGTCATCATCAGTCTTCACCAGTCACTGCAGGTTTGAGACCTGCTAGATGTTGACATTATATAAAAGTCACATATCATATCACATCAAATCATATCCTGTCTCGAATGTGTAGTATTAAAAAAAGGATGGTGTTAACAGCCTGTTGATAGAATCTAAAATATACAGAACCATACTCCTAGACTAACCTATCACAGAATTACTTATTTGGCGAGAGTTCACCATTGACACAAGGCTTATGAATATATCTGAATGAAAAATAGTGTCATAGTTTCTTGGAGCCTGGAAAATGTTAATTTCTAAATCTATAAAAAATTAGGCTTTACTGCAGATTTGGATTATTTTCGAATTTTATGTATATCAACTACAACAATCCTTTTTGAAGCAGCATTTGTATTGCACCCCCATGGTAGTTTGTCAATTTTTTTGGAACACACTTCGAAGCACATAGTAGTAAAATCGCGATTAGTGGTTCTGGCGTTTTGAAACACAGTCTTGGCTGAAGCAGGACTCATTGAAAAGATGGGACCCCGAAAGGGAACAGTTAACGTATAAGTAGTTGTAGTAAAAGGAGTTGTGGTAATACAACGGAAATACTACCATCCGAGCCAAGTTATTTCCCGGTCATCAATTGGATAATGAGTCCCAGGAAATAATTATTTTAAGTTGCATCTACTAGAGCTCGCAGAAGATCCGAATGAATATAGGCGAATTTTTCAGACAAATCTTTTCAGGCAAATCTGCAGGCGAGTCATCAGACGAGAATTCAGGTCAATCTTCCGGCGAGTCTTCAGTAAGACTTCAGATGAATGGTTCAGGCGAATCATTAGGCGAGTATTTCAGACGAATCTGTAAGGCGAGTCTTTCAAGTTAATCTTCAGCTGAGTCTTTGGGTGAGTGTTCAGAAGAGTCTTCAGGCGAGTCTTCAAGTGAGTTTTAAAGAATGTTTTCAGGCGAGTCTTCAGGCGAGACTTCAGAAAAATCTTTCAGGTGATCTTGCAGGCAAGTTCTTCAAGCGAGGGCTTTCATGCGATCGAAGATGGGCCATTATACCTGCAGTCCTGCAACCGAATACACCCTTCAATTCCCTGTTGTGATCGACTGGAGCCCTCAGAAGGTTTTCTTTCACGTCTTTCACGTCTTGAATCTGAAACATAAGCGGGCTTGTCTTCTGGGTTTGAGAAAGGAGAACTGAGCTTGAAATAAATTCATTGTACTGCAAGATCTGGATCAACTGCTTCCGGGCTATGCAATCAGGTCCTGTAAAATACTCGATCGCAAATAAAATCGACAGTTGCCCTATCGTTTCCGTCAACCTCGTTTCCACGTAAGCTGCTAAAGATGTAAGTAATAACTAGAAGGTGAGTCTTCTGTATCTGTGACCAGGAAAACGATTCGATCACGATCTTGCGTGGCTTATTGCAAGTCCATCATCCAAAGTAGGATAGAACTGGATTGAGTATGCTTACTGGAATCAAAGGTACATAATTGATTAATAACGATCTGTATTCAGCAATGATTGCTTTCAACATATTCCTGGGTTTTTAGAAGCTAAGCCCGAGATCTTTGCGAATATTCTAGGTTTGTCCTTAAAATATAGAAGCTATGTTTATACCTTCGTTCCATGACGTACGACCACCCTCTGCTGGTTATCACTACAAAGTACAATTCTTTTTGAAACTGAAACTTTCTTGACGTTTCAGCTTTTCTCAACACTCATTCGTACGTGTAAAGAGTGCATTTATTAACGTAGACATTTTCGTGTTTGACAGATTTGTCAAACGAAAACGGATGAGAAAAAAAGGTAAATCAAAGTATTTGTTTCAAGTTTTACATGAAACAATACCATCAATAAGTTAGATGGAGAGGAGTGTGTGAGCGAAGCAAGAACAAAAGGGTGCTATGACCGGTTTAAAGATAGCCGCACGTTAGTAGCAGTGACATTAGCTCCGTCCGAACTTCAACCGCAATTACATCAGAAAACGTCAAGAATGAAAGACTGGCGACTATACTCAAGAAGATTATTACTAGTGATGAATCGTGGAGTTATGGCTATTATTGGAAAAGAAAGTAACAGCCTTTAAAGTGGAAGCACTCTGAATTACAAAGGCCAGAAATAGTCTCGTTATTGTCGGATAATTTTGACCGTCTTTTTTTGATTCGTAACATCTTGTACAACACGAATATGATTCGGGGACTCAGACGATCACTGAAGAATACTTCAAGTATTGAAAAGATTTCGTGATGTAGTAAGCAGAAAACGGTTTACATCTTCGGTCAAGCTGTCTTTGGCTGCTTCATTAGGACGCTTAGGCAGTGCATTCATTGAACCTTGTGCTGGAATATTTGACAAACCCTAAGATGCGTATAGATTCACCAGCTTCTGCATAGTCTCGACATTCTTCTTTGCGACTTTTGGCTTTTTCCCACATTTGGAACTACCGCTTAAAGGACACTAGTTCGAGGGCATTAGAGACGGTTGCAAGTAATGCGACGAATGCACTAGGTTAACTATTTATTGAGTTAAAAAAATTTGAAATGAAATCCGAAAACGGACTTACTGGACTGCATGAGGAGGTGACATAACTGCTTGTTCAATCTAAGGGTGTTCTTTTTTTTATGGTTAGGAGGTGAAGGCTATTTACGCCCTGGGTGTCGGACTCTCAGTGGCTCACAGCAACTGAACTACCGACTAAACACCTCCCTTGTCACACCGAGAACATAGCCTGAAACTGTTTGTCACATTGCTTCGGACTAGGCCTCTTAAGTCTCACCTAGCGGCGCCTTCAGATTAGAGAGATCCCTCCCTCAGCAGGGATGGACAGAAAAAAGAGGGATTACTGAGAGGGTGAGCCCTCTTCCCTCTGTGCCGACAAGCGATGGACGATACCCTTCTTCATAGTGAGAACCGCCCGAGCGTAGTGCGACATACAGTTCCATTTGTCCTTAGACACCAACATCTTTTCCACCAGGGTATCTGGAGAGATCTCCCCTATTCTCTATGTGAGATGTAAACGCTGTCTCACCCACCGTTCGCATGTGAAGAAGGTGTGGCAAGAATCATCCGCAATCCCTGGGCAAAAGAGGCACCCAGGGGACCGTGACTTTCGCATTTTGTGCAGGTAAGACTGAAAACACCCGTGTCCGCTATGAAGCTGTGTCAGGTAGTAATCAGTCTCGCTATGCTTCCCGTTGAGCCACGGCTCCAGGTCCCTAACTAATACACGAGTAATAGTATGCGCTTTGAGTAGTGATTATGGGCTTTTGCCTGCGGGACTGCGTTCACCACTTCTATAATTGCGTCAATCGTGCTGAGGAGACAGATCCTCTGCGGCTCGGATGGCCTCCCCGAGTCTCTCTCTGATGAGCTTTTCAAGCACTTTCCCAGCGGCGTTCAGTATACATAGGAGCCGATATGCAGATAGTAGCTCCGGATTCCCCTTTCCCTTGCTGATCAGAACTAGCCTCGCCTTGTTCCAGCGTTTTCAGAATACACCCTCCTGCAGGCAGGCGTTGAATATGCTGAGCAACACGTCAGGGCGAAGATGGTACACAAGCTGTAACACTTTTGCTGGGATGCCGTCTGGTCCCATCGCCTTTCGCATTTTTAATTTGAGCATCGCGTTGTCTAGCTTCTTTGCAGTGAAAAGCGAGCAGTAAACAGGACTTTCGTCACATGGAGCATCGAAATGGACGGGGTGCACTGGAAAAAGTGCCTGGACACTTTAAACGTCTACTTTAAACGATATTACTCATTTGATGATAAATAATGACAACAATTCGGAGATATGAAGGTAGGCTCGACACTTCAAGGACAAACCTCGTACTGTAATGCGTGGAAAGCATTGAAGGATATTTTCTCACTGCATCTATTTGATCCTGCTTAATCTGTTTTATTAATATGGGATTCCTCTCGGAAATCTAGGATGCTTCTTGCATCTAACTTTTAAAGATGAATCCTAGATACACTTGATATTTAGTTTGCACATGAATTGCATCGGACTTTTCCCGAAAACTAGCATATGTAGATTGAAGTTATCACCTAGATTCTATTAATAATTATATCAATAATTTCAACTATTTCACATTTCAAACATGAATACCTCTCTCTTGCATATCAGTACCCATTAAGCACCATTTAAAAGCCTACATAGTATGTCTTGTATAAATAAACGAGCCACCATGCATAACGAAACCCGCACAAAAGCCTGTTTTGTTCGTAGATAATGTTATCACCTTAAACGGACAGGTTTCAATTATTTATATGGATTTCATTGTACAAAGAGCCCGTCACGGGTATTCAACTAAGCCTTATACTATGTTCCTTGACTATTCGATTCACAACATTCCATATCCATGTCTGACGTTACTACTCACCCCCCCTTAGACTATCAAAAGGAGTGTTGGGCTACATCCCTCACAGTAACTTTCACAACTTTATAGTCCCGTACGTGTCTTCAACATAAATATATTCGTTATTCGCCGATACAGCAAAGATTCTCTTGCATGCATTACCTTTCACTCTCCTTCTTCCTTCTGGATTCACTTATAGCTTCCTCAATAACAGTCAGGCATGCACATACACCTTTTCCGATAGATATACCTAAACGTAGGCCGGCAAGGAAATATAGGACGCCATGTTACCATTGTCGCCATCGTCGTTTCAACTCGCTATCTATGTTCACTTAAACGCCGTAGATTGCCTCTCAGTGCTAATATTAATTATCGTAATGATTTATGCATTTTATATCGTATTTGACTGGAGCAAATAATTTATCGGTATTTTGTGTTGTGTATTTCAAGGCTCCTCCAGAGAATTTTCATACTCGATGAAGCCAATCGCGACCAGGCTGCTACCACTACCACCAATTGACTATATCGAAGTTAACATATATAACATAACGGCTTTGGCGTGAGCCTCATGCCTCACGTACCAAAGTGGATAAAGTCCATATAACAACAATTCAGATACTACATAATGATGATATTCATAAATATAAAATTGCAGCATAGTAAATTGTAGGCAGCATATTTAGTGCAGAATATCTTCCAGGTGTATTAAGGGTGACCAGTCTTGTGAGATTTTCTAAAAAGAATCGGGAAATCGTTTGAAAGCAAATTCTTTCAGAGTTTTCGTTCAGACAGCTCGTTCAGCACAGAATGATTAGCAGAGTTTGAGAGACCATCCTTAGGCAGGTTCTTCTTGGCTCCTTTAATTCGCTGATTCCTTTCAGATTGTTATGCTCCTACACCGGTCCTAAGGTGCTACCTTGAGTTGGTGAGGAAATTATAAGCATCTCAGAGTTACAATAAATGCAGGAGCCTAAACTGAACTCGTGCTCGTCCTTTTCAAATAAATGACAGATTGTAAAATCAATGTTTCTTACAGAATATCATGTGTATCAACTTCAAAACTCAATTTAAAAATAGTCTATAATTCACACGTAAAATAATTACCACAATTTCATAAGGTAAATTTGATTTCCCTGAAAAGTAACGGTAATGAATCAGTATGGACCCTTGAAAATTTTGAGGTCGGTTAACCCAAAGATAAAGTATTATCTCGGGAGTTCTTCAAATTACGTCCATTCACAGCCTACCCAAGACCACAGGAGGGTTTTGAACCTTTCTCTGCAAATATGACCTTTCATATGACTCCATGATCTTATCCTTATCGAGTGGGATATGAATGTACTTAAAGGAAACTTAAGAGTGGGATTATTACCAAGCGAACTTAAGAGACCATCCTTAGCAATGTTCTTCTTTGTGCGCTTCAATACTTGAACTCTTTCAGATTCTTATGCTCCTATACCGATCCTAAGGTACTACTTTGAGTTTGTAATGAGAGCATTAGTATCTCAGAGTTAAAGGAAATGCACAAAGTCAAGCTCATCCTTTTCAAATAAATGTCAGTTTCTGAAACCATTATTGTTTACTTCGAAATTCAATGACAAGACAGAGCACAGCACTTTTAAAATTTACCAAAAAGTAACGGTACGAACGGTTTCAAATTTACCTTAATCTACCCAAAAAGTAACGGTTACGAAAAAGTATTATCCTAAGCAAGTTTACAGGTCCTTTGATTCAGAGATTAGCATTTATCTTAGCGGCCCTTGGACTGGGTTTGGACGTTCGTTTGCAGCATCCTCAAGGCCACTGGAAAGTTCTGAGCCTCCCTCAGGACCTATGATCTTCCATATGATTCAATGATTTTACCCTCATCGATCCAATTCGATGAATGCATTTTGAAGAAGCTGAAGGACTATATTAAGTTATCGAGGTTAGATTATTATCCTCCTCCCATGTCAGGGAATCTCCTGCTCGTACTTTTTCTCACGGGTCTATGATCGAATTCTTATCAAAGGAGATATGAACGCATTTCAACGCAACTCTACAGGATAATTGAGGGTTAATTAAGCAGAAAAGAAAACGTCAGAAAACAGACTACCGGAGAAACTTTAATAAATTCCCGATTATTCCAACAACCCTACATGCTTCGACTCGAACAATAGCCAAACATGTGGTCTAAATGTATATTCATACTTTAAGGCACACAATTAGGTAGAACGTCCTCCACGAACTGTCATCTGCCTGCAGGCGTACACTTTTCTAAGCAGAAAACATGACCATGAACTGTCCTGTAATATAAGGAGGAAAATCCACCGATGAAACGTTCAAATAAGTACTGGGCAGCACAATGGAAAACATTATAATAATAGCTAAAGCACAATGCACAATGGAAAACATTATAACAACAGCTAAAAAAATTACCAACCAAATCATCCCAACTAAAAGGGACTATCTGCAACTTTAACATCAAGTACGGTGAGAAAACACAGACCCGAGACGAACTATGAAGACAGGATACTGTGTCTAGCCGAATAAAGCCACTCTTAGGACCTACGATCTAACATATGATTCGATGATATTATCCTTATCGATCCCGTTCGATGAATAAATTTTAAGAAAGCTGTAATCCGTGCTAAGTAATCGAAGTCGAATTAGCATCCTCCTATGTCACGGGATCTCCAGCAGGACTTGTGATCTCTCTTACAGTTCGATGATCTAATCCGTAACGAAAAAGATATGAACGCATTTCAAGGCATCTGGAGGACTCTGCAAAGTAATCGAGGTATGATTAAGCAGAAAAGAAACTTGAAAAAAAATTCTGGGTTATCGCAACAACCCTACATGGTTCCACCGAAATAACAGCCATACTTTCTTGGTCTCTTGGTCTAAAACTATATTTATACTTTCAGCCACAAAATCAGGTAAATTGTCCTCGATGTACTGTCGTATGTCTTTAAGCGTGGACTTTTCTGAGTGGAACACATCACCATTGATGGTCCTGTAAAATAACGGAGAAAAACGAAGAAGCAAGGAAGAAACGATGAAGCGGTCCAATAAGTACTGCTCAGGGCAATGGTTAGCATTGAAATAAGAGCTAGCAAAATTACCAACAAAGTCATCCCAACTTAAGACTTAAGAGTCGGAATCCAGCAAATCCCACTCGAAATTAAAAGCCGAGTAGGGAGTAAGAAAACCCCGAAACAAACTATGAAGATAGGATACTGTGTCTAGAAAGTTAACCTGGTGTTTCAAGAACGAAATTCACTAACTGATCGTGTTATTTCGTGATAAATCTCTGTTCCTGCGGGTTGACAGTCCTTTTTTGACAGTTGACAGTGACTTCTAGTCCTCGGCCCAGATACAGATCACTTTGGGGTAATGACTCATTACCTTCGAAAAAAAATTAACAAACTTGTCCCAACTTACGAGATCATAGACGTGGAGCCCCTGTAGATGAACAAGCAATTTCGCAACAACCAATCCCTTGATAATCGTTCTTCGAAAAAGGACAGTGACGATGAAATCGATCCTAATCACACAAGTATACCAAAATCCTCCAAAATGTCCTCCAAAATCACTTCGCAGAATCGTTTGAACTGAGAAAGCTTTAGGCAAATGGAAATGCGACACCACACACTGAGTACAACAAAGTCGTCAGGCCACGAAACTCTTCCTACTACAACTGCTCAAGGATCTCCTGATAAGACATAATCAGCCTTTTTTGTCTCTGGCAAGACAGTATCAACTTTTTTTGAAAACCTACAATAAAAGCTTTCAGGAAACTGGGGGACAATGGGATATATTCCCATAACTAGCGGCTCACCAGCCTTTCCTTCCTTCTAGGCAAGATAGGCGCATAATAAGGTACACCCCAATGAAAGTAATATACTTTTTTAGACATGATATACGTAAGGTAAGGTACACCCTTATGAAAAGTACAAACTACTCAGAATACAGTCTTAGATAGTGCTTGAAACAAAATAGCCATAGAAGAACAGTTTGGCTTCATGTCTTGTCACTCCACGAAATTTCTGCTCTTAATTTTCCATACAGGTTATACACATGGCCTTGACTACAAGGAACCAAAAAACTCTCGTGTTTTTTGACGCTGTAAATGCATTGGATTGGGCATACTATGCTCTCTAGTATTTAAAATATATAGATTCTACATTACCGCAGCAATGACGGAACCAATAGGGTCTTTCCTTTACAGCTGGAGTTCCCGTGCCAGAACTGACAATCACTTTTCCGCCCAGCGGCCAATTAAAGCCAAAGTAACGCAGGAAGTTACCAATAGTTCTAAGTTCGCACCGGTATCCTACATAATATTTGAAAGGCCAATTTACCGCAAATATTCGAGAGGGTTAAGCTATTATTTTTTGTTGGTGACACTGCGACAAGCAGAGATCATCATTTTAAAACTGTAACAGTTCATCAAAATCCATTCGAGCTTATTCCGCGTCTAGTAAATCAATATGAACACTGGTTGAGCTCAGAAAACTACCAATATCTGCAAAAGGAACCGCAGATCAGCATTTTTAACGAGGCAAGGCGGATACAGACAATGACAGACAAAGCCAACGGACAACTGTGTACACGTCCTCGAACTGACGTTAGATGAGAGTGAAGTAACAAAGAAAAAGACGTCATATATAGACAAGCGTATCAAACAGTGATCAGTTTTTCCCAAACTCGCATCCTTTCCTTCTAGTTAAAACGCAGAGCCCCCACACAATATTCAGGTTATTCAGGTCATCACAAAATCAATGTCAAAAATATGGGCATTCCTTTAGAAACTGAAATGCCTAGGTTCGATATGTCAAACCAACCCGTACTTTTGTTGTCCTAGATAAGCCAAAGGAATCGTCTGGAATGTTTAATGTGAATGTTAGCATAGTAAAGGAGTCGTACTCGAAATTTCATTGGAAAAATCGAAAAACTTGACAGTCAATTCGGCTATTGTCTGCAACAGGAGTCTCTGAGCCTCCTTCATTAAACGTAACATTATTCGATGCATATCAGGAAATTGAATAAATGAAATTCAACCAGCGATAAATATAGGCTTCATTAAGGAATTTATCGGTTCTTTCTTTATTGACAGTTCCGGTTATATACCGGTTCTTCCTTTATTTATCCTCTTTTCCATAAAGAAAAGGAGGATAGACAATGTAATAAGCTTTAAAGTGCATTTCCAGACCATCAAATCTTAAAACACTTTTTGACGTCTATGACGGGGTGTATCGGAATGCTGAAGAAACAGCTAAGAGTCCTTACTGGGATTTTTACGGGGCATTGAGACACTGATAAGTCATCGATTCTTCCTTTATAGAGTCATAAGACAAAAGGATAATAAAGACTGCAGCAAGCTTTTGAGTAAATTTTCTAGATTATCAAGTCTTGAAACTCTTCTTTGATGTCGAGACGAAGATTCGGGCGAGCGAAGAAATGGGCAAGACATAGCTAAGTATCCTTGCTGGCATTTTTACGGGGCATTAAAACACTGGAAATTCATCGTTGCTCTTTTAATGAAGGCATAAAGAAAAACATTAATAGAGCATGCAATAGGCTCTGGCGGACACTTCCGGGTCATCAAGTTCCGAAAATAGCACTTTTTGATGTCTCAGACGAGATGAAGCTTCCGGGGTTCGTCGAAATGGACATGAAAAAGCTTAAAGTCCTCACTGGGATGATTTCGGGGCATTACACACTGGGAGGGCATCTCAAACGAAGAGGCTGGAAATGGAATACCGCTGAACGCAGATTTTGCAATCTTCCGGTGGAAACACGCTTGAAGCTGGTACCATACTTCCGAGCACTGTTTTGCAGGAAAATAGGTTATCAAGATTCTCGTTTCCTCTTCAAAGAGGATTTGAGATGTTCGAAGCCCAAAAAAATCACTTACAACCATAAAAAGATCGTGTCCTTGACTCGCTATGGGTACACTATACATTTAGGAAGATCAATCTGCTTGGGATGCTTTGGCTGCACTACAGGAGCAATAGAGGCCAGATAATCCTTTGGAAGTTGCGCGTGCACTACTCCCGGCACACAATCAATTAATAAGTCCAAGCATACCGAAGTATCTACTGATTAATATCCAGCCTAAATATTCTCACCCCTATAGATCCTTTTGATCCTCTTGCAAAACGCCGGAAGCCAGTGAAGCGAACGTTACACTGTAAAAATTGTGGAGCTAATTAGCATGCTTTGCTGGAAACGGAGCCTTGGAACTTCAAACTTTAATTGAAATCTATTTCTACTTGTATCTATCAGAACCCATCAATGAGAACTCTAGAGTTGTGTCTTTATGTGGAACTACGATTTGTAAAAAACTCTCTTCGTACAATTGAGATCAAAATCGACAAATTGGTAGATATGGCTGGGCTGAAGTCACTGGTTAAGTTGCCAAAATTGACCAACAATTGGCATTGAGTATTTGGCACGCCTACGATTGAACGAACTATGCTTTCTAATGAATTTCAAAATAATTGACATCTATCTAAATTTCAATTAAATCGTCGAATGTCTTCTCAAAAACAATTCTGGCGCCAATAGCACCTCTAATAATTGTACAGTTTTTGTGATTTTCTCAAAACATCATAGGCCAAAGTTCCATTTGAAACAAAACCTTTTTAGGAAAGAAAATGTATCTATATTTGCATATATCTCATCTGCTCCAGCAACGCAGGAAAAAGGTGCTATGTATGCTCCGAAACCCCAAAATCGGCGCTGAACGTTAGAATTTTCTAGTAGAAGAAGTATTGGTGGCCTTCTCTTTGGTGATTCTTCTGTTATGCTTGGAAGACAGAGGTTGAAACTGGCATAGAGAATCATTTTTGACCTCAAAGGACAGGATTCGAAGTTTTATCACAAAACGTAGTAAGGCTGTCGCACGAAATTATGCAAAATGAAAATGACAGGCAAGACTTTTGCAACTTTTTTACTTTGTTTGAAAAATGTTGAATAACGGAAGACTTCTTTTGTAAGGATGATTCTGAAGAACAAGGATTCTAAGCCGCCAACCTTCCGAGAACAATGAGATTTCCAGGCTAGGTTTCAACAAATAATTCAATCCTTTTCAAAAATGTTGACTTTAAGAGGAATTCTTGTGATAGGGAGCTGTAGACGAAATAGAACTCCGGATTGCCAGCCTTTCTAGCATTGCTGAATACAAGCTGTCATCAGTGACAATGAAGAAAGATCAAGGATATTCCAAAGAATCCGTAGTTATAACGAACCGAATCTACCTGGTAACGGCCGATTGGAGAAACAGAAAACCAGTTTCATATGCTTCCACAATTCCTGACCCAATCTCCAATCCCATTTCTGAACTCTAGACATACGATAAAATATCTCGACATACGTAAACTACCCAGTACCTTATTTTTTGAGACAAGTATAGCCTGCAAATGTATGCAGCATATGGATATGTGTAGTTGATGGTCTAGAACAGGATTCAGGTCTAGAACTACCATCTAGATCCCTATCACTGACAGTATAAAAGAGACTTAAATTTTATTACAAATGGTGCAGTCAAGAGGCACGATTAACAGATGTTCCTGTTTTATCACAATTTTTACATTCTTTTGTTGGCAAAGTATGGCCCTCTACGAAGATACTGGAAATGTCCTTACAAAAAGGCGTGACAAAGTCTCTACAAAAGGGTTTGTCTATTGCTCCAGACTTTCACTTGTATGGTGGATGCATAGCCTAGGTCTAGGCCTATCATCTCGAACCCTTTAATCGATAGTATGACATGGATTTAGAGACCATTGAAAGCATGGTAGGGATCTAGATAATACAGCCAAGCGGTATCGTTGATATGTTTCTGTTTTATCATTATTCGAACATCCTCTTGCATGGAGAGTATGCATCCATACAAAACATTATGGCTGTACGAAAAGGCGGGGCAAAGTTTCTAGGAAAGAGAAAGTTTATTTCTCCTGAGAATTTGATATACAGCAGAATCTTTCGCAATATTTTTGCAAGAAACTAACCGAAATTTTCTCCATGCATATAGGGATCTAGATATCATTGACATCATAGCAGGGATTTAGATGAAACGGCCATGAAGTATTGATGACAAATTTAGCTTTTTATCATTGTTTCTTTATCCTTTTGTGTATAGAGTATGGCTCTCTAAACAAGATAGTAGTATTAATTGTACCAGAAAGCCTGGCAAAAACACTATCCTTCGCAGATTTGTCTCAGGGCTTGGCCAAAACTCTCCAAATGTAAAGATCCACCATCTCAAATTCTCTCATTGACAGCATGAAAGCGATCTAGACATCATTGACACCATGATAGGGATCTCGATGATAGAACTCAGGGGTATCGTTTGCAACCGTACCTGTTTTATGATTATTTGTATGCTTCTCTACAAAAGGTTGTGGGATTGGTTAAACAAAAAGGCGTGGCGAAATCTTCGCAAAAGGGTCTGCGTATTTCTTCTGACAAGAACATCATTATTTCCAGCCGAAACTGACCGAAACTCTTTCACATGAAGAGATATGCCATCCCAAACTTTGGCATTAACAGCATAATAGGGTTATAGATATTATTGACAGCAGGGTAAGGATCTAGATGATATAACCTAGGGGTCTCGTTAACAACTTTACCTGTTTATGATTGTTTGTATGTAGAATAAAGACAAGACAGGGACATCATAATTTCCGGCAGATTTTGCCGGTCTTTCCCTGAAACATGCCGAAACTCTTTGCACGCGGCGAGCCAAAAACCGGTTTAGCGATAAGCTAATCAATATGATGATCGGGCAAGATTGAGTGAAAAAACCTGCCGCAAAATGCGTTTTATCAAGAGGTTCACAAACATAAAATCGGTCCGAGTCTCAGTGGACAAAAGCATTCTACATACTCTGAGTGTGCTGGATTTACTTATACTTCGTCAAGTGTAAGAAGTTCGGTTTTTACTGAAGCCACTCCCCATTTCGTTTTCGTCCTTAAAAATGTTTTATCTTCTTCGTCTTCATTCTTATCTATTTGCAACAAAAAGCGTTTATGCTTCGAATAGCCAATTATACTTGATCCTGGATTTATTTCTTTCATTTTTCTAAGCGAAATACACTTGTACAAATAAAAATTCAACAAGGAATCAAATTCGAAAATCAAACTTGGCAGCACATCTAACAAGCTCAGCTGCCACAGTGAAAAAAAAACCGAGCCATATTTAGTGCTTCGTCTTTTCTGAAGCGCCACAGCGTATCACAGTAAATGAAGAGCAAAATATCTTTAGCATATTCGCAACAGCAGAATATTTTCATTTAGGATGGCGTAATAAAATTTATCCTCCTCCTTTGCTAATCGGGTTTACAAAGTTCAATCTACCCACTGCAGATAATAAACGCGTAAAGGCATACAGTACTATCGACATTAATGACTTGAAATTGTAGGCTATAAACAATTTAGGCTCATATGCCTTCATTTTAATATTTACGCCAAAGGATAGTGATAAAGT
Source organism: Stratiomys singularior (assembly GCA_954870665.1). NCBI lineage: Eukaryota > Metazoa > Arthropoda > Insecta > Diptera > Stratiomyidae > Stratiomys > Stratiomys singularior. The sequence continues at coordinate 98,949,237 of OX940879.1, forward strand.
AGCTGAAATATGGCAACTGAATTATTATTTTCTCATGGACGCTTATGCACACAACACAAAAGGGATGTAGAAAGTACTAAGGCGGTTCTTCCATTCAGTTTGACGGCAGGATAATGTGTTGGCGATATTCAAGGACGGCTAAGTTTAAACCTAGACGAAACCTTCGGTGCGACTTTATAAGCGCGACAGGATGTGCTCAGTCCGGTAAGGGAAGGACTTGGAGGTAATTGATAGAGCCCTAAATGGTTGGGGAATTCTATGAAAGATACTTGTATCTTTTGTAGTATATGAAAGATACGGGTTGTATCTTTCATAGAATATGTAAGATACTCGTTGTATCTTTCACATATGAAAATGATCAATCATAGTGGATAATATTAATGACTACCTATAACAGTCTGATAAATTAAGATTTAATTTTTTATATATATAAAAGAAACAATTTTTCCTTACTACAATTTGTTTTATTAATGCATATGCGCATTTCGGGGGTTACTTACTCCCTTCTTCAGTGCTTTTGATTCCAAGAATCAAAAGCACTGAAGAAGGGAGTAAGTAACCCCCGAAATGCGCATATGCATTAATAAAACAAATTGTAGTAAGGAAAAATTGTTTCTTTTATATATATAAAAAATTTTTTAAAAGCAACTACGAACAACGGAAATATTCAACATAAGATATAAGATTTAATTGTTAATCATGAAAAGTTTAATCGTGAGAGTTATTAAAGTTAACAAAATACTTCCTTCAAATTCAGAGAAAAGATTGAATGGCTGATTTCATACTGTTTCCGATGTCTTCTAAACAGTTTTATTTTTGTTGTTTCGAAATGGAGATTTTGAAGATATCCTTTCTCAGATAAAGCTAAGCGAATGATATCCCACCTTCATAAATTTTATGCGTGGATAGTTTGAGATTTTCGATAAAAAAAACCGAATGAAAATAAGCTTCTCTTTAACTAAATTTTCTCACGAAATTTTATGCAAAATTTTGACCCTCTTCCTGATATTTTGAAAGTTGTTGCTGCCATTCTGCATAAAGATAACAATTTTATGCTTCCCAATAATACTGCAATAAAATTCTCTGATATTAGACTTTGAGTTTCTATAGAAACATCAATGAGATACTATCTCGGTATTTATCTAAATTTAATAAGATAGTTTTCCATTCATTTGCAACCACTACGAGAATTTAATACAATCTATCTTCCCTACTGTGAAAGATATCTTTGCTTGTTGCAGTATCTCGAAAGGAATCTTGAATTTCTCTTATTTTCAACCCAAGGAGTGTGTCTTCGATTATGCAAACAAAATTATGAGAAATAAAAGCTTTCATCTCAAAATACCAAATGATTTTGTCTGATTATCATTTTGAGTGCGGATGTTGCTCAGATTTGACAAAAAGATAAACAAACAAAAAATTTATCAATTTTCAATATATTATGATGGTTATGATACATATCGATTGTCACACAGCGGGAACAATTTAATTAGGGATTATTAAATGTTCATGATTGGAAACGAATAAATGATATCCCGTCGAGAACAGGAAGATATTTATTAGCGAATTTCAAAAAAATTTCATATAGCGTAGAGGAATACTATTCAAATATTGGATGTCATTTATTAAAGGATGCATATTGAATGTGTAAAATACAACAAACGCAACTGCAATCAGGTGTTGCTTTGGCTTTTGTGAAAATCGGAATTTGTTTCTAAATTTAAATTGATTCCATCAAAATGTGAAAAATCTTTTAAATTAAGCAAGTTATAAAATTACACACAAGAAATTTATGAATCTTCTCATTGAAATGTTTAAGATAAAATGTCAGTAGTGTCATCTTTGCTAGCCAATTGGTTACATCAACAACCAGGAAAGTATACCGAGAAGATAGGGATGGACTTGTTTAAGGGAATGGGCCACAAAGGACGACATGGTTTCCTCCGTTTCATCAACTAGCAGAACTGCAAGGACCAAATTGTCTTCCAAGAAGTCCAAGTAGTCCAATCCTCTTCCTCAATAAAGCGAGGGACGAGGACAAACAGAGGACTCCAAATGGGGAATGCGCCGAGAGGGCCAGTTCAGGATACCACTGGTAGGATAGCCAAACCCACCTTTCAGTGCAACCTGAAAAAGGCGTTTGAGTTGGGACGGCTCGTCTTGGTTCACGATACAAGATGACTTATTGCCGCGTAGATGACGACCTGGCATTGAATTTAAAGAGACCCTCGACGAGGGAGCATTCGAGTTTGAATCATCCTTTTTAGGCCTTTCGGCTTTTTGGGCCACATCCTACTGAGGTAATATTCGCATACAAATAACTCTAATATAAGTATCATATAGCTTCCGATCCTTCAGAACTTTGGAATGTATCAGAATCCATCAGTATTACCACTAAGACTGTTTGGCGACTACCTTTGGGCTGTCGGATTGAATATTCTACAACTACGCCCGACTACGATGAGATCCGAATGAGAACAGCTCCAATATAAGTATAATACTGCTTTCGGCCCTTTAGAACTGTTGGAGAGCATCAGAAGCCCTTAGCATCACTATTATGCTCCTGGTTGTTGGTTGCGATTGGGCTGTTGAGTTTCAAAACATCGAAAATGCCCACTGTGATGAGACTCGAATGCGAATAGTTCGTATATATTTCAAACTACCATTGTCTTTAAAATAGCATTGCAACATAAAATGTTTGAACCTCTCCGAATCAGTTCCCATTTTAATCTCACTCCTGATTGAATCTCTGGTTTAGGCACCGATGAACAACATGAAGCACTAACACTCTCGGGTGACTTCTCTCAGAGAGAGATAGACAATGTACGAGTTGTTTTATAATCATGTTGCGATTCACACTAAAGCTTTAATATGGGTAGACATGTTTAACGCAAAAGTGAGAAGAAATTTACCGACATAAGTATAGGTCCATTAATTTTGCCCGAATACCGTTAGATCAAGTATTTGTTTAAAGTATTTACGCTGTATATACTCTCGGCATGGATCAAACCAATGCGTAAGGACAAACAGCATTAATACTCTCGGGTGGCTTATGTTAGACAGAGATAGAAAGATTCACAAGTAAATTTACATTTGTATTGTGCTTTTAAGGCGAAAGCTTGTGGAGGGATAGTCTTGTTTTACGCAAAATGAGAGAAAATTTATCAACTCATATAAAATTCGATTATTTCTGGTTGAAAACCGTTAGGCCGAGAGTTTATCCGAAGTATTAGCACTTGTAAGTAGCTAGAATGTCATTTAAGGCCTCAGATTTGAGTTGCTGGTATGTATTCGATTTGCAAAAACTCCAAATTAGCGCCTATCTTTCTTTTAGTGTCTGTCTCATAAGCACCTACGCCACTTCGCAAAGGAGCAAGATGGCGTCCTTTGTAAAAGACTTTTTCATCTTTGACATTTGTAAATAATAGCAACCACAAAATAAAAACGAAACTAACGACAATATCATAAATTTAGCAGACAACTGGCTAAAGGAACACAAAGAACAGAGATTTTATCAACTCCTGTTCACCAACCGACTTTTGGGTGTTTCGGATTTTCCGAGTTTTCCGGGTTTAGAAATGCATACACACTATGGAATCTCTGTAGAAGTACGTCTAGGCCATCGAGCAAAAACTAAAAAGCGCTAGCAATACGAAAAGCCTTCCAATTGGTATTCGACTCCAAATTTCCAAATATATTGGTAGTTGTAAGCTGGATCAGGATACGAAGAAATTCATATTAGTATTCCCTTAAATGTTGTACCAATATACTGTATCTCACACACACCATCATTCTGGAATAAATTCTCATCAAAAAATGTATGCTCAGAAAGCTAGGAATCGTGAATTTTCCACTCACCTAGATCATTTATTTTCTAAGCTCTCCGTCTTCAAAAGCTCGCTTTAGTTGCAAAATGGCGCATTTGTATCTCTTCCTTGGTGTTGCCACTCCAAAGTAAAAGCGCGTTAGTACTTACGCTATGGTTTAGACTCAAAACAATGAACGAACAACAATTGCTGTTCGTTCGAAGCAAAAATGTAGGGGGAAAAACAAATTTGAATCGTATTTAAAATCTTTAAAACAAAATTGAAGCTCTATAAGAAATCAAAAAGGCGAACAGAAAAATGTTATTCCAAGTATAAGTGACGAAAGTAAGGGAATTTACTACTTAAATACTTACTATTTAAATTAAAGCCACCTACAAAATTAAAAAAAAAAACAAGGATATCAACTATCTTGACAACGATATGACAGCTGTGGCACGCTGGAAAGATAAGCCCCGACTGGCGCGAGTCCCCAAAAGCCGATGAAGAGCGTTAGTTTGAGACTCTTAAACTTAACTCTCTCGCAAGTGCAAGGCTCCGTGAGTTCGACAAAACGAAAAAGGATAAACCAGCAAACAGCCTACATTGAATGATGACTTGGAAGAATACTCTTAAAGGACCACCAAAAAAACGAACAAAGATCTCTTTCTTCTTCTTCTTCTTCTTCTTCTACAGCTCCTCTCAGTATTTCGCTACTGCAACAAGCGCAAGCAACTGTCCCGGTCAATTGACCGCGTCCTCCGATTCCGAAATCTGAAGAGTGATAAACCGTATTCGTCCACAGTGTCAGATCGGTGTTTGTATACTTGAGGAAACCTTATTGCAAACGCATTGAATGATAAGGTTATTCTTCGAAAGAAAGGCTTTCTTCGCCTTTCTTAGCGAGTCCAACAAATAAAGAGACCTTATAAGGAAGCCACAGCGCTAACCAACTAGAAGTGCACTCATTGTCAAACTGACACATCACAGCACGTACTCAAACATTTTGCATAAAATAGCGTTAGATTTCAAACCTGTAGACATAAAAATTGATACCAAGCAGTCCCAATTCGACTGGCTCATTCTAGAATTCACAAATCGAACAACAATTGAATGCAAGATGCAGTTAAGAGGTCCTTGAAAATAATTGATTGGTTGTCTCAATCAAATCAAAGGCCACCGTCAAAATAAGGGAAATCGAGCAAAAAGAGTGCATTAGGTGGAATTCCTCCGGTTAAGAGGGGAATGAATGAGGGGAATGAAATAAGTCTAGGCAGTGAAAGTAATGGAAAAAATATATGACCATGGTTGACTTGACCAAGGAAAAAATGAAAAAAATTGTCCCAAAAAAGACACTATAAGAATAAGAATAAGTTACATTATTTGCAGAATTAATCATCTGGAAAAACATAGTCCCCCGAACCTAACGTCCTGAAGCTCAGTCTGAAATCAAGCAAATTATGGATCTCCAAATAAGGCCTAACCAAAGGAAGGAAAGTTATAAATGTCGAAAAAGTTTTCTTAACATTTTGTACGTTATGTCATTTCTTGATTTATTTCATTTCTGGGTTTTTTTTATCATCCAGGTAGCGTTTTAGCAGTTTGCCATTTTAGAGAAGGAAGAGAAGGTTGAGAAAAACAATTAAACCAAACTTCATTGTCATGTTACTTTGGTGAATCTGGTACCGGTACTTTCTAACCTGTCATTTAGTCACGCAGTCCGCCTGAGAACGCTGGATGCTAAAGACACATTTGCCTCCGCTGTATGGATTGGTCTGAAACCAAGTAGCGAACTTGATGCTCACTTATGTTAACCAAAAACAAAAAAGTCATTCAGACAAAGAAATGGATACGTAGAGCAGAACTGTCTGAACTGACAAAATTGTCGGCTATCGTGAATTCATAAAATGTAGATCGTGAAAAAGGGATAATGAGTTTAATATATATCTACCTATCGTATATCATAACGCACCAATTTAGGTCATACCGTAGCCTCGGTTAGCTGTCAGTTGATGACCTAAAGACCTGAAGTCTTACGAAAAAGACCACCAATTATAATTAGTGCCCCTTTGGTGATAACGCAGTATAATTTCTACACCGCACAGACATACAAGGGAAAAGTCTTCTGTAGGAACCTAATCCCAAGAGGTCAAGTCCAAGGATGTGAAGCACCACGGATTAAGTCGAAATACCGTACAATGTTCGTGGAGTTCGTGGTATTGGTGGAAGTGACACTTAACCGATGATTAACTGCGCGTATAATCAACAATCGGAATACCTGGATCTGTGGAATGCATGTGTGATTGACTTTCTACCTGAGTCAAATATTGAGCTGACGAAAATTTTTCAGACATATCTGCACAAAATCGGTAAGCCGCGACCTAATTACGACTAGGCAATAAGGTTTTAGATTAGATTAGGTTTCCAACAACGGAAGAAAAAATAACGCCTTAAACAGCGCTGTGAGCATGTTCCATTCCAGACTAGGTTTTCTGGCTAACAGGGTATTTGAGCGGTATTGCAATTGCTTTTTGGCACTTGGTGTTTGGCATTTCACACATAAGTAACATTCATCTCAGTAAAAAAAAAACACTAGTGATACTGTGAAGAGAAGGTCTATCGAAATTCAATCTGTCAATTAATCTGAAAGAATGAGCTTATTAAAACCATTTACACTCCGGCAGTTAATTTACGCTCGGAGTTACATTTGATCCATAATGAGAGTCTTTTCAAAATATTTTATGTTAAGGAAAAATAATCTGTATAAAAGTTAGACCAAGTAGGATATTATTGTAAGTACCAGATTATCCAGTAACACCTTGGAACAGGACCTCCAGCGTAAAATCCATTTTCACATCGGGTTAAATTCTCAATTCTCAAATCAAGGATTTACGAGGATTTCTATGCGTAGCGCAAAATTCTCTGTAGCCCTATCGACCCAAAACTACTCCCACAAAGCCAATGATTGTCACTTTGTCACCAAACTGACAGTTGACAGTTGTTCCAAGTTTCGAAAAAAATTCTCGGTAGAATAGTTGACCCAAAAACTAATCTTACAAAGCCAATGATTGTCACTAAACTGACAGTTGGACAATATTAACGGACACTGTCAAAACCTCGAAATTTTTTAATAGAAGTTCTAAACCCAGCTCAATCAAACTCAGGATTGTCATCCATAGCGTATGGAGGACCATTTTTTACATGAATAGCTAAGATTAACGGTAGACCACCGGACGAATTTCAAGCTAACCCAAAGATAGAATTCCTAAGGCGTTTTTTTAACTGGAAGAAATGCTAGGCCATCTTGTGCAGACTACTTTGATGGGAGTAACTTAGAGGTAGACGAACAAACTGAATACGTTGGAAATAAATGGAATTTCTTGTTATTTTTTGAACACACCAAGTACCAAGTAAGATTAGTTGTTGTACGGTGACGATGTGAGTAAAGACGTGAGATAAGGGTTACTTTGCCTTTATGTTTTGGTATAACTTAGCGCGGCACTTCAGCATAGACCAGTGCGTAATTATAGGCCAGTGGGTATGTATAACCAAGGATGTATAAGAAATGATTGTCTTTACCAAAAAATAATATTCTGATGGGGAAGAGAATTCCGTGAGGGAGTATATTTTTGACAGAGCACGTTGAAACGGAAGTAAAGCTGCTTTTGTCAAATACAAAATAAAACAAAACTGAAATTGGAAAAAATGATTGATGAAGAGCAGAGATCTACTTACCACAATCTATTCAGATGTAGATCTGTTGATATGAGAACTGACTTTTCTTTTGGTTCTGCGTGTCTATTTAGGTGTACAGAAGCGTTGTCTTGTTAAGCTGTGGCAAAGTTTGACGGGCGAATAGAAACTTAACATGTAACTTGCTGCTAAGTCATGCTGAATGTGTTTTAAGAGACACTATCTCAGAAAAACAAACATCAAAAAAAGTCAAAACTGTCAAAAAATGGCCTTCCGAATTTCAACACAAGTTACATCAATCTTAATATCTTAAGAAAAAAAAAGAAAATGAGTGAACCAAAGACGGTGATAGCTACTTCCTTGATTGGATTTATGCCTGCCAAAAATATTGAATTTGGAATCCTGTCGCTAGTGTCAAAAATGTGACAAATCTTACATTATTGCACCTTGTGTCGAAATCATTACCACTTTCCAGTGTATAGCGCTGTTTACACCCAATGATTTTGCAATTTCCTTGCATGTGAAAATGATCTGATAAAAAACCCGATTTTCTAGTGGCGAGAACTTAAAATAGGTCTTCTTAAGGATTTCCCTGTTAGTCGAAATTTCACAAAGCCGGATCAAGGACTAGTTTCACTGGATTGAGAAGTAGATTTAATCTCATGGAAAACACAACGAAAAAATTAAATAATGGAAGCTTTCTGCAGAATTTTTATAGAATTAAAAATGTGCCTAGTCCTTAACAGTTTTCTGGTAAGGGCTTTGCATACTTTTTATTCGTACAACGAAGGCGTAGATTGATATTGTGACGGGGCAAAAAGTCTACACCTACTTCCAACACATAAAATGACTGCTATTCCCCTAGAGAACTTGACAAAAATAGACTTGTTAATGACTTGACAAATAAAGACGAGAGAGAGAGAGAGAGCTGTTAAGGACTTGACACGAGAAGAAATCTATAAGGGTTTCTCAGCCGGATTGTTAGTGTGACGGGATAAACATTCGACATATACGTTTCACGATTAAAAAGGATGCTAATTTACTCACAAGAGATTTAAGGACTTGATACATAAAGAATTCTGTAAGGTTTTCTCAGACAGACAAGTTTGTGTAACGGAATACACCCGACTTCCATGAAAAAATGGATGCAACTTCCTCACAAAAGAGCGGTTAAGGATATGAAACACAGAGAAATCCACAAGGGTTAATGGTACGGGGGTAAACGAACGACGTCTACGTTCCACGAATGAAAATGCAACTCCCTCACAAGAGAGCTTTTAAGGGCTTGACAAATTAAGAACTCTTTAAGGGCTTCTCAGACCGACTGTCACTGTGACTGGGGTAAACAGTCTACACTCAAGTTCCAAAAATAGAAAACAAACAACTCCCTGACAAGAGAGCACTGAATCGCTCTGATCGCTCGGGTTTCCGAAGATTTACGATTTCCCTTTCTCGCAGGGAGGATTACATGGGTAACCTCATGATATCGGATGCCGTTTGATAAAGGTACGCTGTTTGGCACTGGACCTAAGCCAACGCCTTCCGATGTAAGTATCTCCCTTAGAGCATTACTCCGTCGAGGTAAAAGGATGCACCGTTTTTTTTTTTAGGGAGACGTCCCTTCAATGTAACAGATCCTTCCATGTTGGTAATCAAAGACTGACTGCTGTTACATGCGTCGCATGTCTTGTCAACTGTTGCTCTAATTTGTTCGGGAAAATTCATCTTCGTGTTTATCAATACGTCCTTTGCTGTAGGTTGAGGTACTGAGGTACGGGGTGGTACTTTGCTGTAAGTTGAGGCTAATATTTTCCAGAATCATTTGCTTCTTTGCCATGATGACTAGTTTGGTTTTTTTTTTTTTGGCAGCAGGCTGAGCCTGTTGCTACCTGCTACTAGTCTTCGTGGCATCTTTCAGCTGCGTTGCTTCGTGTTGTAGAGGAGGCTGCAGTCCTTCAGGTATGTGGTCCAAACCTAAAGATAATTTGGTATTTGTAAGCACTTCCAAGATATATGTCCATCCATTGTAGATGACAGCGATTCTGACATGCAGAGTAGTTACTAGAAGATTTCGTCGTGTGGCGCTGTTGTACACGTACGCACGTTAGGCTACTGTCACTGGTTCTCCGATTACATTGCTGGTAAACGACCTCGCTCTGAGACCATAATGCTGAGGTGATAGATCCCACGTGGCATCAACTGCGTCAGTGAGTAATTGTCAAATGAGTTTTTTTAGAACTTTCTCGGGGTTGATGCTTTTTCTTTGTAGGACTCGTTCCAAGAAAATTATTTCAAAGATTAAACGGAGAAAGTCTGGAGTCAAGCTGTAATGACAAGTGGTATACATAAGAGCATTTTTTGGACACTAATTATTGTGACAAGCCGTGTTCCTCCTTTTTTTTTTGGTTTGAGTGCTTGAATCCAAGACCCAAATTCACTAACAGATTTCTCTTTCCAAAAATAATTTTTATTAGTATTTCGTAAATCAATGTTTATATTTATCGATCATAAACATTTCAATTTCATGTCATCGTATTTTTAATAAATTGCCTCCCCTTGAATTCATGCAAATCGTATCCGTCAACTTTCCAAATCTATCTGAAAATTTACGATCGACAAGTGAATAAAACATTTAATGTTTTCCACTCTCGCGAAAATATTAATTGCTTTTCGCCAAACTATCTACAAAGTGGTGACATTCCAACCCAACTACCTCAAAAAAACAATCTTTTTTGAATTATGACATGCTTTTCAACTAAGCATTTGCGTAGTATGTAGTTGTAGTTATAGTAGTTGTAGTTTAAGTTGTAGTTGCACCAGAAGTAGTAGCCGTAGAGAGATGGAACTCAATCAATAATTTTGAGTCCCACATTTCGACATACTCCCAGGAATCATGTGTGAATATTTGGAAAATTCAAATGAAATTGGTGGATGCTTGCATTATACCAGCCAGCATTTTCGTGGTATTGATGGATTTAAATTTTATGGATGTGCAATGATTCGGAACTAATTTATGGCGGCCATTTACGGAGCTAATCGTATTTATTTGGATATCGTTGTTGGTGATTTTATTATCGACATCAGCAGTAACAACAACAACGCGGGCTTCAACGCCGATGATGATGATGTTGTTCATGATGATGATGATGATGATTATAGTTTCAATATAGAATGTTCCACGCGCGTTGGGTGTAGCAGGATCAATAAAAAAAGGAGATATACAACGCGAGCCTCAGCAGCAAGGAGGTCGAAAGCCGTTGGTGAATGCAATGCAAAACGTATTGATTTAAAATGAATTTGAATATCGATGCGGTTTAAATGTCGGATAATAAATTTTCTGTCGATTTATGTGATTTACAGCAGATTTATTTGATTTTCAGCTTGGCATTTTTGAATATATCAAACGTGTTCGGAATGTCCGTGTATGTGTTTGTATCCGTGCATGTTTATTATTCCACATGAGCTTTGGTGCAAGATTTGTTTGTGAAGTGAATGTAATGATGTTTATGGAACGATAAATGTTTATTGATGATGTCAACGTGATGGATTGTGAAAATTTCAAAGACCATGAATGAAGAAAAGTCGACGTGATTAAGCTAGATTTTGAGTTCGATAGACGTACTGAGGTTGAATCATTAGCGCCAAGCTTTGCTACTTGATTCCACTTAACAGCCACGTTCTACAAAATTAAGAGAAAAAATGGCGTTGTTTACTATCAAAAATGAATTCATACAAACAGCACAAGGTGATTGCCAAAAATTTTGACGCGATTATAGCAAACCACCTATATGGAACCCATGCCACCAAATAACTCAAGTATGAAATCTCAAATAATGAACACACTGCTTAGCTCCCACGACCAATACCACGCTTCATCGTTAACATCGCCCAAAAACGCAAGCCAAGGCACAAATAAAAGCCAAACACAACAAGGAGCAGTTTCCACGCCTTTCGCACCCGTAAGTCCACCTTATAAGCTTCCGTTTAGGAAGCGAACTTGGTTCGTATGGAAAGAAGAGCTCAAGCCTAAGTGTTTAAGGTCCGATATCCTTTTCGCCTGCACTTTACACAGGTATAGAAAACTCAAATTTAGAAGGTAAAAATTGTCAACAATGTTCACAGAAAAAACTATTCTCCCCCAAGCTCTGATCTGAACCAGGCAATCTTGGTCTTGGATACTTGGTAATGAAGTTGGCAATCAAGTAGCAATGAGCCTCCTGCGGAAGAACTTCTCCTTCCAATCTTATTTTAAAGAGCTGGAAAGGAATCTCTTTCCATGTACCTGTTTCCATAATATCTCTCTCTTACAGAGCTCAAGAATCATGGAAGCACCATAAAATCATAGAAGCATCATGGAATCTTCGAAAGCCGCAACTACCAAAGGTATTTATGTGTTTTCTGGTTTGCGTACAGGTATTTACTCCTTTTGTCAGGCTTGCCGGATTATGTCAAAGCTCAAGTCTTCATGATAATACAGCAACACAACTTTCATAATATTTCGATTCAAAAGTATTTGACACAGAGAAATATTCACAATTTTACTAGCCTTGGAATAGATACAACAATCCTCCTGTCACTTTCTGTCAGTTCTGCTGAGCCGAAATTCGCCAATTTTAGGCAACGAACACCATGAGATTCTTCGGTGTCTTTTCCTAGAGTTGATTTCAAAGTTGGCGCCAAGGCTTTAGAATACCGATAAGACCTTTCTTTGGTAGGTTAGCGGGTCGTTTGAAAGATTCCCTGAACTGAATAACGAAAATTGTGACCACATAATTGTGACGGGGTTATAACCGTCCTTTTGATACTCGTACTACACACTTTTCAGGATTGAAGGGGAGTATGTCATTGGAATGTGTATGGAAACGCTTTAGTAGAGTGGATTGTCAAAGTACGATTCTGTATGCAACAGGTGACAAGTCGGAGTCCCAAAGATGACATTGACATTCAAATTTTGATTCTCGTAACGGAGTATCATCAGATTTAGTTTTGACAGGTACTTTCGGTAAAAACGTCAATCGTGATCAGACAACCTGCTCGGATCCCTTTGTTCTCCAACTGAGGAAGTTAAACCAACCCGCATCAGGGTTTAATATCAGCAACAATAACAACAATACATATCCTGTTCTGAATGAATATAGCTTCGGCTACATATTTCAGGAATTTGGGCCCCCGGATGAAATTTTGCATCCTGACATTCGATGGATAGTCTGAGATCTGAGTTTTTGAGGTCTGAAATTAGAGTGTTACTACCAGGACCGTGTGACAGGTCCTGGTCAACATTGCATGACGTTTTCGATAAATCCATGTTTAAATTAGTAAAAAAGCGTCTCATATAACATAAATTCCTCATAGTTTCAATACACTCAATCCAGCATTTTTCAATTTTTTTAACCCTTCTCAAAAGCAGGTGGTTACACGGTCTGTGACAAAGTCTTTAAAAAGGACTTTGTGTCGATGTCGATCTTTTCATTGGATTCAATTCTCTTATATTTCAATGACGTTTGCCTTAGTTTTGGCCTTTTTATTCAACCCAATTCTCTTTACTCTCATGCTTAATGACATTAGATTTATTCAGGTTTTTCTCAGGATAATAAATTCACTAAGATAAGCAGTAAACTATGCATTGGGACTATACCCGAAGAAAAAGCAAAAATGGAGTAGCCGTTCCTAGTCCGTAACTCTGTGTAAGCACTTTGGTCATGGCGACTGCAAACGTATGCATTTGTGCAACCTCAAAGGAGGACTATATCTGTTCATCAAAAACCGGTCCTTTTTGCTTCAAATCCATGTACAACAAAAGTTCAAAATGACATTCGAAAGTGGTAATCTTCTCACCCTTAAAGGAATCCGTATTGACAGCTGTGTGGGCCTGGTCAGAAACTGTCAAGATAGCCTTGTTGGGCATTAGATCAACTTTCACCGTCTTGCTTGCACTATGATCTCTAGATTTCTACTGGTTCCTTCGTCTCTGGTTTGTTTTCCTGGACAGAACCTTGTTCAAAATCACGGTTGAACACCATTAAGTACTCCTTTGGTTGCATTTATGTCAAACTGTGGGAAATTGTTTTTTCAGAATTGAGACCAAATAGCTACATAAGTTTTGTTTTTGTTTTTGTTTTTGTTTTCGTTTTTTTTTCAGCCAAAATGGACTAACATCATGTTGCTTTAAAGATGGTTCAATTTGCGTCATCTTCTGCAACATGATGTTTTTTAAGGACGTTTCAGTCTGCCTTCTATTCTGCTGGTTCATACACAAAGATAAGAGACACTAAGATTTCCAACCTCCAGGTACCAGTGAGCCTTCTTCGGGATAGATTATCCTTCCAAGCCCTTTTTAGCAGGAAGGGAATCTCTCTCCGAGTATCTGTCAGCGTGATCCCTCTCTCTCTCCATCCTCTTCTGAACATATGCTGCTCAGTCTTGTGAGAAACGTTTAGGAATGATTCAGCATTGAGCAGGAGGATCCTCTGAATGATTTATACGAGATTCTTCCTGGCCTTCTCTGGTATTGTCTACCAGTCTTGTTCTCCCGCAGGGAGACAAAAATCGGAAAACTCGTTGATCATTCGATGAACACTGGCGTTCTGGTTACGAAGAAGTCTTCCTGTCAAAATCCATGTGTGGCTAAAGGGGTCTTATCCGAGAAGTCAGAATTTTGACGGGCTAATATGACTCTTAGAACGGACTTTGCTTTCCAAATGGTGGTCCAGGATGGGTGCATACGGAACTTATAACTTATATGGTTGTCAGTACGTACTAACGGTCTGGAGGAACCAATACTTTTATTACAGTCTGCTTCTGGATACTTCTCTGAGTAATCGTGAAGGTTTATGCCCGTTGCTTTTTAAGTTTATAAATATTTTTTTTAAGATAAGGTTTTTAGATCGACTCAGATTTTAAGAGGCACTCAGACTACGTACACATTAGGTCTACTCTTTAAAGTTTTCTCTTTTCTTTTGTTTTTTTATGACAAGAATTCACTCTGTGTTTTACTTCGGTTAAGGGTATATTTTGACTGACGCAGTATGTCAATGATTGTCGCAGAGGACTTCCTGACATGAAAATGTTGCAAAATTAATGCCTGTCCTCGAAAAGTCTCTAAAAAGACGACGTTGGCTGCTTTCACAACCGTGACGCTTTTATAGGATGCTATGTTTCCTTCGTTCGCTTCTTGGTTCCGTTAGCGAGGGACTTTTCTTAACGTAAGGAAGGTTAGCGAAGACTGCTGTTTACTATGCCCTGCAGCAATTCTTCATGTCTGAGCCACAAGTAAGGGTACCAACCATTGCTTACACAGGCTAAATCAATAGTGAATGTTGTCTTATACTCTCGAAGCCCTTACAAAGGTACGATTTTTCTACGTGTCTAGAAGGATGCGTTGCAGGCTACCCCTATGAGGTGAGGAGCCTAGTTGACAAAAAGATCATGACTGTTATCTCAAGTTTAGATGAAACGAAGAACATTAACCAACTGAGTTCGGATTTTCTGGAACTTCTTCTTAAGCTGGTATCTTCTTGCTTGTGAAAGGGGACCATTTTTTCACGCAAAATATTAACTTAGTCTGTAGAGACTGCCTGATTAAGTGTGAAAATGTGGGTACCGATGAAAATCCGCAATTTTCATTCTATAGTTTCCATCCCATGCATGCAAGGTTTGAAGGAATGGATCAACTTTAATACCTTCGGGAAAGCTTCTTGCCCTACATTTACTTCATATATTTGACAAAGTGTTTAGTCATCAAATTGTGATGGGCCCGGTTTTGACATTGTATTTTTTTGCTGTTAAAAACTTTCAAATCCTGCGCTTAAGCAAATATTTGGTGGTAAAACATATGGGTAAAGCACCCAAGCCTTGGCCACTAGTTTGCTTCAGTTCAGTATCATGTCAATGAAGCATGTAAGACATTCACTGCAGTCCTTAACGGACACGGAAAATTTAAGTATCTCAGTCCAGTAAAAATGAGAAAGAAATTTTGAGTTTGAGTCTTATCCAGTTTCTGAATTTAGGGATGCTTTTCCGCTACTGAAAATGGAATCGTTTAGGAAACCTTTTTTTCATTACTTTTTCAGTAGTGGATCTTTTGTTATTAAGGGTTGTAAATTCATCAAGGGAATTCGTGCCAGGATGGAGATTTTATTGAGTGTTGCCCAGGGATCTGTCCTAGGTCCGAACATGTAGAACGGACTGCTGAGATTGGAGATGCCAGATGAGTCGCGCTTTATCGGCTACGCGGATGATATTGTGGCCTTAGTTGCTGCACGCTATGTCGAACAAAGGCGGCTTACACTAGGTAGGCTAATGCACCGAGTTAAGGACTGGATGACCACTCGTGGGTTCAGTTTAGCGCTAGAGAAAGCTGAAGTGGTCATTTTGGCAAAGAACCGAATCCCTAGAGGAAGGATGGTCAGTGTTGGCGACATACTAGTTGAATTGAAGCCAGCGGTGAAGTAGGGCTACTGATCGACTAGGAGGATTATCTCATCATCTCGGAAAGTCCCTGATTCGGCAGCGAGGACAGTGCAGGTGCCTACCACCTTTTTCCTAGGGGGCGCTGTGCCATTTACCTGCGTAGAAAGGAAGGTCCGAGGGAAACTCTTACCCGTGAGATGAGACAACGCTCGTGCAACGATCGGCAGCAGTTTTAGCTGCACGAAGGGAAGGTTAACTGCGCGGCTAATTCCGGATCTGAATCCGTGGCTAAATCAAGGGCAAGTTGAGATTAACTTCTACTAGCCCCCGACTGTAGATTTTGCACAGAAGAGGAGGATAACGTTTGTCACAAATTTTTTGAATGTAAATGGTGGGAAAGGCTGCGGCAGTACCTACACGGGGAAACAGCACACTGCGGATAATTTTCTCACTGGGATGCTTGGATCGGTTGACAAATGAATCCATGTGGTACATTATGTTCGGGCAATCCTGAAAATAACATGGACTTACAACAGCCAAGGGCGTCGGGTTCGGGGGATCATTTCTATGGTAACACCTCTTCCTCCCTCCCTTTTCGCTAGAAAAGTGAACTCCTTGTTTGAAGATGCCAGAACCAAACCTGACCCGAAGTAGTGTGTCAAACGGTTCAAGGTTAGTTTCTGAGGTTCACAGGGGAGGTATTCAGTAGGTAGTCCAGTGACTTGTGAATATGGGAGCCCCACACTCCGTGCGTAACTGAAAACCAATTTTCTTAGGAATCTGTTCTCATATGGTTTTCTATGCTGAACCTGTTATTAGGAATCTGTTCTTTTGAACCTGTTATTAGGCTTCATAATAAAAATCCTTTGCCTGCTTTATGGATCAAACGTTGGCCGTTCATTATTTTCTCCACAACTAAACTTATTTTTTCCACTCCTTTTATTTATTCCTTTCTAAGATTTTGCAAGTCTAGCACATTAAAGGGTTTTTGATACTGAACCTTGGTTCTTTATCTTGGGCTTTTGGTAGAGCTACGTTCCATAACCTCAAAATTTTCGAAAAATAAAATGTTTAATATAAAATATCAGTAGTAAATATCTGCCTCACTGGATCCACATTGGTGATAGCTTAAAAACTAGAAGAAAAAAAACAATTATAATAAAAAAAATACTCACGTTATTAATTGAGCCGCAGTTTAAACATAGTCCGTCGAGTAAAGTTCAGAAGTTTACCTGAAATGTAAAAAAAAACAAAAGTAAATAATAAGAAAGATTGAAGTTGGAATAAAATAAAATTTGAAAGCTTCGACCAACATAAGCTTCAACCTGTCTTTATAATGCTACATGCTGCCTTAAATAGTTATCCAATAAGTTAAAACAGAAATATTAATCCTAGTTAATTGTGGAAGGAAGGACACGTCCCAGGACACCTCTTAAACAGAAGGACATCGCATCTCACATCCATCAAATTTTAGAAATGTCAATTATATGACTCAATACACGCATCTGCATAAATTGAACCATTTTACAACGCAAAGCAGCTCAAATAAGCAAAAGACTTCGACAGCAACCTCTTCAACGCAAGTCTTCAGATTTTCACTAACATATATCCCTTTAAAGCAGGAAATAGAAACAGTCTCATCGAAGCCACACATTCGCTACATTTTCTATAAGGAAGTCTGTTTGCCCTCCATGTCCTAGTAGGAGGATCAAGAAGGTTTGAAGATTGGTTCAGATTTCTTTATCTGATTTTTAGCATATCATTTGCCTCAAGTATCATTTCTGGAAATTTTCAGTCATTGCATTAGACAGAACAGCTTTGCTGGATAGCACATGACTAGACCATCTGTCAAAATATTCCGACAATTAAATTTCAAAAAAGGGTAATAAATTGGTGCCAAACTGATAAATTTCACTTGAGCAATCAATTGAGTGATCAATAAAATGAAATTTGACAAATTGCAATTCTGAAATCTATTTTTATGATGAGACTTGATCTCATGGCATGATGCTTCGAAGGCGGGCGGCATGATCAAAATTTTACTTGGTCTAGTTCATTACCGAATTGTCACACCTAAACATTTTTCAACATTTTTTAAAAATTTTCTCTTCTGTTAAAAAAAAAACCAAGCACTTGCCTAATTAGCACAAACATTTAGAGGTGTTTCGAGGTTAAGGTTGATATTTTTGTGAAAATAGGGACAATATGTTATCATATCAAACAAGTTTCGTTGATTGTATGAAAACATTTTTATTAACAAAGATCTCGCAGATAAGTCAATGTTAGGCATAGTTATTTTATGCAAGGACATTGATGGTAACGAAATTGTTTGTTTATTACTTGAAGGACGAGAAATGACAAACTTTAGCAAAAGCTTAAGGGACATCAGACAGAGCCAAACAATAAAGCATATCCTTAACATTTTTTATTTGGAAAGGAATCATCTAAAAGTTGTTCCATCAGTGGTTTTTCCTGCAAAGGATCCCAATTTAAGTGTCACAATCTCAATTCCATTCTCTGTAGAAAGAGTCCTTTTCTCTAACAACAATCTGAGCCAAAATGAGTTTCGAAAAAAACAAAGTCGAAAATTGACTAGTAACCGTATCCTTAGCTGTAACCTAACCGCCATTACCATCAACATAACGTCACCGGTGAATTTCCTAGCAGACATCATTGCGGCCATAGATGTTTTTCTATGATTTTCACTTGTTTTTGTCACCCTAGGAATAATGTTTACATTAGCAGACTTGTATTTAGATTTGTCGTCCGTGGCGTTAGTATTCGATCAAAATTTTGTTTGCCAACCAAGCTACCGCGCCTCTAATAATGCGGTTGAGCAACCACACATTCGGTGCTAAAATGTATGTACAATATATGCATTGTATCCTGTTTTTTCGACTAGGTTAGACTTTTATTGAATTTAGTCCTTTTTTTTTTTGTTGGTAACTAGCTTTGGACTTTCGGCGAATACTAAAAATTAACTCACTTTTATTTGAGGTCTAACGCTAGAATCTAGCACCTTTCATGAAATTGTTCCTGGTCGTGGAAATTGTGCTAGTCCTTTTCAGTGAAGTAATCATTCGTTCATCGGAATCTTGTGAATCAGTTACCGAGTTTCAGTGGAAGCTGTTCATTCGTGCCAATGCTCATTCAAATTATATACGACTCTGTGAAATAACTACCAATGAATCGTTTGTGGGTGATTATTTTGATGAGGTTCTTCGTGGGTCGTTCAAGCATTTTCGGAGTTCGGTTTATGTGCATAAGATCGATTTGAGACAGGAAGAACCTGTCTATGATTTTTTGGAGCTTTTTTCATGGAGCGGCGATAAATTGGTTTTGAGAAGCACACAGGCTAATGCTACAATGCAAATCCACAATGATACTCGCCTCAGGGCTCTGGAGAATGATGAGAGCTACTTTCTTGTCTTTGTTTTCCTTAAAAGTGTGGCTAGTTTGGATAAATTCTTGCAAGGACCGCCGCGTAAACCGTTTCACAAGACACGCGGAAGATATGTGATAGCTATACAGGAACAATATAGCGAACAGTTTGATTCGACTGTTGCAGATGTATTAAAACGATTCTGGGACGACTACGGCATATTAAGAGTACTTGTGCTATCAACATGTCAGGACGAGGTGACCGAATGAATTATTTGAACCGAAACAGAGAGGTCAATCTAAATTATGGTTGATTTTGCAGTTCTTCTATCAATATCACCCTTTTATTCACTCCAACAAGATAATTCACACGGATGAAGGGACCATCAGCATTGACATGTGGGGAAAGGTCCTTACGTCGTTTCTGTACGACACAAACTCTCTAGACACATGGACATCTAACTATCCTTTCAAGTATAATGGCTATCCAATGACCAGTGTGATGTTTCGAAGGCTACCTACAGCACTCAGATGGAATGAACTCCCCAAACCGTTCGTTAAATCCTATTTCGGTGAAGCACGGCTTTATTCTCAAGGTAATGCCAGGATCATTTTCGGTTGCATCACTGAATTTTTTTCTCTAGATTTCGGAGGAGTTGACGGAATAATTCTTGGAAATTTAATTAAAACATTAAACTTTACACTCTACTTGAGACATTCGGTCAACGAATATGGTTATCAGCTGGACAACAAAAGCTATGTTGGCTCCATAGGCGATGTACTATATTCCCGGGCTCAGTTTTCATCCAACGGTCGTTTCATTCAGGACTACGGAACTTCTGCAATTGAATTTATGCATCCTGTATTCTTTGATAGATTCTGCATAATCACGCCCAAAGCGCAAAGGATTCCACAATGGCTCGCCGTTTTCAGATGCTTCAACCCATATGTTTGGACGCTATTCATTTTGTCAACAACAGCCTTAGGGATTGTATGGTATTTTTTCAAAAAGTGGACTCAATACTCCTTCCGTAACCGGTTGCTGAAGAGAAAATCTCATGAAATTGTATCACCAATACATGAAAACATGTCCGTATCAATAATCAACATGTGGTTAATAATGACATCTGGTATACCTTCACTGTTACCGTATCACGGTGTCGAAAGGCTTTTTATGACGGGATGTTTGTTGCTTAGTTTGACGTTCAGTGGAACATTTCAAGGATCACTCACAACATCGTACAGTACTAAATCATACTACAAGGATATTCACACCCTCAGAGAACTAGATGAATCCGGTTTGCCTATTGGAACATCCTCCAGAAATCTGGCAAACCTTTTCGAAAGTGAAGGAAATCCGGTTTTTGAATCGTTGCATAAAAAGTTCAGCATACAAAAAAATCCAGCAATTGAACAGGCTGCCTTCAAAAGGGATATATGCTGTATTGAACGACAGTCAGATGTTAAAGTCATCATCACGGTAGCTGTCATACATACTTATTCTATTGAACAGGATTAAAATCATGTGCTTTTTAGACTTCTTTTGAACTGCCCGACGGATCAGCCCTACTACATGTCGTTCCAGAGTGTCCTAGAGCCTATCATTTATCGTTTATTGTTCGAAAAGGATGGCCTTATTTAACGCGATTTAATGAAATTCTTCTAAGACTTTCGGAAGCTGGTATTTAATTGATTTTAACATCCATCCAGAATACAAAATTTACACTTTTTTATCGCAGGACTCATTTTTCAATGGTACGTGCAAGTTGAAGAGGCGGTCATTCTATCACATCGCGTTAAACGATTAAAGGATTTGGAGGATACACATCAAGCATTCAGCTTGGAAGATATGCAAACTGCATTTTATATTGCAGCAATCAGTTTGATTTTCTGTACTTTCGTTTTTATTTTTGAAATATTCGCTGGACGACGTGAACGATTGAAAGGAACTAAGAAACAGATTGAAGTTGCAGTGGTAGAAAGTGAAAGTATGAATAAACCAAGACGAGGATTCAGTATGAATATGCAATGAAAAGCAACATGTCCTGTTTATTATATATATATATATATTTTCCAACGTAATTAAATATGTTGGATGCTGAGAGCAGAAAATTTGAACGGCATTTTCCTAGCAGAAGATCTTGATCTGTAGTCTAGTCAATTCCTTCGTTCTTGCTTTTACCCATCTGGGGACAAGCGTTAAATCTTTTCACCCTATCCTTAAAAAACTAACGTAAACATGGCGAACATTACCTTTCCTCGTCAACCCGTGCCTGAAAGAAATGGTAAACATCCTTTTCTCCAACTGCACTTGTCTTTCAATTATGAAATGGTATTGCTAGCCCCTCACCCCCCAAAACGATCGAGATACGACTCGAAAAACATCGAATCATATAGTCAGATTAGTCACATCGGAACAAACCATTTCTCCTTCAAATTGACCGCCACTTTTTTGAATATTGTGAACTTAAGCAATTTGATTACCTCCTTACGTCCTCCTGAGGGTACCTCCTACATACGTGGAAAACGGTCATTTTGTCAATCTAAAATTTAGAATCGAAATGGTAAGTAATCAATCCAACGAATCAACTTCTCCTCCTTTATCAAAAATAAGGACCTCAGGTTTGACATTTAAAACCGTACATGAGTCTATATTGTCGTTTGCAAATTATTGCAAGTTGCGTTCAATCCATATCAGCAAAAAAGCAAATTTTACAGTCTTTGATTCTAAAATTCAGGTCCCTAAAAAGGAGCACAAAGTTTCTTACGCATAAACCCAACTTCTTTTTTCAAGTCTAGATGCCTACGTCGCTAATCCTAATAGAGACCAATGGCAGTTCCGACACAATGCAATTATTATTGTGGCACAACAGCTCGGAATGGAAATGGGGTCATAATAGAGCAACCTCTCTTTGAGATCAAAGGTTTACGAAAAGCGGATCTAATCAAAACAACCCTTCCTTTTCATAATATTTCCAGGGTGCCTACCACAGCAAGGTGGGAGTGACACCAGAAACAAATACCACTGTCATCAGTGAGTTAGATGCAACAACGAGATGAAATAAATATCTGGCGAACTTGAAAGCTCTAGAGCAATAAACTTCAGAAACATGGATGATTCTCCCACACTGACAAAGATTTTGACACAGGGTCATACTATGACGGCCAGTAATTCAAAACCTTAAAAGCTACGTTTCAGTCAGGAAACACTCCTACTGGGATGAAGTTCACTAGTCGAAAAAGTATCGCAACCTTTCAAGTACTGACACCGAAGTTTTCTAAGGATTTCTATTGAACCTCTATGTATGTTGCGTGTCGCTATTGTCCGAGATAAATTCTCCCAATTTTCACAGAAAGAGGAAATTTAATAGCACCGTAGAAATGATCTCCCCCCCCCTCTTCTCCGCCTCGCGCTTATCAATGCAACGTTTACCAGCAACAAGAATCCCAAGAATTTTTTGAGAATCCCAAGCTGCCAGCACTTTGTTTTTGGAGCTCTTTGAAATCCTGAAAACGCATTTAGCTTCCTCCACACCGAGATGCTCCTTCGACTTCGAAAAGGTTGAAACTGAAGAAGGCGCAAATCAGGATCACAAAAAATTATTTTTGGAGCTCTTTCAATCCCTGAAAATGCACCCACGCACCACCTGCCAAGAGTTGCCGTCGCCTATGGAAAGGGCGAAGCTGAGATAGGCGTAAACCAGGACCAAATGCTGGGCACATTATTTGAAAAAAAATTTTTGGAGCTCTTTCCGTCTCTCGAATAGGTTCCTTCGCCTATGGAAACTGAGGCAGGCGCAAATCAGGACGATATTCTGGGCACACTTTAAAAAAATGTTGCAGCTTTTTCAGTGCCTGAAAACGCATCCAGCCTCCTCCTCTCCACGAGCTTTCCTCGCCTTCAGAAAGGGCGAAACTAAGGTGAGCGCAAATCGGGACTATGCTTGCAAAAATTTTTGAAAAATTCGATAATTAAGTGCTTCCGTGTGGGCACTCAGTTTTTGCCAGTATCGGCACACTTCCAACACTTTTTCCAACATTCTTCGAAGTAGAGCACCAACTTTTGGGCGTCGAATATCCTAAGCAAAGTCATGTCAAACTCATGTCTCTGCAATGCACCACAAGCATCGCAAAGACATGAGTAACCAATAGAATCCGAACTAGGGGAATAAATGGCTAATCGTGGACAAAGACTATCATTTCATGCATTATTGAACTGATCGTCTTCGACGCTAAACAGAAGTTTTCAAACACCTCTGCCTAAAAACGCACCCATGATCCTCCTCTCGAACGAGATCATTCGGGTTGGGGAAGAGATGAAAGCTAGAAGGCCGGAAATCAGCACCATAAACTGGTCCTATTTTTCAAAAAAAAATCCATTATTATAATATATATATGTGAACGCTCATTTTTGTATAGAATCAACACACCTCTGACCACCTGAGTAAGTAGTAGTTACCAATAAGGATTCGAATTGTGGAGAACTCCCCAATTTTTGTAAAAAAAAATCACAATACCATTCCTTTTTAAATGAGCTTGTTTGGCGCTAGACAGACCTTTTTGAAACGTCGGAAAGTGCGGCACTGTGCTTTAATCGCTCGTTTATATCATCGTTCCACAAAATTTGGGCTGTTTCCTTACCTCTGAAATCTGCCTGGACTACCTTCATTGCTTTTTCGAATTTTGTAGCATTTTGACATCTTTTTCAAACTAATTTCAGCACTATGTGACCCTACCATGTTCAGAAAACGTCAATCTGCACACTAACGCCTCCGTCAAATGTCTTCATTGCCTATACCGGCGAATAGAGTACGCTGTGCATTGCTTTCGGGACAATCTTTGCATCGTCGACTACCATATCGTTAAAGCTAAAATAAATTATAATGGATGTTGACTTGCATCTGGTGGTCGATACGTCTTTCTAAAAGTTTAAAATCGCTCTCTGAAACCGCGATCGTTTATCCCAGCAAGCTTAAGGACCCAAGTATTTAACACGCTCCATCAACCTTCGCACCAGCTTGGATGCGAAGACCCAAGACCATCGAAAATAAAAAATTCATCCCAGTAGACATGGAGAAACCCACAGCTGCATGTCGCGTCAGCGTTCCAAAGTAGGCTACCACCAAAAAACCCTCTACATATCTTCTCAATGCATGACGAGTGGTTCCACCATGTTAACCTTGACAGAATCAACTCACTAATTTCTTAAAAAGGATTTGAGTACTACCTTACTATG
Source organism: Stratiomys singularior (assembly GCA_954870665.1). Lineage (NCBI taxonomy): Eukaryota > Metazoa > Arthropoda > Insecta > Diptera > Stratiomyidae > Stratiomys > Stratiomys singularior. The sequence continues at coordinate 98,973,759 of OX940879.1, forward strand.
ATCGACCGACTTTCAAAACGGCCTGAATCTATTCCCTCAGTCGAGCAAACAACTAACTCGGTACCTCAGCTTTTTTTCAGCGATTGGGTGGAACAATTTGGGGCACTTCACACCATCACGACGGACCCAAGATTAAGGCACTGGTCACTCTCATAGGATACAGGAGAACTCGGACAATATCCTAATATCGAGCTTCAAAGGGAATGATTGAGTGCTGATACTGCACGCTTAAACTTTTGATCTTGTGCCACGAAAAAAATAGACGCTGACCCAGCTTCCTCCCTACCGTACTGCAGGGTTTGCGCGGAACCGGAATAAAAGGTCCTGTCTGGCTCATGCGCGGTATTGCTATATGGGATAACGCTCTCGTTCCCTGGAGAACTTTCCGCTCCAAGCTAAAGAAACGTGAAGGCCTACGGTTTTTGGTTGGTTTGCGCAACAAAGTGCATCATCTACGCCCTATACCTCCAGCGCATCGAGACTGGCGAATAACATTTTTCAAGAAAAGTCTCAGTGCACGCATGCACGAATTTTTAAAAATTGGCACACAAATTACTGGAACGCATCCCTAGTGTAATTTATGTCGTTTACCCCAACATTTCCACTGAGCGGCTGAAACCCAAATTTTTTGAAAACAACTCAAGTTTCCCGCGCAAAACTTCCAGTGGAAGTTTGCCTAACTTTGTTCTCCAGGATTTACAACCAACTGCTCCGACATTCACAAGATGACCAATATCTTCCAGAAACTCCAAACACAGAAATAGCGCCGATTGATCCATCTCAACTTGGCAGTACTACTTTCCCCAGTCTAACATGATGTTCATCTACCTACCAACGCACTTCAGAAAGTTTTGTGGACATACCCGCCAAGTAGTAGGCGCTTTTGTGTAAAAGCAACAGTTTAGATAAAGGAAATGAACTAACCAACTCGCCTTCTCTTGAGCCTAAATGCAAAAAGAAAATCAAGATGTTTCATTGGAAATATGTGCTTTATCACTGTTCATCATCGACACAGCAACATTACGGATAATCCCGTGACATTTCATTTAAGGTCGAGAACAACGGTCCAAAATTTAAACGAGTTGTACTATAAGACTCTCCCTCGCCCTCAATATTCGCCAGACCTCTCACCAACAGATTACTATTTCTTCAAACATTTGGATCACTTTTTGACGAGAAAAAAGAAAAACATCAATATAACGGTATTTAATCAAAAATGGCGAATTTGACGTCTATTGATAGGTTTACTCTCATTTTTGCGTAGAACAAGTAAATCCCTTGCATAGCTCTTGTGTAAAAATGAGATACAAATATAAGTCTACTTGTTCTGTTTTCTATCTCTTTCTAACAGAAGTCAGTCGAGAGTGTTCATGCTGTATAAAGTCACGCTGTGATTCAGCTGATAAACGTTATTACTTTGAAAACTGCCAATCTAACGGTATTTGACCGAAACCAGTGAAACTTAAGGTCGATAGGATGATTTAAGCTTTTTTTGCGCAGAACAATCATATCCTTTCTAAAGCTTTTGTGTAAAAATACAATATAAATACAAATCTACTTGTACTTTCTCTGTCTCTTTCTAAGAGAAATCCTCCAGAAGTATTCGTACTATATATAGCTACGTTGTGATTCGGCTTATAAAAAAGCTGCGTTTGATGGTATTTACAGAGAAAATTTCAAAGAAATCAGACAAGGTCTTCCCGAAAAATCGTTTTGATTTCCCTGTATCCAACGAATAATAAAATAGACATATACAAGAAATCATAACGAAATTTGGTAGTCAGTGCTTACTTTTATCAAGGACCGAAAACGTTATGAATTTGGCTCATCAGATCCACATTTGGCACCAAGGCTTAGACAGAGACGCGATGAAGTTTTTCCAAAAATTTAACGTTCTGATACGTGTGGTGTGAACCGATTAATAGAACATACCATAATCATAAAGGACGACCATCTTCTAGTTTCTTCTGACAACGAACACGTGGCTCAAAATTTCACTCAAAAAGTCAACGATGGGCGACAGAAGACAAAAGACCATATTTTTGCAGAGAATAAATCGCTGTGAACCAATTTCAACGTGTCAGTGTCGCTCAAATATTAGTCAGCCTCCAACTACAACCAATTAAGAGGATATCTGGTGACCAATTAAAATGAGAAGTCCTTATCACAAACACAAAATCAAAATCCTTAAAAATAATTACCATATCAACCATATCAGGCTCTCTCACTAATACTTTAAATTAATAGCCCTGTTGACATTGTACAAGCTCTGCATCGAATATTTTCATCGCACTCGACCGTCAAAATGCTATACGGCTTCGGTGCTCGAAAAACGCACCTCATTAGCATATCCTTTCATATGTTCAATCATTCATTAACTCGCAACATTTCCAAATGTTTCACATCACTGAAAAATATGACGGCGATAAATCATCATTTTCATTACGATTAAAACATTAACAAGACAAAATCCCTCTGGTATTTCTTTTATCCTTTTCTTTTTCACATGTTGATCATCGTTGATATTTTATTTTCTTCACATTTACTCCATTTATCTCTCTCTCTCGCTCTCTCTATCCATCGATTTCCCTCTACACATCTCCGTTTGATGGTGAGTCCCCTAATATCAAATCCATTCCATCCTTTCTTCATATTTATGGTTGTGCCTTCGTTGCACTCAATCTCCGTATAATTTCAATTCATAATTTTCTAATACCACGTCAAGTTAATCTTCATCCCATAAATAATATTAATCCTCTAGCATTGGAGTAATGAGAGCCTGCTCATGTATAACGAATACCTCCTTATTTCCTCCCTCGTTTTCCTGTCATATTCGTCGTCGTCAGTCCGTTTGCTGTTGCTTTTACTCGAATGGAATGGTACATCCTCAGTTCTAAAATCGACCAACAAATCCTCGTCCTCATCTTCGCTCCTTTTGCTGCTCACGCGCTCGCCCACCGAAGAATAAATCAGCTTTACTGAGTGCAGCACTGATGTATATGATGGAGATAAAGATACGTAGATCTCAATAAAATCTGTTGAATTCATTTTTCATTAAAATAAATTTTATATGTTGCGTGCAACTGCCAGATGACAGCATACGATTAATTATTATTAACGTGAAATGCAAATGTTCACAAGAATGGTATGAAAGCGGATGAACCAGAGATTTTGTGTGTCAGCTTGTTCGAGCAGAGACCTAGGTTTGGCTGAGCAAGTTCTGATGCGATTGTAACTGCATGTGGTACATACCGGAACAGATCCTTCACACAGAATGAGTTTATCCTCCAAATGTCCTTATGAATTTATTCCTCTGTTAATTTTAACGAAAGGACTTTGATTAAGTCGACAATGTTCTTTGGCAAAACGTTCATGCCGCTATTATCAATTTTAATAACTAAAAGCTCTAGATCAAAGCTTAAAAGCTTTTAGAGCTTCTGGAAAGCTTCAGCTCAAGCTTCAAGCCGCGAACCCGCTGTTCCAAAAGCAAGTGCAGGTCGCAGTCATATTATAACACCAAAGTGAGCCAGAAGAAACATGATTTCTGCGAAAAAGTTTACACCTAACGAAAAATTCAATCAAACCAAGTAAACTTAAAACAAAAATGTTAAATATGTTGGCAATCAGTTCTATCGCTACCTTGCCAGCTAGGTACCAACTTCCAATACGTTCAATCACATTCACCTCGTTGCACCTCCAGTCTCTTCATCCTACATCCTTCCCCGTATCCTGGTTAAATGCATTCTGTAGCTGTTCCAACCAACAGTGTGAGAGCATGTCGACCAAAGTTAAATATTTTATCGGAACGTGGATATGTTTATTTATACCTTCTGATTGCGTTTTAAATGCAATCATAAATCAAATTGCTCTTATGTCAACATGAACATGTTCAATATGTTGTTGTAGTTATCGTTTAGTTCAGTTTCTATGTGTTACGTGGATGCCGCCGCCCGATTGCTCCCCAACAGCAATCCTCAATCTGATCAAGCTTGACCGAGAGCCAACACCAATGAGGAGTTGGGTCTCTATTTTTTTTTCTTTTTCGTCCTATTTTTTTTTTTTTTTTTTTTAGCGGACTATGTTGAAATTATGAACGCCCAGTACAGTGTTATGGCAACAGAGTGCAGAATAACGACGACTTACTACATGTGTGGATGATTGTGCACATATGAAATGGTTTGTATTGATGTGAAGGAAGGAAACCTCTTGATGCATTTTACTGTATGCCCCGGATTCGATTAACTCGATTTGCAGTAATAAATTTTCCGATTTTTGTTTTTCTTTTGACTTGAAAGAAATGGAAATGATTTAGTGTGTAATAATTTATCAGAGCAATGGATTGAGATTTATGTGTGTTTTCTCTAATATCAAGATTGAGATATTTATAAGGTATCGAAAATTCGAATTTTGAATGTTGATATTGACAGAAATATTAATGGCAGTTAATAGAGTGTAGTAATCGAACAGGAGCAGTGATGAATATATTATACCATGCACATATATCCTTCATCGAACGGTTTGATTTATTTGCATCAAAAAGGACTCAGAAAAACGATAGAACCTACTACACCGGTCTCCTCAATCAAGTGTGAAATGAGATCGAATGAGACTGAATTTTAACCTTAACTTAATATTTAATAATAACTAATATTTGATATGTAATTTTAATTTTAAAAAATTAAATATTAGCAGCAGCTAAGACTGTAGTGTCTGCAAGGACTCATAAAACCTATCCCTTCAACAACACCTCCCCTGTCAATCTTGGAACCGTTGCTTGGAACCGTTTGACACATTACTTCGGGCTAGGCCTCGTGTTCCTTCGCTTAGGCGCCTTCAGATTATGGGCATATCTTCTCCAGCGGGAAGGAAGGCAGAGAAAGTAAGAGGACTCAATAAACTGAATTTTAAAGTTATCAAAACTCCTTTAGTCAGAAAAATATCACAGGATCATCGTTTCTGCATATCGGTCAACATGGTTTGACAGCATTTGACAATACTAGACGTCTTACTGATGGAGTTAATCTAGGCTTCAATCAATGGATCTTGGTGTGGCAATCTGCGAACTTCAAAATTCTTGAGGCTCAAATGCAAACGCGCTTTGAAAGTAAGTTCTACCACTATTGCTTTTGAAATTCTAACTGAGCACAATAGATCTATTTTACTTTTTCAAAAACTTCCTACTCGTCCAGTGGTCACCCGTGGTCCAGTGCTGCCAACTCACTTCAAACCCCATCCCTCTATCTCATCAGGCGCTTGATATTCTGAGAACAATTCTTGTCAGGTTTAGCGAATTTTCCCACTTTTTCAGGGTTTATTTAATTGTTTTTTGACTTTAAATCAAAAAAAATCGATCAACAATCAGTTCCCCTTTTTGCAGGGAAACTAAAGTTTTTAGACACATTCTTAATCATTCAATGAAGCCAAAAAACGGGCAAACCACGATTGTCTAAAAAAAATAATTTATTTATTTTCGTTTTAAAATAATTCTTCCTTTATCGTGAATTATTTCCCGAAAATTACTAATTTTATTTTGAATTTATTTAAATTTATTTACTTAGATTAATTAAAAATTTTAAATTTTTTAAAAAATTATTTAAACAACCCAGTGGTAGAGTGTACTAGTGAGTGTGATGAAATTGTACTTTCTGACTTTATTTTCTATATTTTCTTCCCTCTTTCTGCACGGATGGATTGCTGTTAATTGCTGTTACAGACATTCTCTCTCCCCCACCAAGCGACCCATCATGCCCTTCTTTATGAGAAGAACTGTCCGTACGTAATGCAACACACAGTTCCAATTGTCTTTTGATTGCATCATTTTTCCCGTTACATTTTCTGGGGAGAGCACGCCTATTTTCTCCGAGAGATGCGAACGGAGTCTTGTCCATCTGATACACGTAAAGAACGTGTGGCAGCCGTCATCCGTCATCCCCGGGCAGAACACACAAGTTGGGGATGGTGTCTTTCCCATCTTATACAGGTAAGACTGAAAATACCCGAAAACCACCCTCGAGATTACCAGCACTGCAGATTCAGAGACAGTGCGATATGCAGCCGTTATCCGCAAAGCTCCTTGCCTCTGCACCTGTGCCAGACGCCTTCAGTGAGTCTCTTTACTAAGAGCGTCAGCCCAAACCTCGGAGCCATTGGTCAGGACGACGATCTCGGTCTTTTCCAGCGCTAGGCTAAGTCCACAGTCTGTCATCCACTCGCTCACTCGACGTATTACCGCACCCAGTTTGAGTTTCGCCTGTCCGACATAACGTCCGGCGACTAGTACTGCTACGTCATCTGCGTAGCCAACCAGGCGCGACTCCCCCGGTAACTGCAACCTCAAAAGCTCATCGTACGAGACATTCCAGAGGTCCGGGCCCAGAACGGAACCTTGCGCCACCCCTGATGTCAAATCAATTCTTCGCCGGCCTCCCAATGTTTACCTTAAAGATTACCAATAGAGGTTAAGCATACTAGTGAATAATTTAACGCATCCTTGAAATGAACATTTACTGATATTTTTTCAACTTTCTCTAGTATTTATGCTTTTTCCTTGGTAGTTTATAAAATACAATAAAATTCCTAACGCTATGCAGTGTATTGCTCTTAAAAAGGATTGATATGTCACAAGTTGGTTTCCGGAAAGAATTTTGTCCATATACCGTCCCTTATGTTTTCTAGACAACACGAGGACACCGACATACCCCCAAAGTGCGTCTGTAGACAAAAAAAGGGGCGCGGGACAATGATATATCGTACCAAAAATCAGCTAATGTGAGTGGTTTTTTTTTAACTTAGTACAGTTTCATCAAAGAATCACTTAAAAATTTTTCAAACAACGATACACGAAAAGACTAGGACTGCAATCTAGTTTTGAGATCTAGAGAACCAGTCATTCCAGATCCTTTCAACTTTCTCCTGACCACACATCCTCAAACTCGTTAACGTTAAAATCTGGTAATCTCAACTGAGACCTTATTACCACAAAAACAACAACAAGACAACAAGTGCATGTATGACCGCACTAACATAAGTCGGATATTAAACCCAGTTTCACGAGGTTCGGCCCCAATAATTCTGAAAAGGATTCCATGTATGGCCACACCAACTCCAGAAAATTATTGAATCCAGTTTTACATTGTGAAAGGATTTGTTTTTATTGATGCATCGCCCGGTAAACTTTTTGAATTGCCCGATAGAGATTGACTTTTTTAATCTTAAGCTGCCTTAAGCTGCTTTGATTTATATGACCTTCTTAATTTGTTCAGCGTTCTTCCAAAATTTAAGCTAACCACTTCTTGGATCTCGAAGTATAATCCGAAAATTATCAAACAATACTTCAGAATGGAATCGCTCAGCTCCCCCTTGTTTTCAAAACAATTTTTGAAAAGTTTGACATGACGAAAACCTACAGCATGCTAACATGTTAAGCAATGCTAAGCAGGACTACAGTTCCGCTTTTCACACTCAGAAACATCAAGAAAGAAAAAAGGAAGCGCCCACTGTCTTCGTACCCACTTCCCTAAATTTGAGGATGAACAGAATATTCAAAAAACTTGTGGCCTCAACAGAGACTTGTACCTGGGAGAATGAGGTTTTACCTCAATTATTTTCGAAATGGTGGCTTGTACAGTCAAACCAACACCACGTACTTCTTCATTGCACGTATTTTCATAACGTGAATGGAAACTCACAACTGTCTGATAAGTTTTCTTAATTTTGTCCGTTAATTATTCCCAATTTTCCACTCGATATTTTAGGAATTTTAAAGGAATATGAAAGCATTTACCCGAGGATAAAGAAAATAAATTTAACAATTCTTTGTATCTCTCTGCTCTTCCTGTATTGTCCGGTTACAGGACAGAGAGAGAGAGTATGTATTTCATGGATTTCAAGATGTATGTGCAAAAATATTGCATAATCCTTACACATGGACTCAGTCCACTTCTTTTTAATTGAAAAAAATTTGACTGCACATAAGACTACAGCAAACTAACATACGTTAACCAGGTAAAGTGATAAGATTATACCATCGTTTTTCCACGAGTTACATTCGGCAATATCAAAAACAGTTTAAAGGAAGTATGCTCTGTCTTAACAACAACATAAACTGCACTTTATTTAGCCAAGGATGAACAGAGTATACTTTACAACTTTCCATGGTCTTCCCGAGTAGTTCAGAGGCCGCTGCATGAATATGCGCTGAACACTTCATGGTATTCTCAACATATTTCCAGCATCATTACATTATCCTTCAAAATGGAACTTCCTTCCAATTTTTAAAAGTCGGACTGGACAAAAATATTCGCGACGTCGAGGATTTTCATGAAGAAATCGGCTAGGTTTAACCAAAAAAAAAACACAATCATTCGCTACTGACAGGTTCTTCGACCGAAAAGCCACACACACTGTAATTCCCTCTATTTGTGTATGTAGTCGGCGACCATAATAAAGTAATCTTCAAAAAAGGAGTAATTATTGTACCTTACAGTACCATTTCCTATAAAATTATGATCAAGAACACCAAAAATAGGAAATAAGAAGGACGATTTGGCTTTTAACGCATTACAATAACGAATAACTGCTTCTACACTGGTGTCGATCACCTTTATCGAAAACTTATCTAGAGCGAAAACCATTCCTAGGGCAATCTTTTTATTTCACTGAAATCTTGTCCTCCGCCGGGGATGGAATTTTTTTTGCCCTCGGAACATTCCTAGGGCAAACGGCTTTATCCACTGCATTACCGACGAAACACGTTTGATTTTTCTCATTAGCCATCGCAATGACAGCTGTCACTATTATGTGTTTGGTGCTTGTAATTGCAACTTGTTTTCGAATTTTGTTTGCTTTAGATTTTATAATGTCTAAGCTAACAGTGTGATAAGTTTATTGATATACTGGTTAATAGGGCTGTGGCAATAGACGAGCAAGAGACCGCAAGGAAGATTTGAGAACTTTATATCGAAAAATTTAGAATTTTGAACGATCGTCGAGTTGAAACTGTGGACGATTTTATAGATATAGGCGTAAAACTTGTGAAATATGACAACGAATCAGCTTCAGGAAGAATAAAATTTGCTTATAAGACGTTCTTCTCAGTTTAGCTTATTTTAAAGACCAACAGCATGTACAGAAGACCAAAGTTCTTTAGTCCTCCATGCACACGAAAGTTCCAAACATACAAAGTGAATATGGTGAACCGGTCTTAAGCTTTTCTAGTAGGAGGGCCTAGTCAATGAGCCAAGATTGACATAAGATTCACAAACAGGATCTAAGTCTATGAAGGACTGCAGCGTTGGGACAATGAGAACTACAACTAAGATATAAAAGATATAAGATATAAAAATTTTACGGTCAGACGGAAAGACATGACATTTAAATATGCTGCGAGAATTATTTTAAGTTATTTATGACACAGGTCAGATGTTATCTCAGATCTGGTCCACACTTTGCTGAGGTTTTCTACAAAAAAACATTGTGAATGAAGTTCAATGAGATATTGTTTTTTGATTCACATCAGACATATGAAGCATTTCAGAGGAAATGCACTGTCTTTATCCCTTTCCTTTAGTTTCCTGGCCACTAAGAAAGTTCTGCATCTACAATATGGCAAGAACTGACTTCTCATTTTGATGCGTCAGGAGAGACTCATTTACTTTTATAGCTAGTTAGCTACAAGCCCTGGTAACACGTTGGTAACTACGATGTCGTGTAGCTAGCACAACAATGTAAAATGAAGCGGATAATATCCTAGCTCGTTATTATGCCTTGCAATAACGTCAGTTGATCAGCTTGGCATTAGGGTGTCTTTTGGCAACAAGATGGCTGACGAGACAATTGAAATAACAGGTACAATGATGATAAGACCGAAGGCAATAGCATAGATTACAGAACCAGTATTAAATAAGGGAATAAGCCACAAACGGCCAGAAAATTTTGAGAAAAAACTACTTATAAAGCAATATGTAAGGAAACTTCCAACAACAAGATGAAGACAGTTTCTTAAGAACGTATTTAATAAGGACACTAAAAGGATATAACGATGGAATCAATATTAAAGAAGTTAAGACTGAAAAACTTTGATATTTATGGAACAATGTTGGACATGAGAAAAGCAATAAAAGTGGGTTCAACAGAGATCTGAAAAATAGAATTCTTTCACGCATCATAAGGCAGTCCTTTACAAATGTGATATAACCAAGCAAAACATTATTGTCCGAATTTAAGGACGAAATGAAAGGATTTTTCCCTATAACCTTTCGGTCCATATTATTTAATTCTTGCTTTTATTTATTTATTATTAACCTTTCAGTTGACCCCGATGCTAACAAAACTACAGTTACTGTGCTTTCAAAGAAAGTTAATCCTGTTTCTTACTCAAATTGGTTTCAGCTTGACAAAGATATTTGGTCCTGTTCCAGGTGTCATGGAAACGATTTATTCAATAGTTCCTGCGTCATCATTCTTCATTACAGGATACTTTGGACTTAAGGATCTGGTCTTAAAATTGTATTTTCTATCAAATGAACTTTCAGCGTTAGGTCGTTTCATTTAAGCGTTGAAGTCGTTCATAGTTTGGGTCAAATTTCATCCGATCAATAGAAAGGATTTCACGAGAACCAGGAAAAAGCACAGATTAACTGTTGAAATAATTTCATAAACTTGTCTTCTGGTTAGATTCGGACATGTTTGATTATCTGAAAGGAGCATTTCATCCCTCGTTGATTCGTTTTAAGAAAAGGAGAGCTTTTCTTAAAGGGCCTGGACAGCTTTTCTTAAATTAAAGGAAAAATGATGCGCAATGAAGACATTGCGGATCGGGCATGCAAAGGGTAATAGGAAATGTATTTTGTCTTTTTGGGTTCTTGTGTGACACTAGTTTAATTTGTCTATCCTTTCTTGAAGACAATACATATTTCAAAATCAGTTATAATCACGAACACATGCTGAGAGTAATTGATTGTGGACTGACTTAGCTTGGAACTAGCCTAAGCCCTAAATATGTCATGCCCGAGCTTTATTTTTGATCTAACATATACCTATCAAAAACCAGATGGGATGATAGTATCCAAGTTCTACCCGAGTACTGTTACAAATGATTCTTGATCCGAAAACTTCATGCGCAGAAGGTAAGTCTCTATTTAATATGATGTTAACAGAGACTCGAAAATTTATGACGATCGAGAAATATTATTCAGTTCGTCAAAACTTTGGGCAATTATTTGTTACGATTTTTTTAAAGTCTTTTCTGCAAGGCCAATGAAAACGGTAGACTTGATCGGTTAAAAGTGTCAAGGATGGAGGGGTCCCTTTTCTAGCAGTTCTCTTTCTCTATTCCTTCCAACAACAAAAGGAATTCCTCTAAACAGAAAACCAAAAATTGCCGGATTAAGAAAGCTTTGGGAGGCCTGGGCAGGAGTGATGTGTCAAACGATAGCAGGCTTGTTACTCCGGATGACAGGAGAAGTTTTAAGCCGATAGTCCAATGAGTCTGTGCCATTGGAGGTCCGACATAGGACTCCCAGTGTGAAGACATGAATAGCATTCACATAACTACCCATATAAAATGAAAATTTACAACTCTTCTCTTGAAAACTAGCAACAAAATAGAAACTCTACTTGGAATATCAACAACCAGAAAGAGATGAGGTAAAAATGCAATCGTTTTACTTTATCTCAAGAGCCTTTCGCTGAAACTCATACGAAAGGTTATAGAAGAACCTCTGAATACCGAAATAATTAACAAGTGATATGATCTGAAATCCGAAACAATTAACAAGTGATATGAGAAATCTCAATTTAAAAATCCAAATCCGAAATAATTAACAAGTGATGTGATAAATCTCAATTTCAAAATCCAAATAAGCAAAAGCTTCACCAAAGCTCATAAAGCTTTGAGAGCACAAACAAATAGGGCACAAAGCAATGGGACATTTCCTGGGGGTCAGGGAATATATCAAAAAACACTAGAGGCATGGGAACTGCACAAGATAACTAAGATTTATTTCATGTATTGAAATGAATTTTTTTTAATGGTTGGGAATTTTTAACCACTTTTCAAGGATTGAAAATTTTCCTAGATATTGATTCATTCTCTCTGTGCGATGGCGCATTGAATAAGAGAAGAAAAGAAATTTTTTCCGAATTTACCCAGAAAAAATCAGTAAGGTATAAGAACAAATTAACAAAAACCTCAAACTCTTCTGATTTCCTTTAGTCATTTACCACGCCTTGACAGACGTGAGGAAGGGTGATAGCAGTGGCTCCCCAAGTACCCCCAAATTGCAAAATAAAGTTGAGTTTAATGTTTCTCTGTCTGTCAATCAGACTCAGGTGTCTGAGTCACAATCAGGTGCCGATCGACAACAAAATGTTTAAATTTAAAATGTTTAAATTTAAAATGTTTAAATTTAGTGAGCTATTATAAGTTCATCTGTCCGGAATTGGTGCAGACAAACGGCGACTACCAGTACCTCTCTGTTATTCTGAATAAATATGATCCTGTATTGGCTTTTACTTGTCATCGGTGATGAGTCAATATCCTAGTTTCCGATAACTCGATTTTAGACATTTTTAATTCTCTCTTCTCTATTCCTCAATAAGCTAGTCTTAAAATGTAACAATCCGATTTGGAGTGCAAGGATGTTTCAGATTTGAGACAATATGATTCCTTAGATTGGGTGGCAAGGTTACTTACGTAAAAGGTTCTCCATGAACATCGTGTAATGATTAGCCCAAAATATACTCATTCAGCCTTAGAACCAAGTAAATTTTTGGAAGAATAATATGCTCATACTGGGAGGTAAAGGCTTAATAAGGATATAAAACGTTTCTACTTTGAGATCTTGGAACGAATTGTGTACTACCTTATCACACCTTCTGTAGCGCCAACTATCGCTCAATTCTGTTTCAACTCTTCAAGTCTCCCAATGAACCCTTTCATGTTTTTTGACACTTGATTACGAAGGCTCGTTGCTGTTCTTATATCCACATACTCTCATTGAATCAAACAGGATATTCATGTGCCACAACTGATGAAATCAGAGAAAAAATTAGTTATATTTTCATTACGACAGACAAAAAATTGCCTTTCTGTATGAATCACCGCTCAAGTACAAAATTTTCATAGTGGATATAATCAATGGTGCAACAGACCACCTTTAAGGACCTTGACCTTAAGTTTGTCGGATAAACGTAATTGGGATACCCAATGTTAAGGCACTAACAACCAAATTTAACTTACCCTAAACGTTGCAATTAGAGGTCAATGTCCTTGTCGTGCGACAAGTAATAGATGGAGTCTAATGATATGATTAAGCAATGTCATTTCGACACATAAGATGATTAATTCAGAAGAACAGGTTACATAGCCTGAACATTGCAGTAACAGTTGGATGTCCTTGTCTTTTGACAATTAATGATTTTTCAAGCAACGACTTTCATAGAGAAAAAAGTAGTAATCAGTACCGTAACAGTCCAGTTTTTTGTCTAGCGGAGTAACATCTTAAGGAAACTAAATGTGATTCACTTAGAACAACATTGGACATACCCTATCCGATGTGTTTACTGGGAGGTGTCCTAGTTGTCAGACAAGTAATAACTTAGAAGCCAGTTTTGATTTTTCTGTATAAAAATGGTAATCAAATACGATATTGTCCATTGTTTGGAACTGGAACTCAAATTATGGTGGAACAACGTGATATGTATTGAAGAAAAGTCTACGCGGCACCACCTTTGATATACTCTGAACGGCAAAGATACAGATAGATGTCCTAGCCGTCTGACAAATATAATTTTCGAAGTAGAAAACACAATCAGTGTCGCGATAGTGCAGTTTTTGAACTTCAGTTTAAAGATTCGTGTTCCAACGTAATCCGAGCACCAAAGATAATCTACTCAGAATGACATTTGACCTACCCTGAACGTAGTGGTCACAGTTGGATGCCCTAGTCATTCGGACACCTAATATGATCCATTCAGAACCACATTTGACATACTCTGAACGAAAAGATCCTAATAGAAATGATAATCAGAGGTGAAATAGCCCAGTTTTTGGACCTTATTCTGAAGTTATGGTGGAGCAATAAAAATTTACGCAGAACTATATTTGATATACCCTGAACGTTGCGATCACTGGGTATCCTAGTCGCTGGGCAAGTAGTAATTGTGAAAACAATGATCAATGGCACAACAGTCCAGTTTTTTTACCTGATTCTGAAGCTGTGATGGAGCAATGCCATTTGAACAACAAATTTGACTCACTCAGAACCACATTTGGCATACCCTGCACATTTCAATCCTTTTCGCATGCTAGTGATTATTTTTTAAAGCAATAGATTTTGAAGTGAAAAATAATAAACAGTGGCGCAACAGTCCAGTTTTTGAACCTTATTCTAAAGTTCTGGTGGAGCAACAAAAATTTCAACCCAAAAACTAATTTACGCAGAACTACATTTGACATACCCTGAACGTTGCGGCCATAGGAGTATCCTAGTCGCCTGACAAGTAATAATTATGAAGGCAATAATCAGTGGCGCAACAGTCCAATTTTTTGACCGGAGTATGAAGGTGTGGTGCTGGCTGGAAGATGTATGTTGTATGAGTGAGTATCCTGATAACATCATCTAGTTTGCATTTAACTGAAACCAGGACGATTGAGTCCGCCCATATCGTACTTGGCTATCCAGAAACTGTCCGAAGGCTTTGAAAATGACTTCGTTGCATTAAAGGACTAAAAATATTTTGCATTTCGAATAAACAGGACCTGAAAAGAAATGGCGTGATCAAGTCCACTCAAGAGATTATTTTCGGAAAAAAATTCCCATTAGGATTCGCAGTCACTGGCACTTAGTGTTGAAATCCACAACCCACCAACAACACGTCATCACCTCGAAAAACATGTTAAACTCAACATGAAACTAAGTAGATCGCAAGTGAATGTTAAAAATTATCTCCGGGAAGTGGCGCAACACAAGCTCCCATTTTCATGTGACAAGACTAACGCTTCCGCCAACAGACGCTGTCAATTAATTCAATTAAAATTTATCACCTGTCTTGTGCAGCACAAGCCGCACCACGCTAACATTTTGCTGACGCTCCCCGATATCAAACGAAAACTTCTAAAAGGCAAGCTCAATACCAGCCATGTCACTTATCAGCTGGGGGTAAGTGAATCCAAAGAGATATTCGATCCTAATGGTAAGGTGAGTGCTCCATATTCGAAGTGAACTAAGTAGTTTGCAGGATGTCGCCCGAGACCATTCGATACATATGATGAGTGCTCGTATGTATCTTACGTGTAGTATAGGTAAATTGCCAGGTAAGTACCACCGTCACCTTGAGATAATTTCTTCTGGATGATGCCAACGCATACGTAAAAGTTCTTGCTGGGCTGCGCTTTTAGACTTTAATTGATATGTAATGAAAAATGCTTAAAACAATTCATAGCAAGACATTTTTGCATGCATTCATGCATGCATGAGCAATACATATGTGCATGCATTGCAAACTAACATACGTGTGGGTTAGTTAAATTATGAGATGATAGCGTGAGTTAAAACATGAGTTACGGCGAAAGGAAACCGCTTTTAAGTGGAAGCCGTCGTAAATTAACATGCTTGCTTGAATTGCTTGCAGATTACAAAATTATCTTTTGTTCCAAAGTAATTATTCATGTTGCTTAGGCGAGAAACGGCTACTTTTTTTTGTATCCTTGCATAGAAATGCATTGAATTTATGCAAAATCTGGCAGTTTTTGATTTTTATCTAGGGGGAGAAACAGTGTTGCAGAATATCGTGCTTGTTGTGTATTATTGATTTATTTTGCTCAAAATTCACGAGAAAAAAGGATCATCAAAGGATCCGTCTGCTGAAACGTCAGATCCTTCTAGCACTCTGGCTTTAGCCCTAGAGTAAGCTCACCGTGTCCGGATATATGAGTACCGACTACTATACTACTACTACTACTACTACGACTACTACTAATACTACTACTACTATGACCTCTACTACTAATATTACAGCTACTTCTTCTACAACACTATTACTAGTACTATTATGACTTCTTTTGCTTCTTATATAACGTCCTCTACTACTTCTACTACTACTACTACTACTACTGCAACTACTACTACTAACACTGCTATGATTACTTCTTCTTCTTCTACTGCTACTCTAACTTCTTATACAGTTATAACTTCTACTACTCATACTACTTCTTCCATTACTACTACTACCTAGTACCACTATTACTACTGCAGCTACTACTACTAAAAATACGACTTCTTCTTCCATTCATTCTTCTTCTAAGCACTTCAGCCTCTCTCGAGCTTTTGCTTCCTGCAACAAGCACCTCGAACTGTTACTATCCGTTAACCGCGTCCTCTAATTTTGAAATCCAGGCAGAGATGCACTGACATCGTCCACAGAGTCAGACCAGTGTTTCTTCGATTTCCACAATGGTCTCCACCCTTCAGTTCTCCCAACGAATATCTTTTTGTGTATCCGTTGTAGCTTGCAGAGTCTTCCAATCATTGAGACCTCCGGCTCATCAAAAATCGCATACAGCTCATGGTTGTATCCAATTCGCCATTAATTCCCGTCTAGCTTCGCGTCTTCTTTGGCGGTTATTAGCGACCGTGACAAAATGTTGATATCATCCGTGTGGGCTACCATTTGGCTTGAATTTTATAATAGTGTCCATCTTGCATCGATTGGTAGCTTTCTTCTAACATATTCCAGAGAGAAATTGAATTAGCAAAGGGGCCAGACCGTCTCCCTGCTTTATCCCGGTATTTGTGTCAAACGCGTCGGTGAGTTTGTTATTAATGCAAATATGTGTGGTTGCAAACGTCATTTGGTAAGACGGACTAATTTGGCTGGGATTCCAAAGCGAAGCATTATTTGATACAGTACGTTACGATCAATACTGTCTTGCTTGCTTAAAATCAATGAAAATCTGGCAAACGTCTATGTTGAACTCCCAGCATTCTTCAAGTACCTGTTTGACATTAAACAATTGTTGTATCGTCGATCTACTAGCTCTAAAGCCACCTAGCCCGGAGCTTTATTATTCTTTTTGGCGGAACAGATTTCATCCAGAGTTGATGAGGCCAATCAAACCTCTCCAGCAATATTTATATCTATAGACTCTAATGTTCTGGAACTGTTCGAAGAAATAAGAAATTTCTTCAAATATAAAGCCCATCTCTCTTTTCCTAGCTAAATATTGTTTGTAAGCCTGATTCTTTCATCTAACGAATCGCAGCATTCGACATCAAACCAATCCCTTTTTTTGCACCGAACGTGATGTCCGATCGCCTGTTAGTACCCGATTTTATTTCCACTTATATCTCATTGCTCTTTTTCAATACAGTTTCTGAAATGATAAGAGCTAGCTTGTTGCCGAGGAACTCCGTCAATTTTTTTGCCACAGACACCGTTTGGAGCCTTGCGATGTCGAATTTTCGCAGAGGGTTGGCCTTCTTCAAATACACCTCGCCACATCGATATACAATATTAGTTTAATCAAGCAGTGATCTGAGTTACAGTTGGCTCGTTTGTATGTGTGAACCTCAAGTATGCTCGAGGCCCAAACGAGAATTTTGTGTGTGACATGTACTATTTGTACACCGAGGTATACCCCGTACGTCGTCACAAAGTTGATTTTCAGTTGTCTCAAAGTTTTCGTTATTCGTGTCCATTTTTTCGGTTCTCGCAAAATAATTGCCATAGCCTTTTTCTTATCAGCTTTATCTTGTTTTTTTTTTTTTGTTGTTGGGAGTTTGTGTTGAGCGGATTGGAAGGGTTGCCCAGGAAACAAACAGCTGGTTTGGTGGGTGCAACGAATTGGAACTTCTCCTACGCTCTATCTTCTATACTCTCCTCTTCCCAGGCTTCCTCTTCTTCACTGGCTTTTTCTTCTACCTGAGCCTCATTTTCTGATATCATGCCTCGGTCTTTTTCGTTTTCTGATGTGAAGGCTGACTGCCGATCGTAAGGGGATCGTGATATTTTTGATGCAATTTTCATGTCCAAGAAAAAACAAGTTGTGGGTGAGAGGGACGGGAACTTGTTCTCGTCTCTATCTTTTTCAGGCTCCTCTTTGCAGGCTTCCTCATCTTCATTGGCTTCTTCTTCTTGAGTCTCATTCTCTAACGGTCATATCTCGGTCTTTTTTACCTCCTAATCTGGAGACCGACTTCGCCGATGATGATGAGGGAGGATTTACCAATTTTCGCTTGTAATTTTCCTTATTATGGCTGTTTTTTTGTCAGTATGGTTGACAGCAGATCCTGTTTTTTTTCCTTTCCCTCGCGAATTTCTTCCTGAGTCTTGTGGAGTTGTGATTGTGAGTTGCTCTCTCGTGCACTGAAGTTGTTTTAGGAACCTGGTCTAGCTGGTTCTGCATGTTTTTAAGTGGTTCTGCATGTTTTTTTTTTATTTTGACGTTTTTGTTTGGGCTGTGTCCAGGTCCCATCGTTCTTTCCATATTTTGGGGTATAGCAAGTGGTTTTCTTGTACCAGTGAATAAAATGTCTGTCTGTCCGTTCCTTGTGAAACACTAGTAACAGCGAAAAGAGAAATTTACTCATCCAAGAATATCAATTCTTCATTTTAATTTTCTTTGTATTGCCTATCGTTTTTGTCTGTTGCAGTAGTCCTTTTTTAACCAATCCGTCTGGCATGTCCAACACTTTTTAATGCAGTACGTTGACGATGCTCGATATCACTTTAAACACTACGATACGCCCCGCAAGGGATTGAGCAACCCAGAGAGTAAGGGTAAGGTTTACCTCACTTTAAACGCTATTCTCATTACATTGCGATCATTACATCGCGATGAGACTTGTACAAGGTCCTTTTAGTTTCAACAAATGGACCTATTCCTGCTTCTTTATATTCCGAAGAATGTTTGATTTTCAGAACTTATATAAGACAAAATTTGTTGGGTCTGCCGTCCTATATGCGTGTTTAGGATTAGGATGTAATCGATACTTTGGTTGTTCTTATGTCATAGTCCACCAAATTCACTATCGTTTTGGAAATAAACGATGTTAGACTAATCGGATGATACTCCTTGGGATTTGTGTTACGATCTCTATCCAGTTTAGGTATGTGTTCGGCGCTTGTAGTCCTAATGGCTTTCGAATGACTCCCAATGCCAGGCGACTTCAAAACAGCGGTATCAGATACGAAATCAGAACACTCCGACTCTTTTGAAAATGGGTTGGATATATCCCATTCGCTCCTGGCGATCATCGTCCTTCATTTGTCTGAACATTTGGAACAAGGTCTAACAAGGCTAAGGTCTACGAGGGCTACAAGATAATGTAATGAGAGCCTGGATCTGTGTACTATCGGTTCTGGGATTACTGTAGGACAGCGTCCTTCCCAAGGATAAATGTAGTCCCAGTAAAGGAAAAAATGTATTTCTAAAGTGGAAAATGATGTGAAAATGAGTTCGATTTATGCAGAACAAGGTTGGTTCAACGTATGTAGAAATTCTAACGAGACAAGGCAACTGTACACGTTGAAGTTTTTGAAATGAAATGTTTTCGAAACAAAGATTGCAATCGCAATCCTTTTTACTTCCACCTTTTTTCTACGTACATGCTCAACAGCCGACCTTAAAACCTCGCAAAACACGTGAAAAGGCAAAAATTATTTTAATCCGTCCAACTGAATAACAATATTTAAGTGCTCATTAATAAACATCAGTATCAATCAATAAAATTTACTTGTAGCGCTCAAACAGGTGTATTTATCACTTTACACCATTTTGCATTAACATAAATTTATCGTACGTTAATGATTTGGTGAGCGCGTCAACGCATATTTACCATAAACAAGCCGACACCGTTTTCAAATCAATTAAAATTTAAATAATTGATTTACGTAATTAAGTCGCACAGGGTGAACCAATGAGGCAATTTATGATATATTTATAGTGTATTGAAATGAACATCTCGTTCGCATTAGCGTTGAAATTGTGCAACTACAAATTCTCAATTTATATTGCAGTGCGGGGCTCACACATGCAATTGCAACCACCATTCGCGGCCATATGTGTAAAATTTCGTTGGGGCGCTTGCTGAATTTATTTGATCTATAACGTGCACTCCTGCGAGATGCAAATGTGGCCATGTGTGTGCATGTGTGTGCATGTGTGTGCATATGTAGAAAGTATCCATCTCAAATGAGCTGGAGTAGCAACTGATATGGTAATATCGTGGCCACTGTAAATAGTATGCTAATTAATAAAATTCATTCCATTTAATTTGTTAAGTTTGAATTCGTTTCGCATCGAGCTAAGAAAATGGCCTCCATTCGCAATAAAACTTGATATGTGGTAGATATTGCTGGACTTGATCACTTTATAGCTGTTGCTGTTGTTGTTGTTGGCCAGGTCGATTATGAAAACTCCATAAATCAACAGAGAGTGGCTTTTGAATAGAAAATTTCAAATCTATTGAGTGTGGCTTAACACACACTCGACATTACCATTTGTACTATTCATTATACTGTGTCGGGAATGACACACATGAAAGGTTTTATTAGTGCATAGATTACACATATGGTGACTTTGCTACTTTGCGATGAAGTAATACAGTGGCAAAGTGTTTTGATAAATTTATCATTAGCAAACTTAACCCTTTGTCGTGTTGATTATTCATAACTAGTTGATATAGCATGCACCAGTTATGAAATTCATTTCAGTGCCGTGCAAAATGAATTTTTCGGAACAAACCACATATGAATAATCGTGTTAATTGCAACCGTGCAAAGAAAGTCTTGCGACATAAGTAGTATGCAACTTTGGTGTTAATCATCTTGTTTGGCTTCAATAAATTAACATTAAATTGTCATAAAAAGAACTACTCATACGAGGAAAATGAGGACGAAACAGGCCAACATTGATGACGAAGTTCTGATTAAATCAATCCACCAAAAGTAAGAAATATGAAGAGCTTTAGGTGGCATCTGTTTTTCGAAAGAAGAACGGGTGAAATGCGGCAAAAACTAAAAACAAGACAAGAAAGGATCTAGAAAAGCCCAAAATCCAGACCATCATACTATCACACTTCAGATAATGGATTCAAAATAATGACGATAGAAATGTTTTGAATTAAAAACTCGCAAGAGAAGAATTTTTAAATTACGAAACGAACTTCTACCTCTATCATAAGTAAAGCTCTGAAGGAACCTCAAAACTCCGCACATTTTCACTTAAGACACGACGCCTAAAAGCAAAAATGCCCATGGAATGAGAATCAAGGAAGAGATTGAACAGTGAATACAAATTAACCCGCCCTTAAGTTTGGAGAAGAATAACTATAAAAGCTTCTGTACGTACAAAGCACGCGGAGCCCAAATATGCAGTGATGGAGATGAATGAAACTGTCGGAGAAATCACAGATTATATAAACCACTGACAAAAACAAAATGAATACTGGTAACACTTGACGGTAGAGCATTGTTTCGGAATTCAATTTAATTTATTGAAGAGCTCTGAGCGAAGCTCCAGCTACCAAAACCTAAACTCCAGCTACCAAAACCTTGTCACTTGACAAACATAACCTAAAAGAAAATGAAAAGTTTGAAAAATGAAGCACGAGAGCTTATTATGAATACAAATCAACCGATGTTTCAGTTCGGTGAAAAATAACCACATAAGCTTCTGTAAGTACAAAGCAAAAATGAAAACATGCAGCGGTGAAGCTCGATGGTACTATTGGTGAAATCACATATTATTAAGCCACAGCCAAATTAATTAAATCCTCGTAACGATTCACCGTGGAGCATTGTTTGGAGCAACAAAGCACTCAAAGCCTAAATATTCAGGGGAAAATTCAATGGAACTATCGGAGAAATAACATATTATAAAAACCACTGACAAATAATTATACACTGGTAACATTTGATGGCAGAGCTATGTCTGGAAACATGCTAGTCAAACGTTTAAACGATTGGAAAAATTTCGATTCAAGTCGAAAGAATCTTCATCAACCTCACCGTGCTCAAAAAACGTTCGAAATTTCTACAACAGCGTAGCTTCTAACCGGCACTCGTACTTCGAACAAAGTCCCAATCTAATGGTATTTTTTGTTTCCGAATATGTGAGTGGAACCAAAAGGAATAGTTGAGGTAATGTCAATTCAACTCTGAACTCCTCTTCAACCTAACCATGTTCCACAGATTCTCGAAATGCATACAACATCATAGCTACAAACCAGCACTGACATTACGAGCAAATATATAACTCCCGATATAACGGTACTTTTCGTACCAAAAACGTACAAAAAACAACGGTTGAGAAATTTCGATACAACGTCGAACACTCCTCATCAAATTCAGCATTCTCCGGAGACTTTCGAGAGGCATGCAACAGCATTGTCACTAATCAGCACTAAGACTACGAAAAAACTGCCGACATAACGGTATTCTTTGTTTCTGAACATGTCAGTCGAACGAAAATATTAGTTGAAAAAGTTTCGAGATCAACGCCGGACTTCTCCTCAAACTGATCATGAGGCAGAGACTTTCGAAAGTCATACAACATAGAGCTGCTAACCAGCACAGACACTACGAACAAACCTGTATTCTAACTGTATTCTTTGTTTCCACACATGTTAGCAAAACAAAAAAGGAAGGATTGAAAAAATATTGAACCAACACCAAAATCTTCATCAACCTCAACATGCTCCGAAGACTGTGGAAAGACATACAACAGCGTAGCTATTAACTGGCTCTAACACCATGAGCAAACTCTCAATGTAACGGTATTGTACGTTTCCGACCATGTCAGTAAAACAAAAATGGGGTTGAAGAAATATCGAACTAACTCCAGAATCTTCATCCACCTCAGAATGTTTCAGCTCCTTGTAAATGTCATACGAAAGCATAGTTTCTAAACGGCCTTAACACTGTCAACAAACTCCCAATCTAACGGTATTCAATTCCCATTTCCTATTTATATTGGTACTTATATAGAAAATTTGTTATCGAGAGGGTATCAAGACGAAGGTGTCAAGAGATGAGCATTATTTATTCTCTTATTCTCGCGCCGGAAATATGTTAATCGCCTAATTTTAAGCTCAGAAAGCTCGCCGGTGCAATCACTTCACCAAGCTCTCTATCTTGCAAAGCTCGTTTTATTTGCTACTTAAGGTATTCATATCATTTTGTGTTTTTCTGTTCTTTTTAGTAAGCCAAACACGGGAGAACAAAGCGGAGCCAACATACGGACGATAAAAGCGTCCACGGAGATCCAAAATCCAAAATTCACGGAAGCCAAAAAGCCTTATAAGCAAACAGTTTGGTGGTCATCGAATAAGAGGCAACTTAACACCTGGCCAAGACAGAAGTCAACCAGCAAAAGGCTTCAAGTTCCAAAACCAGGAAACAGTTTCAGCGCATCCTAAAGAGCAAGGGCCGAGATTCCGGAGATCACCGAAAAAGATGCGAAGTGAAACCTGGCCATGAACCGGCAATTTTCTCAGTACTATGAATGCCGTGACTCGTGGTACATGTGCGAATCAAATAATTTTAATCCCAAATGATTTCGCCCACTCTCCATGAAGTGGGAAGTCTCTCGTGTTCCCAGAAATACTAACCAAACCCAACAGCATGCAATGATTCGAGTGCAACAGATTAGTCAAAACACAATCGTAAAGGACTTGCTTAGCCATATTTCGAGAGAGAATCAGTATCAGTTATACTGATTTGTGGGCAATACAGCAAAAGGAAAGAGGCATGTTCGTTTCTTGACATTTTTAGAACTACCGCAATCTTGGTACCAAGCGTTACCTGTCTGCGAGCTCAGTACCATTGGGATGGAGACGTTTTGTAATGATCAAGTATTCGATGATGGCATTATTAGGTATCTATACCAACGCGTCAACCAGCGTTTGCATCGTCGAAGAAGCGAAACCCAAACTAGGCATGGTACTGCATCGAGTAACCATTCTGATCACCGACGATAAATCGACCATAAATCAACCTAGTGCTGCAAGACGTGAGGTTTTCATATTGACTCATAAATGGGTCTCCAGAACCATTCCCAACCGGCTTAGAGATGAACTCGTCGAGTCCTACCCTTATTAGCGGAAAAGGAATTCGGCACAAACATATGGATTATGCGAAAAGGCTTCCTATAGGATTCTATGACGAAAATTCTCATCGAAAAATATAAATATATGGTGAAAAATGTATGTAATAAATATGGTCTGGTGAAAATTCTGGGATTTGTGGCCCAGGATGGTTGATTTTCGAAAAGTCAAAATTTTCAATACGATTTTCTGCCATTAGGACCATGGATTCGACAAAAATGAGTGAAATTTACCAAACAATTTTTTGAACGAATTTCCTGTCGATTGATCCAAAATGTTTACTGGTGAGGTGGAGATTGGGGGATTGGAGGCTCAGGGTACTCAATTTTCGATTTCCTACCCTGAGATATGGAAAGGCGATTCGGATCAAGTAAATCGATTTTTCAAAAATGCTCAAACCAAAAATACGATATTATAGACATAATTTTGTTCGAAAAGTGTTAATTTTCGAATACGAGTTTCTGCCTTTCGGAGTGGGACTTCAACAAACATAAATAGATTTTCCGATTATTCATCCAATTATTTCTGGATTAAATTAACCAAAATGTGTCGTTTTACTGAGTTTCCCGTCGAATGATCCGAAAACTAGAATTTTAGTGTGAAAATTGTTAGGTTGATGAAGCGGAATTGTCGATTTACAGAACGTCAACAGTTTCGAAATCGATTTCCTACCCTTAAGAGCGGTAAAGGAATTCGGGGAAAATAAATGGGTTTTTCGAAAAAGCGTAAAACAAAAGTGTAATATGACAAAATTTCCTATCGAAGAGATTGGTGGCGCAGGATGGTTGGTTTTCGAAAAGTGAAAATTTCCGAACATGATTTTCTGCCACTAGGAACTCGTATTCGACAAAAATTAATGAAATTTTCGAAAAAGTTGGCCAACAAAATTCGTCATCGAATGTTACAAAAATTATATTGGTGAGATGCAGATTACGGGATTGATGGCCCGGGTTGGTATTTTTTCGAAAATCGAAAATTGATTGATCAGATTTCCTGCCTTACGGAATAGTAGAAAATGGAGTTCTCTCCAAAGAGTTTAGTAGTTCTCTCCAAAAAGTTAAGTAGATTTAGCCAAAATAAAAAAATTGCAGCTCTCTCCAAGGAGTTTAGCAGATAATATGTTGGGATCGAAGGACAAATGAAAATGTGAGTAAGACTACACTCAAAAAGTTCTGCTCATGAAAAAGCCAATCTTCGATCTCTTGTCAATTTTGACGTTTAAGGTATCGCTCTTGCAATAATCCTTGTATCCTGCACGCTTTTCAGCCCTGGAATGGATTTTTTCAGACTGAAGATGCACCGGACGAGTAATAAGTCAAAGTTCGAAACAATGTGTCGATAATTTTATGGCTAGGTGTGACAGATAGGTACTTAGTTCTTAGTCCAGCTTCTTCGTTGCACTGTAAGTCTGACACTCAAAGCGTGAATAGGTTTCACCCCACCATCAAAAAAGGAAATCCGTTACTAAACGTATTTAATCACTCTGATTTGTTACAAAGGTGGAAATATCCCACATTTCTTCCCTCTTTCTATTCTAATACTCTTCAGTGTACTGCTCATAAGGAATAGAACTTCAGAGTCAGGCTACCAAGTTGAAAAGTTTCAGTGGTCTGAGCATTAAGAAATTGTCAGAAGCGTTCTCATCCCATTAATACATGCATATTATATATAGTACACTCTTTCAACCAGGGAATCATATGAATTTTTTTTTCATATGAACTCGAAATTTTTGCAATTTGTTTTTCATGTGAACTGGTTCAGATTTGAATAGAAATAAGGACGAATTAAAGGACAGGGCGTAATATTTTCATTCGAATGGGAGTAGACTGATACGTTAATACAGCGCTGTAGACGACAAAAAGCGTATGTGCCGCCAGCCTTGAGAGAATACTAAGTTTTTCACTGGTTTTGAGAAAGAATAAATGTTTTTGACATTTTACTGCCTATCGTAATATGATCAGTACCTCAGTATGTTAGTAGGACATTCTATTTGCAAAATGCCTATAGGAGTCGGGTCATAACGAACACTAGGCTTTTTACTGGTTTTCATTTCACTGGTTAATTATATCCTTAGAATGTTGCATTAGTTGCCGATTAACTAGGTAAGCATTGCGTTGACTATGATGTAATTGCAAGGATACTTCCTTTAGTTGAATAGCTGCGCACTGACATTGCTGTTGACCAATTGTGAAATCTTCACCTTTTTCGCGGGAACTTCGTCAACGAAGGATGCTTTTTAGGTTCTTCATAAATTCTTTCATTTCTGCAAATCATTAAGGTTTGCTTCAAATGTCAAATACTTTACTATCAGGAACGTGAATCGGGGAGCCAAAGTTATGTCAATTAAGAATTAATGCAACAGAGAACTCTTGATGCAGCCTCAGATCCCTACTGTTTTTGACTATTTGTTTGATCTTATCTTGCAAGATGTTTTTCACGGAATTTCGTCAACGGAGGATTCTTTTTAGATTCTCCATAAACTCCGGCGGTTCTGCAAAGCCTTGGGCTTCGCTTCAACCGTCAAATACTTTACTATTAGGAACATGAATCGGGAAGCCGTAGTTATGTCAATGAGAAGTGACATATGCAACAGAGAACTCCTTATTCAGGCTCAGATCCCTACTGTTTTTGACTTTTTTTTGGACTTATCTTTCAAGATATTGACGCAGGAATTTCGTCAACGGTGGATACTTTTTAGGTTCTTCATAAACTCTGGCACTTCTTCAAAATCTTAAGGTTTGCTTTAACCGTCAAATACTTTACTATTAGGAACGTGAATCGGGGAGCCATAGTTATGTCAATGAGAAGTGACTTATACAACAGAGACCTCCTGATTCAGGCTCAAACCCCTACTATTTTTGACTATTTATTTGGACTTATCTTTTAAGGCATTTTTCTTCCAAAGCGCTCGCTTTTCATTTTGTTTTGGGATCATTATAAATCTTCTCCGTACTTGATTCCTCCTCTCTATCGTGTGTTAAACTATCGGCCCAAGCTTAAAGAGTTTAGTTTGTCCTTTTTAGCCTGCTTCATTGTGTTGGTTAACTTGTCAATAGTGCAATCAATGTTGCGAGATGTTTCAGCTGTTTAAGTTTTACTTTGTTTGGCCGATGTGGCCGAAAAGATTTCACTATGTGCTGTCTCGCTCTCCTAACTTGTCGAGGTATGTACTTGTGCTTTACTGAGAAGAAGTTAAACGCTGCCTTAACACCAGGGTTAAACAATCTCGCGAAACGAATACCATTAGCACTCCAACATCTTATATTCAACATTTTAGCGGAACTTGTCTTTCACGAGTGTTCAATGGCCGGCAGTAACACAAATGCTAATGCAATGTCAAATGCTATTACTCACTGTCAACAAATTAGACGTTGAAATGTCACAACTGTTGCTATTTTGTATGAGATTATGGCTTATCTAAAATACATGCGGATTTCAATTCATTTTAATCTGATTAATAGTCAAGCTGAAAAGCTTAAGTGAGCCGGAGCACATTTCACATCATACACGTAGTACTGGATAGTAGTACTCATATGTGCACTGTACAATGTATGATATATACATAAAATAGCGTGTAGGCTAAGAAAAGACACGCAGGCTGTTGCGGTCATATATGGATTTAAGTGTTATTAGGCCTTAATAATCCTGTCGTATTATATCGAACACTAGGTATCGACGTTGACACTGATTTAGTGGCATTTGTAATGAAACGAAATGACAGTTTGACTGTGTGGATTTAATTACGGCGATTGTGCGAAACTGAAACTAATTTGAGGATATGTGGACATTCGTGGCTGTTTGGATGGAGCAAGGTCAATTTATTGGTCTGGAAAGTATCTAAAGCCGATCTAATATGCTTGGTTAGATGACGCTGGGAATGCTGTTTGTGTAGCTAATTCCATTGGATTGCCTCCATCCCAGCCGAACTGGACCTTAATCTTATAATCTCTGACTGAATTGATTGTGTATCTATCATTGCATTAAATTCCCCTATTACATATCGCTACATAACGAATAGCTCCAGATCTGAACTAATTGTCGCTATCAATCTTCAGAAATTAACATCTTCGCTATACCTCACGGATCTCGTTGCTTTCACTTTTAAAATACCAATTTCCATCGTTCAGCGCGTACTCCTCCGTGCATCCCCCGTACTATTCTATAGAACGCCATGGAGGAAAACATCTTCAAAAAATTTTCCACATACAAAATACAAACCATTCCACGTCCACTAAATCACATTGTAAATGGGAAGATGCAATCGTACTGTCATTTCGGAATTTCTTGAAAGCAAATTAAATAACAAGGAGACGAGAAACGATGAACGAATACAATTTTCAAACTAATGGCCCGACCGACATGGCAATTTGTATGTCACCGCGGAAATTAAAACATCAAAGAGAAATAGCCAATGAAGTCAAATATCTATAGCTTTAAGATTCGAGATGAAGACGAAGATGCTCCTAGTGTTGCTGTTGATGTCAGTGTTTCAATTCGATTTTATCGAATATACGATGTATGCTCCTTGCACACATGCTTTTGTTCGATACGGATCGAATTTGATTGAGAAAGCAAACTTGAAAAAGGAGACGATTGGAATGTTATCTTTTCTGACGAGAATGTACTCGTTAAGTGATGAGGAGAAAGTGAACGTGAAATGAGGAGTGGTCTGGTGGCGTATATATAATACAGATGCTGCCAGACAGGATAATCGGATGAAAAAACGGGTCAACAGGATGTACTCTTTGATTTTTCAATTAGTATCTTCAATGGTCATTAGTTGCTCAAAAATAGATACTCTAAAGCCCACCGTGATTCATAGTATGTGTGCGGTCAAATAAACTAATTTCTGCAGAAAGTACATAACAACATAATCACTCAAGAGTATTCTCTGAAATGAGTTTTGAGCTACTGGCAGCCAATTTTCGTAGATCCCTCAAAATGACAGCTGTCAAAAAGCCTAAAAGAACCCTTTAAAATATTTGAGCATTCTATTCCACCGCCGCCTCGAATTAAATCCTTACGCCCACAGAGCCAATGAAAATGTTACTTAGGCTTTTGCAGACCTAGAAACCTTGCTCTCTAACGATTCAGTTTAAGTAAGTACTAAACTTCTTTTGTTCAAAATCCTTATTAGACCTATTTTTATCTGTCGCTTCCCTGTTTGGTTCACTATCTTCTCCTTCGTAGTAGAAGAGGAGCGAATTTCTGAAAGGATATTTGTGAAATGTCTGTGCAAATATAGGCAAATGAGATCACTATTAGAGCATAGTTTTGACAAGGAATTCGTTGGTCTGCCAATATCGTTACCCGATAACGATATCAATGACGGTTAAAGAAGCGTGAGACCACTAGAAATAGTAGACATCTCAAAATGGTCATGGGTAATATCCTGCATGAAATTTTGATTAGGAGTAAACTGTCGGCGTGATGGATACGAAGAGTGCTGGCTCTAGACAACAAGCGCAATCATGAGACCACTTCAGGGCTGTGTTTGACGCGGTTTAAGCGCGATCCGAAGGACTTTCTTCGTCATTGCCTGACTGTCGATGAAACATTGGTCATGAAACAGTGAATTCAATCCGGCGAACGTACGTCGAAGAAAATTGTCTTATGGGGCAGGAAGATGATTGCCATTGTTTTCTGGCTTTAATAAAGGGTAATCTGCATGGGATTCCTAGAGAAGGACTGATTCAAAGATGAATTGCGTGGAAAAGGCCCCATTTGACGAAAAAAGTGGTCTTGCAACATAAGACCGCAGTCGCTTATACCTCAACCATCCCCACGGCCGAATTTGGCTCCAAACTGCTACCCTATCCATTGTCTTCGCTAGATTTTATCTCGTTACACTTCCTTTTGTTTTCGAACTTGCAGAAGTCAATCGCCTGGCCAACAGGCGATTGACAACACGGAGACCTACTCTGCACACTTCGAGAAAACGTATTTTTTAAACAAGTTAAAGAATTTGGATAATCGCGGGATCTAGTGCATCGAACTAAAAGGAGAATGTTGAAAAATAAATAACAACTTTTCCAAAATTTTCGTTTTGATTATATTATTACCCTCATATATTATGACTATGAATGATGAAAATCTGGTTGATTTGACATTTTGACTTGACATTTATAATAAAGTTGAAACTATTTTTCGAATAAACGATAAATTGTGAAATATGTTCTTATTCCTAACCCGATATTAATTAAATATTCAAAAACCGAAGTATAAGATTTTGACATTGACATATCTAGACAGCTGTACAATGAAGGCCCGGGAACACAATGAAAACAAGCAATGGCGTAACAGCACACTTTTGGGTTATGAAAGCTAAGTTGTTTTGAAGCTAATGTTTTTCGATTTGGCAGGTATTCCTTACATTGTACGTTGGTCAGGACCACTCTACAATGGAATGTTTACTCCGAAGGCAGATACGGAAACAAGGAAGGCGAATGCTTAAAGGAGCTGAAACTGAAGCTGAATCTTAACATAAAATCTACAAACTTTTGTCGTCAGTTACACGGGAAGGTAGAACCTCTTCCTAAGAATGTGTATTGTCTAACAACTAGAATAACCTAATAGCTTGCAAGGATACTACAAACTCACGACTTTTTGATGTTTTGCCTGAGGCCTAAAGTAAAATTGCGAAAAAACGTTTGTGGAAACCGAGAGGAGGTAGTCTAGGTCTTTTCTAAGCAAATACAAGCGTAGTTCGATAAGAACTTAGCCTCACCGTCCGATTGCTCGACTAGTGTAGTATGTGAGGATAAATTCAACCTATTTCTAAAAATCAGATTACATAAACAATTATGAAAAATATTTATTAACATCAACAAAATAACCGACGCGTATCGAATGGCGACTAAAAATACAAGAAGCTTTTGACAGATTGAATATAGACATTTTATTTTGAAGTCGCTGTCGATCTTTGTAGCGTGTTGCTTGATGGTTGGAATGACGTTACAAGTACACCGAAGATGGGTGCCGTCAAAATTTCAGCGGTATTGGACTACTAGTTTGATTTTGACCTCGTGTGTAAACGGGCGCGTCCGCGAATTTTAGAAAAATAGAGAAAGAGCAATATCGGTCGAGTATTCGATTCTTATTTTTGGATGGGGAAAGTTAACTTAATTACTTGCAAGAGTACGACAAACTCACGTCTTTGGGATCCTCTTGGCTAGGGCCTATCGTCAAGTTCAAAAAACGTTCAAAGATAGTTTGGCAAAGTATTGAAAAATTTTTTGAACTTTAACATGCCTAACACTACGAAAGAACTCCTACCAGCTATCAACTTGGAAAAGAAGAACGCAAGTTTTTCTCGTTTCTGCAAATTAATCCCCATATAAGGAGTGAACATACAGACATCATATCAATCAAATGAAACCAGGTTAATTAGCCTTTGAATGGTGTTAATTCACACTATTCCGTTGAAAGATTCTAGCAAATAATTTTCCTTACCTCCAAGCAAACATTTATCATTTTCCACCTACAGATTTATTTTCCAAAATATGACTGAGCTAACTGCATCTATGATAAATTTATCTTGCAAGTTGTTAACCATGTTTTCCAGGAAGCAACACAAGCCAACGCCGGCAGAATAACGAAGAGAAAAATCAACTGACATTTTTCAACATGTTCGACTACCTCGAAAATCATCAATCATAATGCCAAAATGGATAATAGATGATAATATTTGCCATAATATTTTATGTCAAGCAATGAAAGATTTGTCTAACATCGAAACCACTTTGCACAATTTTCCACTTTAAGGCATTGACTGCCACATTGCCTCTTGCTCCCTTCAAAAGTGTGTTCATAATTTCTGGGACATTCATCATCCAAGTTACCGCCTGTGGTACATTCATGTAAAATGTACGAGGAACGTAGCTACCATAATAGTTTATAGTAGTTTACAAACAACGTCTTGTCCATTTACTTTAGTCCATGATACCATCTATTCCTTTTACTTGGATGGACATTCGCTATTACTTAGTCGCTTAGATATCTTTCATGGCTTGAGTCCAAAGATTGGACTTTTTGCGGAGTTTTAGTGGTCATTTTTTTTTCTTTCTTTCCTTACATCTTGATTGCTCCTTTCCTCGGCCGTCCTGGCATTTAGATACAGTAAATTAAATTGAAAATGTATAGTTTTATGGATGGAAAATTCATGGAAAAACGCTGGTTAAATACCAATCAAGTGGACAGTTGAGTCATTCTGCAAATCATTTAGACTGAACCGGCACAAAGATGGTGACAGGAAACATGATCGCGATTTTACTTCAGGCTGAATGATTTGAGGACGAGTTAACCCCAGGATATTGAAAGGTTGTTCGACAGAAAGACATATCAATTGGGCTCATGGGTCTCAAAATTGAGTGTTTTGGATCCATTACAAAAGAGAAAGAGTTAGGTGATTCTCTGCGGAAATTTTTTTGAATTTTTCAACAGGATTCCAATAGTTAGAAAAAGTTTTGGAGCAAAAAAACAAATTTGTAAAAACATTAAATTTTGTGTAAGTTTCTCTTTGATATGTTTACGCGACTCCAGCTTTGATGTATGGTTGAAGGCAACTTCAAAAGACCTCATATGTTACCACTGAAGATTTCAAAGAGTTCGGTTCACACACGCATATGTTAGCATCTCTTTGATGTTCATGCTTGCAGCTTAAGTCCATTCAACAGAAGCCTCAAGGGTTAAACTACACTCATGTAGAATTAATGGCAACATAATACAACATAAAATCACAGTCGTAACAACAAATGCCTCCATACGTTAACATTCTCGACACAAAAAGGGCAAAACTGATCTAATCGCTTATTTATGATATTCCCAGACGAGCACCTTATTAAGTGATTAACACTCGTTTCAAGCTGTATCGCATAATAGCTACTTGCCATCTTAGATCCACCTTAAGTTCACATGTTCAAGTAATAAATGGTCGCGACTATGGTATGTATCGCGATAAAATTGTGTTCAGCGACTTTACTAAACCCATAATGGATAAAAAACTACCTTGGCGGCAATTATCAGCCAAGTGTACTATATTGTATGTGTTATAGGGAATGTATTGATAACTTTAGTGAAATGATCTTTTAATATTATGGCGAGGATCGTTTAAAATGTCGATGCTTTTTGTTCACGTCGTTATTGAAAATAATTTTCGTTTTTTATTACGATTATTTTGATTGGAACTATTGCTGCTGATCGACAACATACTTAATACGGAATGAATCCAGTCAAGTTTGATTCCCATGAGGAAAGCATTGAATAGATTCTTTCAAGGATCAGATTGATTTGCGTAAAAAAGAACTTTTTGTTTGATGGGGGCATACTTTTCCTTCACACTTTCTCGGTATATTACGAAAGTGTTCGTATCTCTCTTTACTTCCTATCGTTCTCTTTTCTTACATTTTTTCTTCCTTCCATGCTATTTTTCTCTCAATCTTCCTACCTATCACTCTCTCACTCTTATCCCGCTCTGTCATATTTTTTCTACTCCTCTAATGCCCTCTTTTCCATCACTCATACATTCTTTCTCATTCTTCTCTTTTCTTAGCCGCTCTCTCTCTCTCTCTCTCTTTCTCTCCCTAATAAATTCTCTTTCCATTCACAGCTTCCATCTTATTTCACTGGCTCCTGTTGTCTCTCTCTCCTTTATCGTTTCATCCCGTACCCTTAAATGTAAATTATTGGTCTCTTTCTTTGGACTCCCTTCAGATCATGTTCTTGCTTACTCACTATGTTCTTTCATTTTCTCTTTCTCCCACTCATTCTTTCCGCAATCTTCCTATCTATTTATCTATCTCTCACCCTTTCAATCCTTACTCTTCTATCTGGTACTATTTCGACCCCTCTTTTTTATCTCTTTTCCACTTCATTCTTTTCCTGCCTTCTCTTGTCTAATATATCTCTTATGCCTTTTATATTTCATCAATTTATTCTTTCATCCTTATTTTTCGCGCTTCTTTTTTCCGCTTTCTTTTTCCTTTTCCTTTTTCATTCTCTCCTTACTGGTCTCGTCTCCTTGTTCGTTTTCGTGCCCTTATACTGCAAATATCTTCAAAACAAATCAATGGTCTCTATATTTTGGGCGCATCTCTTCTTGCTTACTCACTCTGTTTGTTTTAATCGCTAACTTTTTTTAATACTTTTTTTTAATTTTCTCTCTTCTTATCTAACTTTCTTGCTTCAAATTATTCTCTCTTGTTTTAACTTCTCTTTTTCTCCCTCTGCTTCTCTCTCTTTCTCTCTCTTTCTCTCTCCCTATTAATCTTTCATTCTTTCTGTACCTCTGATTCTTTCCCCATTAAATCTTTTCATAGAACTTTTTGCTCAATGGTCACATCTTCTCGTTCATACGATTGCTTCTTAAAAACTCAATTTATTTCTTGAAAATCGGGGCCATTTTCTTCCTTTCTCTCCATTATTTTCCCTCGTTTTGTTTTTTTTTTATTTTCTCTTTCTCTCTTTCTCCCGTTTTCTTTATATCTCAATTCCTCTTTCTTTCAATCTGTCATTCTCTCGGACCATCTATCCCTATCTCTTATTTTTCGGCTGACTTTCTTGCCCTTTCTTCTCCACTCCTCTCATTTCTCACTCTTCTTTTCGCATCCCTAATTACATTCCTATCTTCCTCACTTCTTTTATTTGTACTTTTTATCGTTTTTATTAACTGACGTCTTTCTCTCCCTCTTTTTTTCTACCCACTTACCGCCGCTTCGTACTTTCTTTAGTTCCTTCTCTCCCCATAATCCTTTCTTTTTGTACTCCTATTTCAAGTATAAATTAAAAAATAAATCTTCAATCTGGCAAATTTTAAACATGTTCTTTTTCTTTAATGTTTTCTTTTCTCTTTCTTCATTTCTCTCTTTCACTCAATCACACTCTATTTCCATTTGTCACTCTTTCTATCTCTTTCTATTATTTTTTCTGCTTTTCTCTCCCCCTTTCTCCTTTTCCTTGACTTCTTTTTCTGCATCTTTGGCACTTCCTTAATTTCCCTTCCTCATTCTTCTCTTAATTTTTTCCCCCATCCCTACATTCTCTCATCTCTTTTTTTTCTCACTGCTTCTTATCTCGGGTTTTCATCTTCGATCCTTTTCTCGATTTTTTAGTATCTCTCTTTTTCAATGCGTTCAGTTCTCTTTTTATATCTTTGCCACTTTCTTCACGTCACTTCCACATTTTTCTTTTCATTTTTTTTCCATCTCTATTTTCACTCATTTCTTTTTCCTCTCTCCGCTTTTTTCTCGGTTTTTCTTTCGCGATTTCTCTCTTTCTCTCTCTCTCTCTCTTTAT
This sequence comes from Stratiomys singularior, assembly GCA_954870665.1. NCBI lineage: Eukaryota > Metazoa > Arthropoda > Insecta > Diptera > Stratiomyidae > Stratiomys > Stratiomys singularior. The sequence continues at coordinate 99,009,158 of OX940879.1, forward strand.
GCTTTATATTCTCTCTGTCCATCTTCGGCTTCCACTTCTTCTTACTTTGTTCTTCTCGAAGCCTTTCTTTTCGTCCCCTTGTACAGGAAATATCCTCAAATAAAATTTTGCCATCTCCATTTATCAGGTATATTTCGACCATGTTCTTGCTTTTTTTCCATTTGTTTTTCTCCCAATCTTTTTCTCCTTTATTTAATTTTTTCTTTCTTTTATTCTTCTACTTTCTTTCCGCCAGATTCTGTCTGTCACTCTCACTCTTTTTCACCTGCTCTTCCACACAGTCTGTTTCTCTCCCTTTAGCTCTCTTTATATCACTCCTAGTTTAATCGTCTCTCCTTATCTTTCTAACTCCCTTTTACTTTCTCTGATCCTTTTTTTATACGTTTGTTACGACGAAGACCTTTCTACTTGTTGGAAATTGATCTTATAGAATTTCTAGCTGACTCAATAGCTTTAACCATTACATTGTCCCTCTCACATATAAAATGGAAGGGGCGGACGGAGGGCTCGGTAAAAACAAAAATTGTGGCCTTTTAGGCATTCTTATTCAGATAAAAATCATTAGATTTTTCATCAGATAAAAATAAGTATCATCAGATAAAAATAAGTGCTCTCCATACCATGTTCAGTCCCAAGTTTTAAGATTCTTTTTATGCTTTGTTTCTTTCTCCCTGTACTATCATTTTTTGCTTTCATCCGCTTTCTCTTTTTATCTCTCAATTTTCTTCTCCTACTCTTTATCTTCCTTTACATTGCTCCCTTTCTCTCTCTCCCTCTCTTTTTTGTTCTCTACATTACAGTCCCTGTTCAATTGCCTTTCACTTTCTACTTAGCCCTCTTGTTCTCTCTCTCTCTCTGATCCTTTCTGTTCATACTTTTATTCAATCTTTTCTCCTAAACTTTTTTCTTTAAAATTAAACTTATTTCCCCTCTTTGTAGCCCTTTTTACGTATAGAACGTGGGGAAGAGGCTTGCTGAGTTTAAAAAATGTTTATAATTTGAGCGCACTTGAAAAGTGCAAATTTACGAACAGGATGTGGAGGAAACGAGACTAACTTGGTAAAAAAAAATAACTTTAAGCATACTCGCTCTTTTAAGCTTTCTTTTACCCGCTCTTTCTCTCCATCTCATTGTCTCTTTATCTCCTCTCATTTTTATCTCTTGCAATTTGTGTCCTTTATCTTTATCTCTTACTTTCTCTGACCCCCTTTTTTCCATCCGTGCTTCACTTTCTTTATTTGTCACATTTGTCTAATTCGCTGTTCTCTCATCCTTTCTATATATCTCTTTTCATGCCCTGATAACCTTCTGTCTCTTCCTCTGGCCTTGTTTCTCTATTTGTAATTGCTTCCATCTTCATACAATCGTTTTGCTAGAAATAAAGAAAAATCTTCCTTTGAATTTTATGTATTTATTTACCTAAATAATAACATGAAATTAAAAGGAAGGTTTTTCTTTATTAGCTTGTTTCTCTGTTTATTCATTTTCTTCTGTCCCTTTTTTCTTCAGCTCCATAATCCTTTTTTCTCGTGAAGTTACATAGATGATAGAGATGAAAATCATTAACCTCTTTTTTTCTGGAACATGTTGAATGTGTACTTGCTACCTTTCGGTTTGGTTTTCCCCCATCTTTTGCGGGTTTATTAAGTTTTTATTTTTTTCTGTCTTTGTTCCCTCCGCTTCCTTTCTCTTATTTTCACCTCTCTCTCTTCCTCTGTACCTCTCTCTTCCACTCCTTCTGAATCTCTCCATGGTTCTCTCCTTCTGCTTGTCTGCCTTTAGCTCTGTTCATATCAGTCCTTGTTCAGTTGCCTATCCCACTCTAAAATCCCCTATCCCCTTCTCTCTCCTCTTTCCATTTCTCGCTCCCCTCTCTCCCCTTCCTCACCCCCTCTCTCTCTCTCTCTCTGATTCTTTGTCATCATATGGTTGCTAAAGAAAATGCTTTTTATTTCTTGAAAACAAATTGAAACTATTCGATTTTCCAGCTGGATCCCTCACTTCAACCATTCTGCAGCCCCTTTCACATGAAACCAGCTCCTGACAAGTATTCACAAGACTCATGTTTAACTAGCAATTCAATTGTTGTCTCAACTTGTGCATTGTGAACTCAATTTTCAAAGTGGAACACTAATTGATTGGTCTTCGATCGTGACTCTAATCAATAGATATTTGTTCAAGTCGTCGACAATTGAAATTCGATGACTATGAACAGTAGACACTCACCAAAGTCAATAGACGATGCAATAAGATATACTTTGCTAGGTGTATTACGCGACACCTTTTATGGAATTTTTTTATGCCATTCCAACCATTTTGAGCGTGATCCCAACGATTTATCTGTTCATCAAATGTTGGATGGATATGGTCAAAATTGGTATCAACAGGCACTAGTATAGTGATAAATTTTCATGGAATTCAGGCTCATTTGTATGTTTGGCTGAACAAAATGGAATGTTGTTTTGCTTTAACTGGAACTTGATAAAATGCCGAAACAGGACACTGATCATTAACAATCGAATAATGTTTCAACGTTCTGGTAACTTAGAGTTTAGGCTTTCCGGGAAAGGTGATTTGAACCCACGTTAGACGTTGGTTTGATCTTCGTCCAGCAGCTACATGTCTCTGCCGATATTCTGACTTTATCATCCGAAATCCTTTTTAGATATTATGTTACATTGTCTCGAAGGAATGTTGGCATCTATGACCCCCAAACGCACTCAAAAGTGGTCCAGACTCTGGGCTTGAAATCTGGGATCTAACCAGTCATTCATGGTGGGCAAGAAAGCCTCCATTCAAGCCATTATTAACCTCTTTAGTCTACCATTCAAATCAAATCCAATTTATCACCCTCTCATTACACATTGATCACACTCATCAATCTACCGCCACGACAGCTAAAAAATCAGCCAACATGATTTTTAATGATCCCATCGTAGTTTGTAGATCATTTCAAAATACAGAAATACCAACGCTTAATTTCTGTCAGTTTTCGCAACCGTTTCATAGCTCCAATGACTCCCATGTCGGATTTAATCTGAATAATGAAATTGAAATTGACGGCCAAAAGCAAAACCAATCCTACTATGAGGTATCTCGCGCGACCCGTCTCCATCGGTGCATAAAAGATTTTCTACCATCATCGATCGTGCCATGGCAAATACCGCCATGATCACCATCATCAACATCATTGGTTTCGCGAGCATCATGGCTGCATATAATACAAGACAAAGCTGTTATACGAATGCCCTCCCAACTAACTAACTAACCTGGTCTGGCATCGATCCGCTGGAATATCACGTTCCTGACAAGTCTCCGACATGTAACAAGCATACGAAAATTTATGGTAACTAATGATCGTAATTAATATGTCAGAATGGTTGAGCACGACTCAAGCCGCTATTTACTTAATTGTCAGTCTATATCTTATGCCTTACTTAAATGCATAAAGTGTACAATGCCCGCCACCATCATCATCTCAACGAACGTCGTCCCTGGCGTGGCAATGGTGTGCGTGCCCGGCGAAGTTAATGCGATAGTAATGGGTTGATGATGCAAAAACCCCAGGCTCGTAAATTCACTCGCGGAATGTCAGTTATGATTGATGATCGTTAAGCTAACAACTTCCATAGCCGTCGAGACGAGAGAGGGATGAAGAGTGTGGTGAAGAGGCCACAAGACATAGCCAAGCATCTTAGCATCACGACTTTAAGAAAAGTGTTGCTGAAGCAGGTTGAAAATGATGATAACATTCAACAATGGTCCATGATATCGTTTCATTCTTCATTGATCAAAAGCCATGAAAAACGGGTTCCCTTCGCCAACAACTTGATCTTTGAGGCATTCGGAATCTGTGTTTCTCAACATCCTTTCTGTCTCTCTTCGCTAGAATGATTCCTCAAATGGTTCCAAACTACCAAAGCCTCAAAGAGTCTGGAATTATCATCTTACATTGACCGCTAAGGTCACTGAAAAAACACGTTAAAAACGGTTCCTCTATAGCATTGACATGATCCTTGAAGATTTCGTAGTGTGTGCTCCTCAGCGTTCTGTTGGGTTACCTTCACTAGAATGATGGCTTAAATGCTTCCAAACTACGAGATCCTCAAAAAGCCTGGGATTACCATCATAAATTGATCGTCAAAATCATTAGAAAATCCATTGTAAACGGTTCCTCTCTTTACCAAGAACTTAATCCTTGGAGAGCTCCGAGTGGGTGCTTCCCAACGTCTTCTCGAACTCTCTTCACTCAAAAGATGGTTTAAATTGTTCCAAACTACCAGAGCCCCAAAGAGACTGGGATTTTCATCCTAAAGTGATCGTTAAAATCACTGGAAAAACCGTTAAAAACGGTTTCTCTTTGCCAACAACTTGATCCTGCAGAAGTTCGGAATGTATGCTTCGCGACGTCTTTTCGAGCACTCTTCACTAAAATTATGACTCAAATGGCCTCAAACTACCAAAGCCTCAAAGAGTCTGGTATTATCATTCTACATGGAGTGCCAAAATCACTGAGATAACCGTTGAAAACGGTTCCTGTTTGCCAACAACTTGATCCTTCAGGAGTTCGGAATCTGTGCTCCCAACCTTGCTTCAGTCTCTCTTCACTGGAATGATGGCTCGAACGATTCCAAACTATCAAAGCCTCAAAGATTGGGTAATATCACCCTACATTGACCGCCAAAATCACTGAGAAAACCGTCGAAAACGGTTCCTTTCTATCAACAACTTGATCCTTGAGGACGTGCTATCAGACTTACTTCACTGAAATTATGGCTCAAATGGGTCCAAACTACCTCAAAGAGTACAATGTATCCAAAACTTAATCTGCCCAAACACATGCTCCATCACCATCTGTTATCCTTTTATACCGTAGAGACATTGTTCATTCAGTTTATGACGGGCTACCAAGGATCTACTATCAATGTGCACTAAGTTCTTCCAGCAATGTTTACGGTCTCTTCACTAAGTAGGTCCTTTGTAGCTACTAGGGCAATATCTGAAGGACAATTGCAAGTTTCTTCCAAAAGCCAATTATCATCCTTTCTTTTGACATGATCAGCTCATTTCTTATGCAAACTAACAGCATCACAAATAAACAATGACTAACATTGCTTACAACTAACATCCTAAAGCCTCGTCAGAAAAGTGCCGGTCCTAAATCACAATACATTTACACCGAAGACATGCCTGGTTAAAGTCTAGTGATATCTCAGAAGGATAAAAGGACACACGTTTCACGTCACATCTAGAGATCATTCCTAGTGAAAGTCCAGTGTTATCCCGTTGTTAGGGCTGTTTAAACTTTGAGGAATGCGTTAATTTTTACATTAAAACTGTTTTGAACTGTTTTGGCCTGTTTTGAACCGTGTTGGTCCTGTCATAGACCGACGCCCTTCATAACAGTCGGCATATTTGTTTCTGCAAAGGAATCCTGGTTTGACTCACGTCACTTTGACACTTTGACGTCAATTTGACTCTCTTCACTTCTACAGACCTCAACCGGCGTGATTTGCATGCCTTATAGCATTGACGCAATCTGCAAAAAGGCTTAGTAAAACATTCCTAATTCAACACAAAATGTTATAAATGTTAAAAATCTATAGGTTCGCGGTATCGCAAACGTTAAAATTTGTCTCCTGTCACATCTAGAGAACATTTCTAATGAATGCCTAGTCTTAGCCTAGAATAATGGGACCGCTGTCACTTCTAGGCATGTGGTAATACTACCACCAAAACTAGTCTTCGGCCTGTTTTGAACCGGGTTGGAGCCGTTGGAACCATTGGTTCATAAACCTAGGTCGTTCATAGCAGTCGGCATATCCATTTGAGCAAAGGGATCCTGGTTGTATCTACCAATTACGGTATGTTGTCTGCACATCTATAAGTCGTAATCGTAAACGTCGTAATTTGACTCACGTAGCTTTTATAGACCTCGTAAAACAAGCTTAGTTAAAACAAATAATTCTAATCATCTGCCTTATAACATTGCCTTATCTGCCTTATAATAGTCTGCGTTTTTGCTCCAACAAGCAATCCTTCAAGCGTATGAGAACAAGGCGTCATAGCTAAATGTTCCACAGACAAAGGATACATCATCTAGGATATCAACGCCGAAGTTTTAGAAAAGACCATCAACACGGTTAGGCAGATTCGCATTGTTTCCTTCTTCACAAAGCAGTTTTCCTTGGCCGTAAAGGAAAATTAAAAGGAGAAATTTTGAATGTATTTAAGGACTTCAGTCCTTCAGTCTATATCAGTGAATACTGCTGGAATACCTTAAAATCATAATCAAAACTGGATACAGATAAAAAAAACTGATAATGAAAATGAACAGGATCAATAATGAAAAAACAACAAATAATAAGAGTTCCTTCTTCATTCCCTCACGCTCAGCGTTGTAAGACGCAGCAAAGCCTTATAAGTTTGGCGCTAATATGCCGGAACTGTCAGACCTTTTCAGAGTGCTTTTTATTTATAATCTTCCCGTTTTAATTTAAAAAAAAATCAATCTAAAGAAAAAAACAATAAAAAAACATTCCTTCTTCATTGTTTAATGCACAGCAATCTTTGACGTAACAAAATCTGACAAGTCCGGCTCTATAACCTGTCAGATTTTTTTCGAAATGCGGAATGCTTGAGCTTTCTTCGCGACCTCGGATTATACAGATTCTACAAAGATTTCGCCATGGAAGAATGTTCCAGAGAAGAAACACAAACATTTCTTAGGAATATTTGTGACGTTTGTCACAGATTCTAGCGATAGATCCTCTAATATCCCCTCCCCATCTTTAAATATTCTATACAGAATACTGTCAGATAATATTGGCTGGAAAAGAATGTCAGGATAGCTCCATTTGCCAATCACATATGCAATTTTCTTTTCTAACGTTGCCCCAAAGTTATCATGTCAAAACATCAATAATTCATTTCCTCTTTGAAATATTTGACATTTACTACATTTTTTTTTTGTTTGGGAGGTGAAGGCTATTTACGCCCTGAGTGTCGGACTCCCCCGCTACCGGACTACCGGTACGGACTAAACACCTCCCCTGTCACACCGAGAACCTAGCCTGGAACTGTTTGTCACATTACTTCGGACTAGGCCTCATTAATCATCGCTTAGCGATGTCTTCAGGCTAAGGGAAATCTCTCTTTCTCCACGGATGGATAGGAAGGAATTACGATTAGTAACTATAATATTGCGTTACAGAGATGTTCCCTCCCTCGCCAAGCGATCCATTATGTCCTTCTTTATAATGAGTACTGTCCATACGTAATGCGACACACAGTTCCAATTGTCCTTTGAGTTCATCATTTTTCCCGTTAGATTTTCTGGGGAAATTACGCCAATTTTCTCCGAGAGATGCGAACGGACATTTACTACATTAACCATTGTAATACTTTGGAAAACAGACGATCCAATTGAATTTCGGCAGGACGTAGACTAACAAGACGTCAAAAAAACCTACTAGACTACATGCTATCTCAGACATATGTTACACATTGAAGCCGGATTGTGAAATATATAGGACTTTTATTTGTCAACCAAACTAACCTTAACTGACCTGAACAGACCAAAACAAAAGGATCCTTTGTTTGAACATTCCGACATTCCTTTATTCTCTTTTAAAGGTCACTAATCTTCCCAAAAGCTCTGCCTACAGAAGCTTATATTAGTGTCAGTACTATCCTACGGAAGCATCCACACTTGCGCTAACATTCAAAAAAATGCGAAACACTTTTGACAGGAGAGTCCGCAAAAAAATCATCAGAAGAAAAGGAGATGAATGACAACTACGAATTAGATACAAACATTAAATTGTTAAAATATTGGACAAGTCAAAAGTCCCCAAGTTAAGCAGCTGCAGAAGTTCTGGTGAGATTTGCAATGCCTGGAGGAATAGTGGATACCAAAAATAATATTTCCAGAATAGACCGAAGGACGATAGCCAGAAGGATAGTATCAAAAGCTTTTCGCTGGTTCTATCAAAGAAGCAGCTCATATTTCAAAGCTGATGAACACGATTAAAAATATGACACGATTAGAAGTGACAAATTTTGATGAGCAAGATCTCAGATCGGGTAAAGATTTGGTAGACCTTTGGTAATACCAAACAAATATCACTGATCAGCAAGCAGCTGATCGGCTTCTAAGTAATGTCACCTGTCAAAACGGACAAAACGGCGTCCAACCAGAATAATAAGAAAGAACTATAAGAAGAAATTATTTAATTTCGTAGCGCAGCAGCCTTTTTCACACCTTTACCTCCTTTATCTGATGCCTCCAGCACTCTTTATTTATCAAATCATATTTTTGAGTAAGAAAATTCAAGTAGCAATTCACTATATTTGAAAGTTGAGATGGACTAGCGTTTCCATCGTATTGCGGAAGGAAAACAGTGGATACCTTCCAGTGCGTATCTCCTCGTCAAACATCTGCTGCTGTGCCCAGACCATGCCAGCTACCCAAGTTTGACAACTTTGGAGCATCTAACTCGTCAAAAGATTCGCACTCATCTTAGTCTTATCTTAGCTGCCATTGATCTCGTTAACGTTTTTGTCCTATAATTTACCTTTTAATCGCCTTTCAAACGTATCTTGTTGCCATTTTTCCAGGGTCCACTTTTCAAAATCATAGGACAGGCCTTCTCATCGTTTTGAATGTTTGTAGCTTCGTCCTTATTTTTTTGATAGGTAAGCCAAACTTATTACGTTTACGGTACAGCGCCCTTTATATTTTTCTTCTTTCAACATAACCTGGAACCAAATGAGGCATTATTTCGAACTAGGCTGAAGTTTCGATCTAGGCAGTTCCTCCGAGTCTTAAGACACCACTGTTTTAGATGAAACTGTTTTCCAGCAGGCTTAGAGGAAATTGTTAGAAAGAGAGAATCACAAAATCAGGTTTTAACAAGCCAACCAAAAACGGCCTTTGTATACAGAACTACCAGAGGGATTACCTATATGCCTTTTGGGTCCTTCTGTCAAACAAATTAATCTCTCTGATAAAACAGTCAAGAAACACCTCTCTTAATATGAAATTCCAAGCACAACGGTGCCTGTAATGCCCGAAAAAAGTGTTTAGAAGACCTCATTTTTTTCTGATAATCAGGTTCAGGCAATACGAAAAACGTTCGCCCTCTCGAAAGTGAATTGTCAGTTAGAAATCATTGCACATCTTTGACAGAGCCAGGATGAAAGTATACTGATGATCTGATCAGTCTCCCTTCTATTTGTCCTGTGCTTCTATAATATCGTTTATAACCACTATGTGAAGTAGACACTAAGAATCCTTGATTATCTGCATGTCAATTCTACTTGTTATCTACTCTACTTCCCGCTTACAAAGAATTGTTTCCACCCCTATAAGTGTATTGCGCGAAAACCACAGTTCCTCTATATATCCACGTTCTCTCTCTTTCCCTCCCCCCCCCCCCTCTTCTTACTTTGTATTCCTCCCATGATCTTTGCTGGAGCATGCTTTCACCTATTATTGGTTGAACTATGCGTGCAACTTTTCCTATTTTCGAGAAAGAACCACTACGTCCCTTCATCAGACAGCTGAACACAGGATAACATACCAGATAGGTTTTCAGAAAAAACGGTCAATTTTATTTTCCAAATTTCGAATTCAAATTTATTTCAGTAGTATGTTCCTCGCGATTGAAGAGTAAACATGGAATATAAGAGCTTCTATCAAAGCAGTAAAGGACGTCTTGGGGAAAGAGGCTAAAATTTTGACATTACCGCCAATGTTGGTCATAGATATAAGGGACATTGCGTGTGATGAGACAGAGCACTGATGTTCAAAAGGCGGTCAGATGGACTCTGGAGGATACTAGTAGCTTGAGGGAAGGGCTAACACCAGTTAACCAAAGGGAACAAAAGGTGGCAATTTCAACACAAAACAGTAGTAGAGCTTTCCCTGGCAGATATCCTATAAACTCCTTGCTTTCCATCTCGTAGCAATAAACTGCTTAAAGACAGACCGAAGCGATCTGCACTATAAATGCGAATATCCTCGACACATGACTAAGGGATAGACTAACACGGCTTTAAGCATGCTTTGCAAGACAGGAGTTGCGAAGACTGGAGATCTGACCCATGGCCTATGCGCTGGAAAGTACTAGGTCCTAGTACTAGGTTGGGCGATATAAGCAAGGTAAAGCCGAAGCTAAGATGATTTAAGTCTTATAAATAACGGAACATTACACCGAAGACGGCGCACCACCGCTTTCTCCGTTTTGTCCTGACTGTGGACTAAACGACGGAACGTTCCAAGGACAAATCCTATAAATATGCTTGCACCGAAATGTCAGTTTGCTTCACTCGGAATCCAGTGGACCAGAGTATGATAAAGAAGAAGATGACATACTAGTTGAAGGTGAGCCACACAGCAACAGACCCCAGACAGAATGATTCGAGGATCGAACCGGCACTGCCACCATCTGGGTACGAAGCAGGGATCGGCAACGAGCCTTGACCGGAAGATACTTTGTGCGGATTCGGTATGCAGATGTCACAATTTCCTATGGCTTCTTCAAGCTGGAAATGGGATCATCCGTGCAAAACAGGGTGCAGGTCAAGGTCAATCTGTCTCCAACTCAAGAGGGCTGAGCCTAGTTGGAGATGAGTTCAATGCCAAAACAATTCAATGAGGCATGACTCGAGGTGACAGCAGAAGAAGGTAGATCCTAGAAATGGGGACAAAGACTTTTAGGAACAATCATTGGGAATACACAAATCTGTGCCAGAACGGAATTTGTCGTTCTTGTAGTGGAAAGCGGAAGGTACCGTGGACCTACATAGTAAGCGGTATCTTCAGTATATAGCACTGTAAATTAGGGATTTTGGTTCTTATAGTACAATAACATTACCTTTTAGGGCTGAATTTGAGGAAAATGGATACCGAGAAGTATGTTCCCGCGCTTTTGAGCAGCGTAGGTTTTCTAGAAGTGTCGATAGAGATTGGAAGAAGTCCAGCTTAGGACATAATGGAGTCAACCATGATCCTCACCAGGACTACTATCAACTCATCTGCGCTCCGGCAATGATTCAACCATGACAAGCCATGACAAGCCATGACAAACATTTCCTTCCGTAAGGGTAGTAGTTAGTATTTACATCTTACCGATAAGTTCTCTCTGCTACGATTTCTCAGCTACGACCTCTTTTCTGAGATGTCTCTGCTAAGATCTCCATTAATCCTCTGTGTTCTCGCATTCTTCAATCAAGAAAGACCTGCTCAGCTGAGTATGGTTTTATTCGGTAAAGGGAGGGATGCTCCCAGCTATGCTTCTCATACCGCCCACTGCACATGCTGGATGTAGATGGGACAGTGCCTGAGAAGCTTATCAAGATAAGACCTGCTGACGCAATCAGAGCCGCTAGAGATTTGCCTTCTCAAAAGTATGGCTTCCAATGTGGGAGATCCACCAGAGGTGTGATCGAGGACAGAGAATAAATGCAGGAGCGGAGGATCACAACCAAGTCTCCAAGCGCATTGTGTTGATCGTGTCATTGGATTGGGGAACGGTTTAAACTCTACAAAATTTACGGACTTCTTCAGTGCTCTCGGTGATCCCTAAAGATTATCGAAGTTTCTTATGATGATTTTGAAGGATTACCTGAAGAACCGAACTCTGCTTTGTGAAACACAGGAAAGATGACAAGTGGTGGATTTAACATCAGGAGTCACACAAGGTACCATTCTCTATCCTAACCCGTTCCATTGGTTAAGATAATCTCATATGATAGATTTTTGACTATCTGAGACGACCGAAGGAGGGAGTATTAGTCGGCTGCGCGGACGACATGACAAACTGACGAGGTTGGTTTGAAATTTTTCTGACGTAACCATGATACAAGACATTTATCCTCAAAAAAAATTTTTTTTACACAGTCTACCAGCAATGCCCAATCTCTTTAACGTGTCCCAGTAGTACTCAACGTTTTTATCTGCAAAATAATTGTTCGCGAAGTTGATTGCCTCCTTATTTGATGAAAATGTCTATCCCCTGAGCGCAGCTTTTAGATGAGGGAACAACAAAAAGTCGCTTGATGCTAGATCAGGTGAATAAGGTGGATGGCGAAGAAGCTCAAGCCGGAATTTGTGGATTTTTCGCATGACAACCGCTGAGGTGTGAGACTGCGCGTTGTCTTAATGAAACAGAGTTTTCTTTTCTGCGAATTTGCTCGTTTTTCTACAATTTTTGATGAAAAAAGGATCACAAACATTCTTTCCCTGTTGGTAGGAGAGACTTTAGTTCGTAGAATCCTTTATGAACTCATCGAATCAAACATCGAATCGAAATCGAATTTACTTGACAATGAATAATTTTGACTAATAATAGCGGAGGCGTCAAACACGGATGCAGTATGAATGTCAGGACCTAGTTAACTCATGACAAACATAGGTGGACTATCCTCAATCTAAAGGGCAACTATTGATGAACACAATGGAGCCTAAATTTCTACACGCATCTGATGTCTGGTCTGACGTCCTCAACAATCAAAGGTACCGGAAACGTTTAATTCGGGTTCGGAGGTGGGGAGACTTATGAATCGCACCGTCTCAAAACCAGTGGTGACAGATATTGTAGGAGGTGTTATGCATCTCTCTCTTCTATGATATATATTCTGAAAGATGAATATGAGATGGTAGGTATCGCACGCGAAAAGAGCCAACGGACTCTCGCTTTGTCACAGGATAACAGGTAACAAAGAAATCGTGTTAGGTGTAAATTGCTATCTTCAGGAATGTGAGACATGAACATGGTTCGAGCATGGCTTCGTTGACGACATCGTTACACTGGTTGCTATCTGGCTGTGCTCTTCATCTGACGTGTTTTGATTTCTGTCATACTGGCATAAGATTGGGAAGATTGGAAGGGTGGTACCTCAACTGCTTGATCTGTCCGCGGAGTATTGACGATGCCTGGTACCCTTTCTTGTGGAAGAGTGTGAGTTCATTGGGCCAGTGTTACTGTCAAAAAATGATGAAAGGATGATATTTGTTGAAACGTCATGACAATTGCTTTGAGCCCACTGAATATCATCCGGTACACTCTCTCCTCTTCCACCGATTTTTGGAGAGATGAACATGAGAGGTTATGTATTGGACGCGAAAAAAGCCAACGGACTCCCGCTTTGTCGCAGGGTAACAGCCAGCAAGTTAGGTAAGTTAGGAGAAGGACGCTTTCTTTAGGATCGTGAGGCCATGACATAATTGAGGACATGTTCAGCTCTTCAGTTGGCTTGGGTATTTTCTGTCTTACTGGGACAAGATTGAGAAGACGCAGTACCTCAACTGCTTGTTCTGTTCGTGGAGCGCTGACGATGCCTGAATCCTTTTTATAGTAGAATGAGAGTTCATTCGGTGTGATCGTAAGGAATTGGTGAAGAGATAAACTTTGTGGAAATGTGATGACTATAGCTTTCAGCACACTGATACTCAAGACTTCAACTGGTAGATTAGATAAGTAGTTAGGGGTTGTCTCGGGCTAGACAATCAGTTAAAATTTGAGACCATTCCGAGAAATACATTCAACGTAATTTATTTGCGAGGCGTTGAAGCTGTCCGCATTTTGTTGAATCCTTACCGGTTTCCAGCGCACTTAGAAACTTAGGACTTTCACTGGTAGACTGGTAGGCTGGGGTGGTCTTCGGCTAGAGAATCCTTACAGAAGGGTCCATCCGGTCGACCTGCAGAGTTGTAGATAAGAACCTGTTTGTTGACACGCATTCAGTGACCTACAATGGAGGAGATACATGAATCTTGAATTTTATACACCCTTTCTTTGATGGCTCTTTTCAGAAAGGACTAAGTCATCAGAAATCCAAAAGCATCATTGAATTATGATTGACACCAGATGACAACACCATCTCGTCGCAACATCATTCCACTCATATCATATTCTATCACCCCCACAAAAATATGACCAACCCAAAAAAAAGATACTTTAACAATAACTCTTGGTCAAAATTCTTGTTGTAGGTGCTCAGCTGCCCCATAAAAGATATAAATTACTGTTTTACATAGTAATGATTTAGCTGGAAAATTTATATGTTGCTGCAATAAGCGTTGGCAGCTCGATTGCTATAAGCCTAATGGAGAGATAATTACACGATTGCGGAGGCGGTACATGTTGAATTGATGCTCCATGCTAGCATTAGTCACGATGTTTTGTAACGTTCAAATAGGATCGAGAGTGGAGCATGCAACACAGGAAAATATACAAAACAGATACAATAAATGCTCTCGTTCAAGTTTCATGACAACTAAACCAACCCTACGGCATGTGAAGCACACTCTTCACTGTTACCATTTTCGAGTCCTTGTTCAAGACAAATGGATAGATAGAGAGATTTAATAAATTGCAACCATAAACATAAACGTGGCACCTTCTTTCTTTTTTTGTTCATGTCTATTTAAAATGATGGACTTTCACAAAAACAATTTATTAATGTCTTGGCAGATAAGATTTCTTGTCTGTCCACGTCCTGTCGCTTAAGCGAGATGAGAGTGGGCTGCATTTGCTATTTAGTGGCTTTGCCACTTGCTGGCTAGTCGTGGCTATTTCAAGTGAAATCCAATGAAAATTGCCTGGAAACCGGCTCGGAATTCTATAGATATTGATAATTAATATTAAATGAATTATTACTTTGTGGTCTTTAAAGCAATCGCTATTTATTTAACGAGAGATTTATTAGGATTGTGGGATTTTGTGTGGTGCAACGCCTATGGCGGATTAGGCGACATACATGTGAAGTTTTAACAACACACCTCGAAATTAGCATGAATGCAATCAGAAATCTTAAACGTTCAAAGTGTTCAGCAAATCTGAATTTATAGCTCCATAATTGACATTAAAGACCAAACCTGACGTGTAGAGCGCCATTCACTTTTTGAATCTCATTACAGACGTTATTGCGACAGCCATTTTGTTTTTTTTAGTCCTGGAATCATAAATTATCTGGCATTCCTCACATTTAATAAATCAAATACATGTGAGGGTCAAATTATCACTCAGTCATTATCACGAAATGAAAATGTAGAAAATATATATGAAACTTATTTCAGTCATCGTTTTTTTCGCTCTCAAACAACTACTGAAATTCCACCGCATAGAAGCATATTCAGCGGAAAATATGCAAACTAATCTAACTTGATATAGATCCTGTAGCTAACCAACGTTGTTACCACTATGCCTGAATAATCTACCTAACAACTACCCTAACAGCTAACATTCTTACTCTTCCACCACCCTCAATATCATTTTGTATATTAAAATGAAAAATATGTAGAGCAGTGGAAAGAAGAAAGAAAAAATAGTAGTCTTTCTCCCGGAAAAATTCAACGTTTTCCATCCGTATATAGTATGTCGCTCTCATCCTCTTAGTCATCGCAACGTCCAAGAGTCAGCAATAAATTTTTCTCCGAAAATATAACGCCCCCTGCGAGTAATAAATAATATTCCCGCATAAAAATATGCTTTATCCGATTTTCATGGCACGCCGAATAGCAGTCATATTTCACTTTTTATTACCATACGACGAACGTCATACGTTCTCGCGTTTTTCCGTTTTGCGCTAGTTCTGGATTTTAGTACAACATCATCCATATACTGTTATTTTTGCAAGCGTGTCTCATATGCTCTTCTCCGCCTCCCGAAAACCCAAAAAAAAATTCCATTTTCCGCGTCCTTGGCGTGTATTCTTAACTCTTTTCAGGACTCAAATACCAGACACTATAATCTGTGTTGTGTGGAAATAGGGCGTTCCAGTGTTACTGCTGAACAGTAGCAGTATGTTCTTAAGGAATTTCAAATTTTCAAAGAAAGCTGCATCTTTTGGGTTTTTCTCCCATGGAAATAAGACCTAGATTTTCCCCATTAAACAATTTTTTCTTTTAAATTTGAGCCATCCAAAGTAGTAATTTGATATTTGAACCCATTTACTCATTTGTTGTTTTTTTCTGCATCTCCCATCTAGTACTACCTCTAGGGAGTTATAAAATCAGAAAAGTAATAGAACAAACAACAAATGAGTAGTAGAAAGTCACCTATACAATTTTTATAGACGTATATCGTGGCCATATCACTTTGTCTGTCCAAAACTATTCAACCCACATTGGGACACATTGACGTCCATTCCGATTTCACATATGCACATGAATACCTTTCAGCGGTCGTAAAACTCGAGAAAAACACAAGAAAACCGAGATGACATGATGGCTATAAAACTGTCACAGTCTAATGCTATAAAATACGACACCCTTAATAAGTTTCTCCCAGCAGTGTATGACTTACATTCTTCAAGGATGTACATGCCGTTCCTCTTTTATTCGGATATAAATGATATCTACATATCATTGCTTTCAGCGGAGACCGATGCAGGTATGATATCGACAACATCCCCTCTTCCTTACCCCTCCCATCCCTCTCATTTTTACCCTAAACAATTCAACATTTGATTTGGAATGGAATCCTAGAACAGGGAGCGGCTCTAGATGACATGAGTGCAGCAAATTGCTTCGCGGTAACATCGAGATGTTGGTTATAAATCATGAACATATTTCAATGTTGTTTGTTCAGGAGCAGTCATCGTGTAGGGAAATGCATTGTAGGTGTTTTACGATTGATTCAAACACGCTGTGCGCAAGGAAATGATAAAAGGGAATCAATTTTTTCAAATGAACATTGAAATATTTTACCATGAAGAATGAATAAAATATTTCCGCTTGCGGCTTTGGAATAGTAAAACAAGGATAACCAACGATTTTGTCGAAATTGGGATTTCAAATATCAGGATTAGTCTAATATCTTGTTAAATGCTTTGAAGGATAAGTTTTTTTTTAAATTTACAGATTTTTATTATCTTGTATAGCCAAGACCACTATCTTGGCTTGGACCACTTTTTACTGTCTAGAAACTATCCAACAACACAAATAGTCCAATAAATCTCCAGCCAGTTAAACGCTTCCTGCAAATTTCCGTTACGTTGCAAGGATATACATACAAATACTCCAACATACCATAAAATAATCATATTATATATACATATCTGTTGCGCAAACTGTGACTCAAATCATAATCATGATTGTTAATAAATAACGTCCACCAGCGAACCTTGTGGGTAGCATAGACAGTGGAACCAAGTGTCAATTTGCAGATTAAAGTGTCCACAACACGTTTGTATCATAAAGTACTGAGATTCGACTTCAGTCCGTAAGTCAAAACGAAGAAGACAACAACTATAGTCCACCAAACAAAGAATTATGGAACTCTGGACCCATGATAATCATTTCCGATGTCTTAACACTGGTCATTCTCCTCTAGTCTGTGCAGTGGGGGCGGATCGCTTGCATAGAAAACAGAGCGACAGCTATGATCAGGAAAAAACATCTGTTATGTATCATTCAACATACTTGACATGGGATATAGTACCTTTGAAAACCTCTAGTACGTTCAATAGTTTAATTAAAGACACATGTATTGCATCACCACACTTTCACTTTCTAAAGCTAAGGAATAACATAAATTTTATATTATGCAAAACATTTGACACGCGAGTCAGTACCTTTGAAAACCTCTAGGACGTTCAATGGCTAAATTAAAGACACAAGTATTCAACATCCTACTGTCTGGAAAACGTAGTAAAATCATTACTGGATGTACCAAGTCTAGTCGAAAAAGTTAAGCTCAGGGAAAAACCTTAATTTTATGTCATTCAGAACACTTGACATGGAATACAGTACATTTGATGGCCTCTAGTACGTTTAATGGTTAAATCAAAGGCACAGGTATTGCATCACCCTAGTTTCCAAGAAACGCACAAGGAAAAATACCAATTTTATGTCATTCATCATACTTGACATGGGATATAGTACCTTTGAAAGCCTCTAGTACGTTCAATTGTCAAACTGAAGGCAGTTATAGCATCCTTCTCGTCAGGAAATGAAGAAAACTACATCAGTGGATGCAATGAGGCTAGCAGCATATTGTAAGAAAAATGTATAAATCAATCTTGATGGGATGCGATGCCAATGCCCATAATAAGGTTGGGAGGTGTAGTGAGTTCGAAATTAAATTAAAATACAACTTCGTTTGTCAAAAAAATCTGAAATAAGTACTAGATATTACTGTCAGTAGTATGGATTTGGACGTATTGGTTAAAAGATGGCACTCCAGGTCGGACCAATCAATTCTGAGATACGACTTGGAAAGGTTGATAATGCAGCGTCCGCCGACTATCAAGCCAAACTGCACCGACTGGGTGTTGAACAAAACTGATTGCAAAAACTCCAGCGTATCTCTGTCAAAAGCACCCTTAAAAACCCCTTCAAAATCGAGCATTCTGTTGATGAAGCAAATAAGGCAATTACGAATATTTTTGAAGAAAGGTGTCCTGAACGTGTGATAAGGAGAGACACTTAGAATTTATATAGACTTTATAGCGCTTGTAGAACTTTGGAGGTGCGAAAACCCTACAATAAGGCAAAACGTACCAACACTAAGGACGAATACCAAAAAACCAAAAGAATATTATTTGGGGTTCTACTTCCAAAATTTAATAATTTTTTCAAAAAATTCAATAATAGTCCCAAATTAGAAATCGCAATCTCAGATTCAAGAAATCTTATATTTCAAAAATCTCAGAGAAATAGAGTTTTACAAATTGGAATCGAAAGCGAAGTTTAGATGCGAAACATTACACTTTTAGATCTTTTTGCCAGAATGCAGAGGAAATACATGTTGCAGCTGAACCACATGAACCGATAGATAAGCACTTTTTTGGGTAGAAAGGTGCAGATTATTCACGCGCTGAGTGTCGGACTCTCACTGGCACAAAACCTACTGTACTACCGACTAGACACCATACCTTTCAACAGGAGTGCGTATCCTGGAACCGTTAGGGAGGGCTAGGCCTTATGTTCCTCGCCTAAAGACACCTTCATATTATTGGAACCTCTTATTTGGCGGGAAGGAAGTGCTAGAAAAGAAATCCCTCCATCTCCGAGGCCTCCCAGCACTCCAATATAGCTTCTTTCAGTGTCAGTACTGCCCGAGCATATTGTGCAGCGCGATTCCATTTGTCAACCGTTTTCAACATTTCGCCGAGGAGAGTTTACGGACAGAGCTCTCGAATTTTTCTAAAGACGTCCCCACGTTGCTTACTCCACCTTTTACAAGAGAGGAATATGTGACAGACGTCATCCACCTTTCCTGCACAAAATACACAGTTAGAAGAGCTTGACCTCTCAATTTTGTGCAGGTAAGACCGAAAATAACCATGACCGCTTAAGAGCTGAATCAAAAAAAAATCGATCTTACCATGCACTCGACATCGGGTTAGACCTGTCTATTGAAACCCTAGTGGCGCTTTCAGTTTACAGGAGTTCCTTTGGTATTGTGAAGGGAAGGAGGAATGCTGGCAAGTATGAAAAGGACACGGGAAGTGCGAGCCAGGATCATAAACACCCCAATCACGCTTGGCAGCGGTGAAGGTATGTCAACGGTTTTTTAAAGTGTCTAAAGCAATTTTACGAGTCGATTTTCTATGTCGAACGGATATGTGTTTCTTTTTTTTTTTTCATTGTAAATTTTTTTTGGATAAATAAACTCAAATTTTTTAGTTTAAATTGAGTTCAAATTTGAAAAATTTAATGAATTCCCGTTAGTTTTATGTTGCCACTTTTACTCTTTTGTATTTTACTAGTTTTTTATTTCAGCCCAATCATTTAATATAAATAAAAAAATAAAACTAGTCGAGATAATTGTGTTTGTAGTGATACAAATTTGAAACATCTAGTCCTTTTTCACGATTGTCGTTCAGGAAACGCTACCTACAATTTAGGTCTTCTTATCTAATTTCGAGCTGTAAACCGTTCAAAAGTCCTGTTTCAGGCGTCCTTTTTCTGCCTGACAGTTCAAGATAGCACATTGCAGCCTTAACAACCCAAAAAATTGGCCCTATCAACCGGAGTACCTAGTGACGTTTGACACACTACTTCGGGCTAAGCCTAGAAGGGCCTTCAGATTTCGGGGATCTCTTCTCCAGCGGGAAGGAAGGGAGGAGAAGGAAGGGGAAGGAAGAAGAGTATTGTTAGAAAAGAGATCATCCACTATCAACGCCTCCAGCCCATCAAGTATGCCGTCAACATAAACAAATTCAACATAAATCTAGTTCTACTATTTCAAACGAAGTTTTTCATTTTCTATAATTTTTTTTTATTTTTCCTCCGTAGTGCCGAATGCATGCCCAGATCAGTGGCTTAAAACATTTTTACGGACGTAAAACATATGACAAGTTTTAGAAATGGAGGGAGTAGAGGGATATGGTTGTCTTAACCGTCAACCTTAAATCACAACGAATAAAAAGAAATAGAAAAGGACCTCACGTTTGGGTGAAGCAGTAAATCTAAACGAAATGAGAAATATTCTAAGAGAAAAGTAGAACAGATAGGAGAAGAAGCCCGAAGAATGTTTGGCCCGATTTTATTCCCGATTATCTGGCCCGATTTTATAAGTAGGAACTTTGCCTATAGAATCTTCCAAAATTTCCAATCATGCCAATTGCCTGCAAAAATGACCTCAGAAAAATAAATAGAGATCCTCAACTCTGCTTTGTTTCCTTCGCTCTTCTTCTCTCCTTCTTTTCTCCTCTCATTCCTTTGCAACAGGATGATGTTGCTGCTCATGTTTCAAACCACTCAAAGCAATGAATTTCGACTAAAACACAAAAGTGGCCGGCTTTAAGCCCAGACTATAACTCGGTTTTCTGGGTTTTGAAATATCATGTCAAATTTTTTTGAATAGTAGGCTGTGCTAAACCGTCAGAGGAAAGAGCTTAAAATCGAAATTTATCGATACTTTTTTGACTTTTAAGGTCTTACTAGGACGAAGATGATTATAGTCAAAAATGAAAGAACATCCATTCAAAATAATCTTTTTTCACGTATGTTACTAAAGAGTTATTGAACAGATTTCGTTTATGAACTTTCATATGGTTTTTTCTAAGGACTTATTGAACGAGATTTATATCTGCATTTTTGCTGAGAGTTTGACACAGAATTTAATTTCTTTATACTCGTAGTTGAATTCACTTCTGAATACTTAATTTAGAAACAATACTAATGGGCATTTATCGTTGTGAAAACAAATTTACTATAGTTCAAACTTTTTTTTATTGCGTATGAAATAAATTCGGATGTATTATAACCCGTCTATGTGTTATGGCTTTGAAAAAGGACTACATTTGTGATGGCTTTCAGCGAAGTTTTTTCGATTGATTTGCAAACTAAGAGGTTAGTTATGCACTCAAAAAAAATTTGTCCAAAAGAATTTGTTTTTCTGCGTGTTTCTAAGGACTTATTGAACAGCTTCCCTTTATAGAGTTTCCCGAAAGAGATGCATAAAAACATGCAGGTTTGGTGCAGAAATGTTACTTTTGCATCCTTATAAGTAGGTAACTTATTTGATTATCAGAATTCGTCGAATTTTCCGGACATATTTACAATATACGAGGGCAGTTAAGTGCGAAGAACTAAGAACTAACTACAATGCATCCAAAATGTTATATTTTTCTGTGTCTTTTTCTAAACATTTACTAAACAGCTCTCATGAAATTTTCCAAAAGGGAAATTAAAATACATGCAAACTCAATGCAGAGATGTTCTGAATTCGAATGTTCTACTCTACATGCTGGCGTTAGCAGCCTTATGGGTTTATAATTTATTCGATAATGATTTTCTAGGTACTTATTGAATGAGTCTTTAATAACAATTTTTGTTAGAAGCACAACATCGAATTTAATTTCTTTATATTCAGAATTGAATTTACTTCTAATAATTCAATTGAGATATACAAGTCGTTAACAATCATCGTTTTGAATACAATTTAATATTAAAAATTTCTGATAGCTGTTTACATTTTAAACACAGTATTTTTGGTGTCTTTGAAAATAAGATGAATTTTTCGGACACGTTCGTAAAGTACAAAACCAGTTACGCAGAGTAGTTTGAAAAGTATCCGACCACAATGTAAAGACTAATGTAAAGGTGGCGGCACTCAGCAATAAAAGCTCGTGAATGAAGTTGTGCATCTTTTAACAGTTACACAGTAACGCTTCACCCATTTTGGACGAGCAGTTTTTACTTGACGGTCGTTTGAGTGGGTCGATGAGAGTATTTTTGTGAAAATGGAAAAAATGAGTATAGAGCTGTTATTAAATTTTTTTATTGGAAGGTGATACACCTACGCAAATCAAAATAAATTGCTCTCTGCGAATGGGGACTCCGCATCATCGTATACCAATGTCAAATTTCAGGCAGCTGAATTTAAACGTGATCGTAAGAGCTTCGAAGATGATAAACGTTCGGGACGTGCGAAAACTGCGACTACTGACGAAGACAAGGCAAAAGTTCATTAAATGGTGTTAGATGACCACCGAAATAAAGTGCGAGAGATAGGAGAGGTTATGAAAATATTCAAAGAACGTTTCGTTGAAATGTTGTGTTCCGACGGGGATGGAATTATTTTCGTGTCCTCAGAACATTCCGTCGTTCTTCGCCACTTGCTTTGATTCATTCACAGTCGCGTTCCAGCGGTGCGCCATCTTCGGTGTGATGTACCGTTCTGCTGACGTAGTCTTCATATATCAAATCATGATATAGGCATGAGAAAGACGTCCGCGCGTTGGATCTTGCGTTCGCTCATGTTAGACCAAAAACGTGTTCAAATAAAAACTTCTAATGCTCTATTGGCACAGTTTAAGCGCAATAAATCTGAGTTTTTGCACCAATTAAATATTGTATGTGAAACTTGGATACACCACTATATCCCTAAAACAAAAATACAATCAAAACCGTGGACTGAAAAGGGGGAGCCGGCCCCGAAAAGACAAAAACTATTGTTTTTTTTCGGCATGAAAAGTTATGGCAACTCACATTTTGGGTGAGTCATGGAGTTATCTTAATTGATTGTCTTCAGGAAGCAAACCTACTACAGAAGCTTACTACGAATTATTAGTTGCCAAGCCGAAGGGAGAAATTGCGGATAAACGAGTTCAGTTGCAGAAAAAAGATACTGTTTCACCGAGACGACCCACCGTCCCACAGCTCAGTGGTTGCCATGGTGGAAATCCATGAATTCCGTTTCGAGCTGCTTGACCATTCGCCTTACTCACCAGATTTAGCATCAATCGACTTCTTTTTGTTCCCTCAACAAAAATTTCGTCGTTTCGGCATTTTCGTCAAATGTGGAGGCAATCACCTTCGTGAACAATTGTTTTGCAGAAAACAAAATTCGAGTACTATTTGGATGCGTTAAAGAGATGGGAGCATCGCTAGGAGAAGTATGTAGGGTTGTAAGAAGACTGTGTAGAAAAATTAAAGATATTTTGAGAAAAAATTTTTGGTATCATTGTTAGGTCGGAAAATTTTCTGATCACCCTCGTAAGTGTGAATGAAATAGTGATCTACAAAAGAAATTCTATTCGAAATAATCGTGTTTTCGGTGTCTTTCTAACTACTTATTGAACAGCTTTCGTTTTCGAAAGTTGGTGAGCATCAATTTTTTGGCAAAATGGAAACAAAAGTGTAAATAGACTAGGTATATCGCTCAAATGTTTTAATTTATACGCTACCACTGCCTTTCTTGTGAATTTGTGACTAATGTTTTTTTCTAAGGACTTATTGAACGAGTTTTATATTACAACTTTCGTTGAGACTTCAACGTCAAATTTGATTTCGTTATAGTCGGGATTGAATCCACTTCTGGTAACCTAATTAAATAAAAACAGTCGTGAATAATCATCGTTTAGAAGACAATTTCATGTTAAAAGTTGATGAAAGGAAGTAAGCCCTTCTCTTATCGGCACACTCTCGTCAGAGTTTTCCCTTCTCAAACATCATATCAACCCATCAGAAACCAATAGTCATTCCCACATCATTTCCACTTTGCTTCCTGGGAGATTTCATATGACAATTCAAACGAAAAAAGAAAATGCCATCATTGATAAACCTCGTGCGCTCTTCCACTTTCATATTACCTGGCCCGATTCCGTTTCACCGTCAAAGATGCTTCCAGGCATCCTTTAACGAATTGTGTCAATTTATGGCTTCGTGACATTTCAAAATATCACATTACACATCATCTCGACTCGACTGAATGATGGATTTCTGTTTTTATTTCAACAGGGAAAAATTCTTTCACCATTTCCCATTACAACGACTGTTACTGCACCATCGTTACCATTATCATCAGTGCCACCACGATCCTATCCACACTACCATCATCATCATCGACATCCTCGACGACGTTGACATCGTCATCTTTGCCGAGTCAGTTAGAATGTGGTATCGTATCATCATCACGACCGAATATGAGGAGCAGTCTCATCCGTTTTCTATATTTTCACAACCTGGCACCATCCATTTTGCACCTTCAAGGAAAGTGTCGCGCTCGTATCTTGTCGCGCTACGTGAATATCCTTCTGTCGGCAGTTGTGTATGGCATAGTGGCATGGAATGCGGGAAGGAATTTTTTATGGAAATTGATGATATCGTTGACAAGGACGAGGCCATCAGACACTTTTATATCAATATGAGAATTGAGTTAGCTCCTGAAGAAAGCATTTCGACGAACAACCCTCATCACCACCGCTACTACCCCTAGCACAGTGTTATCAATACTGTCGATGCCGAAAACGATTACAACAATGTTGACGACGGTGATAACGACAGTGACGAGATGTAGAGTATCAGGAGCAATTTGTGTTCAAACAGGATAAGATGAATGAACCAGTTCAATGCGAATGCCGAGTAAGAAAAGTGTTGGAAGGATGAATCAGCTCAGTTGGAGTGGTTGAGTCCTTTGGGTCGATCTTTAGAGTCTGGTGAGTTACGAATAAAATGGAGGCCTCGCTTGCAGGATAATAAAAGGGGATCCAACATTTCGTACAGTAAAAATTATCCTTTATCTGTAAATATCCAACACCTTCGCTATCTTAGAACGAATCACAGCTATGGGCAACCCGCTGGCGACTTATCGCCTCCCGTCGAAACACCGTAAATCAATAAAACTGACTGCTTACCACGAACATGCTCGCAGGATCAAACCAATATCTATACAAGTGACAAATGGTAGCACGTTTTTAATGTTTTATGTCAGACGTTAAATATATTATTGCTGCAAAGATTGATCAGTTCCAGTGGTTGTGGTTGTGCGTCTGAGCCTAGCGAGGATGTGAATAGATAGCGTGGATGATGACAAAAATAACAACAACAACAACAGATCTGAGCAATGGTGGTTGGCTTTGTATTCAATTTTAGTCAACGAGTAAAAGCTGTTGCATCAATGAGATTTAGTGCCGCGAGTTCAATTGGATTTTATTTATGTTGCGTACGTTAACCGAACGAGATAAATCATTTCGTTGTGTTGTAATGCATGCGAAAATGAATGGATCGGTTCGAGGACCTCAGACTATTTTCTCGTTATGCAAGAAATGTTAACTTGGCAGTTGAATGCGATGTTTTTGTGAAAATATGCAAGTTCGTGATGTTTGGAGTCAATTGATGTAAGATGCGAAAATTTTTCTAAGGCACATGAGAATGAGGTCATTTTACAGTCGTAAAAGAGATCCTAGAAACAGGAAGAACCCAAAACTCATTAGGAATATTCAATTTTGGAAGCATTGATCTTATAAGCCCGATTCATTGGAAAGTGGAGTGGTGAGTGAGGTTCCTTTACAGCCTCAGTGAGTATCCTTTGAAGTGGAAGAATCCTGTACCCATTCGCAATCTTCAACTTTGACCTATGTCAGGTCAGGCGTTGGATTAGTTTCCATACCTCGGAAAATTCGGGGGAACGTGGGGTTCCTTTATAGCCGCACTAGAGACCTAGAAACAGGAAGAGCTCTATAGTTATTCGCAATATTCAACTTTTATCCTTGCCAGGTCAAGTGTTGGATTAATGTTTCCAATTCACTGAAGATTGGAAAGGAGAATGAGGTCATTTTACAGTCGTAAAAGAGATCCTAGAAACAGGAAGAACCCAAAACTCATTAGGAATATTCAATTTTGGAAGCATTGATCTTATAAGCCCGATTCATTAGAAAGTGGAGTGGTGAGTGAGATTCCTTTACAGCTTCAGTGAGTATCCTTTGAAGTGGAAGAATCCTCTACCCATTCGCAATCTTCAACTTTGACCTATGTCAGGTCAGGCGTTAGATTAGTTTCCAATTCACCGAAAATTCGAGGGAACGTGGGGTTCCTTTATAGCCGCACTAGAGACCTAGAAACAGGAAGAGCTCTATAGTTATTCACAATATTCAACTTTTACCCTTGCCAGGTCAAGTGTTGGATTAATGTTTCCAATTCAATGAAGATTGGAGAGGAGAATGAAGTTCCTTTATAGTCGCAGAAGAGATCTTAGAAACAGGAAGAACCCAAAACTCATTAACAACATTCAATTTTGGAAGCATTGATCTTATAAGCCCGATTCATTGGGAAATTGAGTGGTAAATGAGTTTGCTATGCAGCCTCAGTGAATACCCTTCGAAGTGGAAGAATCCTGAACCCATTCGCAACCTTCAACTTTGACCTATGTCAGGTCAGGCGTTGGATTAGTTTCCAATTCAGTGTAAATTGGAGGTTCTGAGTTTCTTTATAGCCTCAGTAGAGATCCTAGAAATAGGATTAGCTCTATAGTTATTCGCAATATTCAACTTTGACCCTTGCTATTTTGAGCTTCGCCAATTCATTTTTGAACTTCGCATCCGATTATCGACTCCAATCCACTAAAGATTGAAGAAGCGAATGAAGTTCCTTCGTAGCTTCAGTGGAGATCGTTATTGGTCCAGGAGACAGGAAGATTCCTAAACCTATTCAGTATATTCTAAAGTGGAGTGGTGCATGAGG
Organism: Stratiomys singularior; assembly: GCA_954870665.1. Taxonomy (NCBI): domain Eukaryota; kingdom Metazoa; phylum Arthropoda; class Insecta; order Diptera; family Stratiomyidae; genus Stratiomys; species Stratiomys singularior. Next base: position 99,036,081 of record OX940879.1, read on the forward strand.
TTCCTTTACAGCCTCATTGAATATCCTTCGAAGTGAGAGAATCCTGAACACATTCGCAATCTTCAAGTTTTGACCTTGTCAGATCAAGCGTTGGATTAGACAGGAAAATTCCTAAACCTATTCGGTATTTTCAGTTTTGACCTTCGCCAGTTCACGTTTTGCCTCACTAGAGATCTTAGAGACAAGAAGAATCCTGAACTCATTCGAAATATTCAACTATGACCCTTGCCAGGTCAAGCGTTCGATTAATGTTACCGATTCGCCAAAGCTTGTTCAGGAGAATGAAAACAGGAAGAATCCTATACTCATTCATAATAGTGAATTTTGACGCGAAGGACAGTCTTCCTAAAGACGCGGGCCATCACGAACTCATCCAACTACGCTAGATTTCATGTCGGGTGCAAACTTTTGAACACTCATTTCAAATACCAAAAAAGTTCTGACACTGTTTCTTAGGAATTAGCTGCACGATACCAGAATAATGTACAACCTGAGGTACAAGATACAAGGTACAAGAGGTACAAGGTCGTCCTATAGTCAGATATATGACGATGAGTGCTGGGAGTGGAGATAACATTTAGCCAAGAATCCTGGCTCTTGCGAGGAGGATAAAGCCAAAAAGAGAATCTTTCCGAAAAATCACCACATATTTTGAACTTCGACACCTATTGGTCTGAGGAGGGTTGAAACCCGAGACATTGTTATGATTGAAAGACTACGAATTCTCAATATGTCATTTATTGCCTCACGGAGAACTATATCCTGTTGTTTCTTGTTTCATGTTCTTAAGGCTTATCTCCTTAGCTCCAACAAAAAGACAACACTTGATAAGTGATGTACAGTCTATTGGTCTATGGATTCAGACTCTAAACATGAAGCTGAAGCGAAAACTTCTACTAAAGATACAGAGAGGAAGGATAATGTAGATTGCATTAGCGTACCATACAATCTTTGATGGTGCCTGGGAACTTTTGACGGGTATCCGATCGTTTTGGAACTTCGAATGAGCGTTCAAACGTTTGGGACTTAACAAGGAAGCCGTCGATACTTTGGGTGGTATCATACTTTCGGAGTGGTATCATACCTAACAATTTATTGTTTTTTACTGTTTACCAAACATGTCCAATACAGTCCAATATATGGCTTTTGGCCATCCAAAAGCCATGCATTGGGCTGTGCACCCTACTCTCATGATCAAACTTCGGGTGACTTCTTCTGTTCCCAAAGACGAAGGAAGGAAGCGAAGGCCTGAGAGGGGCGGTTCTTAAGGTTCATTTGTTGTCTCAGTAGAGATCCTAAAGACAGGAAGAATACTAAACTCATTAGCAGGGTTCAATTTGGACCCTTCTCGGGTCAAGCGTTGGACTAATGACTCGATTCACTGAAGAGTGAATGGTCAATGAGGTTCCTTTGTAGCCTCCTGAGAGATGAGAATGAGATCCTACGAACAAGGAGAATGCTAAAATCATTCGCAATATTTACTGTCTACCATTGTCAAGCGTTACAGTAATGACTCTAATTCACTGAAACGTGGAGGGGAGCGAGGTTCCTTTGTAGCCTCAGTGAACACCCTAAAGTTGAACTAATGCCTCCAATGCACTGAAGACAGAGAATGATGTTGTTTATAGCATCGGTAGAAGTCCTAGAGATAAAAAGAATCCTAAGCTTATTTGCGGTAATCAATTGCAAGCCTTCCCAGTTCAAGCGTGTCATTTATGACTCGAATTCACTAAAGATTGGAGAAGAAATTAAGGTTCCTTTATGGTCTCAGGAGATACTTTGAGATATTCCATTTATTCGCAATATTCAATTCTGACCTTTTCCAGTTCAAGCGTTTGGTTAATGCTCCCAAAAGGTTCCTTAATAAACCCAGTAGAGATCCCAAACATAGGAAGAATAAGAGACAGGAGAGTAAGAAGTTTTTATAGCCTCAGTAGAAATCTCAGTGGCAGGAAGATCCTAAACTCATTTGCAGTATTTAACGTTAAACTTTCTTAGCTAAATCTTTGGACTAATGACTGCTATTTACCAAAAAATGAAGAGGCGGATGGGGATCCTTTATAACCTCATTAGAGTTCCACGAGAGAGGAAGAAACTCAAAATCGATTGGAATATTCAATTTTGACCCTTGTCAACTCAAGGGTTGGACCAATGACACCAATTCACTGAAAACTTTCAATCCGAACTGAACGTTTCTGGTGAAATATTTGATTTGAAAATGTAACGTCCATCATCGTCTGTCCACAATAGCAAACGAAGAACAGAAGCTATCCCAACTGCGACGTTCAGACGTTCCTAAACACTTTCCAATCAACCAAATAAAACCCAATAAAGCCAATCTTTGCCGCGAAGTCAATCATTTTCATGCCACTATTTCTGAAGAATGCGCGTTTAATCACCACACAAAAAAAAACCTAACCAATAATCTTTCAATCAATCACAATTAAATGAGTGGCCATCAATGTGATGCGATCTAATCGGTGCCTGGTCAAACTAATACCATTTCAAGCCTCTTTGGCTACCTTCACTCTCAACATTTTTTCCTCTCGCGACCATTGCGTCGCATCGGTTGGTCCCACCTGCAGTGAGACTATTGCTACCGATTAGCCAAGCAGCTACCACCAGCGAACACCACCTCCTTCCTGATGAATGATCCCCGACAACCTAACCAAAACCATATGAGCAACATACCATCGCATAATTCCAATCCAATCATTATCCACATTGCCTACTTGAAATTGCCGTCACTTATCATTTTATTGGACTTTAATCGAGATTTTACCGTCGCATAATTACACCTGAACAGGATTGAGCCACTTTCTGAATAGGTGCCGGTAGTTTTTAGAAAGCCAAGTGGAGCTCATCGTAGGCAGCCTGCAGATAATATCGGAGTCAATCAATTTAACATCATACGTATCAGGATGGATAGTTATGCGATGGCGTTTTTCCACGATAAATTGTTTAGTTAACTAGTCTGACGGTCGATTAAGAGCGATGGAATGGGATCGATGGGAATGTTGGATGGCTTTCATTGGGAGCTGCTGTACCAAATTAGGTGTAGAAGCATTAATTCATCAGATACTTATCTAAATGGAGGAATCTTATCAAAGATCCGAAAGAACAGCAAAAGAAACGAACGACTGGAACGTTAGACATTGTTGAAGATCCTTTCTTAACCAAAACACTCTACTTCCATTCAAATGGGAGCGCCAGGATCAATGAGGCAAGTAATGCTCTTATCTATTTAATTTTGAGACTATACAAGGACTATAAGGACTTTAAATTAGTTTCCTTCCAAAATCAGGGTCTAAGGTCTCAGGATTTCGTAACAACGTAAACTTCATGCAGACCCACAAGATTCCGAGCTGGACCACTTCCTTTTCTTAACTTGTGGGTATGTTTACCTCCCTAGGCATATCTTCATACTTATTTCCTTCATATCATCAAACGTATTCCTTCATACTCTCATACTTATTCATTGTAGCAAAGATTTCCCGGAACAGTTCCAACAAAGCAAAGACCTTGTTCGATTCTATCACTGTACTCAGTTTTCAACCCTTATTAATTTCAAGTTTCAAAACGATGACATAAACTCCATAAAACATAAAGATTGGTTCTAGATTGTAGTTATTCACTACATTATGCAACGTAACTATGAAAACAATGTTCTTTTTTATTCATATCGAATTTTAAGTTGGCTACACTTTTTAATTATACGTATGGTGTGACAGCTGTCATGCGTTTTTATGGTTAGTTTTGTTTGCCATTTAACATAAATGGATTGACGCCAAAGTAACATCAGCCAATTTGCAGATTTATTACGTAACTTAAACGGTTCGGTTTGAGAAACTCATCACGCACTATTTCAGTATAATGGCAGACATAATTCTCCATCAGAACAATAAGTTCGATTAACCATGGATCGTTTCGGCACCACGTTTACTCTCACTGGTAATACAATCGATGCAGACGCCGTACAGTAAAGAAAACTGTACCATTGACTATGGCGTAGATTCGGTGTATGGGACTAATAACAATTGCTTCGATTCCCGAATTTAAAAAGAAAATTTAGTTTAGCAACGAGGCTCACTTCTGGTTGTGTTTGCTGCATTTGGAGTGATGAGCAATCGCAGGCGGTAGGCCGAACACCGTTCAATCCTGAAAAAGTCATTTTTTGGTGTGCTTTGTGGGCCGGTGTAATCATTGGTCCATGTGTCGTCGTAAATGCTGCGGGGTCACAAATGGTCACCATCGACTTTAATGACATTACAATCAATGGTAACCGCTCTAGAGTCACGTTCAATGACATTCCCGTTCTGGGATTGACACGCCGTGATGTAGGGGACCTCAAGTTTCAACAGGATGCCTCCACATGTCATGAATTTTGTGCAACCATCGAATTAAAAAAAACCATTTGATGAAGTTATCATTTCCGGTGTCGAACGTGTGAATTGGTCTGGAAGATCTTGGGATTTAACACCTTTAAAGGCATTTTCTTGTGGGAATACGTCAAACCGAGAACGCTTGACCATTTGAAAGAAAACATTCGCCGCATTATTGTCGAGATCCGGCCCTAAATATTGGGCCCGATTTCATCGCAATCAAAACAATTTATACATTTTGTGCTTTGTACTAATGATCACCGCCCGAGTAATCTCCTAAAACCCTTCTTTCGTATGTCCTTTAAATGATGAACTTTTAGCAACTGCATTGCCTGGAAGAATACCAACGAAGGCCACCACGACTAGTCCCACTCAGATTCCCATCTTTACCATTCGTTTCTAGCAAGGATCAGACCGTGATTTATCCTATTCAGTAGCTTCAGCATTAAAGTCACTATGTTAAGAAATTGACCCTTTATGCTAGAGGCAGCGCCCTCTACAAGGAGCTGAGCTTTGAATCAAGCATTCATTCAAGCAAAAGATGTTATTGATTCGTTCAGTGTCAGGTTGATACAAAAAGAGTGCTATGTCTGGTCACAAAGTGCACAAGAATGCATCTCTTGGCCCGTAGCTCCTAAATCTGAGATGGGTATTGTTTCGAACCCAGATGGCGCAAATACCAGATTCATCAAGATACAATGCTAACAAATATTTATTTTGGTGCTGTTCACTAAGCAGCAATAGGTTGATCAGGTCATGAAGGTCTTGAGCACTTAAGCTTCTTTGTAAGTTAAACTGAAGGAACCAGGTACAGGCATCATTGCTTTGACTTTGGCTAAAATTTTTTGGAAAATCAGCACTTCTGTGTTCCTGGTATATCTGTTCCTGATCATCAGGTTATATGAACTGAAATCAGTGTTCTCGCTGCGCTGAAACGAGCTTCTCCCGTGCATTCTATCCTTGTATGCCCTGCTTTGCTGGTATCCCACGGAGGGTGAAATGAGCTTCTTTTGTGCTTTTAAAAAGTGTGTTTAAAAGAGGAACTTTAAGGCCCTTCCCAGCGTTCAGTGATTTGTCCATACCTTCGGCTTTGAAGCAGCGGAGAGCAGCTGCTTTTCGTCCAATCTAGTTTCCCTTAATACATATTGAAAAACTGTCTGGCATCATTGTCAGTCATGTCAACTGTGGCCATGAGCTGGCCCTTATTATGTTGACAGGTTAGTCTTATTTAGATGTCAGAAAAAAACTCTTTCGGGGCACATTTTCACGTCCGTCATGTCCGTAACGATGTCAATACCGGAAAATACCTTTTTGGGGCACTTTTCCAGATCCATCAAATCCGTCACGATGTCAATGTCCATTATTTGGACATAAGCGTCCATCATATCCGTAACGATTTCAATGTCCTTAATTTGGTGAGCGATCGTTAGTTCAAGTGATGCAACCGTTGGGTTTTCTACAATGGATTTTTGTACAACGGCTTACGTTCTAGCGTTTTTAGACTTTTGTACGGCTTACGTTCTAGCGTCTGCCGCTTTGATGAGCAGTTCTGATTGCAGTGGGGCTTATTTGCCGAGTCTCGCTTCATTTTATGTGTCTTTTTTCCTAGAAGCAGAAGGACCTAATTGTCCCCAGCCATGCTAGGATTAGACTTTTGAACGCTTTTCTCGTAGTCTTGGATCACATGGTCCATTCATCATATCATTCACATCACCCATTGCAGCGTTTTTGTTTCCTGCTTCATCCTTTCTCCATTTGTTCTTATTCATATTTTGCTGGATTTAGCAAGCGCTTTGCATTTCATTCACGTTTCTAGCATTCCACATGACGGGTCCTTAGTCGTAATAACGCAGCAGAACAATGGTATTATGCTGTGCCTCGTTCAGAAGGAGGGTTTTTTTTGCTATTTGCACCAGAATTTGGAGCTCTGATGACCTCAGTAGCAATATAAGTAGGAACATCACGTCGCATCCTGCTTTGAAACCCATCAGGGGTTTCCTCAACCATATACAGCTGTCAAATTTTGCTGGCAAATGACAAGACAAATGTACTGGTAGCAACTTTCCCTATGTCTTGCGGAGTATTTCTAATATTTCGCCGAGCGTGTTGTGGTTACTTTTACAGAACGGTAGTATTGACGAAATCACGTGCGAATCTTTTGATGAAAACCAGACATCGGTTTAGGAATTATTTAGACCAAGCTGGCTCAGAAGAGTCAAAAATTTTGTCAGTGAAGAAAGGGGTCATATCCCCTTTTTTGAAAACCGAACGCAGTATTTTCGTGACCGAGGATTTTTGTTTTTGGAGCCTACGTCTTCAATTGCTCTCATCCTTACTCTAAGTTGCCTGATACGGCTTTAGAGACATCGAAAGGTCATCAAAGTGTCAAATTTTGGGCCTTGCGCCTTACCCAGCATGCAGTCTTGCGTTGCCGTGATGGAATATGACGCCAGTTCACTTAATCTACCCGTTTTATTGTTTAAAGGCGTTCCATTGATCGAGTTGATTGCAATATTTGTCAGCATTGATCATATCGCCTTGAGGTAGGACCTCGTAGTACACTAAACCTTTCTCGTCCGGCAAAGTGGACAAAAGAAGTTTCTCGCATAGAGCCGATGCTTCGCAACTGATGAAGGTATATTTTTCTCAAACAAAGTGCGGTTTATATCTACATTTTGATACAAAATCCAAGTCTCGTCTGTAGTCAAATACACTTTCACAAAAAGGATTTATTTCATGTCGCTGAAAAAGCAACTTGTTCGTAGAGACGCAGTTTATAAGACAACAACACTCTGTCAACAGTTGTGGAATTCAAACTTCATATCGATTCGCATATCCGATCTTGATTGAAATCTTATGTACCGTTATCTTGCGAATATTATTGACATTCACTATTTCACTTACACTATTTCGCGGACTTTCGGCGATTATAATGTTAATAAAATCCGTACCGGCGTTGCTTGGCGGCCGGTGCGGTCTTCACTTTTCAATTCGAGATTTCCAGCCCTAAAATTTTCAACTCAATTGCGGACGGTCCTTACAGGCATAGTACCACTCCCGTAAACTTTGCATAACTCAGCTGCGTGGCGCGGAAGAAACTTTTGGGACACTATAATACTATAATACGAGGGGGGCCCGATAAGTACTTAGCCTGCAAATGAAAAAACAACAAATTTAGGAAAAAAAGCAATTTATTTTTCAATATAATCTCCTTTTTGTTCAATATACTTGACCCAGCATTGCTCTAACTACTTGAACCCGTCTAAAAAAAAAAGGGTTTTCTCAAGGTCTGCAAAGTATGAGTCCGTAGCGGGGATTACTTCCTCATTCAAGTGAAATTTCTGTCCGGCAAGTGACTTTTTCAAACTGGGAAACAAAAAGAATTCGAAAGTAGCCCAATTTGATCAATTTATCCGTGGCGAGTGCGGAGATGTGAGCCAATGTGCATTATCGTTGGGAAGAGCACTTTTTCCTTCACCAAATGGAGCCTTTCTTTTAATACGGCGTCGAATCGGTCCAATTATTAGACACATTACTGTAACCGTTTTGCCCCTATCCAGATAGTCAATGTATATCACACCTGACGAATCCTAGAAAACGGTTGCCATCTCCTTTCCGGCCAATGGGACAGTCTTCGTCTGTCACAAGCTCACTGTTTCGACTGTGCCTTGGTCTCTGGTGTGTACCGGTGGATCTATGTTGACGTCGTCGACGGTCACGTAACGACTCAAAAACTCCTCCGGATTGCGCCAACCAAACACACCAAACACAGCTTTGAAATGATCCCATGGTCGCGCTTGTTATCCGTAAGAGCAAACGTTGCACCCATCTCGTCGACAGCTTTTTCATACCCAAAATTTCATGTAGGATATGTGCCACGCGGTGTTTCGAGGTGCCTACTATCTCAGCTATCTCTCACACCTTCAATCGGCGGGCAGCCAAAACGACATCGTAGATTTTCGTCACGTTATCCTCTGTGGTTGCTGTTTTCGGGGCACCTGGGCGGGGCTCATCAAAAACCGACGTGCGACCTCGCTGAAATTCGTTGAACCAATTTTCGACAGTCGCCATCGAAGGAGACACGTCCCCATACATTGCATAAAAGCGCTCTTTGATTTCACTGCGCGAATTCCCTTCCAAAAACAAGAATCGAATCACCGACCGATATTCCTCTTTTTCCATTTGTTTAATCAGCGGACACGCTTGCTTTCACACGTTCTAAAAGCAGAACTTCAAGTCTGATCCGGTAAAATCTGTAGCCTTCTTATTGAAGGTACTACAGGATAGTGAATTTTTTTTGCGATAATGACAACAAAGGGCAGTGAGGCTAAGTACTTAACAGACCGCCCTCATAGCTTAAACGTATTATAAAGTTTGAACTCGAAAATATTCTAAACTTAAAGCACAGGAAACTTTTATCAGGCTGTTTGAAGCCTCGCCCAACCATGTCTGTGCAGCATGGCCGTAACTTAGGCATTTGAAGCAGCGCAAAGCAACAGCTCTTCGCCATATCCTGCAGACTACCCAACCAGTTTTTTCACTTTACCTATTCTGACAAATTGTTTGGCTGCGTTCCGAGCCATGTCGACTATGACCAGACAATCGCCGCTACCAATTTCATGGGTTCAAATACTCAAAAAAACTCGTCTTTCACTTCACCAATAATAAAGGATGAGCAAGACAGAATTCCGACAGAAATAGCTATGAATATGCTATTAGACCTACGGAAGGAAGGTTCAATTTTTTGCATACTATGAATGCCAAAAATTATTCGTTGACTTATGTTCAAAGTCAAATATGCATAAATAAAATTTAGTTTAAGTAAGTTCAAAAATTGACCCAATAATTTCGGGAAATACATTTAAAATTCTAAACTACGGAAAATCGAAAAACGGACTTACAGGTAATTGGAATCAAAGTTTTGATCGTTAGAAAAGATTTCGCTTTTGAATCGGATCGGGAAGATTTCGCTCGAAATTTGATTGTAATATTGTTTGTAAATCGGCGGTGTCTGATTATCCTTCATGCTAGGAGCTATTTATTCTTCGGATTAAAACCTCTTGAATCAGATTATCATAGAAAATAAGGCAATAAGAGCAAGTACATTGGATTTTTATGTTCGTTTCCTTTACGTACCATTCACGTGCTCCTGTAAAATAGAAAGAGTTCTGAAAAATAATTTGGGTTTTCGTTGCCAGGATGTGCTGGTTGCTTTTTTCTGAATGTTTAAATTTAAAAAAAAAACTCCTTCCATTTTATTAACAAAAAATCACATAGAAAATCTTACAATTATCAACAAAGAAATTCTTACATTTGCCCAAACAAATCATCAACATCAGCCTCATCGTCCTGATCCCCAGCACGTGCACTTGTAACAATATTCAGCCGATAAAACTCTTCGCCTTCCTCATCGGTAACACTTACAACTTTATCACTTTGCGATGCCGAAATGATTCCCAAACGATTCTTGACAACTATATTTTCCCAAAATTCTACTTTCCCTCTGGTCACAACAGCATCCTTAACATTTCGTATCCAATCCGAGTACACATAAGGTCCGTAGAATTTCGCAAACTCACGAAATGTCATCACAGTATCGCAAACTTTTTCACTTTGATCGGTCAACGATTTGAAAATTAGATCGTACAGAACATTGCCAAGCTGTTCAGCAACTTTGGGGAAAGCATTTTCATCTTGGTTCATAAGATTTTTGAAATCCTCCTCAGGATTAACAGTTCCCACCTCTAAAACTCTTTTGTAATCCTCTACAACATCGGCGGCACCCAGTGTTATAGGACCGCCATCAGATTCGGCTGGAATTAGACAAAGTTTACGTACTAGATCCTTCTTCTGAACTTTTGGCTCTTCCAATTTAAAAAGCTCCTTGACTTTCTTGCGTGGCTCTACTGAACGTTGTAAAATCTTTTCGGGGACCTTCAATGCTTGCTCTAATTTGTCATCGAACACTTGCACCTTGCATACGGCATCCAACGCTCTCTTTGTTATACTCTCATAAAGATGTTGCACCACAGGACTCACAAGCTTGTCAAATGGAAACGCCTCCTTCCCGTCATCGCCTGCGTCCATCAAATCCATCGAATCTATGAGCTCGTCGATAGCGTCATATTGCTCCTGCGACGGTTGTGATTTCTTCGTACACAATTGTGGAAAGTACCAATGATGCACTTGATCTGCATATGCCAGTTCGTACATATTCAAGGCTGCGATAGGAGCTGTTGTGTTTGGCGTCAGGGCCACCAATTTCGGTTTGGTTTTGTTCAAATAAACTTTACTCGCGATCATAGCGTAGTTCATGCGATCCATTGCCTTGACCAGCAAACGAAAAAGTTTTTGCGATCGGCCATCATCGCTGCGCGCTATCACTATATGTGTCCCGTTGCCACAAAGGATTTGCGGTGGAATCATTGTTGTTTTTGTGAAGGCAAGACAACGTAGTCCTTTGACAGCGTCCACTTTTTGTATACCCAACGTTTCGTCGTAGGCAATCGGTGTTGAACCAATCATATAACCTTTGATCATGTCCTCGGCCGAAATGTCGACTTTTTCGCCGTTTTTATAGTATTCGGTGTCCAAACGTATTGTATCGTCCTCATTTTTCGGTGCCACTTTAAATTTGAAGTTCTGCTCATGTCTGATCTGTGGGAGGAATAGAAAAAAATAGAACATATATATCATTGAAGTTTATTTTTAATATTCTTTGCGACAAATCAACCGATTTGGATTTCTCGTCCGATTAATCTTGATATTATTCAAAAAATAGAAGGAATAATGGTTGACAATATAACTGAACACGCGCTTCTATTCCGGCTTTAATGAGTTTTATTTTACTGAATTGTTTCCCAGGCAATCGACTACATCATCCTTGATGTCCGCCCTCGGTCATCAGACCAAGATGACCAAGGTTGGATAGAAACTGTGATTAACGTCATACAGAAGCATGAAGCCAAGCCAACCCCACAAAAAGTAAGACAAGTTCTAGTAGCGAAACAAAAGGAAGTCGAGCGCTATTACCACGGAACTGAAAAGAAGGAGCATTGAGATATTTGTGAGTACTTAGGCATCGTGAATCGGTCCGTGGGCTCCGTTGGTGTCTGGGGTTCGCCAGCCCCTGGGCTCCGTTCGTCTTTGGGCTCCATCCGTCAATGGGCTCCCTCAGTCCGTCGAATCTGTTGGTTCTTCGGTGCCATCAGTTCCTCGGCTCCGTCTGTCTGTGATCTTTATCAGTTCGTCAGCTCTATCTCTCCGTGGGCTCAACCACTCAGCGGGCTTGGTTAGTCCGTGAACTCAATCAATCTACGGTCTCAACCAGTCCGTTTGCTACGTTAGACCTTCGATACCATCAGTCTGTGAGCTCCATCAATCCTTGGATTCTGTCAGCCCCTGAACTGCGGCAGTGCGTTAACTCCGTCAGTGCGTGGGTACCATCAGTTCGCGAACTCCGTCAAACAGTTGGCTCCGCCAGGCCGTGGACCCAGTCAGTTTGTTTACTTCGTTGATCCCTAACCGCCTTCAGTTCCTCTGACCGTCTGTCTTTGGCCTGCATCAATCCTTAGATTCCGTCTGTCCCTGGTCTTCGCCAGATTCTAAGCGTCGTCAATGCGTCAGCTTCATCAGTCCGTCGGCCTCATCAATGTGTGGGCAGTCCCTGGAGTCCCTGAACTCTATTATATCATTACCTTCGCCATTCTGTGGGCTCCACCGGGCTGTAGATTCAGTCACTCCGTGGGCCTCATCATTATCAGTCCGTCTGCTCTGTTGGTTCTTCAGTGCCATAAGACCCTCAGTTTGTCAGTGTGTGGGCTTCGCCAATCCTAATTCCGTCAGTCCCTGGACTCCCTCAGTCTAGTCTTCGGCGATTCGTCAGCTCTATTAGCACCGTGGAGGCCCGTGGGAGGCCCTGGATTCCATCAGTTCCCGGACTCTGTCAGTTTGTCAGCTTCGTCAATACGTGGGATTCATCAGTTTCTACGCTCCGTTGGTCCTTTAGTTCTATCAGATTGTCGGGTTCATTAGCCCGTGAACTCTGTAAATCCTTGGAGTTTGTTCCTCCCTGGTCATCTTCACTTCCTGGTCTTTGTCAGTTCGTCAGCTCCGTCTTTCCGTAGAATATTTCTAACTATGGATTTTTCCATTAGTTCTGTTGAAAGATAAGGATGAGAGCAGTCGTTTTTACGCTAAGTATCGACGACCCAAGGACGTGGCAAAGGAAGACAAGTACCCGCATTCACGCATTTTTTGCACGTGAAGAATGAACAACATGGCAAATGAAAAGTGATTTTCCTCAATCCATCTGAAGAGTGCTTACAGTAGCAGGTTAAATTCAATAAAACGGACCAAGGAGAGATTAGCTTTGCCGTTTATACAGGATCACGAAAATTTTAGGTTATGCCATTTGTAATTTTTTTTTTGACGCCTGATGATGTGTGTATAACGTCAGCTAAGGTTCCTCATAAACCCGAATCTTGTATGGACAACCACTGAACACTTACAGAGCTTGGAGGAGGTTTTCTTAAGGATGCCATGAGCGAATTTAATACTCAGCGCGCAGAAGTGCTCTGACTTTGGAAATGAAGTCAAATACTTGGAACACATGGAGAACAAGGAGCAAAAGCAGCAACCAGGTCGAAAAAATATTAAAATTTGTGAAAATCCGGCACGTATTCAATTGCGAAAATTTCCCATGGAGTTTTTGTTGCAGCTCCTTCATTTTTCTCAGGGTTCAGTTGGCGTTGCCATCAGTCGGGGAGCAGCGAAGAAAAAATCCAAACAGATTTACTCGCTGTTGACTTCCTTCCGTCTTGTAAAATCGTCAGATTTTCATACAGTTCGCTGACATATCATTGGAGTCATTGGACTTTGTGAGACTTTGTCAAACTTTGCCGCAAGAACCAAGTTGCTCTATCAGCCAACTTTTAAGATTGTGCTCTTTATTTGGAACGAGCTGTGTTGAGACAACCTGTGCAACGTTGAGAAGGAATCTGCGCGAATCACCAGTGCTGACACATCGTAAAGCCCGGATTATCTTTGCCGTTGATGCCAGCAACTGTGTGTTTGGTTTTCCCATCAGGTCAAGGAAGAAGATAAATTTCATTCATATTACAGACGGGGTTTGTTAAAACGTGAAAGGAACCACTGCGTAACCCGAAAATAGTTACTGACTAGAGGTGAAGCAACAAAAAAGTTCCACCCGCACCAATATGGGCACCGATCTAATCTCCGCAGAGACCAGGCCTAACTCGGAAGTTTCCTCTATTTCACCAAACCAGAAGAACATGTTGCTAGGTGGATTGAAAGGATAAAGCCGAAGGATCATGAAATAGTTCACTGGCAAGGTAGGCTTTATTGCAACACCGACGCCTTGTCTTATCGTTCCTGTCCAAAGAACCGAAAACATTGCCCCGACGAGTCGAGAAATAAGAATCAGCCTCAGATGTGCGAATACTAGTCATGTAAATCAACGAGGGTTGGTCGTAGTCGAAAATCCGAGTTATTTAGTTAGCAATTGATGATATTAGGGCCACTGCTGAAACTGCTGAAGGTTCCAAATTAAAAGACATATCGTGGCACAGCGCTGTGCAAGGTTCATGGAACCAAACAACATTTCCATTCTTTTTAAACAAAATACACGATATATCCTAATAGAAACCCCTGCAATATTTGGCTGGTATGGAAATGGGTCCACGAATATCCTGAATTGAGACACATAGCTGGGCACAGCGCCGTCTTTAAAATCCGATCCAAGAATCCGATCCGATGAAAGTCTCTGAATTATATGGTCACTGCCGGACCCATGGACGTCCTGAATTGAAAGACTGTCATTGAAATTCGATCCGAACGACACAATCCGATGGAAGTCTTTGCAATATTTGTCCACTGCTAGTATGGAAAGGGAACACTAGATGTCCTGAATTAAAAGGATTTTCGGGCAAGCCACTGTCTTCAAAGACGATCAAACCTAATGAAAGTTTCTGCAGACTACAAACGCAACCTTCAAAAGAAAACAGGAAATGCGAAACGACAAATCATCCAGACTTCAAGCCGTTGTTAACAATAGCTTGAAAGAAAACACAAGGAAAACATTCGGTAGATTATCTTGGTATGAACAAAACCCTAGCGAAAGTACGAGAAAGCTGTTATGAGGTGCACTTTCAAAAAAATCCTTTAAGAATTGCCCTCAATTCGAAGGCTCTAAACGAAAAACGAGATAGCAAAAAAGCAAAGCTCAAATGTTTTGTTCAGGAGAGCAAAAAGCTGTTCAGGACTCTTTTTCTGCATCCGAAACAACTGCATCGTGACCGATTATTCAGCAAATGGCCAGAAGTCATTACCAAGGTCCCTAAATCAAGAAGCGATGACCCCGATCCAACAGATCATGTAATTAAATGTTTTGAGAACAGCAAATGCAAATGATTTAGATCGTGAACTCAAGAATGATCTGAAAGGTTCCTCATTGGCTGAGTACAAATGTATAAGAGGCTACAAAACGAGGGACGATGAGTAATTATCAAAAAGTGCAAAACAACGGAGCGCGCCAACGAAAGTGTCCGAATAAACAATGTAAGAGAAAATTTAAATTGTAAGCAAATAAAAAGTCGTTGCAAGGGTTGGTTAATAAAATAAATAAATTCAAAGTGTCACACGAATTTAGAAGGGATTGACAATTCAGTGACATTTAGTTGACTGTTAGTTAACGTCATTGTAAAACAATTGTTTCAGTTGCAAGAAGTTTAGTTAGTTAAAGGCCACGCACCTGGATAAGCAAAGAAATAATAAACAACAAATAATGGATCGTTATCGCGAAAGAATGTCTGATGTTGAACATGTTGAGGACACAATTGGTATTAAATCTAATAACACGCGAAAAGCGACACAATCGCGGCCTAATGACACACAATTACTCGGGAATCATCTCCTGGATCATAGATCCGGAATATCAAAAGCAAAGTATCCTACTAGAAGCTGTGCACGTTGTTTTAAACGCAATATGAGGAAAGAATCCCGTTAATGGTTGCATTCTATTTATTCTCTGCACCTGTGCCGATCACTTTCGCCGTAACTCCTTTGCTGAGAGCGTCGCCCAATTTTAAATTTACCCTTAAAATAGAACCGACTGGACAGCACACATTAGGAGTTGTCTCCTTGTGATGGGCTCATAATGTTGGCCAATAATCGAGTGAGTGTGATTACATGCGCTGCAGCCTTGTCAGCTGTTGCCCTGACTTTTTGGGGGGAAAAGTCATCTTCGAGTCTATCAGTACGCCCAGGTATTTCACTGCCGATTTCGCTGCGACAAACGCGTCCCAAACACTGATAGAGATTACTCCGGGGATTCTCTTCTTTGTCAGGATGATCACTTCGATTTTTCCGGTGCCAGACTGAAACCATGAGTGGGCAACCAGTCCCTTACTCTTCACATTAGCGTATTTAGTCTGAGTTGCTTATTATCGACTGTACGTCCAGACATCGTCCGCACAGCCAATAGAGCGTGACTCATTCGGCAATTCAACCCGCAGCAGTCCGTCATAGGAGATGTTTCACAAGTCCGGGCCGGGAATGGAGGCCTGAGCGACACCTGAAGTAAGTATCGTCTTTCGGCCACCTTCCTTAGTCGTAGAGTAGGCTGCAGTCTTTCAAGCAATCCCTCAGAATCCGCATCAGATATACTGGTACCTGAAAATGGTTGTCAAGCGCTCCCAGAATATCCATGCATCTTGCATAGTTAAATGCATTTCGGGCATCCAACGTAGCCAGCACGACGACCTGCCGTGTGGAAATCCTGCGTGCCTCTGAACGCCGAACCGCGCTTACCACTTCTCCGATTGAATTGATGGTGGGGCAACCTGCTCTGAAGCTACGCTGCCCTGGTGATAGGTCCCCAGTACCATGAATTATGTCAGCGAGTCTTCACCCGATCAGTTTTTCCAGAACTTTACCGGCCATGTCTACCATACACAGTGAGTGTAATGCAGCTGGCGACTCGAGATTCCTTTTCACCTCACTTATCAGTACAATCCTCGTCAGCTTGCAGCACTTTGGGTACACTTTTTATCGCAGGCATGCGTAGAACGTACTCAAGTCAGGGACTGGTCAGGAAAAAAGTGAAAGATCGTCTGTAGCACCCCAGCTCGAATTCCATCTGGTCCTGGAGCCTTTCTTAGAAAAGAATAGAAGAGAAAAGAACGAAAGAATAGCCTTTTCATAGAAAAGACTGCTTTCTCCAATTCCATCCTAATGATGAATTTAAGTTCCATTGATATATCTTCGTGGCCGATCTCAATGATTACAGGGTGAATAGGGAAAAGCGCTCGCACAATTACTTTCATCTTTTCTGCGTTGTGTGAGTGACACGGCCTTTGGAGCCGAGCTTTCGCATGACTTTTTCATAGTTCAGGTCCCAAGCATTTCTGTTCACGTTATCCAACAGGTTTTGGCAACGACTGGCCTTGCTGTTGTTGATTGGTCTGCGGGGACATTTTCTAGCTAACATATAAGTTGCTGATCGGAAGCATGCCTTTTCCCCGACCCGAGCTCGCTGTGCCTTTCGTCGTAGTTTGTGACACTCCCTTCGTTTTTTGGCAATTTCGGGCGACCATCAGGTCTCTTAAGGTTTACAATGCTAGGGCTTTTATAGCGACTTGGAAGACCTGCAGGCGGACGCAGTGATTCTCATAGTTGAGTTCGCGACATCTTTGGCCGCAGTTGCTCCGCTTCGCAGCGCAGCTTAAGAAAGCGGTGACCGTGCCACAAGGTGACACAAATTTTTCAGTATCTGCTTTCTCAATATTCCAAAGAGTGCAGAAGACTGAGCGCGTGGTCTTCGGGAAGCACCGTTATGGATCTCTAGCGCTATGTACTGGCGATCGCAGGACGAGCAATCTTTTGTATTAGGCGCTGCGAAGCGAATGTCACATTTCAAAAGGTTCCAACGAAGCCCCATCGACGGAAAGCAGGGGTGCGGCCAGGGTTCAATATGACGAGCCCAATTCTGATTGCCATGTCTAGGTTCGCTTTACAGCACAATCATGACAGTCCCAAGCCTTCGTTAAGTGGGAGGGAAGATGTTGGGAAGATTCCCGTTTGTGTGGAGCAACAACCGAGAGAACGGACGGTAGAAAAGCAAACGGAAACAGGGGTTTCGGGGACGCCCATGAAGGGTTACTGTCGGCCCCACACACGGTGAAAACCCTATCATTGAGCACGGTGAGCATTCACAAGTTGTTCTCAGGAATCCAGGAAGTTTTAACAAAATTGGGCCCTGGGAGTGAAACTAATTTTAGATTTTGGGGCTGGTGGTTGACACCCCGTCTATGGAGTCCCCATGGAATTGGACCTACACGGCTGGTGTTCACGTTAAACACCTTGATATTATGCTGTGTCTAGGATCCGTTTACCTTGACTTTCTGATTGAGGCATACTTCGATAGATTGTAACGTCTGACCAGCACACAGTCCTCTGTATTCGCAACAGCGTCCCCCACAGCATTGACCCTAAGTTGAATGGATGAAAACGATTCATTCAACGTTAGGTCTAATGTAATTCCCGTACACAGAACCAAAACGAAACTATTTCAAACTAAGGTGACTGAAGAAAGATCTTTTGGAAAAGCGAAAAATATTCAGAAGGCGAATTTTGTTTTATACGTTCCGCAATCATATGTTGCGCGCCGCTGAAATGAGCGAGCACGCATAGTCAGTAATGATTATTTGATAAAATAAAAAGATAACGGTACTTTAGCGTTTAATAAACCAAAAGACAATAGAAGTTAGCAATAATACGTGCCAACTAACAACAAGCCAATACAAATGTTCCAGTAATTTCTTGTCGGTCGCAATCAACGATTTGGGTTGGGTTCGCAGGTGGAAATAAACAGCCAAAACTTTCTTTGTTATTGCTTGGGTATGTCGGGCTTTGCTTTCTCGATACTTTCCAGGAAGCGTTTCAGCTGTACGCAGCCAGCTTCAGCTCGTTCTCTTCAGATCGAGCTTTTGGGTACGAGCTGAAGCTGGCTGTATACAAACGAAACGCGTCCTCGACGACAACAACCAAGGCCCGGCGGACTCAAGCAACAACAACAAAATTTTGACCTGCGGCAATGGAAAAACGAGCCAACACTGAGATCTCGGAAGGATGATAGGGGAATTTATCGTTTGTCAGAAACGAGTGAGAGGTTTTGACGGTCTGGCGAGTTTGCCTCTTGTTTTGAGTCATAAATTTGGTTTTGATTCCAATTATCCTTAGGCAAGTTTCTATGATTTAGTTTAGATTGAATTCATTTACTCTTAAGCCCATTTCTATCCTTTGGTTTATAAGGTGTAAACTGCTTTGAACTCTATGAAGATTTGGTGCCCGGACAACTGGTGGCCTATATCCTTGCCAAGTCGTCTGTTCCCTGATTTAGACCGCAGAAATTAATTCACTTCCGATCAAAAGAAAACCTCGGGGACGAGCAATTGGACGATGATAGCGAGTGGCCGCTATGGAGAGTTTTTGGAAGATGCACGATAAAGACTTTCTTTCGAGGACCTTCGAGGATTTGAAGTGAAATGGAGCTTATGCGTTTACTTGCCGGCGGCAAAACCATAACCATTCCGTCATAATCTCGCGCAAAACGGCCAGAAAGAAACGAAAAATGGCGATCAAACCTCGTTTGACAAGAAAACTTGACGCTTGTCAATCACCTCAAATACTTACCGAAATAGCGGCAGCAATTTGCATGTGCAAATCCTTGCCGATTTCCAATTGTGCATACCAATACGACGGACGTGACTTCTTTCGCTGATAGTTGGCCAAATGTTCAATGAGATAATCGAAACTCGTTAAATTGCCGTCAGTTTCTTCGATTATTTGCAGGATGAGATTTTCAGCTTTTTCTTGTTCGACAGGTTTGTCTGGTGTCTGTGTGAATCCTGCAAGGTTTCTGTTTTCTAAACTTTCTTCGCCGTTTTCCAATCGAAAGACAATCGTGTCGCTTCTGTGATTTCCCGAAAAAAAAACAAATTCAGAGTAAATCTGTTAGCAGTAAGGACCCAAACACTCGATACATACATTACAATCAACTGAATCTCCATCCTTTTCAGTTCTTCGACTACGCACGACGTTTCAATACTTTGAGTTCCAACCGAGCAAAGCGACGCAAACAGAACAATTTTCAGAGTTACAAAACGTTTTATTCTGAAACGAAAGGAAATCCCGAGAAGTAATGTTTGAATGAACTTGTAATCAGGCAGGACACAACCTGAACTTACCTCAATTCACTTTTGAACATTTCAATGGCAACGTGTATGGCATCAATCCAATTGGCATCACACATTTCCTCCGATTTACAATTGTTCACCGCCCGAACAACGCTCCAGTTGGGTACGGCCAAATTGAAACCTTCACAAATATTCTCAAATCCATCATTGTTTTCCGCGCAACGATTTTCTGTGATGTCCGTTCCCATAAGGATTAACGCAACTTCATCCTTTTTCGCTTCGAAGATCTAAACGCGATGATTGTAAATGGAAGCAAATCGAATGTATTTCGAATTTGATAAAATTAAGCAATTTACCTTCTTTTGAAGTAGTTTCTTGCAACATTCCTTCTCCTTTTCCAGAAACGTACTCCGACTTCCATCAACCACTCGCGATGAATTCTTTCCCACGTCAAGGATAATAGCAATTGCTTCCTTGAATAAACATAGAATAGAATACTAAATAGCTTGTAATTATATCGAATAAATGGATCTGATTATACTTTATTCTGTGCCATAGTTGCTACGACGCGTCGGAATTGGAATGTTTAAATTCGAGCTGAATAATTTGGCGCAATTTCTAGCAATTTTGAAATATTTTGTTGACAGCTCCAGGAAATCAGGTGACAGTTTGTTGATTTCCATGGGAAATAGCAAAGCTATTAGCTAAGACACTAACCCTGCTCGATGTTCAGTTCAGTGAAAGCTTGTACAGTGCCATAAGAAAGTGCAACTGGTAACGTTTGCTCATGTGAAATGCATGTAAATTACACTTTGAAAGGAAAGTTCTAAGACAACTATGACACTAGTCCTGACAATATTGATAGGCGTCAGAGACCACGCTTACTTTTTTAATTGACACCATTTTATACCAGTCACTAATTAGATCGGGCTGCTGTGGCAGAGAGCAGCGTTTTCGATACTTTCGATACTTGTTATAGTCTTAGTGAATTTGTGGTGATCTCCCACAACGCGCGACAAGAAGTCACGATAATGACGTAGAGACATCAGCGGCAAAGACAACGTCACGAGCTTGACGACCTTTAGCAGTTCACAGACAACCGACCTTTAGCAGTTCACGGACAATAGATCTTCATGCATGTCGCAGCTGAAGCGTCGCAAAAATTGAAAACTTTCGAAGTTCACCTAATTGTATCAGTGATTTCCCGTTATGCATTGATAAAGTGATTATTCAATTGCAACCGGAGTCATGTTTATTTGCTCTCCCGCCGTGAGGTACCACAAATTTGTATGTCTGTGATCTCCATATAGGATGATTTGGTTTTTATATTTTTAAATCTGCTTTTGCAATAAATGCTCCAAATTTTTCAAGGAGCTTGTTAGCAGTTATGAGAATTAAGTCTTTAATATTTTTAAACCAGTGGAAGAGATCGTATTTTATCCTGATCGTTTAAAATCCTGTGCAATGAAGCAAAAGGCTATCTATTTTGTCGGTGTTGTTGCAATATGTTTATTTATCTGAGTTGCTTTCTTTGCTTTGGAAAAGCCAAAGTTTATAGTAGGCTCTGTTGGTCATACGTCTGTCGATAGTCTGAATGTCTTTTAGGGGGATATAACTATTACAAAACCAAGGTTTTGTGCTGACGTTTGTGCTATACCGTTGGTTGGGTGTATATTACTTTTGTGAAATCAAGGTTTACTGCTGTTTTTTTTTTGGGGGGGGGGGGGTGCTCATTTTTTCTCGTATTTTTGTGTGCAATTGTTTTTCAACTTCTGCCTTGATTTGGGCGAACAACTCATCTAGTTCGAAATGCGCTTGAGTAGTTCTGTGACTCATTACGCCTTCTGTGGCTTGTAAGTCAGTTATATAAAGTGGTTTGATCCTGGAGTTCTCGATACCTCTAAGGTTATCTCTGGGTATTTGTTTACTATATCCCAGATATCAAACGTTACTTTCCTTTTTTCTAGAGTTTTATCTAGACTATTAACTGCACTATTTACGTCAGTAAAAATTACCACAGTGTTGTGATCCTTAATATTACTGGTTTTTGAGCTACTAGCATTGCATATAGCTCTACATTGGTTATGGTTACACTATATCTTAAATTAGAATTCTATGTACTATTACTTTTGTTGTCAATAAACCCGATACTAGATTCCAAGATAATTTTTTTTCCCATTTGTGACAAAGATGAAGGTTATATGCTGTATGAGATATTCAGGTTATTTCTTGAAAATTTTTTGGAGCTCAATTTTGTTACAGGTTTTAAGATAAGAGAACTTGTCTGAGTTTGTCGATTTTGTTAGGGAATGGAATGGGTTGACTTTGCTGAAGTGGTGTCTGTACTTGTTTAGTATTTAGTTATAACTGCTTTTGTAGACTATGTCGTAGCCAGAACGTAGCCAGATTGTGATTGAGTATTTGTTTTCCCCACTTCTTTGGCTGTCAACAGCTATTTCTCCTTAGTCGTGAGTTCAGTTGCGATATTGAACACATAAAGGTTTGGTGTGCTGGTATTTTGGCTTTGGATTTTGGCTTTCAGTGCGTCCATGTTGTTAAATAAGCAGGTGCATTCGCAAGTGTGGTTATTCCATATTCTAATTTTGTACGGACCAGCGACTTGGATAGGCTTAAAGCTAGAGAGGGACTGAAAGGGTTGGTTTGCTTATCAAGACATCTTATGATTTTTCCTAAATTGTTCAGAGTGTGAAGATGTTCTTGGTGTGTCCTAAACGTTACGTTTTTAGTGACTATTATTCCTAGTTATTTTATTATTCCAATTGATTTGTGTATTGTTGTGTGTTACTTTGGCATGTGAGTCTCTTTTGCGTTAAAAATTAATTGCTTTAATTTTATCTGGGTTTACTGGTAACATGAGGTTTTCGCCTCATGTTACCAGGGTTTGTTTATGGAGTAGTTTTGGTCAGTTCTCTCGGGAAGAATTAGAGTATCAGCCGCGTGTTGCAAGATAGTTATGCTTATTTCTGATATTGCATGGCAGTTATTGGTATATATGTTGAAAAGTAACGAACTTAGTACATCCTCTTGTGTAATAATTACAAACGGGTAGCTATTGTGTTTGTTTGGTTAAGATGGAGCAATCTTTCCGGTACAGGTTTATGATCCACTGAATGTATATTTTCAGAATGTTTAGGTCAGACAAGATATTGCTCAGAATTTGGAGGTCCACTTTTTCATAAACGTTTAATTCTGATTTCTCATTTTTGAAGAATTATGTTGATGAATGTTGTTGAAGATTTATTTTCTGTGTAGGCGAACGTATGCGTTGGTAAGCGATTTGTCTCCTGTAAGTGTTATTCTATTATATTTTGTGATAAATTTATTAATAAGTTTCATGGGAACGTGGAGTGGAGATATTGGTCTACAGCTGTTTATGGCTGCGAAATTTCTATGTGGGCTAGAAATGGGTAAAATTCTTATGTGTCTTCCAGCTTCAGGAATTATAATTTTGTTGACTGCTTGATTAATTACGTTTATTGTGTTATCTCGGTGTCGTGCAAAAAGAACTCTGATAAATTCATAGTTTACTTTATCTAGTCCAGGGCCGTTGATAGTCCAGGGCCGTGGATTTATTATCTGTGAATTTATGTGTGTGAGGTTGTCTGGGTATCGTTTTTTACATTTTGTGTTTTAATGCTTATTATGTTGCTTATGAATTTGCAGAAACTTTTCATGTTGCCAATATCCCTTATTTCTTCTGATTTCTAATTCCAGAGGATTTATTTGGCTTCTTCTGTTTTTTCCTTCTGGGTTCCCTTGCCTAGTGTGGTACGGACCAGTTGGAAATAGATTTAGATCTGTTATTTTTAGATTCTCATAGTTTTGCTATTTCGTTGGACCACCATTGTTTGGGTGGGTATTCGTGAGTCTTTCACAAATGACCAGGTGAGTTCCTCCGAAAAAAATCCCGTCAATTGAGTTTATTTTAGTCAACGGTTCAGTCAACCAGAGAAATTTTTCCCGAGACTTAGTAAAGTATCCTGATCGATCGGAGCATGTTGTTCTGAAAAATAAGAATTATAGAAATTCGTTCCGTTATAAAACAAGACCATTTTTCGTCTTGAATTTCTACAATTTCGTGATTTCGAAGAGAGGGAAATGTGCGAAAGAACAGAAAACCTGGAACCTGGGCAGCCAGGATGATCAGGAAGTCGGGGAACAGTCGCGATTTTATCAGACGAATAATGCACTATGTTGGTAGTCAAATGGTATCAACTTATTCTTTGAGAGTTCGGTACTTTTAGCCGTCAGCTGGCACATCTTGATTTATGATCTTATACTTCTATGAACTGTCTGTTCAACCCCCAGTGACGTAGTATGAGGTGTGTTGTTATAATAAACACTAATTTACATGTCTAAACGGGAAGTCTGGAAAGTTTGAGCCTAAAAAAAATTTCCTTTTCAATACTTTCTCAGCGTATAGATCATTTTCTTCAGGATATAGTGTTAATGTTGTTCTTTGCCATGTATTTTTAAAAGTAACAATAAAATAGCAACATTACTGTATGAATGAATAAAGCTTTAAGGAGCTCCAAAAAATTGAAAAAACAATTTTACGAAAATTCGTTTTACTGTCAATGAAGAAATTGCAACATTCTTAAATGAATTAATTCATGAATAAAGCTTTTTAGATAATAATAAATTTGTAATACACACATGTCACCCACTTTGAAAATTATTAATAAATTTATTCTATGATTGCGTTTGCTGTGCTTAAGCAAAATTCGCCCCCTTCTTTTTTAATTTTTTTCTGCGATTTTTGCTACCGAAAAATCAAGACATTTGCATCGAATTTTGTGTAAAAACGAATTATGAACTGCAAAACACTTGAAATATTGACAGTAGCATTTGGTGAAACTGCATATTGGAACAAAATTTTCCAAGATGGCCGGAAAGATGCTCTGGACGCCCGAGTACGTCAACAAAAGATGAAATCGTACAAGCAGGGAAGAAAACTGTTCGGAAAACCGTCTAATCTATATAATATAAGTGGCTGTGGCATGTGGTCTGGCATCGTACGTTTTGGGCATGAGATGTGTGTCAGCGAAGTTTGTTCCGAAACTGCTTAATTTTGACAAAAATAGTCGTCACATGTCAGATCAATGATGATTCTGATTTGCTTAAAAGGGTCATGGGCTGTCATGGCTGGTAAAAAATCATGAGTATATGATTATAATATCGAAACCAAAACTCAATCCTCCCTATGGAAGAGCCCAGGTTCACCAAGACGAAAAAAGCACGACAAGTTGGATCAACAACTTGTCGTGCTTTTTGTGTCAATGTCAATGTTTTGCCCACTGTTTTCTTCGATTACCGGGGCGTAGTACATGAGGAGGATATGGATCATCTGACCACATGGTCGTACGATCAATAAAGAGTATTATCTTGAAGTTATACATAGTTTGCGAGAAGCAGTACGAAAAAAACTTCCGGGATAATGGAAGAACAATTCATGGCATTTGCATCACGATAACGCCCCTGCTCACTCACCTTTGCTTGAGAGAGATTTTCGGGCCGACAACAACACCACAATCATGCTTCAGCCGCTTTCACGGGATTTGACCACATGTGTCTTTTTCCTGTTACCAAAACTGATGAGACCTACAAATGGACGGAAATTTGCAACGATTAAGGAGATAAAGACTGCATCGCTGGAAGAACTCAAGGCTAGACCGAAAAGTGCTTATGAGAAATGCTTCAGGATGGGAAAAAGCGTTGGCACAAGTGTACTGTATCTGTATCAACTCGTATAACCGATTACCCATACTAAAATATGTTATGGATTTGGATGGAGGTATTGGAAATTGGCGATAACTCGATTCTCGGCATCGTACAGATAAAAGGACATTAAGTCCGGGAAGAGAGGCAACGAAGCATACTCTACTGGTCAGCTGTCTAAACGGTCTAAACGAAAGTCCACTAAGTTGTTAGCTGATGGCAAACTAGCTCTGCTCGGTAAGGTTTACGATCGTGGATCGGACTACTAGTTGACTTTAATTTGAGTTTTATCACTGAACCAACCACCGACTTGAAACTTGATCGAGCGTTCTCCATATTGTCCGGAAACTAACTACGTTACTCAAAGAACGGATAAAATCAATCTATCATGAAAAAACATTTACCTGATGAGAATTAAAACTACCAAAAACGACAGCATCGCGGACCCCATTTTTCATCGTGAAAAAAAAGGCCGATGAAAGTATGAATGTAGTTTTGGTTCAGTAATTTATTTTACTGCGCCTGATACTGTTTTGTGCTATGACTTTATCGAAAATTTGTTTATCCTATTTGATGACATTTTGAAAGATGATTTATAAGTGATCGCGTCCCTATTTCGGTACGAACTTTTCGCCGTGAATGATCAGATCTCATTATCAGAAGCGACTTGCAGTTAAATTTTTGCTTGTCTCGTCCTGGTGTATCGCTATCTTACCCAAACTTGTTATCTCGCTTGGGTTGTATTGCTGCTCCATTCGCACGTTAAATATCAGCTTACTCCATTGGAATTCGAGTTTTATTAACTAATTGCTTTTACCTTTCCAAGTTTGTTCTAGATGTTTTTTAGTCCAAGTAATCAGTGTATCCTCCAATTTAATCACTTTTTGGCACAGGAGTAGACGGCCTACTCCACACATGACTACACAAAAACTAACCGCTAAACCTTTCCATGTTGATCATAATTTTGTGCTTGTAACCCCTGACCGATAGTTTTCTGCCACTTTCATTAAAAGAGAAACTATTAGCGCATCAAATGCCACCAAAAACGCTCCTTTATGTCCCGTTTGCGAGACGCTGATCCGTTCGGCACACCTGAAAACGATTCAGTTTTCTTAATAAAAGCACTTGCGCCTGCAGTTCTTGCGCCTGAGGCTTTTATGGGTGTTAGCTGACGCTCGGAATAGGCGCATCAAAACTGTTTTTGACCACGAGTATACCACTACGCGCAAGGCTATAATAATTAATTCATTTCACTGCAACTTACAACAACCTAAACCCAATTTTTGGGTTCTCGGGTGACAAACCGGCACGGCTCTATTTCACCCAGACCCTATATGATTCCGTTAAGGCAAATTTCCTGCAATATTTTGTTGGGCCTTCTTATACTCTCATCGCAGCCTATAGTCTCCATGGTATGCATTTAATGAGCTTTTTGTTAAATTTTGATGCTTGTTTATTTATGCAAGTATTGGTCTGTCGTGATGATCCCATAAATTTCCAACAGGATTGGGTTACTATGGGGATGCAGGATGTTCTAGCTGTCGGCGAACTCTTTACAATAACCACCCCTTAACAATTTTGGCTATATATTTATTGTCATTGTCCTGTTGAAAAAAATGATATGCCAATTTCTTTTCGCTACGTTACTGATTTCTTTGCAAAATTTTAAGGTCATCATCCTGCATCTCTACCAGAAAAACAAGCCCTAAGGCTGTAAAATATCCCGAATCAAATAAAAACAGAAATGTTAACGATACCAAGGACCAGTCCGACTAAAACTGCATTCATAATTGTAGGCATTCATAATGTAGGAAGGGAGCAAGTTCTAGGACGGGCGCCTTCAACGTCTAACGGTAAATTGTTGCGAGTGTTAACGTTATATTAACATGTGATTTTTTTTTTTGATTTTTGTGCTTTCAACAGTATCCAGCCAACGTATAGCTTGGATACCAACAGAACTCGTAAAATCATCCAAAAAATAAAACAAATCAAAATATAAATTTATAAACTTAAATGAAATATCCAAAAATTAATGGTTTCAACTTTATACTTACGTGGATGTTACATAGACGGTATGTCAAAGAATTTTGCTGCAAGGAGTTACCGATTTTCCAGAAATTTCTCGCAACACAACTGACACATTGTAGATTGGTGCATTTAGACAGATATAAGGAAAAATATATGACATTTAGTGCGAGCCAAGTATCTCGCATCGCAGTCTTGGGGCATTGTATCTTTGACTTATTTGTCCAATTATTTTCAGTTGATATTCTTGCAAAATCATTTTTCTGATCATATTGTGCACAATTGGAAACAGTAGCTGCCCATTGTCGATTATATTTGTTTTTAATATTGTTTGAGATTGCTAATACATTTGTTACTTTTGAGTATTGCGTTTATAATAGCGATGAACTGTTGGCTGTCATATTTCGGTTGTTTACACTTGTTGCTCAGGATATGTGCCAAATGGCGTTGAGTTTATGGTTTATAAGCTCTTGAAGATTTTTATGTACATTTTAGATGTAATTGGCGGAGAAGTCATTAGCTATAGCGTGAATTTCCAAGGTGCTTATCAACTTTGAGAAAACAGTGACAGTTATAACACAACATTTGTGTTGCGAAGGTTCCAGTTTATGATCGCTATGAAAGATCTCCTGTTAGTTTCCAGTTATCCTTTCTTTTTCTACACCGGAAGCTTCTCTGGTACTCTACATAATACAAATGCCCCATGCGAACGTCTAGATACAAATTTTCAATAATTTCACACTCACACTGCACAATATAATTTTTTTTAATAGTTTTTCATTAGAGATACAGTGAAAGTAAGAACAAACTGAAACGCTTTAATTTTACACAGCATGAATGCATTAGCAGGTGTTATGTCTATTTCCGCGTATCTAATACAAAAACCAAAACACCTGAAACTATCCAATTTCCCCTTTGAAAATTTCTCTCGAACGTTGATTCGTCCACAAGTTGACAACTGTCAGTTATCATCTGCTAGTGCTCAGCTGTCGTGTGTACGTCAGTTTCTGTTCGCGTCCGTCTCGATATCGTGTGGGAATGAATTGCTGTTGAAGTCGAATAAAGTAGTTTGAGTTTGTTGCAATTCTAAGTAAAAGTAGTTTATTTTCGTGTTCATCGCGGACGTAACTCTACAAGCCGTTTGTTACGACAAATCCCAATGTTGGCTCTTTACAATCGTGCGAATTTTCACACCAATCAAGACTTCATTTCGACCTGTAGCGTTGTCAAGTGACTCAACATCAACTCTTTGTATTTCGCGTTCGCGGACCGTTGTTAGGTTCTTGGTACAATTCTAATCAAACGAGTAAATTTTGTCATGATTTGATTCGTCGCAGCGATTCAACCGAACGCAAAAAAAAAAAAATAAAAAATACTTGCAAGCGAGACAGCACGTTGTCCGCCTGACTTGGGTGACAAATCGTGAATCCTTGACGCTCGACATCCACGCCAGGTAGTAAAAGTGTCAGCAGTGACTTCAATTTGCAGAAGGGTGACAGTCACGCGCTCTGTCAACCCGCACCGAATCCACACTCGCCAGTTGAGGGGGGCTCGTTCGTCCAAGTCCTTGGCAAGCAAGTGTTTGACCCGCTGCGGTCGGACGGAAAGTTTGCAGTTGCTTGGCCCTGGAGCGCAAGCCATTTGTTCAATCCACATCAGAATCCCGAGTGGTGGACGCGCGGTGAGCAATGCTTAACGTAGTGCGAGTCGCGGGCATCCTGAAAAAGCTCCACCTGAACGATTTGACAAAGTACTTCATCGGCCGTTTGGTGGCCGTGGAGAGGACGGCACTGGATAGAACGTCGGCAACCGAAGAAGAACTCAATCGAGCGCAACAACAAAGACAACAGCAGAACGATAAGGACTCCTCGCACAGCCAATTGCAGACGGAACGAGCACCATCGGCACGACATTGTTCGGTGTCACGGACCCACCACATCGGCACACAGTCCGCGTCGGCGGGCTTAGTATCGGCCGGGCAAGCGTTTGGCAATTGTTCAAGTCTCGGCGATTTGACGAGCACACGTACCAGCGCCCACGTTCAACATCAACAACAAACGGTAGCGCGCGAGCTCGAAGAAAACATCGAAGTTAGTGACTGTGATCAAGTGATGGAGAGCATGTCGGCAGCGGAAAAGCACAATCAAACTCAGGCGGAGGCCCTAAAGGCCGCAGCAGCTGTTGCAGCAGCCGCGTCAGCCTCAACTTCGTCTTCCAGCAACGATTCCTGCCCGGGCGCATCCAGCTCAGCTGACATCATCAAGTTCCTGGAGCTTGTGGGCAGTTTGAAGGTAGGTCTTTGCAATCATTTTCTTTTCGTCCGTTCATCAATTCCATATTTAACCAAACACCAACCACCATCAGCCACATCACATTCCCACTGCCTCATATTTTTAGCTCAGTGCTAACGGGCTATACTATACGCTAAATGTTTCGCTGATTTACTTATTTGCAAGCCAAGAGCTTGCGTTACATAAGCAGACGTTACGTATATCCCGTGCTCGTTGCTCATTCGCGATAATACATGGCCGTTGAGTGAATCTTGTGGTCTTGTGCTATCCGCAGCTCCCTCCAACCAGCCCAGCTGATGCTCGCGAAGGAACCCTGACATTGGCTGCAATCTATCAACGTTGTGCTGTTGACTCACTTAATTATTGCATCAGACGATTAAGTCTGTATGAGCATCCCAGATGCCCTCCCACTGCATCAATCATAAACAGAAAAAGGGCAAACGCAACAAGGTCAGGCGTGGTGGACGAAAACCGAAAGTCGGATACGACCGATATCGACGTAAGAGAGTAATTTGGTCAGCTGATTCCGTTTCGAAATGAAAAAGATATTTTGGTCTCGCTTCATTGTCGAACACCTCGAAAATTGACACTGAGCAAGCGCAAAGCCTCTGCAGAGATTTGTTAAATGTGCTGGGGAGCTGTTCGAATGACACACAATATGGTGTTGGCGGAGCCTTGCACGAGGACGAAACAGTTGTTCTATAAACATTGATTACGTACGTGACGACAACGAGCACGAGTTGCACTTGACGCGACTATAAATATCGAGCGTTGGTTGTGTTTCGAATGTTCACCAAAAACGTGAACTTATTGGGCGATTTGGGTCCTTTAATACTTGCAAATATGAGCGTAGCGATACTTTTGATTCAAACTCTTTCAATCCCCGGAAAAGTGTGGTTTGGATATAGTGATCTGCAGAAATACCCCCTTCGAATGTCAATTTATTTCGGGAACATTCTTATCCTGATTCAATAATGACGTATAGAAAACTCTTCAGCCCCTGCAGAACCTACACTTGGTTAGATCTCTAGAGACCTTACTGCTATCCGGACCGTTTGACACAGATATACAGCATCAGTCCTCGCTATCCTGGCGCCCAACTATGCTTCCTAGCGTCACCGTCTACGTCAGCAACCAACCATTTTGTCTTCGTGATTTCTCCTAATGACGTATGTATTATATAAAAAAATCCTTTGATAAAAACTCCTCATCTGACGCATTGAATCTCTGTCATAAGATTTCTTAGAACGTACGTCATCGTATCCTTCGAACCCCATCATGCAGTCTACAATATATATTTTCATCAGACAGAGCCTTGTCCTTGCAACCCGTGCCAATTTGACCTTAACTAGTTCCTTGACGGCGCGCTCTAAATTCCTGCACAGTTTGAAGGTCTCTAAAGTTTGCATTGGTCTCGATTTTTTTTTATTTAATTTTGAAAATTTTGTTGATGTTAGGAATAAAGTCCGATAACTAATACTAATGGTGAACTAACAACAAAAAAAAAAACTCTGAACGAATGAAAAATCCGCAAAAAGTCAATAGTCCAAAATTACGACATTAAAAGTAGAAACATTTCCGATTGCGAAAATGATTCGCAAAAATTTCCAATTTCCCACAAATAATTCCAAGCCATGAATAAATGCGAGCCGGTTGCGTTGCTGCGTTTGCAAAAACTCAAATTTATGATTATTTCCTATTGCTAAGATTCAGGATAATGACATTTTCCAAACAAGTTCAGCCTGTTCGTTAAACACCAAGAGATTAACGATTGATCCTAGAGGTGTTTTGTAATTAAAGATTCCGAAAAGCGTTTCACCGTGGCGCTTATTTCTATAAATTTCAATGAAAATGAAATGTATGTCATGGATTGTTGAATTTTTCTTCTCAACACTACATCCCTTCTCGGGCCTTCACTTCCAGCAACAAGCGCATCAAACGGTCTGGGTCCGTTCACCGCGTCCTCAAATTTTCAAATCCGAACAGCGACGAACTGTCTTCATCTACAGAGTCAGATCAGCGTTTCTTCGGTTTCTCCACTGATCTCCGCCCTTCAGTTCTCCCAGCGAATACCTTTTCGGTTATCCGTTTCTCCTCCACGATTTACATGACCATAAATTTAAAAGACCCATTGCAGCTTCCGCAGTTTTACAACTATTGAAACGGTCGACTTGTCTAAAAATATCATACAGCTCATGGTTGTATTGAATTCGCTATTGGTCCCTGGCTAGCTTCGCTTCAATTATCCGCCTCTCAGGACCTGTCGCTCATAAGTTATATCATTCAAATTGTCCAAAATATTTAAAAAGTCAAAAAAAAAAACATCGAAAATGGTGTTTTTGAACGCTGCAAACTTCAAAAAAGTCGTCCTCAATCACGGTTGCGTGGATCGTTTTGGTTGCAACAAGGCAAACTTCAGACACCATCAAATAGAAATGTTAAAAATGAAAGGAACTATAACACAGATCTGATTCAAATCAGCCAAAAGAAACCAAAAAGTCGGAAAAATCGAGATCGCTTTGTTCCTAACGATGCAAACTTAAGACACCTTCGGACAGAGACGTCTGAAATTTGGCACGTTGCAAACGCAACGCTGGCATATTTTCCACTATTTACTTTTAATAGATAATGAAACTGATTTGAAAACCTAGTAGAGTGCAAAAACATTCAAAAATGCAAATAAAATTAACAAAATTTCACGTCAAATTATCCAGAAAACATTCAAAAAATGAAATAATTGGAGACCGTTGCGTTTGACACTATGCAATCTCCGGACTCTTTCTCGCACATGGTTTTCTCATGTCATTTGCTGAGGAATGACATTGGGTACGTTTCGAATTTATTGCGCCGTACTGTCAAATTTGTCAATTATTCAACAATCAAATGCCCCTGAAAGGCTGCGAACGTTTGTAAATCAATTGACGAAAGATTGGAGATCTAGGGAAGCTGATCAAGCGTAGTCCGATGCATTGCAGCCAAATTTTTTGTTTTTAGGGCTGTAATGTGGGCTCTCGCATTGTGAGGCATTAAAGCAACGTTTAAATTGCTAGAAACAATTAAAAAAAATTAGATTTCAATTAGCAAAAAAATGTTAAAAAAACACATTTTCTTGAGATACCTAGAAATCGGTTCGTAAAACTCTTTTAGACTCCTGAAGAACCTGCAGACGTAACCTTTTCCGCTGTATATTGTGACTTTTCTATTGATGATCCTGATTCCTCCTTTCCTCTTCATTTCATACTTGCCTGCAATCTTCCTTCTGTTCACACTAGCAGAGGAATTCTTGCAACTTAAAAGTGCCATTAGGCGTAGAATGCAGAGGCCTAGTCCCAAGTTATGTGTCAAACAGTTTTAGGAGTGTTAATGCCAGTGGGAGTCCCACACTTTAGTAGTAAATAACCTTCACCACCCTACTCAACAACAAGAAATAGTATGCCCCTGAAAAGAGGGTCCTGGTAAGACATCAAGTCCTTCATCTTGGAAGCCAGTACTAAGTGTCTGCTTTTCTATTTTAATTCTCGCACTTTTGCGTTCTAGAAAAGTGTCATCAACCTTGCTGAGATTCGTTTAAATTTGACATGTTTGTCCTTGTTGATGGTTTGTAGACTTTCATCCTAATTTTTGCTACAATTGGCGCTACTTTCTCTCATTCTCCCGGTAAAGCTGGATGTCCTCGGTGATTGACTTTGCCACTTTCTAATGCCATCCTTTCAACTGGGGACACCAGGCTTTCACCAGGATATGATTCAATCGCGAATATCAACTGACTTCATCCTTTCCTATGCTGAAACCTTTATTATAATGCGTTACGCAACTGAAAGGTATACGTCTTCTTCACTCATTTTAAGGAAAACTAAGGAACCGGTCTGGCCCGTCGGCTTAACTCAGTGTCAACTAGACGAGATCCGACGCACGGTGTACCTTCTTATTTGTTTCTTATCCCTTTTGCATTGGTAGACGAGGATAAAAACGCACTCATTAGGGGTGATTGCATTTCACAATTATTTGTGAAGTGAACACAGTGAAAGTGTGAACACAGCTCGCCGGACAGATTATCCCGTAAAAATAAGAAACAGTCGTCTACGCTAACCTCCTATCCAAGGGGTTCGACCGTCATGATTATATACTTGTC
Organism: Stratiomys singularior; assembly: GCA_954870665.1. Taxonomy (NCBI): domain Eukaryota; kingdom Metazoa; phylum Arthropoda; class Insecta; order Diptera; family Stratiomyidae; genus Stratiomys; species Stratiomys singularior. Next base: position 99,069,865 of record OX940879.1, read on the forward strand.
CTGACATCCTCACAATCTTCGGAATTAAAAGTCAGGTTCCTCATCTGCCATTTTGTAAAAAAAAGCAACATAGAATCGCCACTTAGAAAGAAAGAGAGAGAGAGAGGGGGAGAGAAGGGCAGTAGGATGAGGGGTGATGTCCTTAAGATCTATAATTGATGCTACTTATCTCGCAGGAGGAAATACGTACGCTTGGACAAAGGGAGGCTACTTTATTGGAACTCAATGACTTCACACGCGATATTAAATTGCAAAATAAGTTGGGCTGTGATCGTAGGATCCGGTTAGACCGTTGCAAAGAGGTGCATGCATCACGCCACAGTGGTTTGACACGCACTCCTGTCGCACTCCTGTCACCATATCCTCACAGTATTCGGAATCACAAAGTCTCAACCCAGACCGCGACTTTGCTGTCATTACAAATGATTACTGACTACAATTGTCATGATCTGCGTGGGTGGGGGGGGAGGAGGGGAAGGGTTAGGACTGAGTTGTCAGACCAGACCAGTAGAGGGATGATTTATATTTAGATGAAAAATATTTGCGCTGAGATTGTAGGACCCGATTATACCGTTGCAAACGGTATTGTGCACTACGCCAGCTCCCTAAATAAGCCCCCAAGCTTGAACACAGTTTAGCCCGACAAGCTATACCAGCCAAATGATTGCAGACACTAACTGTGATCAGGGAGAATGCCCGTATGTTCAAATTTTGGTTCTAATTAAGGCTTCTTGGTTGTTAACAGCAAGTTTACAAAAAGGAACTCTGTTTTTTTTAACTGTTCGTGTTTTTGTCTCAAGATATTCGTACAATGTCATACTACACAACCTTACAACACAACCTACACAACCTAAAGTCATTACTCTTTCAGACGTTTGCATCGTTTCAAACGCAACGGTCTCCAATTATTTCACTTTTTGGATAATTTCACATAAAATTTTGATGAATTTTATTCGTATCACACTCTACTAGGTGTCCGTTTCAGTTTATCACCTGCGAAAAGGAAATAGTGAAAAAATTTGACAGTTTTGACAGTGACAAACTTCAGACACGTAATCTGCAAGGATGTCAGCTGTCATCCGTATTATACTTCCGCGTTGTCTAAAATACTTGGTAAAACTAAGATTGACTCTCTCGTCAGTCTATTTTGACAGCGACTCGAAAAATAAATCGATATATTCCAAAGACTTTCAGCTCTGTTCTGGTCATAAACGGCAGCCATAGTGTTCGAAGATTCATTAAGACATTTATCCAGAAACACAAAACAATTTGAACTTTGTTCAGGGAACGCGAGCTGACATTTAAAGAAAAGGACTTTACTTAGAAGTTACCTGAACAATTCTTTCCAGTTTCTTTTTAGTTTGGTCTAAATGAAGCATTCACAAGGAACAAGGTTATGTGTGTAGACGGCACTGAAGTGTTTCAGTGTTTACCCCAAACATCTGAAGCATGGTTTGACACAAACTTCTCAGGAACACGGGGAACATCAATTTCCCAATGAAAATCTCGTAACAAGATCTTAGTGATATCGCACACTTTTTAAGCGAGCTCCCTAATTCCCAAACGTCGATTTGCCCGCCCTAGGATGTTGACTTTGTCAACATGTCCAGACGCTTTTCCGCGTTAGCTGACGTGGGAGTGCTAAGTTTGACATTTTGCTTCTTGTCTCACTCTTTGATTGCCACTTTGCGTGGTCAAGAATTAGCTTCTACGCCTGAGTTGCTTAGCTACGGAAATGTTTACCAAACTCTTTCATCTAAACCAAATGCTGAAAGCTTTTTCGCGGTTCATCTACACCAGCGGTTGAAAATGACAGCTTACTGTCATCCTCGCTTGTCCAGGACTTTTATATGGTTGCAAAGTGGTGGTTATCCCTGATGCACTATTAAGATGATTCTCTCGCCCATTGCGTCCATCGTGCAGCATAACCGTACATACGCCAATTTTCCGAAATAGAGGTTTCCTTTAATTATCCTGCAGGACTGAAGACTAACGTCACGCATTGACACGTGCAGACAGTTTGATTGGAACTGCGCTCGAACTTTGTCATTGAACCAGAGGTAGCTCAATCAATCGGCAGAGTGGGGCCAAGTCATACATTCAAGGATAAAAAAGTGAGGTTCGAACTCTGGGCCTACTGTAGACAAGGCAAGTGCTCTACCTTGTCCTTCACTATTTCCAAGTCAATAGTAAATAAAACATATTGTTAGTTGTCAAAAGTATGAAAAGTCGATTAAATATGATTGATTTCTTAGCTCTGAATGTTTTCTGCGGAAAAACAAATCAAACTAAGTGTTTTCAAAAACGTTTCTGCTCGTGCAAACGCTGACAGTCATGCAGTTGATTTTTTAAGTTTAAAAATCAGCGAAAATTCTGCAAAGAAAATATTTTGAATGTTTTCACGTTTAAAAATACAAATACCACAAGAAAACTGCAATGTTCACATGTTATGACCATCATGCATGAACTATTTATTTATGTTTCGTTTTCGCTTTTTTTTGCGTTTGCGCCAATTTACACGTGCTTGGTTTTGAAAATTTTCAATGTTAACATCTGTCAAGAACACAACCAGCCAATTGAGCGGGTTGATGAGTACGTAATACATTTTTGGCGCAGAAATTTTCGATGAACACAAAACTATAATGAAGAAGCATTTCCTCTCGCAAGATTGCTTACGAAATTTTCTCAGAAGCTTCACTATAGACGCAACATATACATATGCAATTTCTTCGTTACATATAATTGCACATATGCACAATTGCACAAGCGTTGAAATCTAATTAAATAAATATTTTTATGGTCCATAAACGCCAAATGTTTGAATATTTCTTGCGAGTCTTTTAACTTTTGGAACTAGCAAGTTCATTGCCAAATGTAAAATAATTATTTTAATTTAAAAATAGACGTTGAGGCTTAATTAAGATGACTTGTATAAAGTGGCAATTCGGTAAAATTCACTGGTGGAGTTAAGAATAGATTGGTGAGGAATTACATTATACTTTATGTTAGTTTTATGGAAAGTTCGTCAATAAAATCAATTTACAACAATTTAATTATGGATAGTCAAAAACAGTAAACTAAATATAGAATTTCTGAAGTTTGCATCGTTAGAAAAACAACGGTGTCAAATTTTTTGAACCTTTGATTTTTTTCCATTTTGATCCTTTGATGAAAAAAGGGGCCGAATCCCGGCGAAACCCAGCCCAAAATCCGGTCTAAACACTGACTCGATGTTTGTTCACTTTTTTCCCATGGGCATTCCCTGAGCCGCAATTACGGCAATTTTGACGGTGAGCGAAGTCATCGAGGTTAAGATGAGCTTCACGGTTTAAGGTTCTTGGTGCAAAATGAGCAAGCTCTTTCCGATTTTAGAGAATTCATTTCGAACATCCTTGCATGCTTTTCCTGTTTATGCATGGACTTTCATCACGACGAGTTCCTTGCAATCCAGCAGTATTTCATATTATCATGGCGTAATTTTGACAGCTCATACCATGGCGATTCTAATTTTGACATTGACTAATTGTTGCAAGTAAAAATGAATTTTAATGTAATTTTTGTAAAATCTACTCATGACTTTTTGATATCACAAGGTTGGATACTCGTGTTGTTCCATTTTTAACCAACCCTTTAACTGTCAGCTGTCACACTCTTTATTGTGGTTGTCAACACCGATTGCACAAATGGCGGCAAACGGCGGCAAATTCAAATCTTGCGTGAATTGTGGAACACACTGAAATTTAGTGACGTAGTTGATGTAAAATTTCAATCCTGGTTTTTGATATCACCAGATTGGATACTCGTGGTGGGCAATGACGTAAATCCATTCTTTCGTCTCTGTGCTAAAACAGTAATAAAAATCGAATAGATCTAATTGAGCATATCCTTACAATTTTCCGTTCAATCAGCTGAAAATAAAATGCACTTTGCGATCAAATATCAAGTCATAGTCAAATAGACCGTATCAATTTTATTTTATTAAGATAATTAATCATAATTAATGGGGCTGTCGCCGACGATGATTAAACAATGTGTGACTTGCAAAAAAAGGAAAACAACAACGACAAAAAAAAACATCACATGTTTGGACAGTTGCTTAATTTCAGATACATTACGATTAACATTGTATCTAATTTGAAATTGCTGTGGAGGCTATGGATTAGCTGAGACGGTAATTTGATAATGGGTCGTTGTTTGACGCGTGTAAATATTTAAAAACAAAATAAAATTGCAGTTGAATGATTTCATGTCGCAATGAAGAAACGATTGTTATTTGGGCTGGGTAGTTCGACTAGAGTCACGTGCTTACCTCTAAAATCTTTGACAAACAAAACTTTCATTGTTTGCTTTCTTGTCTGCTTGCTGTCGCACAAAAGTAGATAAATCCAATCTATTCCAAGATATCATGACTAGATAGTGTGATAGACGATTGCAGAAGTTAATCGCTAAATACCATTTTGATCAACATGGTTTAGCAGACTCGGTTTAGAAGCGCTTGTTGCCCAGGCACTCGTTAATTTAGTTAAGTTTTTTTGTTGAATCGCAAGAATTTGCAGGAATCTACAAAGTCAACGTTCCTGAGAATTTCGAAATCTCGTTGTCAGTTAAAATTTATTCTTCTAATTGCCAAACCCTCCTCAGCTCCCAGCTGTGTTAGCTATGGATTACCAGAATTTTGGTAGGTTCTCTTGACATATTCTATCATGTCTTATAGGCACGGTTCATTCTCCTCTACTTGACACGTGTCATTTTGCAATTTTTGTTATTAAAGTGCTCACGGTTTATATTTAAACAACTGAATAATTTGAGTGCAATATGTGTGAGTATGATAATGCCACGCGAGTTGGAACTGATCAATCTTGATCTTCTTGGAATTTTATTTGATGATCACGCGTCAAAGATAAACTGAACAAATTGATAATATCAATATCAAAAGAACATTTAGCGCATGCTAATTAAATTTATTGGAATAGATGGAAAATATTGACTGTACAGAGTAAATATTTGGGGGGTATTCTACGAACCCCTTGCGTTTGACGATTTTTCTTCTTTAGTCTAACAAAGCAGTAGCTCGAACTGGTTTCAGTAGGTTCATTTTTTGCAAGGAATCTTAGATTTGCCGGATGGAACGAGTGCATAGTCTAGGATATTGCTAAGTAAGATAAACAGTCTAAATTCTCTATAAAGAAGTGATTTTTAGCCCATCAAAATACGCTATGACGTTTAGTTTTACGACTGCCTTTTTTAGAGAATCGTCCTTCAATCCTTGTTCCCGAAAGTTTATGTCAAATCTTGAACAGAAACTAGTCACTAGGCGTCATGTCTGCACTGTACTGTAATTGGTTAATGTCATCAAACACAGTTTCTCGCCGTGTTTTCACCAACCATACATTGTCAACCGATTGTGTACTTGGAAACGTTCTATATTGCAGCGTTCGTTATAAGATAAGCCAGTTTAGTTTATTCAAGATGTCATGCAGTTGAACCAACAGCATCAGCACGAACTGTCACCAAACATAATTTCGTCCTGGATGCTATTGTTGTTTAAATAACCACAATACGTTGGTAATGTCAAACAGAATGTGAACACAACAATCTGTCAAACAAAAGTGATCGTTCAGTGGATTGTTAACGTCAGCGTGGAAAGTGGAACGAACGTGTGGAATGTGTGCGGAGTGGAACTCCATGAATTGATGTTGTGCGCGTGTGTGTAAAATATGAATTGAAAGTATTCAAGCAGTTAAAGATGAAAGTTTAAAAAAACCTCCTTAGAACTTGAATTAAAAAACTCTTTCGAGTAGAGTTCTAAGGACTTTTTCTTCTCTTTTTTTCAATTCTTTTCTCTTTTTTCTTAAAACTATCTTAATGTATATCATACCATTAGTTCAATCGAAATGTTTCTCTTAGCGGAGAAAATGTAAGCTCTGAAGCGACTATTTGACTGCTTTTCTTGTTGCTGATCAGTCAATATACCCTGCTGGTATCATTTGAAAACCGTCAATAGTTTTGATCCTCGTATGTCACTCGGGATCATCTAGTGAAGCTTGCCCTGCTCATAATATTGACACAAGCAGCGAAGTTCTAAACACAGCCACAAAAATTTAAGCGTATAATATTATGCTTCTGTAAACGGTTTGACTGAATATTTTTCAGGTGTCTCCAAAGCCTTACTGTTCGGTTTTCCTAGATCATTTTATTTCCTAATATGGTTGTTGCGTAGATATCTGAAGTTTGAATTGTGTCAAACTACACAGTCTTGAAACACTTGATTTTTCAAATTATTTTAGGTGATTCGACCAAAACTTTTATAAATTTACTTCGAACTCCTAAATTTTTAATCCGCGTCTATTTTTTCATTTAAGTTCAATCATAAACGAAAATCTAACGTCAAAGGTGCGAAACCATGTACATATCTAAATTTTAAACATTTATTTTTTGAAGTTTGCCTGAAGTTTGTCTGAAGTTTTCATCGCTGCAAACGCAACGCTATTGATTTTTTTCGCATTTTGTGAATTTTTTCAATGACAGGACCGAATTGAAAACCTAATTGAGTGCTAGCCTGTCAAACTTAGGGAAAGCGTTCACAAAAATTTCGATTTAACTTTCAAAAAAAAAAAAAATCATTGCATAAAATTCGAGATCGTTGCGTTTACAACGACACATTTATTACAGACACCTTTATTTTGTTAATTTTTTCCTGGATTTTTTTGCTTAATTTTCTTGGAATTAGATGCGTCTTTTTTTGGGATTTTCAATGCGTCGTTTAATATAATCGTGCCAATCGTTTTACAAAAACATAAAGTCCAAATTTTCAGCAGACTGTGTATGTTTGTTCCACCAGTTCTTTGAACGTTTTTGCAGATTGTACCAACAACTTTTTGATAACGTCTTACTTGTATTTTGTTAAATGCAGCGATAGCTCCAGCGTAAGGTTCGATCCCAATTATTACCTTCTTCAAATAGTAGAGCAAGAAATAAATTTTAAGGCTGCATTTTTTAATTTTTGTGGCCTTACATATAATTGGTACAATATGCTTGATTCAAAATATCGTCCATCGTTACCTCCAACCTTTGCCCTTCTTTCTCGCAGCCTATCGGTCCCACATTCAAAAAATCGTGGTCTTCAATGGGTATTCCGGAATTCGCCTTCGCAGGGCTGCAGAGCTAGTTTCACCAAATGCACACTCTTGTCATGAATAGTTCAATTTGACCGTTGATGTTAATGAGTACGAGGGTCACTCGCCGATTTTCTACGCTTTGGTTTATAGAAGTCGAACAACGGGTTGGATTAGTTCTTTGCACGTCAAAGGCGTCGCACGACATCTTGTGGATTGACTACATACTAAATAAATCTTTTCTGGCTTTACCATAACACTTACTTACACTCAGCAAGTAGTTTCAAACCGTCTCAAATTCATACGTTGAGTAAGCACAAAACACTTAAAACGCTTCGAATAAGCTCCCGACCAAACGTTCTCAACCGAGCTCAGTGCTATTTTATTTGAATATATAAATTTCCTCCTATTTCCTGGTATCGCAAGAATACCCCTTCCCAAAGCTTGAACGTAAAATCCCAATGCAAATATAAATCGTCTATCTCTTTCTACGATAAGTCGCCCGAGAGTGTTTACGCTTTGCCTGCGGATTTGATATGCCTTGCTGGCTGACACGTTCGTTGGATTTCAGTTCAGTTCATCACAACTCTTTTGAACGATGGCTGTGTAAACTTTTGTGAATTACTTTCTTATATTTTTTTTTATTTTTTCTTTAAATTTTCTCCCATATTTTTATTGTTCTATATTATATTTATATTTTTTTCCGTGCCCTTTTTACTATTTATTGTTATAGGTTATATTTCTACCGAGTTAATTGAAAACTCGTTTCAATCATGACCGCGCAAACTATCGTAAAGTATTTTTTAGATATTATTTTATTATTTTTTAAAAGTATTTTTACAATTTTTAAAATTTTTTTTCATCTTAAATTTTTTTTATTTGTTTAATTTATTACTTTTAGTTTTTATTTTTAAATTTTTCGATGAATTCATTAAAATTCCTGCGGATTGATGGTATGAAAATAAATTAAAAATGATTCGCTTGGCAGAAAGCTGATTAAATTATGAATTCTCAAGCTCAGTCGGTCAGAATCTGATCATCAGCTTATGCAATGAATTATTTAATCAAATATTGAACCCAATTAATCAAAAACAAAAAACAATATTTATTCACACTTTAATATACAACAATCTTCGTGCAAAATATGAGTATTATCAATTTCCTCCTACCGTGTAAGTTGGACCCAGAGTTCATTATCATCCTTATCGCAATGCCACCATAAATTTGTTTGTAACAAATAGTATAATAATTGTTTTAATTGAATGCTTAATTTGATTAAAACAAATTAAACGGCGCAGCGAGAGATGTTAAAAAATAAAAAAACACCAATTTTTTGTGGACAAAATGAAATTTCCATGTTTTGCTGATCTCATTTTTCATAAGTTAACAATAAAATTTCAATGATCCCGAAAATTGTTAATGCTATCTTCCGAGGTGTTTGTATGATGGATTCAGTAAAGTTTTTTTTTGGGTTTGATGAAGTTCCTCGCGTGAATTAAACTTCAAAACAAATAATGTAATGATAGCGCAATCGTATAGTAAATATTAGCAGCCTCCATCAACATTTTTTTGGGTTCCAGTGTAATATTCGCTTATTTGTTTCTAAATATGTTTGTCTTTGAAAAATTTGAATTCAATAAAATATTGATTAATTCTTTGAATTAACTAAAAAACAGCCTGAATATTTTCGATAAAGCTTACTGTTACCTATAATATATCCTTGGGAGTTCAAATACAGTCAATCAAAAAAGTTTGCGTACATGATTTAACAAGGTAGAAAATTCGAGTGAAAATACCTCTAAAACCATCATCCTTAACATAACTACAAAATAAAAAGTAAATTGCACCGTTTTTGGAAATAGAAAGCAAATCAGCAATATCGTGTGTGGATTGTTAAACACGGTGATAAAAGTGTGATTGAAAGTGATGCTTTCTGACTTTTGTCTTTTTGTGATGCTTTTCTGACTTTTGTTCTGACTTTGGACTGTAATAAAAAGTTGGTAGCGTGCTAATAATGAAAATAAACATAATTTGTGCAAATTTTACTCGAATTATAAAAAAAAACTTTAAAAGGAAAAAAATCGAGACCGTTGCATTTCTAACGACATCTTACGTCAATTTCTAACGAGTCTGAAATTTGCTCAAGATATGTCTTGCGTCGCATGATTTTCTGCGCTACCTACTACTCCTACGAAACAATCAATACTGTATGTTGTTTTTGGTTTAGCCGTCCTTCTCAAATTTTATCAGTTTTCAACTTGATGATCACTGGCGCTATAGCCGCAATTTTTGGCATCAATTTTCAACTCGTTGTGATTTTTTTTGGTTTAGTGCATCTTGGCTATGCGAAAGTCGACTTTGACGATGTTTCTAGGCTGAAAATGAACACGTACAGTCGGAATGCATCCTGAAAGCGTATAAAGCAAGGCCCGGAGGATCGAAACATCAACATATAATTATAGGAATATGAAAGTATTCAACGTACGGCTTAAAGATTTTCGAAAGAGAAATTACACAAATGTTTGGTTATTCCTGTCGAAACAGCAATCGAAGAATCAAGGATCCATTTGGAACAAGCGTCGTCCTAATACTTACGTTCAGAAATCGTCAATTTATCCTTTGATAAATTTTTTGGGCTCGCTTATTCTCCTTCTCGTCGCGATCTGTTTTGGTTCTCCAGACATATGTCCAAGACATACTTGCTATTTAGACATTTTGCAAAATTTTAGAACACGTTATTTTGCACGAAAGGACACTCAAGGATACAAAGAAGGAACCATCTTAAAATTTAGCGGAAACATAAATAGTTGAAAATAATAAGTAGATTGACTGCACCATGCTTACAAGTGTGTTGGATTTTCCTCCAAGTTGAAGAGATTTTTTTTGGGTTAATCCCTTGTTGTTTATCCCTTGAATATTCACGAGAAAAGACTGAAGGCTACTATTGTATCCTTTACGGCTCACAATTGGGGTGTGTTCCTTGAAGTTTTCGTTTTTTCGGGTTCAAATCGTGGGTACGTTTTCGAAAATGTTGTGCCTTAAATACAGCAGTGACAGGATATGCTTATTCGCCGGTAACAACGTGAGCATCTAGAGAGATTCAAAACGACAATCGTGGTCTAGACCAACAATGCCAACTTTATCTTTCGAAAGTCTCAAAAATATTCAATGTATTACATTGAAAGTCTACCAAATATTAACATGGTCTGTTTTACATGGTCTTGAAAATTTTTCGGTCTGACAATGAAAAAACTATATTTTTTGGAGCAAAAACCATTTTTTTCTTTGCAATAAATCTTATGACCATCTCAATGCAATAAATCTTATGATCTTCGAACATTTCAATGTCTGTCTTTCTAGATCCTTTTCAGATCTAGTGATTCGCATCAAGTCCCTCAAAATGGTCGTTTCTTCTTACTCGACCTCCTCATTTAGAAAAAAATCTCTTGCAAGCGAACCAATTTTTAAAGGGGGGAACAGGAAATAGTTGCTGGGGGTCAAGTTAGGCGAATATGCTAATAGTTCAACCACTTCCAAACGTAATTCCTGCAATTTATCGATAGTATCGCAAGCGAAATAAGCTGAAGGGTTGTCCTGGTGAAACAAGATTCTTTTTCTTGCTAAATGAATAGGAATATCTGCTGTGTATTAAAAATACTGGACCTATCACTGAACCTTTCGACATACCCGATGCAACAGGTTGCTATGATAATTTTTCCTTCCTAAACTGGGACATAGAAATTCCTGTTACAGGAGAAGCGAAAGGCAATTCTAACTGCTTTATCGGAGTGCCCTTGTAGGATTAATTTCTACATTAGATCAACATGCATCATGATCATTTTTTCTTGGTCGCGGGCAGAGTTTGCGATTGAAACGCTTCTAGAACTAAAGTTTGACACGACATGTTCAGAAAGGCGAGAAATTGGAATGTGTCGTGCTTAGCCTTATTCTATGATATTCTATGAATAGAAATATTTATTGTGTTTAAAAAAATAATGGACCTATCACTGAACCTTGCCGCACAACCGATGCAATAGTTTGTTATAGTAATTTTTCTCTCCTGAACGGAGACATAGAAATTCAAGTTACAGAAGTGACTAAAGTCAATTCTAATCGCTTCATCGGCAAAACCTTTGTTGTATTAATTCACAGATGGGATCATTATGTCAAATAGCATCGTAGGTTTTGTCTAGATCGCGGGCACGGGCTGCTTTTGGAATTTTCCTAGAACTAAAGTTTGACCAAATAGACGCCCCGGAATCAATCGTTCTTGCTCACAAGATCTCGCTAACATCTTGAGCCATCGTTTTTCAAAGATTCTTGTGCTGTTGAAAATATTTATTTTCATGCTACATGAGGTCGTTTAGACTTGATTTAGTTGTCCAATGGATCTTATAATGTACAGTTGTTTGTTTTTTGATTTTTTCGACATTTTGAAGATGTTCAATGAAGATTATACCATGGACATCCGAAAGGAATACTGGTGAGAACCTTGTAAGCTGGTTTTTGGGTCTTTTTTCGCTTCCTACGTCTTTCGCAATAGGCAATAAGCATTCCGACCTTTGTTAATTGCTTCAATTAACAAAGCAATTGTCCTAATAATTGCTTTGTTCAATTGTTAGGACGACCTTGAGCGACGGGTTCTGAGGTGGATCACGCGGTCAATGGACCGGGGCAGTTGGAGGTGTATGTTGCAGGAATCAAAGGACTGAGATCATCAAGAAAAAAGTGTTTCATCCAAACACATAATTCACTTTTTTCCTATGCATACAGAAATTCATAGGTAGCGTCACTTCGAAGACTGTAACTTGAAAACGAGTAAATCAAATGCCATGAAATTTTGACAGGATCTATGTTATGATTGTTACTCTACAAAGAGCAATTTAGGGACAGTAGTATGAAGTCCCTGTGATTCGACGCCAAGTTGACAATTACAACGTTTGTTAATTGAAGTAAATCATGTGTATCCAAAAGTTTTTTCGGGTTTACTCAGAGATGGCGCCAGCGAAAATTTGCGCTTTAATTTGACACAATTTCAACCGTCTGACATTTGGCTACAAACGCTCAAGTTGAGTCCGCCGAAACTAGTTTTATCATGTTGATCAATTATGTTGAATTTTGTGCCTGAAAAAGAGCAATTTTTCTTGTTTAATCATAAGAAAAAGGCTGTTGAAATACATCGTTTGCTAGTAAAAACATATAGTGGACACCATGTTTCTTGTAGGTGGTATATGGTGGTGGAATATGGTGGACACGCTCCATCAATTAGGACACGTGAAAAATGGTTTCGACAATTCAGAAGTGGTAATTTCAATGTGAAAGACAGTCAGTGCTTTGACAGAACACAAAAATGTGAAGAGGGGGAATAGCAGGAGGTTTTTGATGGAGTGACCCAACTCAAAATCAACGGGAATTAGCAGAAGCACTAAATGTGTCATAGGAAACGATCAGCAGACGTCTACGAGCAATGGGTGAAATTAATAAATGCGGTAAATTGGTCCTACACGATTTGAATGAACGTAAACTGGAAAATTGCAAGGTTACTTGCGGAATGCTGCTTCGGCGCCACGAAAAGAAATCATTTTTGTATTCTATTGTGACGGATGATAAACAATGAATTTATTTTGAAACCGGTAGCGAAATAAATTGGGGCGTTCGCTTGGTGATGCTGGTCATTCAACAGCAACGTCAAATCGTTCGGCAAGAAGACCATGCTTTGTGTCTGGTGGTCTCTCAAAGTCAACAAAGGATAAATTTACACAGCGCATTAATCGAAAAACGACCGGAATTGGCCAGAAGACATAGCAAAGTGATTTTGTTACACGATAACGCGCTGTCAGCAAGATCATAGTGAATTCGCTTGGATGGGACATTCCTCTGCACCCGCCAAACTTCCCAGACTTTGTGCCATCTGACTATCACCTCTTCCCTTCCATGGGGCACGCGCTCGCAGAACAGCACTTCAGAGATTTCGAAAAAGCTGAAAAATGGTCCAACGAATGGTTTGGCGCAAATGACGAGCAGATTTTATTGCATGGTTTTCATAAATTATCTAAAATATGGGCGAAATGTGTTGAAGCCGATGTACAGTGTTTTGAATGAGAAATTATGTGTTTTTGTTTTGTACTTATGCAGTTACCTGGTACAGAAAGGATTAAAGCGTTTGCTGATTCGTTCGAGTTCGGATGAACAGTGCCCAACAAATTGGCATCTACAAGTACTGTCACGGTCGAAATCGGACGCGTAAGACTGTGGCGCTATTAGCACAAGAATTTTGAGTTTGGTGCCCCATATCTTTGTCAAAAAACTATTGTTAATGGTGCAGAAAAATTATTCTTCCTTCATATCGTTTTCATACATTCTCTGAAATGTCACTTGCATATTTGCTACTCAAACCATCCTTTGCACCCCAGATTAACCCAGACATTAGTCGAAAAAATCTTGAATTTCGCTCATTCTTACAGCACATCAAGCGTACAGGATGGGTGATGCGCAACGTAAAAGACTGCGAATCGATTTCAGGACATATGTATCGTATGGGTATGATGACGTATCTCCTCGACGGCAAGAATGGCCTGGATCGAACCAAATGTTTGGAATTGGCAATGGTACATGATTTGGCCGAGTGTGTGGTCGGTGATATCACACCGTTTTGTGGTGTTTCGCGTGAAGAGAAAAAAATGCGAGAACTTAAGGCGATGGAGGATATTTGTAAGCTGATCGAACCCTTTGGCCGAAAGATTCTGGAACTCTTTCGAGTAAGTTGCAAAGTAGTGTTCCGTGTATACGAGTGTTAATTGTTGTTTTTTTTTTTATTTTTTACCTCCTGCAGGAATACGAAAATGCTGAAAGTCCTGAATCGAAATTCGTGAAAGACTTGGATCGTTTAGATATGGTCCTGCAAGCGTTCGAGTATGAGAAACGTGATAATTGTGTGATGAAACATCAGGAATTCTTCGATTCAACCGATGGCAAATTTGAGCATCCGTTTGTGCGGCAGTTGATCGATGAAATTAATACACAACGGCGTGCGTTGGCTGTTGAAAAGCAAACAAACTTGCTGAATGGTAGTGCTGTAACCAATGGATTTACCAATGGTCATCATGTGAATGGCGATATCACAGACAACGGTGAAACTAATGGTCACCATGAAGATATCTCAGGTGCGAAGAAGGCGTCAACGAGTTGATACTAATGCCAATATTAACACTTAGGATGCACATTTTATTTAACATAATTTTTCGGTTTTTTCTCTCGCGATAGTTCAAACGTTTCAACACAATATTATTCTCATCGATCATTTCAAAAGGTAGAGTTCGTGCCGTGTCATTGTTTATAGATGACCGGACTGTTAGTTTCATCCTGGTTCTCTTTTGATTTATCTCAGAAACGTCATTTATTTATGCTTACAAGTAAATAGATTAATAAAGACAAATTATGTTATTATATGGCTATAGTAGAACGTAACATTCACTGAGGGTACACTGTTTTTGGGCCAATCGTAATCCAGCAGTGATTATTGCCTGGTTAAGTTTCTAAAATTTATGTTCTACCACAAACAAGAACTCGCACATCTCTTCTACTCACAGCTACGCTCAATTCTACAATTTAACACATAAATAAACACAGAAAACAATTTATTTTTATTATTTTCTTAAACTTTCAACTAGTTTTAGCCTCAATCTTTTAAGACTAGTTAATTTATTAGTGAGATGCAACTAACTTGGGTCGTTGTACGGGTATATAAAGTCATCTTTGTTGGTGTACATTTTATTTAACCCAACAAAATTATTTATTGTATTCTAATGTAACAAATTTAGTGAACGTATAAGAACATTTTCAACAAATTTAAACTTAGTTTTTCCCTTTTTGTTTTGTTTTCTTTTGAAAGATTTGAATTTACATATTTAGCTAAAGGTATTACTTGTTGGAAGTATTTCAATTAGATTAGTACTAATTATCAATTGTCTAATGGAAATGTTTAAAAGGAATTTCATATTGTAACAATTTGTAAATGCAATTGTCAAATGATTTCTATGTAGAATTGCATTTACAAGTTGAAATCGGATTTTGTATAGAGCAGACAGAATGATGAAAATATGAAAAATGGCAACAAATATATATTTTTTTTTGTTTAGTTAGGACAAAAGAAATTCTTTGTTTTCGGTTTTTGTATGCATGGAAGGAAAGTGGAAAAGAAAAATCTGAAATATATACCTATCAAAAAGAGCTTTTGTTTGATTTTTCACTTCGTTTTGAAGAATATTTATGAGTTCTTTTTTATTTGATTGTAAGTTACGACATCAAAGAATTTCCAAAACGAACTAGATGTTGCAGCATGTGCACACCTTTTCGTAGTCGTATCCTTCTCGAATTATGTTACCTTTCAGATGTCGATCATGAGTATCAACGTGAGCCTAGAGCGGGCGTAAACGAAAAGTAAAACTGACGTCCCTACACAATGTCACTTTTGCTAGGACAACAGGATGTGGCTCTGATAAAACAAGCACAGAAAGAATCAATAGCAACAAGCCTGCATAATCCTCCGCCTAAAGAAACCCACCTGTGAACTTCTACCCACTTGCAAACTTTTAAAAAAATGCAGCCCTTAAAACCACAAACCCCAAAGCGAAGATGGCTCGAAAGAGCCGTGACGTGTCCTTACAGCGCTCGAGGCGAGCTCCGTCGAAATAACAAGACCAAAAATCAACCTCATTCATTATCGTACTTCTCAAAATCACGTTGAAAAACAGCAAATAAGAACATTTCACGTAAACATCCCGAAAAAAATATTCATTAACACTAAACGCTTATGAATAAAATAAACAATCGTTAAGCTTTCAATTTCTACTTTATTTTTCTTGACTACTCCAAAAGATTTTCAAATTTTCACAACATCCACAACTACTATAACAACAAACAACAAAACAACACAATTAGAATAGCCCGGGAAATATTTCGTTTTCATTAACATTCATGTAAAGATCAGCCATCAAAATCGAATAGACAAAATTTTGGCAGGGAGCTTTTGTGTTAGCTTGCCGTTAAAAATAGTTTGCATTTGTTGGTTTGTTTTTTGGCTAGGATGATTCTGCGTTCGAAGAAAAACGAACCATTGTATTGAGTATAGCATCGAATGCGCGTGAATATTTGTTCAATATATTTCCCTTGTCCCCGTCGAAAATCGCCAACGGAAAATACCCCTTGAAAAATCATCATGGGAGGACGAGAGAAAATGGGAGGGAAGAAAAAGCATGTGACTTGGTGAAAAGTGTTTTTTCTTTGGATTTAATGAATTTGTTGTTATTTTCTCTATTTTGCTACTACTTGAAGACTACTTGAAGGTAGTCCGAATTGAGATCTGCTGTTGTTACAAGTGGGGGACGGGGAGGGGGATGGCAAGGTTTATGGTGTTGCATGGGGTATGAATTGATGACGCCGTTCAAGAAATGTGAATGGATTTTTTGAAGGATAACTTGAGCTTGTTGCACGCGCAATTCTTCTGCGAGACTAACACACAGCGTGCGAGAATGCTTAGAATTTTCATTGAAATAACAATAGAAATGTCATGAAGCGAGGACACTTTTACAAGAAGAGGCAAACAACGGACCGGGCATTCTCGACTTCGTTTCGAATTGCAGGTTTGAATTGCACCAATCGTAGATATGAACGTTAAAATGTTGTGTTTATTGGCGATTTTTCGACAAGAATGCGAAATTTGCAGAAGGTCCTGCCTTGATTTTGGTTAAGTTCTTACAGCGAATCTCGAAAAGATCCGGACAGGCAAGAAATTTTCTTTCAGGATTGCAGTTATATCAGCAGAACTCAGAGATCTGAACTGTAAGAATAAGTAATTAAAATAATAAGTATCATGAAATGCTTGAAGAATTTCGCCCGTTGAAAGTTTCTGCATCCTTGAATATTTTCTATATCCGCTCGTATGAATGCCCACAATGACTATTCTAGAATCTTCACGACACGATTTGATTCTCCTGCGAGAAAGCTGCTCAAGCTTTGTCTCTTAATCAAGTTTTTTGTTGTTTCGACGGCGCTTTTGTGCAAAGATTACAGTAGAGTTCAGTACAAGCTCGCTGTACTTGTCGCTCCAACTATATGGTTTTGTCCATTGCTGTCTTGGAACATGTCAGCCAAGTTAATACAACAAAGGTTATGATGGGTCTGAACCGTGCTTTATAGACAATGGATTTAGCTTTGATGAATACGTCCTACTTGTTTGTGGAGTAGAAAAAGAAAGAACGCGAGATAATGTAATGTAGTCTCTATTGGTGCTGTTTCGATGGTGAGGACTAAATCCGATTGTTTCAATAAAAGTCACTCCTAGATACTTTAGATCGGGGGAAAGACAGTGGTGGTTTGTTCTATTTTTAAAGCGACTTTCTTGCGCTTTTGCTCAATGGTTGTGTGTATTTTGAGCACTGTTAAATAGGGTTTCCTGGGCATTCATTTATACCCCATTTTACGAAGAATTTTTGGTAGGGGCACAATATAATTTCCAATTGATTTGATGACTTAAACAGGATTAATTTGTGAAACATCCGTATATTGGGTAATTTTGGTGTTTTCCTGCGTTGAATTAACTCTATTCTTTGCTGATTATCTGTTGTGTATACGTCAAACAGTACTGGATCTATGATTGAACCTTGCGGCTGACCAGATGTAACTGTTTGTTAAAGTAATTTTCAATCCCCAAATGGAGACATAGAAATTACAGACAAAAGGCAATTCTAACATTTTTATCAAATAGTCCTTTTTGGATTAATTCAAAGACTAAACTAAACCAACTAAACAACATCAAAAGTTTTTTTTCCCAGGTTGCAGGCACATCCTGTTGTTGATACGTTTCTATAGCTAAATTTTAAGGCAATTCCAACGGCTTTTTCGATGAACCTTTGTTCGATTAATTTATAGACTACACCATCATCTCAAACGCTATCCAAAACTTTTCCCAGGTTGCGGGCAGGGAACGTTTCTAGAACTAAAGTTGGTGTCGTGTCGTGCTTAGGCTTAAATCCATACAGACGCCCCGAGTCAATTGCTCACGGGATCTCGCTAACATCTGGAGCCATTTTCAAAATCTTTTTCAAAGATTTCTCCAAGTTGTAAAACAAGGATACGGGCCAGAAGTTTGAAGCAGAGAAGTCTTTGCCAAAGATGTGTATTAGGATGATTTTTGCAATTTTCCTTTAATTAGGAAAGTACCCATTGTTTATGGAATTGTTGCATATTATAATTAGGAGGTTAATAACTTTAGATTGAAGGTGCTAAAGTCCTACATTGGGTATATCGTCGGACCTTGAAGACATTTAAGTGTTCAGAGTTTGAATAAGATGAGGCAACCGTTCTGAGTACCGATGAGCAATGATTTGTTTCGTGGGTAGACTGAAAGGGTTGTTCGCGGAGAACACAGTGAAAGATTAGGGATCGTCTTGCTTGTATTTCAAGACTGTGTTCAGAACAGTTATGAAGTGTGCAGAGTTGGGGACTGGTGTCTGAGCGTTTGATTGGCATCTGAAGTTTTTTATTGCGAAAATATCAGCCTTTTTGCAACTTGCTCTTCGTTAACAATGACCTAATCCATAGGACGATTGAATTTCCCAGCGAGAATTTTGATTTATTTAAACATTTCGGGGCCTGTTCTCTTGCTTTGTAAGCGTTTGATAAGTTGTTTGTTATGAAAGTCTCAGGACCATTCTCGCATCCCTGTGCGGAGATAGTTAATCCATGAAAGAATGTTTTTTAAGTGGGATTCGTCCTGTTTCTATACCTATTATATTCTCTGTTCATTTTTTCAGACTATAGTTTTGGCTCCGTACTTATTTTCATATAATGAATTCTTTTCAATCGACTTTTACCGTGATGCTAGCCTTATAATGTTTCCAAGGAGTACATTGTGCTATATTTAGATGGATGAACAATTTTGACGTGGATTTGTTCTAGTCATATTTTTCTTTATTTGTTGTAAGAGTTTAGATCACGCACTTATGTCCTTGTGTGTACAATAATTTATCATGTCTGAGATTCCCCCTTCCAGCATTGTTTTTGGTACATTGAATGGAAATTTACACATCACTGCATGACGATAGTCAACTTGCGTAAATAATAAAGAAGGACGCTTAATAAATAATAAACCAGTACGCTTACGCATACCGTAAGCAATCACAGCACTAATACTCTTGGACGACTTTTCTTAGACAGAGATAGAAGTAGCAAGTAGCACAAAGCTGATTCGTTAGCAGTCGACGTTTTGACCCTTAATAGAATATTGGTCGACAGAGGGAGACTTACGTGGACATGAAGAAGATTCTGATATATCTTACCAAGCCTCATATCTTACCAAAAAGCTTAGGCCACTTATCACGTTTCTCAACCCTCCTGATTCAGTCGCATTTCAGTCCTTGAAGTATCCTTGTTGTCACGTACTAACCCTGGAATTGGGAAATTGTGGCGTACTTTTTATATATATTTTATGAAAGAGAGAAGAATAGTGCTTGCCAAAAATTCCTTTTTTGTAAGCGATGTACCAAACAATCTCGTGATCTCGTTGGTGAGAGTGATGAGAATCATTCACATAGATTAATGATGATGTTCAGTTCGACCGATAAATGGAATTTTGCATAAGGTTCGAGTACTGCGAATTAATTAATGCATTTAGATCGTCCTTTGCAATCGAGGTAGCGAGTCTCTCTTCGAACAATAATCCTTTAATTTTTTCTACTGGGAAACAAGTCAATTCTCAGCTCTTAAGGCTTTCTTTTGCCTAAAGCTAAGGCAACTCATTTAAAATCTACTGAAACAGCAATCCTTTATTGAATGCCATATGAATTTACCACCCCCTCATATCTACAGGACCTTTAGCATGACCGCTAAATCGAACCCATGAAACCAGCGCGTGTATAAATGTAAATGATTTCAGAAAAATGAGACTGACATTTTCTGCCAAAAGGGAATAATCGCAGGCAAAGTCGATATCATTCCATAGATTAACCTTATCTTGCTGTGTTTCCTTTGAGAATTCGGACAACCAAGGAAACAGGAACAAACCGAAGACCATTATAATGCGTTATCTATGCCGAACTTATGCCTCGCCGCCAAGCAACATGGATTTTCAACTGTGCTTTCATATCATTTTCTACCTCTTTCCAAGTGGCTTCTGTCAAAAAATGAAGCAGCGTAGTGATCTCTGCAGTGAAATCGGACTGCACTTTCTATAGAAATGGTAAAAACGGTTGACGAATGAAGTCGGGTGGCACAATATGCTCTGGCAGTGCTGACACTGACAAAAGTTATACTGGAGCATTTGGAGGCGTAGGGGGTGGAGTGATTTCTTTTCCAGCACTTCATTCCTGCTGGAGAAGAGAGTCCCAAAATTTGAAGGAGAAACACGAGGCCTTGTCCCTAGTAATGTGTCAAGTGGTTCCAGGTTAGGTTCTCAGGTTGACAAGGGAGGTGTTAAGTGGATAGTTCAGAAGCATTAGGCATCTAGGGACCTCCCTTCAGGCTACTCCCTACCAAGAAACAAAAAGTGGTTCCTGCCAATATCCCTTCAAAATAGGCTGAAAGTTGCTCAGGGAAAGTAAAACATCTCCTTCCTTAATTCTGGCAATGAAGGAAATGCAAGAAAAGACGGCACATGTTACTTATAAATTATACAGACTATAACATGAACCTTTTTTGGCGAATGACTAGAATGAACATCAATTTCAGAAGTTTTGGTAGATCAATTTTTCCATTTTCACTTACAACTTATAAGTGATTTATACCCTTGCTAAGCTAACTCAGCGAAGACTCATGGGTGCGGAAGTTCTGATCAATTTTGTCGAATACCTCGAAAGTAAATTTACTATTTATTGGACGCGTGTTCGAAACCAGCTTGAGCTCTTTCCACCTTTCTTTGTAAATATTAGAGTGAACATATTTTAAGCGGCACAAGGCTTCTGAAGTACCAATAACGGTTTCTTTTGTCAATCTAGACGATTCTTTGACACGATACGACCAAATAGGCATCTTTTCATCAACACCCTATGGCATCATGAACCCATATTTCGGTTCTGGTAGGAAGGACGGTAAGGAGTAGAAATTCAACCTTCATCAGCGACTAAAGTCGTCAATTTTGAGACTTCATCTCTACTGTTAATACGAGCAGAACCAAAGATTTAAAATGGCAAAATTAAATAAGGTTTTTTTTGACATTCCTGAAATGACTTATAATTAATCTAGTGCTAGCGAATATATTGTTTATCCTCTGCAAGGTTTACTCAAATATGAACGAGCTTTTTACTTCTGAGGGTTTGACATCTGTACTTGGATGTGGACTCAAGTAGCTGTAGCTCAAGCCAAAAGCTTGGCGGATGTCATAAGTCCTTAAAATTAGAGGAAGACAATTTCATTCTTTGGTTTCCATCCAAAATTGTCCAAGGCCACCTTCGATTTCGAAATTTTTTTAACGAGGTCGAATTCCCTTCTGCTCGCCCAAAACCAGATACTGCTTTTCAAAATAACGTTTGTAGCTTATCTGACGGTGCCAGACGATTCTTGCACATTTTCAAAGAGAGCGACCTTTTTCTTTAACGCAAGCTTGCAACTACATTCCCAATTCGAAAGTTACAAGATCGAAGTGGAGGAAAAGACGAGCCAAAAATATGAACAGCTGAAACATGGTTATCAGCCCCTTTCCGGCTATCAACAGTGTTTTGAGACTCTCAGAAAGTTATAGGTATATAATTTTTGAGCCCCATAAAGGCAGCCTGCTAATGGGATCTTGATGACCAGGTCAGTAAGGTCCCAGTACTAATCTCACCTCATACTGTTCATCAAAAAAACCGCAGTCTATTAGATCCCTCCTACTTCTGCAATACGATGAAAGACCACATATTATAGGCGCAACAACCCAAAACTTGGCTTAAATGGATTGGAAGACGCTTGGTTTTCCTTCTTGCAACCTCGACTTGTCATTATGTGGTCTATAGGTGCTCAGACTCCTAAAAACGGCAGTTGGAGAGGAGCGCTAAGCAAACAACCAACAGGTAGAATAGTTTTTGTGAAGTTCATTGGATACTCGACTGATGAGTTATCCTTCAAAAATGGCATGGAAAACTATTTGCTCGATGGGGAATATTCATTATGAACGAGGGCAACTGTGTAAGAAAATTGTTATAAAATTTCGTTTCTTCTGGTGTTAGAGAATTTACTAACGGAAGACGATCATGTTTATAAGAATGACTCTCGTATTTCGTAAATATCCTTGTAACACTGTTGATAATTATTTTTCCGGACCGAACAAAACATTTCCTTGACAGACATCGTGCTTAAAATTGATAAATTGTTTGATTTATGTTGTTCATTTGATTTCTCATTAACGATGATCTCGTCAAACCAATTTAAAGACGAAGAAGCGAAGAGATTTCAGCGGTAAACCTTATATATGCACACTATTTTGTTCACCTAGTTGTAAGCCCTTAGGTAAGGTTTCATTTGAGGTTGTTTGTTGTGTTTGCAAGACCAAGTTAGACAGTTGAACCACGAACAGACACGGATGTATCTGTTCTGTTCATTTGAGTTGTTTTGGCTCAAATCCTCGATAAATTGCATATTAGGTTATAATTTCCTTCAGCACTAGCTTAGTGTATGCTAACGCTCTATAGAAAATTTGGATGATTACAGATATTTTAGTACCTCATGAACGTGATCCTTCTGTGGTTTCCAATAAAAACTTTTTTACTGGAGGTAAAAAAGGTTATTTTGAGGTCTTCAGTGAAACTTTTAGCCGCCAATACAATTTATTTTTATGTGTTTTTCCATCCATTTTTTTGCAGTTGTCAGGTACCAGTGCTTTTTCTTTACTTTTACGTTAGAAAACTGAAGTAATCTGTCCTTTTTGGATCCTTTTTACCTTGCTTCTTTTGTCTTAAGTTTTTATTTGCATCTTAGATCCTCCAGATAGCGATTAATTTGTAAGAGATTTTTTTAAGCAGCTTTTCAAATGAATCTGAAATGTTTTTGCAGGTTTTCTGATTGGATCGTAATGCACCACCAGGTTCAATTCTTGGGCCTATGCTACTTATTATTACCTAAATAGGTGACGAAAATTACGCACACGAGGCAGTCATTCAGATAATTTAGTTTGTTCGTTTTTGCGGGTTAGCTGATTGGATAGTAATGTATCATCAGGTTCTATCCTCGGGCATATTCTATTTATTATTGCCTTAATAGATGACAAACATTACACACGAGGAAATCATTCAGATAATTTAATTTGTGTATAACATTCTGATTGCGGATGATGATCGCTAATACATTAACACAAACTTAGAGCTATGCTTTGTTTTGAAAAGGACGATGTTATTTAATAGGTCTAAATAGGTCTAATAGGATCTTCACTATTTACATCTATCTCAAATCGGCAAGCAATAAATCAACAAGCGGTGGGTTGTTACTTACACGGCACATGTATGTGTCTACATCGAATTTCTGGTTCCTTTCTTGATATTTCCAATCAATTTTTTCCACCATCATGTCGACGCCTGGTTACATCCTTGCTTTTCCAGAACCACATTTTCAATTAATCTCTTTACATCCTTTGGACGATTGCAACACCAATCGTGTTGTAATTAACTACTGCGGTGATAAGGGTTCGATTATTTGCTTGTAAGGACATCTGCTACGTACAGCAGTGGACCTAATTTTGCCACCACATCTACTGAAGTATTCACGGTCACTAAACAAAGAACTGTCAATATATTAGCACAAGCGCATATTTTTTTATTGCTATAAAATGATTGTTTTCATAGGTACAAAAGAAGCCGAAAAAATTTATTATCCTTAAATGATAAAAACTTATCACCAAAAATATACGAATCTAAACAGTAAATAAGACATAGGAACTATAATATTGCTTTTGATCGTTAGTTTTTCACTGCTTGAATGCCTTCCGGATGAAATTCCAGTAGAAAGTTCTGTTTGAAAAGATAATTGAATTGATTAGTACTTAGGTTCGTTACTTATAGTAGGGATGCGGGTCTTACGAATTAAATTTTCAATAATATTGTCATTGAGCTTGTCAGTTGCTGGTGAGACTTGAACAGGAGGTGATTGAATTTTTCCTGGAAAACAAAATGAAAATGTAAAGTTCTCAATCCTAGAGCTTAGAATAATAAAGTTGATAGTGCGATACATACTGAACACAGTAATAACTTTCTCCGACTGTCCCAAGGAATTTTTCGCGATACATTTGTACTCTCCGAAGTCCTTGCTCTGTGTCGGACGTATTGTAAGTCGCATGACAATTTTGAAAATATTTTCCAGCGTAACCGATTCATATGTACCACCTTGAATGAACTCTTTGTCACGCAGCCAATAATTGACCGAATTAGGATGTGACTCGGTCACACATTCCAGAACAATTTTCTGTCCCGGACTCACATAAATTTCTTCGTGTCGCGTTCGAATATTTGGTGGAACTGAAAGGTTAAATTAATTACTAAATAATTAAAACGATTTATTCATAGATCAATTACAGTTGACGACAAGTAAGACACGTTTGCTAACAGTGGGCGGGATCCCATTCGAGGCGATACATAAATAGGCTCCCATATGATGTCGATTCACATTGCGTAAGGATAGGTTTTGACTCTCAATAGAGAAAACTTCCTTGCCGCCCACCGACAAAATCGGTTTTTCCTTCTCGCGTCGCCACGTGATAACTGGAGGCGGAAGACCAGAGGCTGAGCATGTTAGAGTGGCGTTGTGTCCTTCATCGACGACAATATCGCGACTTGTTTCAAAGTCCAGGATATCTGGCGGAACTAGTAACGAAAGTTGATAATGCTTTCAAATGTTTTTAATGAAGATGACATGATGATGGCACTTACCCACTACATCCAAATATCCCATTTGACTCTTCATTGGATCTGTGTTGATTTGGCACATATACCAACCCCGGTCGGATTCCCGCACCTCACGTATCCTTAATTGCCAAATGCGATGCTCCGTGTGACTAATACCGATTCGTTGATTTTTCGTGATGACATGATTTTGTATTGTTAGTATCGTCTGGGTGTCAACACGTAACCACGCAACCTATGAAAGGAAGAATACCATAAAGGGCCATAAGCAAAGCGAGAACGTTAACGATAAAAATAATCCAACGTGTAGGACGAAATCGTCTTAGAAAGTCTATAAAAAGGATTGTGTTTCCTAATAGTAAACCTGCCATCATTGTACATTTCAGCAGAGGGTGAACCAATAATTTTGTTAAATACACCTTTTAAGAATACACATTAGAATGCGCTTCTATTTGATTTGACCAGAGCCGCGTGTGAATAGGCTTCAGGTGCAGGATGAGGTTGAAATTATTCAGGACGAAATTATTCATTCATGTAAAAAATGAATGGTCTTTAGTTTAGTTGCGTGGCAATAATATGTCCTCTACAACTGCTGAAGGTATTGTGGTAGGGTGGGGTGGTAGCCGTTGGGGAAGTCATTAGAGATTGTACTGGAAGGGTATCGTGTTAGCATAAGTCAAATTGTTATTGTTTTTGTTGTTAATTTAAATAATTGTTTTATTAAGAAACGCGAATTCGACTGGAAGATGTGCAAGTATGTGCAGAAATTCTTACGGATTCCTTATTGTATTAAAAAGGAGAATTTATCAATTAAGACATTTTTTTCAAGGCTAATGAGTCTATGACAGAAATAAATTGTGTCACAATAAAGTCACAATCCTTCGAGCTATTGGTATCATATATTGCTCCTGATTAATGGTGTAAAAGAATAAAACTCAAAAAAAAAAAACAGTTCCCAGCTCTTGTTTGTATGATTCGAAGCATCCAAGGGCATCGTTTTGTAAAAAGGACTGTTCGTTGCTAGCTTCTACGGTTTATTAGCTGTTTGGTTACAGAAACTTATTCCATCTCGGATTCCCAAGAAGCATATGAGAACATCCCAAATGGAAAGGATCATCATTGGAGCCCGTAGAGTTTCATTCCAACTAGATGACTTACTAACAGAAAGGATACTAACCTTCAATCTACGTTTTTGAAATAGCAGCAAAAAAATACTGCCTAGTGTTCGTTACTGAAGTTAATTTGGTGCCAGAAAATTACAGAGCAAGAGAAAAATCATCTCCCTACAAATATTGCAAAATATCCTTTATGCAGTATCCTTTTTGGCTGAGTTCCTTTGGTCGAGTTCATACACTACCAGTAGTGTTACTGTGTCTATTCTCCTCTGAGCGTCAATTTCCCTACGGGTCTAAAGGTTATGATAGCCAAGCTACAAGCTTTGATAGCAGCCTGAATTTCTGTATGAATGGCAGAGATGGCGGTATATCTCAAGTGCCTTGTATAGCCAGCAAAGCTACTGCGACAAGTAGGGATCAATAGGGTTTCCAAATGTTTGTGTGCTGAATGAATGTACTGGAAAAAAACCTCTTCTATAGTTTCGTAATGCTTTCTCAGACCATCGATAAAACTTTTTGTATCGATGACCTCCAACGTTTTGAGCTCCTCCGCCCAGGATAGAGAGCTCATGGGAATGTCCTACCTAATGTTCACTTTATGGTTCCTAATGTTTCTCGCCACCATAATCATTTCACTTGGTAAGCAATCTCGGTAAGTGCTACGGCTGGATAACTTGGCTAGCTAGCATCTGGAATCCATAAGTCTGATTGCACTTTACAACGTGATGTTTTCCATATAAAAGTCAATGGAAAGGACATTTTTTGTGCTTAGTACGTGAAAGCATTTACGCAATCTCCTCCGTTGCTCACGTGTAGCTGGATCACCCACTAAACAACTGCCCTAACAACCTGATAACCTAGCCTGAAAACATTTTACTTTAGGTCAAGTCTCGCTTTGCTGTGTCATCAAGTACCATTTAGAGATCTTTACTTTGGTGGAAAGTCAGAGAAGAAGAGAGTTTGCTTGCCAAGTGATCCCCCAATTCCGATGCTCTCGGCTGCTGCAAATCCATTTTATCAGAACTCTTGAACATAAAATCCCATGTGGTTCCATTTATCAACAGAGTAAAGCATCACTACGAGCAAACTTTCCGTGGTGAGTTTTTCCTGTTGTAGATGTCCTGTCGCAGCCTGTCAAATTTTGCATGCAAAATATGTTTTGCAAGCGTCGTTCTCTTCTCCGAGTTAAAAATTTTCACCCATGTCCCTTGATAACCTGGGTCAGGCAGAATCAGTCTCATCATGTACATGTTTAAGCCACGGTCTGGGATTCGGAATGAGCTGCGCAGTCCAGTTTTCCTTCGTGAAATTCACTCAAAACTGCTGGCAATCGTGAGTGAGCGATGTCGCTCCTTGCGAGCAATTGTCTGCCTCGAATCCTTGTATCAATGCAGGAAAATGGCGGAATGCTCCCTACTAAGGAAGGCGATCGGTATCACGTCTAAAATGACTGAGTCAGAGACTGCCCGATATGATGATCCCCAATGCTCTTCTTCTCTGTATCTGTGCTGAGCGCGTTTGGTACATCCCCTTACTGAGATGCAGAAGACATTGAAAAAATCATTAGGTTTAAAATCCGCTTTCAATTAAGGGCAACATACCCGTCACTCGTAAAGGTACAGCGCTCTGTATTTAAGAAAGGTTTTTTGTTATCTAGCCCTTGCCTGGAATAAGCCATCAAATTGATAACTAATACGTAAGGAGTGGACCTAATACTGCAGTCTATATTGTGAAGAATTAGATCTTATCTTCTATCAAATGTTTGGGTGCACACACAGGAAGCAACTCTCCTTTTTTGAAGCTATTATAATGATGCAGTAGATTACTACAGAACTTGGGTCACAAAGGACATCCACCTTGGTCATCTTCCTTGGAACGAGTGGCATTGACTTCTTCTGAATTTGTCTTCTTCACGAGAAGGTTATCAAGTTGAAATTACGCTCGACTTTCTTCAATTATTTTCTTCAAAAGTACCTATTACAGCTAAGTGGACTGACACCCAGACCCTGAAAACACAAGATTCCATTGTCATTAGCTAAACTTAAACCAAAGATCAGTTGTACTAAGGGTGAGTACTCTCATTACAACACCATGCGGATTTTCGCATCCTTAACGCGATTTTCTGTATTTTAAATCCATAAATGTATTTAAATCCACGTAAAGTTAGAATGTATTATAAAATACCATTGGCACTGAAGGATAAAGATAGATGAAGATCATTAACCTGAGAAAGAATAAAAAAGAAGTTTTGGGTTTCATTGATTGAAGGTATAGTTTCCATTTCCCCTAGGGCGAACCCTTTTAGTCCATGTACTTGCCATCTTTGGGCCGTATTCCATTGCTGATCATGAAGAAAACCTGTTCGGCACGAAAATTGACAGGTCGCCGGCATATGCTACCTCCTATTCTTCCCCCTCTTGTAATATCTACAGGATATTTGCTATCTCAATTATCCAAAGAAGGGCAGAAACCACAACTCCGTGATGAGTGGCCCAACGTTTAGATCTCGCTAAGAGCCTACTTACCAAATCCAACTGGGTGGTTCTAACGAATAAGTTTAGTATTGAGTCTAACCAAGGATGCAGATGACTCTCCACTTTCACATGGATGAGAGGCTCGTGGGTGGCTTCAGTATAAATGTTATTGAAGGCCTTTCTATGTCTTGGAAACTAGGAACTTTGTTTTATTTCTCGTGAATGGCACTACCAACCATCTCGTGAATGGCAATATCCCTGAGCTTTTGATGCACATGATGAGATTTGCATAACGACATTCTACCTAGAATCTTTCACCGATGAATGTCTAAAACACACTCAAGCATTCAAAAGGTGTGAGAATGCTAGGATTGAAGCCATTTTGCAACTCATAGCTTTGTCTCTTCGCCTATATTGGGTAATTACAACCCAAACGCGTCTCCAGGATATGGTTATTTAATTCTTTCGCAAAAAAACTCTGAATATTCCAAAACCCATCCAAGGATCTTTTACAACATGCCTGGAAGATTTTGTCTAGGTCAAAGGACTTCAACGGTGAAAAGCAGTCAACAGAAAATGAAACTGGTTGTTTCCTAACTGGTGGACCTATTTCATGATCCTTGAGCAAAGGTACGACATCCTTTGCGAGCCTGAAAATTGGATTTCATTCAGGTTCAAGACTTTCTCTGACGGTTTCGTCAAAATCCGTCTCACTTTTAAAGTATAGACGAATTGAAATGTTCTTAAGACGCACCCTTGCTGAGTCTAGGATCCTTGAAACTTATTAAAAATTGACTACACGGGACTATTTTTCTTCTAATTTGAATAAATGTTCGTACAGTCTAAGGCAATCTCTGTAAGGATACCAGTACTTGTATTTATAAAACATTTTGAATACTCCCGTAGTTAGCTTCCTGAGACGTATCACATTGTTTTCACAGATCAATATACTGTTTCCTTTTTTACTGGACAAATTAGTTGAGACCACACTACACTTTTCCAATGTTGCGTTTCTTCTACGCCGGTGATGAAAATTCTTTCCGTTATTCTCTTGTTTAGGGTGGTACGAAGCTGCTTCAAAACTTTTGCAGACAGGCTCACAGGGGAGAAGGCCATGGGGCAATTTTTTCAACACCTTTAGCATGAAGATCCTATTTGAGGTATGCTGATGATATGTGATATGTGAAGGACAAAGTGGTTCAAGTCAAAGTATTTACAGTGAGGAGTCATCTAACTATGACGCAAATTTTACAATGATCGAGAAGTTCTGAGTAATCCTCAGAGACATTGGTCGAAAACGATCGTCAGAACATTTGAGAGTGACGAGAAGGACCTGCATAGGATTAAAATAGCACAAAAATGAATTCCTTACTACCTGCTTCGAAAAAAATTGTTTAAACCGAAACACCGAAAATACAAAAACTAGAAGAAAGGATCTTCCCCAAAAAATGCGTATTCCATTGCTGATCATGAAAAAAACCTGTTCTGCACGAAAATTGACAGGTCGCCGGCATATGCAACCTCCTATTCTTCCCCCTCTTGTAATATCTACAGGATATTTGCTATCTCAATTACCCAAAGAAGGGCAGAAACCACAACTCCGTGATGAGTGGCCCAACGTTTAGATCTCGCTAAGAGCCTACTTACCAAATCCAACTGGGTGGTTCTAACGAATAAGTTTAGTATTAAGTCTAACCAAGGATGCAGATGACTCTCAACTTTCACATGGATGAGAGGCTCGTGGGTGGCTTCAGTATAAATGTTATTGAAGGCCTTTCTATGTCTTGGAAACTAGGAACTTTGTTTTATTTTCATTCAAAATTGGATTTCATTCAGGTTCAAGACTTTCTCTGACGGTTTCGTCAAAATCTGTCTCACTTTTAAAGTATAGACGAATTGGAATGTTCTTAAGACGCACCCTTGCTGAGTCTAAAATCCTTGAAACTTATTAAAAATTGACTACACGGGACTATTTTTCTTCTAATTTGAATAAATGTTCGTACAGTCTAAGGCAATCTCTGTAAGGATACTAGTACTTGTATTTATAAAACATTTTGAACACTCCCGTAGTTAGCTTCCTGAGACGTATCACATTGTTTTCACAGATCAATATACTGTTTCCTTTTTTACTGGACAAATTAGTTGAGACCACACTACACTTTTCCAATGTTGCGTTTCTTCTACGCCGGTGATGAAAATTCTTTCCGTTATTCTCTTGTTTAGGGTGGTACGAAGCTGCTTCAAAACTTTTGCAGACAGGCTCACAGGGGAGAAGGACATGGGGCAATTTTTTCAACACCTTTAGCATGAAGATCCTATTTGAGGTATGCTGATTATATGTGATTCCGTTTGTAAAAGGACAAAGTGGTTTAAGTCATTTACAGTGAGGAGTAATCTAACTATGACGCAAATTTTACAATGATCGAGAAGTTCTGAGTAATCCTCAGAGACATTGGTCGAAAACGCTCGTCAGAACATTTGAGAGTGACGAGAAGGACCTGCATAGGATTAAAATAGCACAAAAATGAATTCCTTACTACCTGCTTCGAAAAAAATTGTTTAAACCGAAATACCGAAAATACAAAAACTAGAAGAAAGGATCCCCAAAAAATGGATCGACTATATGAATTGCAGCAATCATCATTCAAAAAGACGATATTTAAGCTGGAAGCTCGTGACATTATCACTAGAAGAAAGGTGTTGTTTAGGTCCTGTAACATCTATGGCAGCCTAGAAAGATAGAACTAGCACAATATGTCATCTAATGCTCTCATGACAGCTTAAACATTTGAAAAAAAGAACCAACTGGAAATATTTCCATCATCTCAAAAAACATCAATCATAATTCCGCGATGCTGGAGTCTAGGATTATAGCACATGTTTCCATACATCTTCCAAAAAACCCCCACGGGATCTAAAAACCTCCTTCAAATCACTTCAGAATATACAACAAAGTTGTGCTCCTTTTTTTCTATTCAGCAATATGTTCGCCTGACTGCTTCTACTATGTTTCGAGGATATGTGGGTTTTACCAAAGAATGGGGTTTTCCGTAGGTGATAATTGGATTTTCTTGTCGTTGACATTCGATTTTTCACTTTCGTATGGGATGGTCAGCTGATCCTTTTAAGCTACTCAGGTTACACCTGATATAAACGGAAGGTCGGTTCACTGCCTTACATTTATCTGTGGGACTGTGGTATCCCTGCGTGATCTCAGTGGAAACTGACAGTGGATCCCTGTTTCTAATCAGAAACAGCAGAGCAACGTCGTGGGTCTGGATGATTCGGAGATGATTTCACGTAGAGATGACGATGACGTATTAGCATGTCAATTCTACGGCAATGTAAAACTGCATGTGTCCTTTTTAGGGGAGTACTAAATGAGCAATTTTCTCCTTCAAATTGAAGTTAGGACCCCATTTTTCTACAAAGCTTCTTAAAGTTAAGTTTCGTTAACTGAAACGTAGTGAAATTCTCGAAGAAGCATTTAGCTGAAATATGTGCAAGGTATTGAAGGATAACTTCATAAGGCAATACCATCCGGGATCATATTCTAAATGTCCACTAACAAAAGAACTATCACATTACTCACCTTATATGCCATCAAATCATGTACTTTGCACGTAAGGAGTGCATCTCTTCCCACAGGAACTGTTACATTCGAAATAGGAGCACTAAATTTCGGGTCAGCTGAAAGACAAAGTACAAGGTATAAGTCATATATAATAATCATGCAACTCTAAATCATAAGCGCTCAACCTTTTGTTTGATGTCTTGTTATGCAGTTAAATCTTCCGGAAAAATTAAATTGATAAACATTTTCCATGCAAGCATTGCCACAAAAAAAAAAAATTGTTGGAAAACGAGTGTATACAACCAAGAATGTTGTTTCTCTGAATGCTTCTCTAATTCATGTCCCTACAAACAAATATTTTCCACATTCACTTGTGTGTTTGTCCAATTAACTTTTCCTTCGAAAGTGAAAAGTGAAAAGACCACACAAAAAAAAAAAGAAACTTTATAAATAAAAACTCAGAAATGAATGCCAAATAAAAAGATGATATCGAGCATTAAGTTAGCCTAGTTGAAGGATAATAGTCGCTAGTGTGGAGTGAAATCAGGACAGGAGCAAGTACTTTTCACCGTATTGCTTGCGACCGTGTTGTACTTTTTACTTTATAGCATGTCCTGTGGGAGTGATAAAATGTTAACGTGACATTTTAAGGCAAATATCATTAGATACGGATGTGAATAGAATTGAAATGAATTTATTAAGATGTCGAAGTGGCAGGCGAAAGCTATTAAATCGGTTAGTTCAGGGACAGGTAGATGGGGTCGTAGGGACATCGCAAACGACTGTCGATCGCTGGTCGTTTGAGTTGCGTTTAATGGAGCTTTAAGGACGATTCGGTGATTGTTTTGGTCACTCGGGTAATTTTTGTCGAGCTTGACATGAATTTGAATTTATTTATTATTTAATTTAATTAGGCTTGCCAATCTCGTGGGAGGCTTTAATGTTGTGAGGACCTTGGACTGCTGGCAATATTTTTCGTTTTACGAATAGACAATTATCCAACAGAACCTAACTAGGACATAAGACTGATAAAAGAGGACAGTAAATATGCATATCCAACAGTCGTTTTTATCAATCATATATCTTCACGCTATTTCCCAAACAAATGAACGGGCAATAAAATATGCCACAATATGGAAATTGAAAGTCGTAAAATAAAAATCTTGATAAGCTCCTGAATAAAAAAAACAACAAGGAGCTGAAAAGAAACTGCTCAACAACAAAATGTAACATAATAACGACAATACAACCTGCCAATTCGGTTGATTCGAACTCCATTTCATTTTGCCGCCACATTTAGTACTATTTGAAGTTATCCTTTTCCCGATAGCCTGTTTGTACCACAAACAACGGGCTATAAGCCAGAGAGAACAGTGAAGTCCTATTCGCTTTTGTGAACTCAAAATACAAACAAAAATTACCTATAATCATATTTTTAGCATGCAACAATCAAATTACAGGATCGCAAATTATAGGTCTCATTTAGTGAACATAAATGTTGGATAGGTAGTCAACAAAAATAAAAAAAAAAAGCAGTTCAGGGCAGATTGAAAAAGGATCCGGGCGATGAAGACAAAATGACTGCATGAATAACGACGATGAAGATGTTGCGATGCATAAAATTTCATTTTTCCAGTGATTAACGAAAATTCTATCTAACCGGAAAGCAAAATTGTTTAATTAAGCTAGGAGGAGCCGCCGACGTAAGGACAATTATTTCTCAACGGTTCAAATACTCGAAAAAAAAAAGAAAAAAATTATGCCTACTTGCAATTCTTAATTTCCATACTACGTTTGCAAATGAGAATAAATATGCTTCATCCTCGTTTTCGCTTCGGCTCAAGGATATTAGCTTTCGAATTTCTAACCGCATAATTTTCCTTAATCAGCCCATTCCGCACTAACAAGTCCAGTTTATCAGACACAATACAAACCAGAAGTTTTCCACCCTACACGAAAAAAATTCAAGCTTGATCCGGAAAATTACCAACAACAAAACTCAACTCTGCAATTCCCGACGCCCTAAATAACGAAAAAGTCTCTATTTCTCTTGAATCATCCCTTTTTACATCGTTAATAATTAATTATCTCCTAATTTATTTAGAATGACATATTTATTTTTTAATGGTGATTTCCCTTTTTTTTCTTCGCGGACTTCTGCGGAATTTCTGCCTGTTTTTCCTCCCCAATTTGTAAAGTGGCCGAAGGAAGCAAAATGAAACGTCTTGAAAAAGTGATAGTACGGTATTCAAATAAGGATATTTGCGAATGGAATTAGGAAAACTCGTAAGGCAAACGCAGTAATAAAAAGTCAAAAATATCAGCAAAATAAAAAAAGGAAGAAATATCAATTAAAATATATTTAAATTGTGGTGGGGGAAGGATAATTATTTATTAAACGCTAGCATTGCTTGACCATAAAAACCGACAGCTACTGACTCATTTTAGAAGTCCTTTCTGAATTTTCAGCCGAACCCTTCACAACGTTCAAGTCTATAGTGTAGTTCACGTGAAACAGCTTCCTGTTTAACCCTGTTCAATTCATAATAAAAACGTGACTCATAAATGCAGATAATTCGTCCTGAGCATGAATGTTTCTGTCAGGATATTTTAACAATTATTATCTGTTGACTTGTTTTCTGATTGCACCAGGCCAAAGGGAGTATGTCGTTTTTGTCAGCTGTCGACAATATCTAACCACGTCTTCAGAGCTTGTCAATAGTTTGTTTTGAATTTTTTTCTTTTTTGCATTAAAGATATCGAGTAGCTACGACCGTTTATTGTTCATTTTAATAATTTTCGTCTTAGCATTTCGCCATGCGAAGAAGACACGCAATGTCTGCCACCGGGCAAAAAAGGAAAAGGTTTTTCCTGACTATTATGTCTAGCAAAGTGAATAGATAGTGATTTATTAACGTTAATAGATGTAGAACGTTCGTTTGTTGTGAATATGAATTGTATGAAATTTATAGATCCAGGCTTACAACAATGAAGGACTAAAATAAATTGTTTGGTATTCCAATCTTCTTCACCTTCGTTCTCATATTCATAGTCTGACTCGTCTTCATCGTCCTGGCCGTAGCCGTTCTCGTCCTCGTCGTCAATATATTGTTGGAAATCAGGTTGTTAATTTTTACTTGGCGGCATTAAGGTGTAACATGAGGGCATAAAGATGATGATGCGATAAAATATCAATAACAAATTTATTTATGTATGCGTGTAAATGTCCTATCGAAGGATCAAACGCCAATTAAATTCAGTTGCGTGTAGACAAATTTTAGGGTATAGATCTGGATGATGTAGCTGAGTAAAGTGTTAACCATTCGTGTTGGGACTGACAATGGAGTTTGTCTTTTTGATCTATTGAAAGATTGGGAGGTGAAGCAGAGCCAGGTGATAATTTTGCATGTAAACATGTTGTGAAGCTACTATGTTTTAAACCAAGGTTAAGCATCATAACATAATACTCAGACGAACGTTTGAACGTTTAAAACACGTTCAATAAGTCTTTAGAAAAACTTAAAAAAGTCTCTTCTGCGAGAGCATAATTACCATCTAGTAAATTGTTGAAGTGAGCTTCCTTTTTAATTCACCATATAATTTCAATTTGTTGCTGATCGAACATAAAAACTGCTGCTAGCCATTATCAGGAACAAAATTAGTATCATGCTTTGTTACACCCTTATAAGTTACGAACTGAGACCCCAGGTATGTTTTGAGTTAGAGAGTGTTCGATTTTTCAGTTTGAATTGGGTCCAAAAGAACTTCGACAAGGCGTGCAAGTTAAGGTTGGGTTTTTGCGACAGCTAAACCTAACCTTAACTTACATGTCTTGCCGAAGAAACCCTAACCTTATTATGCAAGACGTGTTTGACAGCCAGGGGCTCACAGGGACACAGGTAGCGATACCTCTGTATCTTTATATTCGATGGGAAAGCTGCAAGCTGATGTATCTGCTGCACCTATTTAACCTCTAGGATGTCAGAAGTTGCCGCAAAACTCAGAATTTATCTCATATCCCATTTAGAGATCTGTTGTGGACCACCGCTTTAGACCTGTGGCACTTAGATTATTTTACATCCTTCCTGGATGAAAAATAGACAGTAATGTGGGATGTTATCAAAGATTCCTATTTTCCCTGACTGGACAAGGTTCCTTCGCATGCTTTCTTATGAAATTCACAAGTTTACAGGCATGCACTCCGCAGGGCAAATGTTGGATCAAACTGCGCAGAACGATTTGGTAGATTTAAATTTTCTTATTATGGTTTCCTTTTTACACTTTTTTTGTTTTTATTAAATTATGCACACTTCTTTTTTATTTGGACTGAAGTAAGCAGCTTCTGTCTAAAGATTTTGCGGTATATCTACCACTGATCTCCGTGCAATGCCTACTAATTCCTTCGCAACCTCAACGGTTCCTTCAAACCCCGGAGCTTCCGCATGGCCTGGAATCTAATCTGTTTTTAAGGCTTCTCATTTTATGAATACTGTGTAGATCGCTTCGATGATTTCGCTTCGGTTTTCGCCAGACATTGCAAGGAAGCAGTGCTTTAATTGCACACTTCAAAATCTGTCAAAACCGCTGTCTGTTTGTTCTGTGATTCCACTTACCGAAATAGTTTTGCCACTCCCTTACTATAATATATAATTATAATATCTCATTCTCTAATCATTGAAAATGAAAAAAAAAATCGTCAAGAATTAGACAGTCTGAAATTGGTTATAATTATCAACGGAAATGAGGACAATACCTTATTTTTTTTGGGAATTTTGTTTTGTAGGCGTACACAACTGTCATTGAACTTAGAATCGTTACCAAAAACTTCACATGGGTCTTTTGTTTTGAACTCGATTAGTTGGCATGAGTTGACTCTGTAAAATCAAAGTTGCAGTGCCCATATCGACAGCTTACTGGTTTCTTTGATAGTCCAAATAAGTTAAAGTCGATTCGAGGTAAATTTGAAATTTAAGGATTCCAATGACGTGAACGGATGAGTGACGGAGCTTGCCCATCTCTTTAATTATACTCGCCTTCGTACCTTTTTTTAAAGCTGATTTAGCTCACAGCAAGTCATTAACACAGATAATGGAAAGACTGGGCTTCCCTCCACTTTGAAGGCATGCACACCACAGGGCAATGGTTAAATCCAATTCGTAATCACGTCAGCATAATATGATTTTGACAGGTAATAAACATCATAAGGTATTATTGCCTTACAATTGTTTCCTTTGATCCTTTTTCGTTTCCTCCGTTTTTATTTTATAGAACATTTAGGGCCCCTCCTTTTGGTTTCGGCTGAGATTAGCCAATTCTCTCTACAGATGTTCCGGAATATCTACCTCTGATACTAGTCGATATCGCCTATTTCTTTATCAATTTCATGGAGTAGGGTGTCTTCATGTCCTGGGATCGAGTTGATTTTTACGCTTCCGTTCTTATAGAGTTTTTGTAGATCTTTTTGACGTTTTCGTATCACTTTTATCGGACATTGCTACGAAGTTGTGCTTTAATGTCAAACTTAAGATCTGTCAACATCGTAGTGTTTTCGATCTGTTTTTTCACTGAGCATGATAGCTAAGCTGGGATTTGTATCAAATATATCCTACCCCCAGACTATAAAAATTGAACAAACACTACATCAAAAATTGAACAAACCAGAAACACCATTTCCAGACTATCTGAAACTGGTGATAATTGTCAGCGCAGATGAGTGCTTTGCCTTATCGTTTTTGGAATTTTTTTGGAGGCGTATGTATATACAACTGTCACTTTCTGTAAATCATCGTCCTTTTTTGTCTTCCTAATTAGAGTCGCTTCCGAAAACTTCAGATCGAACACTTGTTTTGAGCGGGACTAGTAAGGACGTGTTAACTATGTGAAATCTAAGTTGCTGTGCCTATTCCACTTCATTGGCTGGTAGCTTTCTTTGATAGGCCAAATGTCATCTCTGGTATATTTGAAGTCGATTGAATACAACACCGAAATGACATTTATGGATAACTGAGTAACTGAGTCTTCCCCATCCCTCGAAACATGATAGCGTTTGTAATTTTTTTATACTTGGTATAAACATTGCAAAAATGCATAAAGCTAAAAAACGGGCTTCACTACAGTTTTGTAAGTCTAAAACTTGATCTCAGGTCTAAGGCTACACATCCTACGGAACAATGTCTTGCAAGGAAATCTTTGAGGTTTCTGCGCGACAGTGGGCTTCAGTGAAGATCGTTTTGAAAAGCATTCCTGGACGATACCTAGATATATTGCACGTCATCTTAGCTTTTCCAAGCCATTTTTGGTGGTGCAATGAAGAAAATTATCCTGCAAGGAATTTCAGGACAAACGGCTAGTTGCAAACGGCTAGTAGGACCACATCTTATCTTTATTCTCGTATATATCATGGTTTTAGGATATTATTTAGTGTAAGCACCCATAGCATTAGAGAAAGCATCCTTCCTGCAGTGCCTTACTACTGAAATATTTCTGTAACTGTAAGTTCCATGTTCTGCAACAAAGTTAAAACTGACCTTCTAATAGTGTTGACTTTTTTCGATAGTTTTTTTTTAGCTCAGATAGTGATCAGTCACGGAAAAAAGTTCCCATGGTTAGAAGGGACATTTTCATGTTTTGAGAGGTATTTCAATCCATCCCCTTATCTTATTCGATGCATCCTATGCTCATAAGGATTGTGGCTTTCACTACTTACTCTCCAATATGGGCATATTATGTGCTAGAAAGATGTCCTTGATTGGAAGTCTCTCTATAAAGGAAGCCAAACTAGTTCAGCTAGAGCGATCATTTATTGGCCATGCTCCTTAAAAGGATAATTCTTTCTTATTACATAGTACACAAACTGCTCAGGAATCTCACTCGGCAAGCCTGTGACATACAATTGTTTTGGAACCACCGTTTGTGTCCCTTCAAATCAAAGAAGAACCACCTCATTTGCTTCTTTCAAATTTCTTCCTTTCCAGTGAATATCCATTTATTCCTGGTGACTTGAATGATTTAGAAAAGTTAACATCTCACGTCTCTGGCTTATATTACCAACACCTCCCATTTTACATACCCATAGTCAACATACCCTATTTTATAATGCATCCCGCTCCTTTAAATCAAAATATCCAACAAAATTGCTTTAAATCTGACTAAGCGGTTCCAAAATAGTGTTTCCATTGCTTTTCCACCTTTTCTTCTTCAGCAACTATTTATAATTTTCAAAAAAACTTCCGCAGCTTTGAATCAGATATACTTTGGATTTGGTCGAAAACATGTTTTCAATATTTTTTTTGACACAGCTTTCTCTCCGCTTTTCTTTAAAACTTATAAAAACTTCTTGCCATACGAGGTATGCTCCCTGTGAATAGTTGTGCCTTACAATTACGGAAGGATTTTCAAGCTTATTCAAGCTTATTCCCTTGTTAATCTGGATAGCCACAAAGTCGTAATTTGTTTTAATTGTCCTGACTTCAGAGCGGCCATTAAGATTTCCTTTGGCTTTCTTTTTAGGGGCTTCCTTCGGGCATTACTTTATCCTGTTGCTAAGATTGTCGGAAATAGTAGGTGAAATAGGGAGTAGGTAACTGGTAAAGGTAAAGATATCTAGGCTAGTTTTGACATCTGCTCTAATCATTTCGGGTGATTTCGTCCTGTCAGTTCCGTTACAGTGGAGTCCTGGCTGCTGTTATATGATTGAAAAAATGAATCCGTAATATGGTTCTTTTTCACAAGAGTGGCAGACATATACCCGCCTTTCAACAACTAACCGATAAAGTTGGAGATCTTACTTTTTGTTAAGTACTGCATTGTAGTCAGATTTCTTCAGAGTGAGCATTAGCGCAGCGAATAAAGTCATACTTTATCGAAGGTTTCAATTTAAATTCATTCAATTCGTCTGCAAATCGATTAGCTCTGTCCAGCAAGAGTAAGCGGGATTGATATTGACGATATCTACTAAGTCAATGTATGACGATTTTCCTCAGTTCTCAACACAAAACTCCATTTGCATCCAGTGCGTTCCTCATGAGTAGGAAGGTAAAACATTCGTAAATCTGTCATTCCTTACTTGTTGCATAGTGTTTACGTTTTGACTGCGAGTTAAGATAAAAAAAAATGCTTTTGCCCACCTTCACCACACAGTGAATTGAGATCCAAAAAGAGAACTTTTTCTAACCGTTTGCCGATATTGCGAATTATAATCTGAGAAAAGTTTTTGTACACAGGTGCAGGAAACTAACAACTAACATCCAAAAAAGGATCAACTATTCCTTTTGTTAACCTTCCAATTTTTATATCGCGTGACGTTTTCCGCGTTACGCATCCGGATCACTATGGTAAAGCTTTTCGACCTTATCTCCGGCTCAAACCATGCCATAAGACCACCATACTGTTATGGTTGCGATTAAACGTGATTGTCAAACAAACGCAAAGATGTCACTCAAGCTGGTATGTTCCGTTGACCGGATGCTGGATATGACAGTTTGATCTCAAGGAGAAGTAAGTAATTGTAAGTATTGATATTGCTTGTGTCGGTGACGATTTTAGTGTTTTCTCGGTAATCCGTGGCTTCAATTGTGCTTCGATTTAAATCGTTTCGGTGAGTTTTCGTAGAAATACAATGCGAAAGTTCTGCAGAAAAGTGCGGGACGGCAGTGTTCTCATTTGAGAAATTTCATGTTGTCGCAGTCGGCCGCGGGGGCATTTGACGGCAAATGTCTTGCAAGTGATTGATGTTGGTTCACAAACTGTCACCTGAAGACATTTACCTACACAAACTATCAAAGGTAAGTATCACTTCAGTTCACATGGAGTATCTTTTTACCAACTGCATCCTTATATTTTAAATTAATAAGATTTAACCTGGACCAATTAAAAAGTTTTTCATTTAATTGTCCATTCCTCCTTTTTACTTGAATTCTCGAAGTCGACTTTCAACCGAAATGTTTCGGTCCGCTTCAGTGACTAACTGACTTAACCCGACATGAACTGTGTGGATGCCTAACGTAAACAGTTAGAAGTCCTAAGTGATGTAGGTACCGAAGTCGGCTTAAATTTTTCATTAGTTGAAAAAGGTAGGAATCGCAATACCCTTATTTAATTTCATACTTTTCTCTCTTAGAATCTTCAGGCTTTCCAGGGGGGTCTATATCACTTGCAATCCTAGTTGTTCTGATTGGTTTTGTGTCGTTTTTACTACTGAGTGCTATATTGAAGGGTTTCAATTTATCAGTTATAAAGAAAATAGCGGCGGAAACTACAAAATGGAGGATATATCAAAATTAAACCCTCTAGACAATGGAATAATGTTTGTAAGAGCACGAAATACAAAAAGGACATTCAAAACCAACTACAGAGGACGAAAGATGCACATCGATACGACCCCCAGCATTTCAATTGAAAAAAAGGAACGAAATTTAAACAGAAACCTTTTTATTTCCAGGCTAAATCTTATTTGTGAACGTAAAATTAAGGTATTTTAACATATTCAAAATGGCTTTCTACTATTATGGAATCCCGATCAATTAAATTATTAAATTTTATAGATTTAAGCGTGTTAAGTGCTAATTTACAATATCTTAAACCGATTCTGTGCTACATATTTGTTCAAGAAAATAAATTAAAAGCGATGCCGATGTACCACCCGTACTTTTTTCAAAATCAAAAATCCTATTCAGGTCGTCCCGTGCACGGAATTTGTAAACTGCGCATGAAAGCCCTGAAGAGTAGAGGGCCAGATATTTCTGTTTCGCCAGATATTGTGCGCTTTTAAATCATTTTCTCAATAAAAGAAAAATTTGAATAAGAATCTCAAAATACTCTGCCATCCGATTTATTTTTCTGAGCTGTGTCTTGAGCTTTCTTTTTAAAATCCTCTCTAGATCTTCTCATCTCTAGAGGGAGAGTGTAGCATGAGTTCATTCAAAGACTTCTTGTAGCGAAGTATTATTTGGCGGATATGCATCTTTAATAACACCAAAATGAGAAGCAAAACCATACAATCCTTTGTACTTTTTCTAATTGCAAATGACTGTGCATTGTTATTAGAGCAATCTTCATCCATTCGTCCTGTTTTGCAAAATTTCCTTGATTGGCAGCTGCTTTTTAAGCTATCTCTTAGAGTCTGGAATGCTAAATTTTACTGCTGAGCCTGCAGTGCTCAACTAATATCTTGATTACATATCTTAGTACGAGGTTTATCCCAAAAGTATCGAGGTAAGCTTCATGTATCCTGGTCACATATACACCCATACACTGGTATTTTTATCATCATCAAATAGGTGAAATCCTTAAAAGCATACCCATATTGGATTGACGAAACACGCTCGCAGCGATGTTTCCATTCCCCGAAGGTGTCCTGAAAGTCATTTTTCCGAATTGCTTTCAATGCATTTGTCGTATTACGTTCAACCGTCTCTTTGCCATCGAGCCGATTTATTTTATATGTGAAAGAGCATATTTTGTATGTCGATACTATATAGAAGCTGCGAGACTTGATGATATTTGAATCATTGCTGTACAGGGTACGATAAATCAGCCAAACACCGCTGAATATAAAATGGGAGCGTATTCTTCTTGCTGCACCTCAGAAGCTTTTCAATACTTCCAACATAGTTTTCTTTAGTGATCGTTTGATCGCTCGCAGCGTATTCATGGTGCACGGCACCTTCATAATCAAAGAAAACAGTCAACATCTAAATTTTGCTCGTCTGTGACGTGTTTTGTTGGGCCTAACCGATTCATAGTGTTTCTACTGTGAAGACTGTCGCTTTGATACAGGACTAAGGCCGTAAAAA
The DNA here is from genome assembly GCA_954870665.1 of Stratiomys singularior. Classification (NCBI taxonomy): domain Eukaryota; kingdom Metazoa; phylum Arthropoda; class Insecta; order Diptera; family Stratiomyidae; genus Stratiomys; species Stratiomys singularior. The sequence continues at coordinate 99,112,797 of OX940879.1, forward strand.
TGGCTGCGTGACTAACCGAGATCACTGATGTGAAGCTTTTTACCTTATCTCCGGCTCAAACCATGCCATAAGACCACCTTATTGTTATGGTAGAGATTGCTCATGGCTGTCGAAGATGAACAAAGATGTCACTCAAGCAGGTATGTTGCGTCTCACGGATGCTGAATATGACAGTAAGGTAAGCAAGAATGAACAGGTTGTTCGTATCGAAAGCACGAATAAATTGTTTCCTCGGGAATTCGCGACATTAATTATGTTTCGATTGTAATCGTTCCGTATAATATTCGTTCGAAGTAAATGCGAAAGATCTATAAAAGAGTTTGGAACGAGAGTGTCCTAATTTCGGTAATTCGGTTTAACGCATTTGGCCGCGGGAACATTTGACGGCGAATGTCTTGCAAATGATGTCCTCAAACTGTCACCTGACGACTTAACTAATTTTACGTCACCAAATGTGAGGATCACTTACGTTCACTTGAAATGTCTACTTATTAACTGTACCATTAGAAATTTGTCAGCTGTACTGTTAACATTAACTGTAACTGATGTAGATAATCAAAATTTAAAAATAACTTACATTTTATTGGGAATTTATCCGCGTGGGGTTTTATTTAAATTCTCGAAGTCGACTTTCAACCGTAATCTTCCGGTCGTCTTCAGCGACTAACTGGCTTGGCCCCACGTCGACTTTTTTTTAAGGAAGGTTGCCTAACGTAATCAAGTAACAGTTACTAAGTGACGCAGGTAATTGGGACTAATAAAGGTGACCTAAATTGTTCCAATGTTAGGTTATTATCGATCCCCATTTAAGGATTATCGAAGGTTTTGCGTTATCAATGCTATATACGGCTGATTTGAATGGTTTCAACTAATAAGGAGGATAGCAGAGAACACTAACCAATCTACGCCATCAAACATTTTTTGATAGGCTGTGATATTCAATGATGGCATTAGAATGCAACTGAAAAAGGACCTTTAAATACAAAAATATGAATGTTATAGATCTCAGGAAGAAATACCAGTTAAAATGCATTCCATAAAGGACAAGCGACAGCCATGCATTAATGCCCTTTACCTCCTTGTGTGTACAACTGTGTGTAAATCATTTGCTTTCATAACCAACAGAAGATAATCTCCGTCTTCTTGGTGACTCAGATTCTGGTTTTTGTCAGTCTTTATTTTAATCCTTCCAAATTTTTAGAAGGTAGTACTTGCATATATTGCTCCATTCTTACGGGATAACAGTCGAAATATGACTCACTAACTAATAACTCACAGCAGAAGTAAAGAAAGTGTTATTGTAAACAAAAGTAGCAAAAATTTTGAAATCAGTCTGAAGGATGGAAACAACAGCAACCATACTATGATCTATGCTGATTGAAAATCTTTTTCGTTAAAATAGTTTTTCTACGATCTAAAAAGGACGGACACATTTTGACTTCTGTTATTTCAAAAGTGTCTGAAATTTGCGTTGTGGCAAACGCAATTCTGTCAAATTTTTTGACTACTTGTTTTTGGTGGACGAATATAGTGAAACGAAAAAACCTTGGAGATTGTAAAATATTTCAAAAAGGTGATAAAGTTCACCAAAATTTGAAGTAGAATTATCCAAAACACATTCGCAAATTGAAAAAATTGGAGACTGTTACGTTTACAGTGATGCAAACTGCAGACGTCTCCACTTATTAAAGTTGAAGTTGTCGTTTGGTCAGAAAAACGTATCAAAAATAAAAACCTCAGAGAAGATAACAAAAAATCTTTAAAAAAATTATGTTCAACTCAATGTATATTATCAATTTTTAAGGGTTAAAATGTTTAGATTGAATTAATAGCAAATTAATTATAAAAAATAATTAAAACAAAAAATGCAAATTAATTAAAAAAGTACGCTCGATTTAAAAATGGTTGAGATTTTAACAATTTAGGACAAAACCCGCCGCAATATGAGTCGCTTTTCAATAGAAAATAATTGAGAAAATTGCAATTTTCTAAGGACTTATTGAACGGTCTTCATACATAAACATAAATGAGTGATCCTTCTTACACCAAATACCTGAAACAACTTATTTTAAATGTTTTCCCTGTGCTGACAGTGCATATCAATCCGAGGCTGCATTTGAGAAAACTACCCTAAAAAGTTTTTAGTCAACTCAAAAAACAAAAACAAAAAACCCTAAACCGACCCCCAGTGAAAACTTAAACAGTATCCTATTTACAATGTTGTGCAGTCAACAAGAAGGTAGCTAAGATGGTGTTTATTCAAAACAACCTATTGATTATGCACCTTCAACCCTGTTTATTTTAAAACAGAGGGTGGACCATGTGTCAGATTCACTCGAAACAGCAAGTGTTTCTGTCTTCTCGCCACATTTAAAAAAAAAATCAACATAATTTGACTACACAATGCATTTGACATGACAAACAATGGGGTTTTAAAGTGAGAATAAGAAGTGCTCAGTTTGTTTCCCTCGAGAATTTTAATGAAAAAAACGTAAAGGATAATTTTAGCTAATTTCTTTTTTCAAAAACTTCAATCTTAGCAAGGGCGATGAAATGAGGTATAGATTGCTAAGGATTCTACCTGGAAGTGTTTATTTTTGATCATGCACGTGTCAAATAAACATTTCAATCCAACTAAAAAATAAATACAAAAAGGAGCAGTTAAATATGCAGTAAAAATGAAATCCTGCGAATGTATTTAATGAAAATATAAAATCGATAAAAATGAATTCCCTGGTGTAGGTTAGCAAGGTACGCGTTCTTTATAGAATCATTTTTACTGTAACGTGCATGAAAGACGCGAAATGTTCCCGCCGGGCAAAAAGTAGCCTTAGCCGGTTTGAGCTGCCTGAAGGATATGCTAACCAATTCCGATTTTCAAGTGTCGATTCGAATCGGAACCCATAATCGATCGATCAAAATCAGTAGAAATCAAATAAGTGTTTGATAACCTGATCCCTTCTTTCTTCTGTAACCTAGCCGAGGAGCTTTTGCTTTCAGAAAAGGACACTGCGTGGCCTTACATCAATGCTATTCTTGGCGCAGTCTTTCAGACCAAAAAGTGTGGAAACCAAAAAGCGAGATGACAGAAAAAACTACCCTCCATATTTTATAACACAAATCAAGGAATATACATGGATCTACATTGCGGATGCACAAATAATTACTGTTACAAAACTTTATCCTCCAGGATAATTTATTTTATAATGCAAAGAGCATGAGACCATTAAGTTTGAAGCTATGGTCACAAAAATACAATCCCGAAAATTTGTGATACAGCAAAGAAGTTTGTCAGTAGTTGTGTTTAGGTGTACATTTTTGTAAAAAAATTTCTCAAAGCAGTTTAAAATGTCTTTCTTAATAGATTTTTTGAGCTATCCTGGCTATATAGACGTTCATCATTACTAAAAACACGGTCAGGATTACACCCATGTCTATCAACATTTCTAAAATTTTGAAAACTTTAGGAACCACAGTTTGGTTTTTTTGACAGTAGGTGCTCGAAAAATTGTTCTTTTTACAGTTCGGTTAAACTTTCTCGGATCCTCAGTCGGCGTAGTGGATCGAGTACTGACTCTGTAGCTCTCTCTCTCTTTACTCACGCGAGCTCAAACGGTACTGGTGACAGTGACATTAGAATTTGAGCCCCTGGTTTTAGAGTAGTTGGATTTTGTGTTTTGAAAATTTATATACATACTATTTTCATTAAAAAATTAATTTCTTCATGAATCGTCTAAATTTTCCTTGGTTTTTCGTTGGATGTTATAGTTAGAGTACTTTTCCTCTCCCTTTCTACTCACGTGAACTCGAGTCGCTCTGGTGACAGTGATATTTGAATGTGAGCGACTGGTTTTGGAGTACTTCGTCTTTTAAAAATATATATACTCAATTACAATACGGATAGGAAATAGATCGGCGAAACTTTTCCAGTACTTCGGTTGGCATAGTTGTGTGGGTACTCACCCTGTCACTCTCTCTCTCTCTCTACACACTCGAGCTCAAGTAACGCTGGTGACAGTGATATGACAATTTGCACGTCTGTTTTTTGAGTAGTTGGAGCTTGTTTTTAAACATTTATTTACTCAATATTATAACTAAAGGGTTGATCCAAAGAGTTGTGATATGAATCATCTAAACTTCTCTTGGTACTTCGTTGGTCGTTGCGATCTTCCTCTCAACTATCCTGAGCCCAAATTACGCTGGTGACAGTCATATTTGAATTTGAGCGTCTTGTCTTGGAGTGGTTGATAATACGAAATTTTGCGAAAGAATTTTTTGAAAATATACATATATGTATAAACTTTATATATTCAATAACTTAACTAAAAAATACTCGTCTTTGTGGATTGGCGATATTTCTCTCGGTACATTATTGGTTGTGATAATTGGAGTACTCGCCCTCTCTCTCTTCTCTCGATCGAACTTGGGTCACATTGGTAACACTCATATTTGAATATGAGCGTCTGGTATGCGATGATCAGCCAAATTTGGACGAAATTTTCCTGGTCATGCGTCATTGTTGACCAGAATACCTTCTCCAATCCCCTCCCTTGCCTTTAATCAACCATTTTATTCCTTAGAATAAGTTGCAATTGACCTCTGATTTTGTATTTGAGGAAAGAAGTGGCTCACGGTTGAGAAATGCAAAGATCATAGAGAGGGTACAGAGGAGCTTTCAAAAAAGGTAGACAATTATTTGTTTGTAAATCATTGTATATCAATGTTGTATACGCAACGCTGCCAATTTTTTTCACTTTTTATCTTTAACAGATAATTACGCTGATATGAACATCTAATGTAGTGCAGATGCATCAAAAAATGAGAATGAATTTACTAGAAATTTTAAGTCATATAATCCAGAAAAGATTTGAAAAACGAAAATGCTGAAAACGATGCAAACTTCAGACACTTGTTTAAGACACACATTAGGATGCTCTTTTAATCATTTTATTTTGACGGAACTGATACGTTACAAAAAGTCTCGTTTAAAAGCTTGCAAGCTCTAAATCAAAATAAAACATTCCAAACCACTCTGATTTTTTATTCTCTGCATGAAGGTATCATGAATGCGGGATTTAAAAAAATTGCTTTTGAAGAAATTACCACCATGACTCGCAATTACAAACTATGTTCGATTTACTAAAAATCTATCCACTTTTTCCAAAATATCTGGTCGATTTTCGTCGATGGCACGGCGAATATTTCCAATGGCTTTAATTTCGATAGTCAGCATCAGCATAAGCAAAGTATCATAAGCAGCATGATACTTTGAGACAAAGTATCTGAATGACTTTTCGGGAACAAAAACTCATTGAACATGGTTCGATATTGTCTTTTATCCATTTTAATGGCAGATCAGACTACTTCCGTAGAGAAATATGAACTGAACCACCAGAAGTGTTCACAGTTGCGACAGAATCAATTTTAATGTTCATTGCACCTAACCACCGTTATGTTCGACTATCAGTCACTGGATGAGCGAGTTCATAAGAGGGCATTCGAGACTGGACGTCAAATAAACTGTTACAAATTACGAAATAGTCATCATAGTGCATGATCTCGTGTTAGTTGAAATGTCGAGTTGAGATGATCGTCGAGTGAAGCTGTGTGACAGCTTGAAGCAACGGAGATGGGTTTTGACGGTAGTCGACTCTATGCCACGAATTTGTGCAAAATATTGTACGTTTACATTTGGGTATGTGGCATCACACGAATCTGGGTTCCTGACTTTGGATAATAAACGAATTCGTGTGACAGCTTCAAGAGAGTCTTTCGCCATGTTTAATCTAATGAAATTTCTTCGTTGAAATTCTTCATTTTCAAAATTGGCCGTTTCGTGGTCAATAATGAAACATGGATCCACCACTTCACACTAGAGACCAAACAGCAATTGAAACTGTGTACTTTTTCTGTCTTCGAATCAGCTTCGAAGAAGAAAAAGACGGTCTTATCTGCCGGAAAAACTATGGCAACAGGTTTTTAGGGCTTGTAAGCAGACGAAAGGAACGATCAGAAGGAAATATTGGATTGATTTATTGAGAAAATTGCACACCAAATTGAAGATGAAACGGTCTCGTGTGTGTCGAAAAAAGTGCTGTCACACGATGATAATGCCCCGGTCTATTCACTCCGAATTCTTGTTCCAATAATTTGACAACCAGATGAGGCGGAATTTCTCATGATCTCCAGGCCTGACTCAATTCGATTTCTCTTTTGGATCGTTAGTATGCGAGCACATATTCGAGGGCATGTCTTTTCCATCGAATTAGGAAGTCCTCAAGACCACGATTTCGTTTTTCATAAATTGCTCGGGAATTCCACATTCCACTTGCTTACGAGATAGATAAAAAGGAAAAGAAGAAAAGGAAACTGTATAGCCTTGAAAGGGGACTTTGTAGAGAAATAAAGCCAAAAGCCTGTTCAATTACTGCAATTTCATGTTCATTCCGGAAACACTTCTATTTGCCCTCGTATGTCGATTTTCAATTTGTCCTCATCAAAAAATGTCATGCACATTTAGAAATATCCTACATTATGTATAAATTCAAAAGGTGGTTAACTGAAGACATAAATATTTGAATGCTTGATCATCAAAGTTAGTTGACAGAAATAAAAACTATTTGCTTAAATTAGAATATCTAAATTACAATTCTTGTCAAAGACGTATCCTGAGAAATGAATTTTCGCATAAAGTTTGATCTATAGACATTAACAGAGTATAGATTTTTAGTTTCATGGATAAGTGGTCGATTAATTAGAAGCTCAAAATGCGTTTAGAAAAAACAGATCACTTATTTCTACCTTTAAAAGGAAAGATGTAAGATATTGGGTATATATATAAGATATATACTTATAATAGAAAATTTAACAAAATTGACGAGATGACGTTGGGGAAGAGTCGCGATTTTATTAACCATATTTTTTTAACAATAAAAATATATATGTACAAATAAATTATTAAATAAATAAAATAAAACTAAGAATAAAAGTAAAGTAAAAACATTAATAAAAATATTTAGATATTAAGTAATATTTTGTTAAATAATATTAGTAACAAACAAAAAAAAAAGTCCAGTAAAAACAGTCAAAAAAAAAATTTCTCATTTAAAAAAAACAAAATAAATTCTTGGAACGTTATTGGGACGAAATTTTCCATTGATATGATTCACTTGTTTGTTGTGAACATATTGCTATAACTAGAATAGAAAAATGTTGATATAGATAGATAAATTGAAATCATAGATTGAAAATGAAAGTATAAAGTTTTGGAAATAGAAATTGTGAATTTAGGTATTGAGGATAACAAAGAGAATCAAGAAGTATTATCAGCTGTTTGAAGTATTTAGCCCCAGAAGTCCTCGAGCTCAAAATCTTTGAATTACAAAGCCCAAGAGAACATTTTGATTACGATCAAGGTTACGAAGTCCTGCAATCAAGCAGAGGTGGTCAGAGGTAGCGCAGCAGAATTCATTGAAGTCCCGAAACCAAGCTGAGGTGGGGCTGAGCAGTTGGTGGAAGGAGAGGTGGTCAGAATCAGTGCAGCAGAAGCAAGCAAAGTCCCGAAATCAAGCAGAGGTTGATATTCGTGTTGGACGCAGCGCAGCAGAATTCATAAGCTCAAGTGCAGTCCCGAATTAGAGCAGAGGTGAGCAGAATCAGCGCTGCACAATTCATGTAAATTAAATATTTTATATTTTCTTACTTTTAATTGATCATTTCTATTTATTTATTTATTTTGTCTAATATGAAGGAGTAAGCTCATTATGTTTGTGTATGTATGTGTATGTGACATGGGAGGATCAGAGCTGAAATAATGTCCTAAACCCCCACACCCGCGCGGTGTGCTAATCAGTTAAATACAACTTCCTTCGGCCGCCATTATGCGGCCTTTGTATTTTCAAATAACCCTGTCTATTGTTCTGTCTTTTTCTTTTTTCGCTACAGGTGCGACGTATCAGTTGAGACAATTGTTATATCACTATCATTATTTTTTTTTTTGAAAATACATCACAATACGAAAAAATGATACTTCCACCACTGTGCCGCTGAGGTTTCTTATGTGGTCGTATACCTCCAAGGAAGTCTTTTCTGAGTCGTGTCATAGGTAAACCATGACATGCCATGGTTTTCCAATGGCATTGCTTAGAAGTTACAAGTGCTCATTTAAACTGATTGAAGCCAGGGTGCATCGCCTGGTTAATAAGCTATTGACAGGCCCTGAAGCTACAGCTGACTAACCAGGGCAGGAAACGTCGACAAACTAGGAAAAATCATGTCAAGGACTGCCTGCTTTAGGGAAAGGAACTTGTGAATACCATCTGCCATTCTGATCATCCTAAATAGCCATTTTGGTATGGCGACTTGAGGCCGCTCTCGATTATCTGTGTTGAAAAAAGGACATCGTTATAATCTCATCTTTAGGGGTCTTAGCCCAAAAACGATCTCTATGCAATAGCACAAAAAGGGGTGTCACCGATTGCACGGAAGCAGCTCGGCATAATTTTCTTGGGTACTGGGAGAATATTTCTTCTTTTTGAAGAAGAAAAGGATCTCTAATTAACTGAGAAGTATTACGTACGTTCTCTAGAATGTCTGCGAAAAAACTATCAGGAAGGAAACGTGGGAAAATTAGCTGAAACGGTGCTTTTTTAGACGATAGTGCTCTCTTACATATGATGCATGTTCCGGTGGCCACTTATAAAGGGTTCGAAGTTTTACGAAATCCTCCTTTAGCCCGGGCTTAGATTCACAGATGCTTAAGGGTAAAATATGGTTACTAACAGGTGACATCTGAAAATCCTGCCCAAGAAAATTTAAAATAATCCTTCCGGCTTCCATTATCTACGGGTCCTTCAAATCAATTCGTTTTCCGAAACTTATTTAAAGCATTCCATTGCAGTGAAAACCAGCCAACAAAATATTCGAATCAGATGAATTAAACATCAAAACTTTTCGTCCTTTCCCAAACTATTCAGTAAAATATAATTAAATTTATCGTACGATTTACATGAAACATATTTGAAATTTCCAGTAAATTAAACAAACAAATATTGTCCAATTAAAAATTTGCACACAAAAATTTACATAATTAAATTTCCTTACGATTGATATCCGATGGCGCCGTTATAGAGCCTTGCAACAATCCAAACCATATAAATCCAATCACTACAATTCTCATTACTAATTAGTTCACTTAACATACACTCACGCACACTATTCTAATTTACTATTTTTTTCCGGTATTGTACGAAAACAAAAAAATAACAACAACAACAACACAACGTGTCCTTTACACGTCACATGTAATCGCTAAATTCTAAGCACACTAAATGTCGAATAAAATATTTTCTCTCTACTCCTAAAACGGACTCGGAGCGTCAAATAAAATGTAACTTTTCAAAACCAAGTTCTCTGACCAACTGACATTCATTCAAAAATAACGCGGCCCGATACGTTTCGCGGTTGTGAATGTATCGAATTCCCGCGTGACTTTTATAACAACAATATCAGCATGTCGAATCGAGAGTCGCGAGACAAATGTTGCTATTGTTCGGGCGCATGTCCTTTTTTTACTGACTTGAATAAAAGGTTGAATGGTGACAAAATAAAAGTGGCGGTTAGGCATTTAGGTTGAAAGCAACGAGCACCGAGTGTGCTTCTATTTGAATAGAGTCGAATATTTTTTTTTGGATCGAGTTTCGCAAGGACTAAGGACTTTTTGTGTAGTACCTTGCGGAAAAATTTATGAATATTACCAGCATTGTTGAATGAAATAGTAGCGAAAATTATAGAAATATATTCTAATCAAAAAATTCTAGCACTAGGATATTCAAACTAGAAAATATGCAAACACGTAAAGGATCCAACTTACAAATTCAATTTGAACTTCTGTAAAATTTTCTAAGTAAATGCAGTCATAGATTACAATCAAACCATCTTTCCCCAAGTGCAAAATATCGGCGCTACCCTCGACTTGCGAAAAAGTCAACATGCTGTCGTAATTGCGGATAAGAATCCGAAGGATAAACTTTCTCGCCAACCTGAAGGTTAACTTCTTCTTCGATAGGGAGGCAAAAAAGCAACTTGAGAGGCAGGCACCAACTCCTATGAAAACATTCAAATTAGATTCGCTGATTTCAGCGCAACATGAGATTCACCAAGACGTTTAGATTTCCGATTAATTGCTCCGTTTAATTAGGCATTGTAGAATAATAAATATTCGGGCTTATGATTTAGTACGTTCAACTGTGCGAGAAAGGACGCAATCGTTCTGGTGGCATTTAAATTGCTTCCCTATTACCCTTGGCGGTATCAACATCCTCATTACTTGCACGACCATTGTACCAAAAAATATTGTTTGCTCTCCGACCACCAGCTTCCAATATTTGCAAGGATACGTTCCACGCGTTCCTTTCATCTTTTTATTTGTCCTGGTGTCGTCGAGTCAGGATGAAAGTTCCAAGTTTCATTGAATGGTAAACTGAATATTTTGTTGGTTGTAAGTCGATAAAATTGTGTGATGACAACAGGGATGAGAATGAGGTGCAGGTACGCTATTATCCTTCCATGTTACTGTTAGTGTTTCGCAGCACGAAAGGAGCTTGCGATGATTTCAAGCGCGATAATATCGAAATAATTATACTTTTTCACTGAGCATGTGGATAAGGTGGGCATAAGGACCTTTACGTGATTTTCGGCTTAGCGAAGAGAAGGATGCGGTAGATATGTTAATTGTTAATGATTTTATCATTGATATCAGTGACATAGTACAAAAACTGAAGAAACTCAAATGTGGGTGAAATTTACTGCGTAAGCATTCCAGGATGAGTGTATCAAATGATAATGCTTTGTTGTGGAAAGGAGAAGCACTCGTAAATTGCAAAATAGATGAGTATTGGTTGAGTTCTTTCAGCTGGAAAAGAGTGTAATGTTTCCTGCCAGTAATCTAGGGAAGCAACTGGTTCGGTTAATGTGTTCGTTTATAATAATGTACAGAAAAAAGGAAATGTAGATAACAGTCTTGTGTAAATTTTTGAATATAGATTTAGCATCTGATGAGTTAAGGCAGCAGAAAGTAAGGACTTAGGATAAATTGAGTATGAAATTTTCGGTTACATGAAATGAAGATTTCAGTCTTATGAAATTTGTTCAAAAAGGGTTTGGCATCTGCGTAAACTGAGTCACGGTGAAATCAAATGATTTAAATAAAATACGAAGTGCAGCCAAATATAAACGAGCCTTCCGCTTCGGAGGGCTTAAAAAGCGTGGTGAGCGGAACAGTCGGAAAGGGTTAAAGAGATCCCCTCTAGCTGACTCCAGGCTAAACTAACGGCTGGGCACGTTTTGTTGTTTTCTTCAAAATTGGCGAAAGAGAAGTTCATTAAGTTTTTTTGAACCAACTGAAATTTGGGATCGAGTGCGTCCACTTCGTGGGAGCATGCACTTTCATGGCCACAAATGCAAGCCTGGTATGTCGAATTTAAAGTAAGGCATGAAATAGTAAAAATGTGAGTCAAAGAAGCCGCTCTCGCTCCAGAAATATCCCTGACAGCGTTACAGCCAGGACTATCAAAATCCAAAACATACTCGTCAGTCGGAAAGTTTATGTAAAAGTTTTTTGGGCATCTAAAGAAGTCTTATTCAATGATTTTCCTCACGATCATCGCCCTATTAACGCTGCGACTGTGGTTTTTTCTATCAAAAAAAACGTGGTCAAAAAGCGCTGTTTGTCCATTCGACACTGTCATGCTTCTGGATGATAATGCAAGATCCCACACTGTAGCCCAAGTAACTAAAAAAAAAAAAAAAACAAAAAAATCGGCTGAAAAGCAATGGATCGTATTAGAATACCCTCCTTTAATCCCCGACGTTTCTTGATATGATTTCCATATGTTTGGCTCACTCAAAAGGACATTTGGAGGAGAGAGTTTTGCAAACAATTAACAGGTTGTCCACCTCTTTTCCATCGATGGTAGCTTCGATTTCATGTTTCATGTCCTTAATCACCTCTGGATGGTAAGCGTCATATTTGTCTCCACAGTAAAAAGATCTTGACCAGAATCGAGCTTGTCAAAAAATTCAAAAAGTTGGTCGAATAGGCGCTCACTGTCCATCAGAGACGTCTATTTTTTGCATGACAACAAAAGACCGCTCACTGCAGCCCTTACAATCAGGAAGTTTGTTGAAATGCAATAGACCGCGCTCGCATGACCTCCCTATAGCCCCAATCTTTTACCATGTGATTTCCATATGTTTGAGCCTCTCAAGGGGACACTTGTAATGTGATTTTGGTGTTACATACTTTTCATACGAACTGCAATCGACCTGAATCCGATAAGCGTTGAAATATGAATTGAGCACATCAACTTGTATTGGTTTCTGCATAAAGTAATTTTTTAAGGACGCCATCCAAACTAATACTTCAAAAAATCTGTACAAAAACCCTATTGCCCTGCTTCACTTACCAATGCAGGAGATGGATTCGTTTGAATTCTTTTGTTGTATGACATATCTTCATCGAAAATTAAGAGCTCGTAGAAAATTGCCTATAATTGTCAAGTAACCATTACCAAGAGTAACGGTTGCCAGAGTTGACAGAGGCATGGAATGTTTCCATAGCTAAAACCAGCTTAGTTATTTGGCTTAGAATATGATCCTTCCAGGAGGGATAGACGCCATTTTTGGCGATGGTAATGATATTGTGCAAATAGTCATTCTAATTCCTGTACCTCTTCAACAAAGTCCCCGGATGAACAGTTCCGTGCTGTTGCTATATCGTCTACGCCCAGGTCTCACCGGGGACATGTTCAAGTAAGTACGTAACTGACAGCTCTGCGTTGGTCATGCAAGTATGGTGACACCTGCAATCACCTTGACATAATCTTCCAAAGCTGTCAAGACAAGCCACACGAAGTTATTGAGGTAACAGCAAACGATCGCGGAGATTTCGGAACTTCGATAGTGTTGGAATTTCAAAGTCAAGACCATAATCACAATTAGGTGACAAAGGTGACATGTAGAAAAAAGAAAATGACCCTTTTATGCGTTTCGTGTTCACAATTAGGTTAACGAACTCATCGTACGTTATATGTATTCACCCGAAGTGAAAAGGGACAACTAACAACTTTGACTATAATGCAATTTTATTCGAGAAAACTCAACAGGGTTTAAACAGCCTTTCTGTTATGATGTTGCAAGAAAAACTGCCGCAGATACCACTAGCTTCCTTGTATATCAATCAAAAGCGAGTACAATAAGCAAATGCAGGGTTGTCTTTCTTTAGAATCAAAGGAAGTTTCATGTCATCTTGGCTTGCCAAAAGAGTCGTAGAAAGGTGAATTTACAGGTTCAGAGGGTCCGAAAAGTGACATCTGTCAAGTCTTGGAGACCACATCAGTCGCGTGGGAGTGCTGGTTCTCGTAGACTTAAACAGAATTAAAGCACGGCCGAATATAGCCTGAAAAATTTTGCAGACTTCCGCCAAGGAAGCAGCCCTGTCCTCCAACTTTAAGACATTTGTTTCGGTAACCAACCCTGTGAAACCATCGAAAGCGTGTGCTAGGCGAAAAATGTCCTAGAATGGGGTAGAAAATACTTACCCTATATGGAGAATATGTCAGATTCGATTAACACTGGTGGTAGTGGTATTTGAATTTGAGCTTCCCGGTGTCGGGGTGCAAGCCTATTCAGCTTTTATAGTAACCTTCATGAAAGAAATTAACATCACACTTGATTTTAATCATATAACTTTGTCGAAAACGGGTGGTCCTAAACAAAAACATAGGAAGAGCAATGAATTGACGCAGGATAATAAATATGGTTACCTAGTATTGTTATTATTATTATTATTATTATTATTACTATTATTGTTATTATTATTGTTATTATCTAGTATTGTTGGAGTTAAGCCTGATTGAAGAGTTGGTTCGAGCATTATCCTTAATCTGAGGAACATGGGATGGAGCTGGGTTCTCAGAAGAAAAGGCTGTCTATATTTGGTTCCACATTGTTAGTTCTTGCTAGATCGGGTTATGCTTTTTCACATTGAGAAACTCAAGATAATATTTGAAATTCAAGATAATATTTTTGAATTGTCTTCACCTTGGACTATAAACTTTGTTGAGCTTTTCCATAGAGAATCAGTACTGGCCATACTTGAATTTTCTTAAATCTCAGGTTCTGAAGCAGTCAGACCTGAAGTTCTTCAGATCCTGGGGAAGTTTTTTGCCTGACATGAAACGGCTTATATGAGCCAGCAGCAAGGAGCGGGCATTCAGTTGAGTTTTATCATTTTTCAACTGGCTGGAGTAGCACAACTTTCTCTGCGGTCTTGACCGTATCTTTAATGATGAAGTAAATACGGGATACTAGAGTAAAAATTGAACCAAGGGTGGTCCCTTGATTCAATTTGCGCTCATGATTTCGTAGTCATTGGAACCCTAGTACTATAAAAAATAAAGTCTAAAAGGAGGGTTTTAATTGAAATTACTAACTGCAATAATCAGATCAATATGAAAAATTCGATGTTAGCCGCTGTGGAAGACAAAAAAGGATGAGGCAGCTAGGTCCTTGCAATAAAGCCAAACTTATCGGGCTCGACTGTATCACCGTCAGTGTGGAAGTTATAGTTAAAGGGCAGATTTCAAAATAAGAAGTTCTCATCTTCAAATTCAATGGAAGAGAGAAGGACAATGGTTGAACCAGATTTACTCCCAGCACATTCAAATCAGGCAAAGTCTATAAGAGTATATTAAGCGTCTGAGCATTGAGGTAGGCTGGATGTTTTTACGGGATCAAATGGTATCTTAAAATATGTTTTTGAAGTATGTCTAAGATACGAAAATCATTTCAGATTGGTCATTAGCAAGAAGATAACCTAGGTTACCTCTCTCGGGGCATGTTATCCGCGGAAAAAGTCTCTGCTGGTATTGGGATCTAGTTTATGTCAGACTTTGAAAGATACGGATGAGATCGGAATGGGGTATATGAGATTTTCCCAAGGAAACCTACAGAGCTACAGAGAAGCAAATGATCATCTTAGGATGTTCGTCCGAAAAAATTGAGAATGAAGGAGAGTCAGGAAGAAAACAGGGGCGAAAAGGAGGGAAAACATGGTAAATCAAAGACAGGAAGGAGAATGGGAAAGATAAGAGGAGGTAGAAAAAACATGGAGAAGGAGAGTTGGAAGGAGACTGAAGAGAGAATGAAAAATAAGGAGAAGGTAAAGGGATGGCGAGAAGGATTGATAGGAGAATGAACGAAAGGAAATGGTATGGAGGAGAAATAGATGGAGGGGAGGCGAAGAAGAAGAAGATGATGAATAAGGTGAGTGTGGTAATGAAGGGGAAGGAAAATGAGGAGAATAATGACAATAAGAACGGAATGAACAAGAAGATGGAAAAGACTAAAGAGAAAGAGATGGGGAAAAAGAAGGGCAAAGACAAAAGCAAGGAGAAGGAGAAGGAGAAGGAGAAGGAAAAGAAGAAGGAAAAGAAGAAGGAGAAGGGGAAGGGGAAGGAGAAGGAGAAGGAAAAGAACAAGGAGAAGGAGAAGGTAAAGGTGAAGGAGAAGGAGGTGGAGGTGGAGATGGAGAAGGGAAAGAAGCAGTAGAAGGGATGGAGAAGAAGAAGGAGAAAGAGGAGGAGGATGGGAAGAAGAACAAGAAGGAGAAATACTAGGAGAGGGAGAAATATAAGGAGAAGCATGAAGAGAAAAAGGAGAAAGAGCAGATTAAGGAAGAAGAGATGGAGAAAGAGGAGGAGAAAGAGAAGGAAAAAGAGAAGGAGTAAGAGTAGGAAAAGAAGAGATAAAAAGAAAAAAGGTAAGGATAAAAAGAAGGGAAAGCAGAAGGTGAAGGAAAAGAAGAAGAACAAGAAGAAGAAGGAGAAGAAGAAAGAGAAAGAGAAGGAAAAGGAAAAATATAAGGAGAAGGAATACGACAAGTAGAAGGAGACTAGGAAAAGGACTGTTTTGGTACATTCTATTCACCATTCGGTGTGCCTAACACTGAATTCCGGCGATAAGGAGACAGTCAACATTTCTGAACTTTTAAAAGGAGAGAGTTGGAACGAAAATGAGGATAATTTATTTACCAAAATTTATGGAAACATCTACAGAAAGTGATTGGAAAGAGTATAAAATAAGTGATAAGCCGTTGATGTCGTCTAACGTGTGAAAGGTGTCCTTATTTGAGAGATGAAAACAACAAATAAACTCCTAAGGCGATTGGTTTATGACAGATTTCATGGTAAAAATTTTGAATGAAATATTTACGGTGTATTGTTATTAAGATTGTCTCAAAGTTATATCGTTTTTTTTCGAATTTTTTCGTAACATTTTTAGTTTTTACACTTTATATATAATATTAATAACATAAAAGCTTTAAGCTAAACAAAGTCTTGTTTTGTTCATCGTATACATCTACCATTTTCGTATGTTGTAAAGTTTTCGTGGTGAATTCGAAAGCGTGTTGAAAACCTTCTTCAAGAAAGTTTTCCACAACTTGAAGCTCACATCAGGCTTTAGCTTTTCCGATATGTTGTTGATTTTTATTAAAATTATTTAAACAATTTTCAGTTTTTTCTGTAAACTAAGCTACGATTTTCGAAACTGATTGTTTTGATTGAGAAATTGTCGATTTTATTTTATTTATATAGTGCTTGCTCATATGGTTCTCGGAAAAAAAGGATGAAATGGAGAAATTATCAAAAGGACTCGCATCCTTTTATGTAACATAGAAACTTTTTATATGTTTTTTTTTTTTTACAAATATGCAACTTGTAAAATACTTCAAGATTTCGATGCATACCTTGAATGTGCCTTCAGTTTTATGAAACTAACAATTAAATAAAATTCAATTATGATTCACATAGGGATTCTGAGTCCTGTTTATTTAGGCAGAAGCACAAGCAACAGTTAACATGGAAACGTATGTGAGCATGTAAGAAACGTTTCAAGTGTTTTATCATCGTACAGAATCGTTTAACCATTGTTGGCTTATATCATCGTTCGCATGATCCTTTTGGATTGTTTTCATAAGTCAATTTATCCTTATAATTTCTCAACTAAAGGGATGTTAAGTCTCGTTTGGTTAAATGGTAGTAGCAGGTTACTGAATACACATATCATGATTGTATAGATAAAAGATCGAGGTACATTTCAACAACTACGAATGCATGGTCAAGTATCCTTGAGGGATACTTGAAAGGATGAATGATAAATGTGCACATCAGGTTTGAATGTCATTTTATATACTTGAACTTTATTCTAGGTTTATTCCCATATATGAATGTATAGTAGTTAGTTCCGATAGAAAATTCAAAAACGTAGCTAAGTTGTGGTCAAAGGTGGAAGAAGGAAGAATGTGTTGTATATTCTTGATTGTGTATTTAGTTTAGCTTAAATGTACAATACAACAATTTGAGATAAGTGAGAACTTGTCTGGAAGGTTTAGAAATTGTAAAAGTACTTGTATGCATTTTAAACAATGTTTTGAATATAAGGAGAATAAAGTTAGCACTCTTGTTGGTTTTAAGGATGTGCGAGGGCTGTAAAAGATGCTCTTAACCAAAGAATAAAGGTGTGACCATATGCATGTATTAATACATCGAGTCGGTTCGGAAATTTTTAGAAAATCTGGTTAAAATCAGGACATGCGACGAATGTGGCACTAGGTATGATACTGCAATGAACTGAGCTGAAGATTTAATCATATCATGGGCCTGAGAGGGACCAAAATATATGGTTGTCAGTTTGTAACATGATGGGGAGATTATCCTGGCTAGCATTGGTATAACATGTATGAGTATTGATATTCGCATTTTGATTCTAGTTTTCGGCTACCACTATTGGATCTAGCATAAGTTTGCGTTGGCCTTTATCTCTCCCCAGCTGGTGCAGTCCTTTCAGATGGACCATCCTTTTATGTCTGATTCAGAAGCCAAGAAGAGACTCCAGGTCCGTTGTCATCTGGAACTTGCTGTCATGGCTCATATGATCACATGAAGGCGCTTATGAATTAGGCACAGACAATCTAGAAATAAGTATTCTACGCTTTCATTATCCTTTCGGCAGGCCTAGCATGTATCGTCCGTTTGGATACCTAGTCATATGACCAAAGAGGTAGAGCCAATGACATTAATGTTCTCAATCGTTTCTCCCTCTCTCAAGAAATCGACTCTTCTGTATTTGGATAGGGTTGGGTAAAATGACACGGGCTCTCATGCAGCCAGTTGTCATTTCAATACGTGTTCGCTTGCTTCCAAAGAGTTTCGTCCAGTTCCCTTTTGATTGTTGCTATTGTCCTTCATTTCACTTCTGAGTTTTGACCAGCTAACTAAAAGTTACTTGAACGTCCAGCCTTTTCCCCCTGTACCTCTGCGTCTAAGGATCCACATTTACCTGACGTCCCTCCAACTAGCTGCAGCTTCGTGTACCTACCTGCAGTTCTGCCATTGTTGTAAGGCTGGGCCGGTTCTAAGTTAGCAGCTGCAATGTTAACTTACTATCCAGGAGTATGTATGTGTAATTTACCTTGAGAGTTAGCCTTTGCTATTTGCTTGCGGCTTTGACAGTATAAATTTCCGCGTGGAAAACCTGCGGTATGGTTCTCGAATAGAAAATTCGGTTCAGTTGTTAGGACTCACAGAAGTAGTTCTGGTTCCAACTGTTTGAAATCTCTCGCTGTTGATTATTTGACGCATAGTTCAACCTAGTGTATTCAGGTCATTTGGTTACGCATAGTGGCGGCTGGTGCTCATAGTTTGTTAAGAGCCTATAGTTTTTTCAAGTAACACTGAGGGTCGAAGACCTGTGGGTAAATTCAGGAAGCACTACAGCGTCTCGAATAATGAAGATTACAAAAAAACTGGTCTGACTTTTCAGCCGGAGGAGGCGGTCAAAAGGCCGCGGCCATTTTTGTAGCGCCATGACGACAACGATTACAGTGATAACCTGCCAAAAAATTAGATAATCTATGAGATGCCAGGGACGATTTTTCTTGAGCATCTTTGGATCCCAAAACAGGCCTTATAGTTGATATTGACATGAGGTTTATCCATGTGAAGCAGTTAGTCTTGTTGATTCTCGTTAAATTGACAAAATAGTAACAATACTATAAGTTTTTGATAGATCAATTTATCCATTTTCACTTAGAACTTATAAGTGATTTATACCCTTGCTAGCTAACTCAGCGAAGTCTCATGGGTGCGGAAGGTCTGATCAAATTTGTCGAATACCTCGAAAGGGAATTTGGTATTTACAAAGAAAGGTAGAAAGAGCTCAAGCTGGTTTCGAACACGCGTCCCTGCACACGCTTCAAATGGGGAAGAGATTGGCGCTGCCAAGCATCCGGAGGAGTTCAAACCGATCGATCGTTCTGCTGGTTACTCTGGTTATGTCAGACATTTTACAAAAGTCGCTAGATTAGCGGATTGTCAGAAAGCTCAGGAAAATCGTTATCAAGTATGAGCATATCTAATGAAGGAACTCATTAGATAGGAAGGAGGAAGGAGATATGCTCATAGCATATCTAGAGGACCATCAAATAAACTTCAGTAAGCTATATAATGCGGAACATAGTATTTATATTGAGTGTTGGTTAGTGGTTCAATCTTCCAATCGCTGCATTGGTGTGAAGGATGACACCTGTCATATTTCCTTTTAATGCAGGAGATGGGACAAACAGCGCGGTGATCAGGCCGAAGAAGTGGAAGAGCTCTATCCAGATAGCCTAACCGAAGAGATGCTGAAATCAGTTTGCAAATCGAATCAAGTGGCACATTACGCTCGGCGAATTCTAGCCACGAAAAAAGGCATACTTGATCGGCCGGAGGCGTCGAAGGTGGAGGGTTTCCTTCTTTGAAAATCTTCCTTCGCTTTTCTTCCCCGCTGAAGAAGGAATCCCTGTAACCCAAAGGCACCAAAAGATGTAAAATTGAGAGACCTAGCCCGAAGTAATATGTCAAACGGTTCCAGGCTAGGCGCTTCAGTTGACAGAAGACAAAAAACGGATCTAATCTTATCCTTGATTATGGAAACTCTCATCTGGCATTCTGCTGTGACATGAGCTTCCAGTGCCAATTGTACTCTGGATGTACGATTGCTATCCTACTGCACCATCTATATCCTATAGAGAATAAAGAGATTTCTCGTGAATTCAGCCAGTGACTAGAAAAAAATTGAAACATCCTGAAAAAGACGAGTATGCCCTGAATGGAGACTAAATATTGGAGAACTGCTGATTGCATAAATCCAGAAAAGATACTATAAATATTGGGGAATCGATGCTCGGATTGCGACCATCAGTGAAGTATGTGGGCATTTTGAGAAACTTGAAGGTTAACTTTCCTGAAAAAATCAGGATAACAAGTGATAAGACCGAATACCCGTGTAACAGCGTTTCCCTGACCAATATTCAACATAAATAGAGTCATCTCATCAAGCAGGCAACTCCTGATTAGGATCCTGAAACTTCTACTATTATATTTGTAAGAACCATAGCGTAAGTACAAAAGAGCCAGGAGGCATGAAAAAATCATCTGGTTGATTAGGATTTAACTAAAACAAGCACATTTTTTGTATTGTTTCTCATTATTACTCTCAACGCTTACCAGTGAAAAGACAACTAATTCTGATTGAAGCCGCTAGGAAGTGTTCTTACTATTTTGTGTTAATGCTCTTTACGATAATGCTATTTTCAGCATTATAGAGCTATGCTCTGCTCTGAGTAAAGAGGTACAGCGTAAACGGTTGAGACACGTTCAGAGAAAAGGAAACAATTTTCGGATCAGCCTTGTTGCAGACCAGTGCACATAGGCTATCTCATTCTGTTTGAAGCCGCTCGGAGGTGTTCTTACTATTTCGTGTGAACGATATCTTTAGAACTATAGATCAATGCTCTGCTCCAACTGAAGAGGTTCACCGTAAACGGTTGACACACGTTGAGAGAAAAGGAGTGCTGGAAATTGTATGCTAATATTAAACAGTTTTCGGTTGGGCCATGTTGACGATCGTCGGGATACTATGGAAAACACTTTTTTCTAGAGACCAGAAAATTATCTGAGTGCACATAGACTGTCTCTTTCTACTTAAAGCTACTGGGAAGTGTTCTTGCTATCTCGCGTAAACTCTGTATTCTGAACTATAGAGCAATGGTAGGCTCTACTTAAAAACGTACACCGTTAACGGTTGACACAGGACCAGTGAAAAGTTGTACTGGGAATCGTATACGTAAACTCAACAGTTTTATTTTCTAGAGAGCGAAAAATAATCTTTGTGCGCATACGTGAAGATCAGAAGGATGTGGTTGTCAGGGAGAAAAGGCGAAGCCCTCTTTGTGATATTTTGCAGTTCTCGGAGAGTGATACAAAGAGTAGGCAGACTGCACCAGTGATTTCTGACTTGGGTTGCGAATTAATCGGGCGCAATTGGGACTGTCTTGGATCTAGCGTAGCTTTTTCGTGAATATCGTGAATGCCTCGGTCGCAGTTGCAGTTGATGAGTAACTACGTTTTTCGCAAACAAGAGATACCTGAAGTCTTGACTTACGTTTATAAGATTATCTAAGCAGCGTAGGGAATTCTTTGAAACTTTCAACTAAAGTATAAAGTAAATTAATACTATATTTATCAGATACTGAGAGTGATTGAGATCCGACTAAGACGGTGTGTTTGGGCCCCCTTGAAAGTTGAAAAAGTCATACTGGAGCATTAAAACGACTTGACAATGCAAGGATCTCTTCTTCGAGAATAGATTTCTGTAATCAAACGGCTGCCCTACGAAGTGGGCCCAAGTATTAAGGCAGTGTGTGATCCGGTTCATTTAGTGGGCATTTAGTGGGCTTTAAGGGATCTGGTGTCTTGCAGTGCCATATTCAGTGCTGAAAAAGGTTGCAGCAGTTTATAATTTTAAGATTTAGCGCTTCTTCAGAAAGAGATACGAATATGGATGTGAAATGAAACTATAAAACTACTGAAAATATTGGGTCTAGCAATCTTATACTCCAGCTAGTGTTTCTCGGTTCAATTCAGTGCAAGGATAATGGATTGTGCCGAATCGAACTCATCATGGGTCGTTCGATTATTCTGAATTTTGAAGTCAAATAGAAGTTAGATACAGTATAAAGTATCTCTGATTTGAATCAATTACCATATTCAATGATATACTCATATGCTTGGCTACTTTTTCCCAAGAAACAGTAGTACTTTGAGTCCACAAATTGAGAAAACCTGATGCAAGAGCTTTCAACATCTGCAAGAAACACTGTGAAAGTTCTAACCTGCGCAGAATATCCCTTGAAGAGAATTTTACAATCCTGGAGTGTACGGAAGAGAGTTTTCCTAAATAGTCCTTTGAGTGACTTTTTTCGAATTTTACTCCATTTATAACGTCTAGAATAGAGTTAAATCGAAGAGATTGCCAAGCTCACGGGTTGCTTTATCAAGCTTTAAAATTGCTAAAACTATCCCGTGGATACCTGACAATCTATCACACTTGAGTCCTTTGCGGACGAAACGCTGTTCTGTTTCCTTAATGAACATTCATCTGCCAGTGGGGGGTGTAGAGGGTTACGTTTTGCATTATTTGACAAATGATTTCTTTTTGTAGAAAAAAGAATATGTGTTGCTGTTGGTAGACGTAAATTAAAGGATATACGTACTGCATTTTTAAAGTGGGTTCACTTCCTTTAAATGGCTCAGGTATATTTTTCATTAAACAGAGAAACCATAATCAGGTAACGTCGAATCCTTTTTATAGAAATTCTCAGCTGAAAAATTGAAATTAATTAAATTAACTCAAAAATATGTTAATTTAATAAACACACAAGAAATGTTTTAATCTACACATGAGGACCAAAAGTCCTTTGTTTTTGAATTGACTAAATTTACCAGTTCTTGCTGGATCCTTGCCGGGTCAACGCGAGGCGTATTTTCGCTCGCTTGCACACTTGATAGGAATACACAAAAAATAGGAATGTAGATCCTACGCACAAGATTGATTTTAGAAATACGACTCCATGTGAATATGTGCTAACGTATATCATTTATACATATAAAGGAGTAGAGTGGGCGTTTGCGGCAGAATCGAATCACTTTATTAAATACGATGGATTAATGGAATGTTATTAGGTTGATTGCTATTTCAATTCCCTGTTGGTAATTGAATATAGTTAATTTATTTCCTCCGTTGCCAACGAGCATACGTAATTGTATCCAGCTAGTGCAGGATTTTCGGGGGATAGGTCGATTTTTCATCAATGGACTATGAATGTAAGACGAAAGAGTTGGCAGGATGTGTGTTGGTAAGTGAGCGGCATTTGTGCGTTTCATATGTGAATTTGGATTAATTGGCACTGATACGAACCAGAACGTGCTCGATGAGGCAAATCAATAATCAGGCACTTGTATTGCTGAACTAGATTTTTAGTTGATTTGTTTATTTGTTTGGATTATCGTTTTGATTATAGACATATATTATTGATTAAGGCCCAACATATGTGTATGGGTAGTAGCTCTTATGTAAGTGAATAATTCAGGGCAGGCGTTGTTTCCGCTGTCGATTGGAAGGTGGTTCTCGAATTTTCATTGACACAGACTTGTTGAGCTGATTGCTATGTGATCAACGTAAATGTCCTTGTGTTTAAAATCGATAAAATCATTGCAATAAATCTAAGAATTTTTTTTTGTGTGTGTCAGCATTCACCATGCCTGCCATGTGAGCTTCGTTGTCCTATAATTTATGGATCCTTTTTCGGAAACAGTTGAAGTAAAAACTCGTAGAGTTAGCATTAAGTCGGAACATTTTCTCCGAAATTTCCATTTGGCAAATCATGCGAGAAGAATGATAGTAATTTGCATTTAACAAATATGGAGGTTCGGTAGGGTGTAAAGTTATTTTCATGCCGAGTTCATTATATTGATGGGTGAATTTAAACAGCGTTGAATGGTCGTAAATGGGAAAAGCATCGGATATGGTGCGTAAAATTCCTTTTTTTTTCCACTCTCTCTTTCGAGCATCCTATGAAAATTATGCATAGTTTATAACGTTGTTGCTGCGGTCCAACGACGTCCTTGCGTCGGTTGCTTGGCATTCTTCCCTCACACCACAACTAATGGAGAATGAAGTATGTGACTTGGTGGATGAATATATTGTTTTAGTTTAGTACGTTCGGGTGGAAAAATGAGAATAGTTGCTGTTGTATTACCTCTGCAGATAGTTTTGTTAGCAGATAATATGGAAATGGGCTTTCCAATATTTCAAATAGAGAAGGCTTGATTTTAGTTGATAAATTCATCGATTCGAAAATTGTGCGAAGCGTGAAAGCGTTGCTTTTGCCGATTTGTTTACTTGCTGTAATTTAGGATATAAATGATTATTCTGCAATGCTTTGGATGGGTTCAATGTAATAGTTTCGGATTTTCCTGAAATAAGCGGATTGGAAATTAAATTTATGGGGCAGATTTCCATAGGCCTTTGAACGGAAGCACGCAGTTAGGGACTGGAAAATCCCATAAGAAACGTTGTTATAAAAAAAATTCAATATTTTCAGACAGCTCCTGAAGGCTCTGTTGCAAAATGATACAATTTGCAAGAATTTATTAATAATTGTTTTTACAACTTGATTTAATTTTACCATTTTATCAACATTATCAGTAAGTGTAAGTGACAATCTCAAGTGTAATCCAAAATGTCTTTTGGTTCAATGCAGAGAGTCTCAACTCTTCATTCAGTACCTTATAGGCCTAGTTTAGCGCTCAAAACATAAGCAATTAAATAAATCCTCTCTTAAAAAATCAGCCGAATAGTATATCTAGTAAAGATAACAAAATGATCCCTCAAGACAAATTAATGCATATACTAAGCTGCCCCTTCTTTATTTAAAAGTTTTTAATAAGAATTATATAATTTCGGCAATCCGAATTTCGTGTCCTTGTGAGACTTTAGACGAGTCAGATATATTCCAAATTATTAAACTGCAGAAGATGCCCAACATTAGCCGTGTGGTATGAATGGATGGAATGGTGGAACTGAAAAAAAATTCAATGAAAAAAAATGAGAGACGTAGGTAAGACTCGGCCAGCAAAGGTTTTTGCACCTACTCAATTCGTGCAATTAAAAAACAAGCTAAATGGATTGAGAAATCTGAAATCACTCTTTTTGACAGACCTTCGCTGATGATACGTAGACAAGACTCTCAGTTCCTGGAATTAAAAAACGTTCTAAATTGAAAAATATGGAGTAACTAGTTTTGTGAATCCAGGGCTAATGAGGGCAATAGTGTGACAGAGCTAAAGCTGCAACGAAGAGATTCTGTTTGACAGATGCTAGGATCCGAGTTTAAAAATTGTGTAAAGTAACGCTACTGACACTTTAGCATGCAAAATCAAAGAGAAAGCAGTACGTGAACTTCATCTTTTCTCAAACTTATTAGTTTTACCAAACTTTAGCTAAGACCTACCAGGACTTGAATTGAAAACAACTTGGGCAATCAGGAAGAGAAAAAAAAAACGGAAATGCGGACGGGATGGTCTGTAGAGAATAGATGGGAAGAGAAGAAATGGACTAATGATGACTACAAACAGCATAAACGCGTCCTCATCATGTCCTCTATCTCAATATCGATCCTCGACCATAGGTAATGATACTATTCTGTATACTTCCTGTGTATACTCTATATATATACATTATATACATTATATATATCCAATGGTGACTTCAAAAGAAAACAGGGTTTTTATTACTGAATATGGCGAGCAAATACCCACATTAGATGCGGCGATAGCTAGCCATTCTACAATTTTGGCCACTATGGTTATTATATCAATAGCTTTAATTTTTTTGTAGCAATATATCATTTCTCCCAGTGGATAACGTAGACCTAAGGATTTAATTTTTCATTCAAAGGGACATTTGATGTTGTCTATGCTGTTCTATGTCGTCATTTTCAAGAATGACAAAAAATCAGTATTCATCCGTAGTTCAAAGTCCTCGGACAGGCTTTAAAGATCAAAAGATGGTCTGGTGGTGCGAGAAATTTTTAGGGACGATTGAAAGGAAACAATCAGTCGTGAGAATCAGAAATTGCAAAACTGCAACGAATAAGTTACGAGAATAAATACCTATTCGAAACGATCCCTTACCCTGCTCCTTCATGATAAATACGCTTACTTGATCACCTACTTCTTAGCCGTAAATAGACGTTTGCAGATCTGTCAGAGGCTTTCATCTGAGTTTGTCGAAGAAATTGGTGATTTTCTGAGCCGGTATTTGTGTTACGACGAACATCCAATCTGAAAAAGACGATAAAATGGTAACTAAGGTCATTGAAGATTTATTTTTAAGATACTATATAGAAATTTTAGAAATGATTAATTCTAAAACCGTCCTCAGACAAGTCTTTAACTCCAAAATGCTTGTGTGGTGCAGAATACGAAGCGTATATTAAAAGATTCATTACCTTGCTCCTTCGTGAAACATGCGGTGACTTGATGATTTATTGTATTGAAGTTATTGAAGGTTATTGAAGGCCGTTCAAGGTTATGAATTGACATTTGAAGGTCTGTCAAAGACTTACAACAAGGTTTGCCGAAGAAGTTGGTGAATTTTTGAGCTGGTGCGTCGTCTGTGATACAACGAGGCTTCAGCACTTGAACCTCCAATCTGAAAAGACCGTTCCAGAAGAAGCTGAGACTTTGCTGTCATCTAAGGAGGTGGTATCAACTGTTTTTAAGACTGATGAGGCATGTAATTCCTTAATCTTTCATGCGTGACGCGTGATCATTGAATTTTACTTTTCTGTCTTATGAATCCACATTATAAACACAAGATGAACAGTTCCAATAGGTAACCTTTCCCCGAGAAAACGTGAGTCTCAATACTGTAGTGCGAACGGTCTTAAAACTACTTTTAAAACTAAACTTGATCAGTCCTCCTCGAGGACCGCAAGCCAATCCAACTCCTAGATAAATCGCTGAGTGACATTTTGCGATTTTCAATTGTTGTAGAAAGGCTTAATGGACCTTATTGAAGGGGGTTTTTTGCAAAATGAGCCACTGCTTACGCAATGACGCAGACGCAATTCTGTGCAACTTTCAGCAGGGCAACTTTTCGAAAATGAGCCACTGTTGTCAAATAACGTGGACGCAACCGTATGCAATGACAAACAATGACAGACAATGTTCAATGATCGACACATGCACAATAAAATCCTTACATAATACATTTCATTCTACATTGTTGGCAATTGGACATGTTTCTCCTTCCTGAGAAAAAATCGCAAAAAATAAGAATAATAAGGCAGGAAAACATGTTTTTCTATGGTGGGAAATCATTTTTTGAAAGTAATATGCAAAAAACCGACGGGAAAAATATCAAAACTATCACAAAAAAAAACAATAATACTAGGATATAAATAAATTAATCAAGTATTCGCCTCCTTTTTCTCACCTGTATCCCTGGACCTCTCAAGGCGATGAAGAATATTTTTTTTTACAATAAAGATAAACTTTATTTTTCCACCTATTTAGTATACCTCGAATACCGTTACGATGAAAGTTTTTGTCTTTCGGGATACCTACGATTCAATCCATATTATGATTGAAACTGCTGATCAACTAACCATGTCCTTTATTTGTAGTAGGGAGATGAGACTTTTTCCGCCCAGAGTGTCAGACTCCCCCTTTCATATGCCATTGGTCTACCGAATAAACACATTTTTTGTTAATCGGAGTATCTAGCCTGGAACCGTTTGACACATTACTTTGGGCTATGCCTCCATGTTATAAACCTAATGGTGCCTTCGGGTTAAAGGAATTCGACCTCCAGTGGAAGGGGCAGAGAGAAGAGAGAAGAGACTATAGAAAAATGTTGAGAAGATTAGAGAGAGGACTAGAAAAGAGATCTCTGGATCCCTGGATGGCTCCAGCTACTCGAGTATGCCTGTTCTAGTTAGTAGAATAGTCCGGGTATTATGTCCATTGATCAGCAAATAACAGCACTTAAACGATGTCCAATCACACTAACAATTATTCATTGGGTGTCTCAATATCTGGCGAATATGTCGGGTGGACTAAGATCTTATTTTATCGTTTTCAGGTAGGTTTGAACATATTTGGCAATATGAAGCCTTGTGCTGTCATCATGCAGAATCACATTTTCGTTTCTCTGCTCGTTTTGTGGCTGTTTTTATACAGTACTCGTTTTATTACCATAAGCTGAGGTCTCTAAACTGAGATCTATAAGACCGCTCAGGCTTGTGAAACACACAGCATAACCTTTGCAGCGTATACCTTCTGCCAAGCAGACGCCGCAGAAGTATGGCCGAGCGATTTCAATGAATTTTCCTCTTCGGATTGCTGCTATGAATCCATTTTTTTATAATCCGTCAATATATGATGGAAAAAAGTCTTCCTTTTTGTCACTGGGGCAGTTTTTTCCAGCAAAAAACCTATGTTTTCAATAGTTTTTTGTGAATTTTCATCTCTGATCGAACGATAATGGACGAGAATCAATCTCGTAAATAAACAATTCACAAGATTAAAAAGGAACCATTCAATCTTTTTGGTCAGAAAACCTACGTGTAACGTCCCTTGTTTTTAAATCATAAGCAACCAGAGGTCCTTGTTTTCGAGTCATTCATAATACATAAAATTAGTTGCTGGAAAAATTCGGTAGGAAAATATGCTGAAACAAGCTCTTCTTGCGGCTAGTTTAGTTCTTCATCGAGAAAAGCCTCAAATTCAGCATCCTCAAAGTTTTTTTTGCCTTTTACCACGTAGATGGAAGTTCAACATTGAAAACACTGCCTTTGAAGCAACTGAATTAGTCAAGGTTCGTTGTTTAAGTTAAAGTAGCAGGTCTCTCTGTGGAGCTCTGGAATGCATTTGAATCTTGGTTGTGTTCAAGTGCAAGGAGAAGATCAAAACGATCACTTCGTACAAAGTCAGGCATTTTAACCCAAACAAACGTATATGACGCCGGAGTAGAATCACTGGTGTGCTTAAACATTGATTTGTTTACTTTATTTCTTATTTATTTATAATTTACATAGTCACGTTTATCCTGTTAAAGGAGAGTCGGTCTAGAGTAGCATAGAGTATGTTGCATTGCTTATAAGAAGATGGGAATAAAGGAACCTTCAACAGATAGAAAAAAACTTTTTAAATCAGCTAGGAAGTATCAGGAAATATCTCGTGGTTTCCCTTTTCTTGAGGTTGTCAGGGTCAGGTTTTTCACTATTACAGGTCCTGATGATTATTCAAGCTTAGACTCCAAGGTGATTAAGGGTTTTTTTTCGATGCTTATGATACCCAAAGTACCTATCAAAAATTTTTGCACTAATGTCCACTCATGCAGCACATAAATAATCTATGTCAATACCAAGACTTGCACTCGGGACCTGCTGTGTAGATTGCAAGTGATCTGCTGATTGAATTTTTAAGTCTGAATTTACTCATGCATGTTACTTCTAGTCCTTAAATATGCATTGATGTTGGTTTCAAGCAAATAAATGAAACAAATGAATAAAGAAAATGTCAAAAATATGAATTATTTATCGGAAATTTTTTTGTTCTGTATATCATTAATCATGCTTTCATACAATTATCGCAAAGGAAACAAATCAAATCTGTTGCAAAATCCTTCGCTGAACACATGAATATCTTCTGGAAACCGTCATTACATTTAACAGGTTGTCAAAGAATCGTAACCACTTCTGAATCTTTTATTGTATTCGACGTGATTCCGCCAAGCATCGAACCTTAACTTCAGGATAAGATCGTGAATAATTCTTACGTGCCACACCTAACATCCTCGTGCTATCCTCAAGTTAAGAATTTACTGCAATGTTCCACCGTATCCTCAAACATTCATGTCCTGCATGCAAATCACCATCTTTGCCAGTGTCTCTGGGATTTTGCAAAGTATGTTGATGCACTAGTATAGCGTGTTTTCCTTTTTTGCTTACAAATAAGCCAAGCTATGAGATAAGAAAGCATAATTGGTACACAGCATACCCGAAAGGAAATTTTAATTTTTTTTTCGTCTCCTTTCTAGCAGATGCCGCGTCTGTAGGTGTAAATGGAGTGTACAAAATCTTTCGGTTACCAGAAATTACGTGCTATGTGCTAAGGATTTGCGTTCAAAGAAAGGAACTCACCACATATTAACAGACGAATGGGTGTTTAAGGAAAGATATAAATTTGCTTAAAGCCTTCGCCTGATGCAATAAACTCTATTAAACCCTTAACTAATGAGCACTGAACATTTTTTTTCCGGGTCCCTCAAAATGCGAGAAAAGGAAAAGTTTTAATGATGGCTTTTCACCATCAAGTTCCGGGTAGCTAAGTCACAAAAAGAAAATCATGCGAAGTCATTTGAGCTAATTAAATTGAATGCCGAAAAAAATTTATAACCCGAAACGAACATCCCCTAACCAGAAGCCCTCAAATAAACCATCGTTTATGGTACTCAAAATTGTTTGCCCGCATTATTCCAACTCAGGAAACATTTCGCACGTTTGTTATGAAAAAGTAATGTCATATCCTGTTTTATTTGTTGGAAGAATTCATACTCGTATCCATAGATCTCTTGCCATTTGGTCTCAATAAATTTTTATCGATCATGATAGCAACATGCAACAATAAAGATAACATTAAAACTGCGGTTTATGTTACCACGCTATTGGTTCAATTATTATTGATGGTACAAATAAAAGGACCGAAAATCCAAGTTTTTACTAATTGTAAGGATGACTGCAACACTTTCTAATTAAAGTTAAAAAAAATTTTTTTTCTGTTTAGATTTCCGATAAAGTTTGCTTAATTTATTCAAACAGAGTTCCAGTACATTGAACCTCAGAATACAAAAAAAAAATGTTCAATACGTTTTTGGAATGAATTCCACCCTCGCAAACGTTTTTCTCGTGAAAACTCTTCCGAGCCTTGTTGCTAAATGCATGGTGAATGATATTGTTCTATAGCTTGGAGCTTCTGTGAAAAGTTTTAATTGAAATTTGACCAGAAGCTAAGAAAAGTTTTCTGTGACAACTTTAGCTTGACCATAGGAAAAATACTTTTGATTACTTTGATTGCTTTATTTAAATATAATTACTCGGGAAATTGTGTTAAGTTAATTATCAGTAGATAAATACATGAAAAAATAAAAATGAACGAATAAACATAATTAAAAATTGAGTAAAGTTGTTAAAAACTAATTATATTCTTACGTTTGCCCTTAGAAATTAATCTTTTGCGAAACCTGAAAGGTTGCATTGTCACACAGAGGCCAGAGAAGAACGTTCATTTGAAAAGTAATCAATGGCGTAACAGCTCGCTTCGAAACTAGGGAGATGAGGTTTTATTATGCGCTGAAGCTAACCAATTTTAGCCAACAATAATTGACTTTCTTATCGAATCAAATCAAAAGTCAAAGTAGAAAATAAAATAAATGTGTATATATAAATATATGTCAAATATTTTCATCAAATTCTCAAGGCAATTATCGCTAAGGTACTTATCCTAGCTCGTCTTGCATCAGAGCCTGAAAACGCAGTGTTGATGACGTTTGCACAAATCGAACACAAAACCTGATGTATAGAAGGCGAGTGGATTAGCAATAAAGTTGTCTGCATTACAGGTGGAAAGTGAGTCGATTTTATGTTAACTATTGACCAATAGGAAAGCTAGACATAGTCGAGACACAGAAGTCAAAAGAATGGAGGTCATTTACAAACAGCTAGGTAAAAAGGATTCAAGATTGAAGTTCTTCAACATTCATATGTTCGGTCTAGTAGCCTTTGCATTCTGTTATATATTCACACTCATAATCCTTATTTGAAATTTATTTTGATTATTCCGTTCTCGCTCCTTTCTCTGCGCTTGCTTGATTATCCTCAGCGTACAAGCTCATCTGCCACATTTACCACCATTACCATTTTCCTAATCTCACTTTTTTCGCTCATCCTTTCCGTCCGTCCTTGCTCCACCCGTCTATACATTTGTCCATCTTGGGTGCTGAGGGACTTGCTGCTTGCTGAGGAATTGAAATGAATGAAAATGGGGTAAGTCAAATAACCTTTCAGAATATCAGGCAATAAAACCTTTTTGCCGACGTAAAAAAGCCTTTGGAGGGCCTGTGGGATTAAAAAGTATTGGTTATGTATGAATCCAACCATTTTAAAAAAGAAGTCTATAAAGAAAAAGTATTAATCCACTAAATATCAAAACTGTCAGCACCGTATTCAATAGACCTTTCAATAACATTTTTAGTTCGCCTAAGAATTCTTTGAAAACAAATGGAAGAACTCAGGAATTTTTTTTGAAATCCTGACCTGGTAGGGATCATTTATTATAAATACAAACTCTCTGATACATGTTAGGGCATGTCCCCTCCATTCTCATGATCAATCGCGCATGAATTACGTGCATCCTTTATTATATATCTCATTTAAAAATTTGAAGAAAAAAAAACCTTTCAGTAACATTCTAAGTTCTTGTCAAATTTTTTTGAAGGAAAGTGGATGAATCCAGGAATTCTTTGAAGTCCTCATCTTATTAACGGAAAATACACTCTGCAGTACACGTTGAGACCTTTTCGGAAGCCCTTTCAACGATTTCTTGGTGTATGTCTCCGAAATTCGACTCCAGCATCCAATTATCGCAGTTTTTAGCTCATCCATAGTTGTATGTTGCTTTCCTCTGTTGAAAATTTTTCAAGCCAGTTCTCTTCAATAATTTTCGATTATTTTGAGGTTAGCCGAACATGCTGGCTTATCGGGACATGTAATTTCTTTATATGTGAATAGATATTTCAATTTCCTTGCTGTATGTACTGGTGCATTATCCTGTTGTTATATTGGCGAAGCATCTGCGATGGTCATGAGACCATCCGATATTTGTTGTTCCAGCAGCTGAACATACTGTTCATCGGTTATTATGCCACTGGCGAGGACTTTATTCTGATCGACCATTTGATCGGATAGTACCCAATATCATCACCAAGCCTCCACCGTGAAGCCGTTAACTTTGAAATAGTTCTTCGTTCCGTAACAATATATACCTGTTCGCTAAAAGTCGCTGTCTCACCCATCGAAGAAATTTCGTAATGCTATTACTAAGTCCTCCTGGTTGGTGAATAGTCCTCCTCGCATGAAATTATCCATCGCCCGGAAAACGTGAAAATCTGATGGCGAAATGTCGGGAAAATAAGGTGGATGTGGTAAAGTTTCCTTCGGTAAGTTGATGAGGAACCCACTGATCAAGCCATGGCGAAAGAAAATGCCGATTAATTGTACTTTTGTCAACGTCGAACTGTACGCTTGATTCGTGCAAAGTTTGCCGGGGATTGTCTTTTATGTCGACAAGAAACTCCGTGTCATTTATTCGAAACATCGTTCCAGGATGATCGTCGTCTTCAAGGCTGTCATTCACGGTGTGGAACCAGGCAAACTATCTTTGAGCTGTACGTTTTGACACAATATCGTCTTCAAATGCGTCACATATCCTGCGGGTAGCCGTTGCTGCATTTGTCCGTAATTTGAACTCGTAATAGAGAGCACACGTTACTTTGACAGTTTCACTGACCATCTTTACACTTCAATATTTTCCAAAAGACTTAATACTTTTGAATCATACTCGACCTTTTATAATGGCCGCCGACATTCCTTTTCAGGTAAGTATACGGATTCCGCGAAAATGACCTGACGTTGTGGAATAAAGAGGTATACAGATGAGTCATCCCTCAACTGACACTTTCAATGCAACCACTCAATAATATCTCCAGCCATCAAAACCATCTTAATCGCACGACCCAGCTCTTTCTAATGAATACGGCGCGAGCAAAATACCATACGGTACTTGTGAATCAGACGTCTTAACGGTGGCTTACGCTTTAGCTACCGGTGCTGAATTAGTGACGTCTTTAGAATAACTTTCTATGTGTTTCATGGCCAAAGCGTCGGAAAATTTTCTTAGAGTGAAAGAAGAATTCAATGTGATCGAATTTCGATGCTTGTTTCGTTGTGACATCGCGTGTGCTCGACCTGGTGACTTTTCTCGCAGAATACTCCAGATCTGATATCATATTTATTGCAGCCTTTCGACTCCTTCCAATGCTTCATGCAATTTCCGAAATTCTTTCCTTTGTGGAGGATGAACCTATTCTGCAGAATGAACCACATCATGGCAACGGAGGATAAACCTACTCTAGGGATGAACCGCGAGAATATTTTAATCTCATTTCAAAGTGGAACTCCAAGTGGTCCGAATGGAGAAAACTAAGCTTATTTAAGAAGCAAGGATCATGTGCTACTTTTTTGAGCACCTGAAAGTTTTCATAGGAATTTCCATAAAAACTCAAAGTCTTGAGAAAACCATAATCATACCCGTGTAGAAATTTGTGAGTACGTCCACTTTCGTAATTTTCAGAACAAAATTTTCAGAACATCTCAGTGATCGTAGTTTAGTGAACAATGAGAAATGTTACAGGCGTGTTATCCTTTTTGCGTGCACAGTACCCTTCAAACACAAAGTGATTGCTTCACGCTTTCAAATTAAAGGATATTTTCCGCGCAGCTAGTTATTTTTAGCGCAGGTTAGTCTGGTTATGCCCTTTGCTTATGTCAGGTTTTCTCGGGTGAGTTTTATTCTAACGGAATAAAATCAAAACAAGGATTAATTTTAATAGAGAGGTGAGGTTATTTTTAAAGTTTAAAGTCCCGAAAATCCTGAAATTATTAAATTTTCCCCACACACTCAATAACAACAAAAACGAAACGAAGGAAAAAAGAAATAAATGCCAAACAAATTCAAAAAAAAGTTCGTTGTTGCTCGGCAACAGCTTGAGTGTCCTTGGCAAGTAGCCTTGGAAATTGTGTCATCTTTTCAATTGGTCTTGGTACCGTTGATTGTGTAGTTGTCCAATTCATACATTTAAAAATCTTTGTTGGATCTGAAATGTTGAAAGATCAGTTCTTGCTGCAGACTGAAAAATTGGGTTTGTAAAGTTCAGGTCCAGTAAAGTAAATTGGGAAACGCTTCAAGAAGGATAATTTTTTTATAAACGCAACTAGCATCTGAATTTTTCAGATGGTCATCGTCTCTACGGAAGTGGAAACTATTCCTTGTTGCCCAGGAAAGGAGCCCATTATATTCGCTGACTATCAATTTGGTTCACTCCCTGTGTGCCCTTTTCAATATTACCATCATAGAAAATACGGCTAGATTAATGGGCTTCTGAGCTAAAAGCTTTGTCCAGAGATCTTGTGTTACCTGCTGTTCTAAATATGGGCCATAAATAGCCTTCACCTTCCTACCATAGAAAAGATAAGTTATACGCATGTTGATCCCAGTGAAACCAAGGCAGATCTTTACTAGTTACCACAATGTGGTTACCTCATTTAGCTTACCTTGTTGTCGTAGGGGTCCGCCCCAAATCTTGGTATAGGAGTTTCAAACCAAGGAATGCAATACTATGTTTCGTCTGATGAAAAACATACAAAACAAAACAGATAGATAATATGCAAGAAGACTTGAAAAAAGATGCGAAATCCAAGAGGTAAACCAAGATCCATTTAAAAAGGTTTCAAGGGTCGTCTTTGAGTTTCTTACAGTGTTAACCGGTGTGGGTAAGTCTGGCCATAAGGAAGAGATTGTGAGGACATGAGGGTTTCCAACACTGTTTCTCCAACAGCAGTTGGAGAACAGCAACAAGCTGAGTACTCCTGTTGTGATAGATAGAAAAATTAGCCATAATAAAGGACTGACTCAGGCAGACAGTAATGGAAACCTTAACGCCAGTTTCCCTTAGAGTGTTGAGTCGAATGATAATTTAGTTTCATTTTAAGGAAGGGTACATACGCTACAGTTGACTAACCTATTGGTTAGAACCAGTATGCCACAGAATATTTACTCATGTCACATGTGTCCTCAACATCAAAAAACAAACTCCTTTCCTCCTTCTCTTCCGATACATTCATGAAATTTGTGTTTCTGGAAGGAATTTATTATTACATGATTGTACGCGTTTATCTTTTTTCAGGCAACATATTTATGTAACCAGGAAGATTTCTCTATTTTTGCCTTTAAGCGTTGATGAAGATCCTATCGGTCCTTTTTTGGTGTTATGATTCTGGTAATTTTTTTCAATACTCTTCTGAAGTACAACGTCAACAATTGCTGAGCAGAGAATTTTTTTCCAACTTTTTGTCCTATGGGTCAAGATATCCACCAGGAAAAACTGGAGAAATGGTGCTAGATATCACATCAGGAAGTCAAACCAAGATCAACAGTCATAGTTCCAAAACAGATAAGGAAACTCAACTGTAATCACAAAGTTGCCACAGTTTTCTTGTTGGAACGAAAAACATTAAAAGAGGAATACATGACCCTCTGGCGGCAAGGAAAGCGCGATTGTTTAAACAGAAAAATAAAGGATCTCCTCCACCCCTCTTGACCTAAAGGTGTAAATAAGAAATGAAAAATAAGATGAGCTTGCAACAGCTGATAGAAAATAAAAGATAAAAGATAACAGAAAAAAAGATAAAAGGCAAAAGATAAAAGACAAAAGATGAAAGATAAAAGATAAAAGATGAAAGTTAAAATACAAAAGATATAAGATAAAAGGTAAAAGGTAAAAGATAAAAGATAAAAGGCAAAAGATAAAAGACAAAAGATAAAAGATAAAGGATAAAAGATAAAAGATAAAAGATAAAAGATAAAAGATAAAAGATAAAAGATAAAAGATAAAATACAAAAGATAAAAGATAAAAGATAAAAGACAAAAGATAAAAGATGCAAGATAAAAGATAAAAGATAGAAGATAAAAG
Source organism: Stratiomys singularior (assembly GCA_954870665.1). Taxonomy (NCBI): domain Eukaryota; kingdom Metazoa; phylum Arthropoda; class Insecta; order Diptera; family Stratiomyidae; genus Stratiomys; species Stratiomys singularior. The sequence continues at coordinate 99,149,617 of OX940879.1, forward strand.
ATAAAAGATAAAAGATAAAAGATAAAAGATAAAAGATAAAAGATAAAAGATAAAAGATAAAAGATAAAAGATAAAAGAAAAGATAAACGATAAAAGATAAACGATAAAAGATAAAAGGTAAGAGATATAAGATAAAAGGCAAAAGATAACAGACAAAAGATGCAAGATAAAAGTTAAAAAATAAAAGGTAAAAGATAAAGGTGGTCCAGAAGTGCGAGCAAACTATTTTAAAGAAGAATGCATGAATTCTTGACCGGCAAGTTTATCAAGGAGAAACTACTTATTATGTGATTTCTTTGCTAAATCCTATTCATTTGTGTTAATTTTGACTGGGTATCATCTACCTTGATGATAGAAAATTTTGCAGCCCCACCAAGAAAAAAACATGAAGAGAGTTTCCAAATGAGAGTTGAAACACTTAAACATTTAGTTAACATTCTCAACAATCATAATATACTGTCTTAATTGCATTATCTGATCTTGAAAGTAAAGACATTGTCCAACATAAGAATTTTTAAATTTGCATTTGCTTAAAGGCAAATGGGGTTTTTCACCTTTTTTTCAGGCCATTTCACCGTCAGCTATTTTTATTGTCTTCCGTTTTGCACTCGTGCTGGTAAAAAATACGCTACCGTTTTTGTTTTTCTTTGAACTTGGAATGCAAAAAGAAACACAAGTTCGTCTGCAGATGTATATTGTCACTGAAATTCGGAGGAAGCGCTCTGATATCTTTGATTCTGTCGACGGGTTGTAGGATTATTATCCATTAAGAGTCAATGTAGCGAATAAGTCCACTTTTTTGTTCCATCCCCGAATGAAATGAAACAACGTGAGGAATATCACTGACATTTCACTCGTGGCTGGCTCGCGGTGAAAAATCTTTTTTCAGATTCTAGGAGTTTTTGGTAGATCAATTTATTCATTTTCACTTAGAACTTGTAATTGATTTTTTTAGAATAACGTCATTGTTTCTATAAGGTGTGTCGGAAAAGTATTTAAACTGATTTTTAATTTACGTAAGTGTTTATTTTCATAACGCGAATGCCTGAGAAGGGCTGTAATACGAAGAAGAAGCACAAGTGTTCATTTTATTCAAACAACACTGTATTCTCCTTCAAAATAGTGCTTCAAGCAGATTTGCACGAAATCGTTGTTCCAACTTTTGGAACTAGTATTTAAAGTCATCAGCCACTGGTGTGGCTTTTCATCAACTGGTCGGTCACAGTCTTTTGAATGTTCTGCTGAGTTTCAAAATGACGTTCTTTTAAACCATGTTTCGATTTCGGTTATGAAAAAGGTTACAAGGACTCAAATCTAGTGGATAGAAATGGCCGTGACCTTACATTTTCATGATGAATAGATTAATCCACTAGTTTTCAATGTCTGTTAAAATGTTATGCACGAAATGAACAATTGTCCGTATTGTCAAATGACAGTTTGATTTCAAAAGAGCCCTCACACTTTTAACGATTCCGTTAGTTTTTCAAGTTGAACGTCTCCACAAGTGTGGTTAATCTTTAACGTATTCTCGGCCTTCCATAAATGATTTGTGTCAGCGGAAAACTTGTGCTCGTGATAAACAATATTCTCCGTTGGTCTGTTTCAACTTTTCGAAACTCACAATCACGGTTTCATCAAGTTTAACACAAAAATTGATTGCAAAACGGTACTCTTAATTCCGATGCTCCATGTTTGTAACACATAAAAAAAACAGAAGTTCATTGATGGCGGTGTCAAAAAAAATGTGTTAGCTGTACGGAGTTGAAGTGCAGACTGAGCATGGATAAATAAACGGGCTTAGCAGAAGGTCCATAGTGTTGTCAGTCTCATTACTTTCGCGCATTCGTCGTATGTACAGTATCTGTTTGATGCTGCAAAGACACATTGAAAAAACCCTTAGATGTTTTGATATACTTTTAACTGTTTGATTTCTAATGTAAGTTCTTATTCTTAACTCAAGAAAAGGCTTAAAATTATTTCTTCGAAACTTCTCTCTTCACTGCCATTTTTCGAATTGCATTCCACCACTGATTGCTATTCAAAAGCGAATATTTTCCGAGTGTTTTCGAATCCGATTCACTAAAGGCATCTTAAGATAATGTGACAATTACTTTTCTTGTGATACATTCCTCTCTATTCGTTGGAACGCAACTGCTGATGTAGTAGTTTAAAGGTCTTAGCTTTTCTGATTTCTTCAGATCCATTAGTTGACTCAGCAAGTCAGCCGAATTGGAAGCATGTGTCTCTGAGCATTGAATAGAGAATTCCACTCGTGTACTATTTGCCCGATACTTTCAGCTCGTATTAAAATTGGTAATCGAAAATAATACCCAAAAGCTCATGAAAATTTTCATATTTTTAAGTCAGACTAAGTAATGAGGATTGCCTTCTCTTGGAATTCATACTTCCATACCATATCTCCTGAACAAACTTGTGTTGCCGAGAGAAAAGGAAGAAGTAGAAACTTCCTATAAAAATACCCAGCTTAATAATTTTCTCCATCATCACTTAACCAACATTCTAAGCAATTTCATTTGCACCCTCTTTTTCATACCCGAAAAATAACCAAACTCATACCAATCCGAGAGCAAAGTTTCCATTCAACATCTCAATTACATTCTCATTCAACTTCTTTTTCTTCGTGATCGACTATCACCTTAGGTTAAGAACGTTTACTACTTTCTTCGTGTGAACATGCCCAAAAAAGTTACTACCTCGATTGCTTATGCTACAACTGCTCCTGGTGATGCTTTTGCTTCCGCTGTTGCTGCTTCGTTGTTATTACCACTAGTGGTAGGTCCTTGTAATCTCATCACGAAATTGGGAAAGAAAAAAAAAACCCCGGTCCATTCTTCTTCGTCTGCTTCGTCCTTTGGTTGGTTTTTTTTTCTTTCTTCGTCTCGTAACATTGTTGTATCCTGCACTAATGCTCAAGAGAAAAGTTTTAAGTCTTTAATCTTTTCGCCATTTTTTTTTCCTTTTGCTTCTCTCGCTCATTTCTATTCTCTCTTACTTTTATACTACTTTCTCGTATAGGACCTTTTGCCTCCTTGTTTGCTCGTTCGCTTTTCATCCAGGAAAACAGTTAAGTTTGTGCAGCAGATTTTTATACTTCCTTTCTACGGAGGTGGATTGCAAGATGTGTACTTAGGAATTCTAGAGAGTACGCGAAGGATAATAGAGGTGGATGATTTGAGTGGGGAAAATTGTAATATGTGTAAGTGTTGCGAGCAAATTTTATCGCTTGTTAGTCGCAAGGTGAGAAGAGTATCTATTTTCATAAATTCCGTATTTTCCACATCCTTTATATCCATTTTGTGGAATGATCGTGTTCTTACGATATAATTTGAAAACAATACAATACATAGTGGGCTTAGCATTTTCCAAACCAAATAAGTTTCATTGTGGCATGAGCCTGTCCAAACTTTTCCAACACGGATTACCACAAAAGTTCTTGCTAAAAGTTAAGATCTCCTTTTTCCCGTTTCGGCTTTTAGACGAATCAAATCCATACGAAAGGTTTCTTCCCGTGAAAGCGTTGGTAGTTCAAATTTTTACCAGACAGTCTTGGAAAGGTTGCGGGAAAGCCAAATGCAAGAGATTTTCTTCGAAGAACAGAAACTGTTGCAGAGCTACCAATACTTTTACGTACTGACGACTAACCGAATTCCAGCTAAAAGCTTTCTCCAATATAATTAAACACGCGCCTAGCATTAATCAAAAGTTTTGATCCTCTTATAATCCAATCATATAAAGAAATCAAAGTGCGATTAATATTTTATAAGGATTTCCGAGGTAAATTGGCTTTGGCTGTAATGATGATGGCGATGATGACGAAACTACCCATCAATATGGTAGTGTTGGCGTTGATGATGTTGATGACGCCTGCGATGGCTGATGATGGTGATGACGATGGTGGAGCATTGTAACGAGAATACAAATGTCAAATGATAGAGAAATGGATTAAGAAATGAAAGCGTATGGCGGACTTTGGCAAGGAGAACATTGGAAAGAAAACTTTTCGATCTTTTGGATTAAGGGATAAATGGAGTGTTGGGCGTTTGAAAAGTGAGAAAAAATAGAAATAAAGTTTCAAATCTTCAACGATGATTCGTGGGTGGTGGTACTTTGTAAAAAGTCTTTGATGGTACCTACATGTCCTTAATGATTTTATATACTTGAATTTGGAAAAATCAATTTTGGTGTGCTGCCATTGGACGCTTTCAGTTTTATTAATGAAATATTGAATTTTAATTGTGTGGGAGCTGTTGAGAAACATGAAGAAAGGATTTTCAAATTTCTGAGTTTCCAGACCAGAGTACTGGATCTTTTTCTGAAGTTAGTTTTGTTTCGCTCATGCCAAGCTGACATCTTTATTGGCTGACACGCTTTCTGCAGTGAAATAGTTTCGTGGTTTTCTATTCATGCAATAAATTCACTTTTGCGAGGATGCCCCAAAAGTCTTCCACAGTTGGCTTTAATTCGAAAAATTCGAAAAATCCTTATTGACATGCTTTAGGATTTCATTTTGAACATAAATTAACGTGCTCAAGTTTTTTGATGTTCTATGATGCGATTGCAGGAGATTCTATGCACATTTTATGTTAACCATGTAATCGTTGGGAAACTTCATGTTCCTTTCTGTTTGACTAACAAAAAATTTGAAAGAAAATAGAAAAAGATGTGCGAAGTCTGTTGCGAATTTTATGTCATTTTTCTTTAAAATCACTTATTTACTTATTAATATCCAATTTGTCCCCCTACAAAGCAACCCCATCAGGTCTTATATATTTGTGCATCGTTTCCGTTGATCCTCGAAGCACTTCAAAAATCATTAACTTTTTCAATCTCTTTCAGATCCTCCTTCCGTACCTCTCTTCTCAATCGTTGAATAGCGTCGTTCTTTCATGGCCCTGTTCAGGTCCGGGAACAAGAAAAAGTCATATGGGGCCTGGTGCAGCGAATATGGTGGCTTTGCCATGATTAGTGTATTGGCTTCGGCCAAAAACCTGTGCAGAATAAACGATGTGTGAGCAAGAGCGCTATCACGGTGCAAAAGCCAATTCTTTATCTTTCTCAACTTTTGGTGTTTCGCGCGGATTGTTACGCGCAAATCGCAAATTTCTTCCAGGTGATTTTCCTTATTGACCCTTCTACCGTGTCGTAAGAACTAATGATGCACCACACCTATGCAATCGATGAAAATTGTAAACAAAACCTTCACATTCGACCGAAAAAAACTTGCGACGCGTTTTTTTTTGGTCTTGGCTCGTAGCTGCCGCACGTTATAACTGCGCTTTGACTTCCACGTCAGAACCATAAACCCATGATTTGTCACCAGTTTTGACCCTCTGGAGAAAATTCGGGTTTGCACAGACAGAGTCGAACAGCTTCCTAGCATTGTTGATGCGATACTGTTTTTGGTAGACATTGGTCGAAATTTGGCACGAATTTCGCGGTGACCCATCTTGAACACAAATTTTTGGTAAGACTAGTGTTTCACGAGTCAATCGATATATTTACCTCCTCAGCAAATTCTCTAACAAGCGATTCGACGTTTAGCCACTCCGTTCCCAATGGAACATCACATCGAAGGTGGCGCATCGCTAAAATGTGTCTGTGGACGAAACGAAGAAAGTCATGGGGCAAGACGAAACGTTCCGAGTACAAAAAATAAAAAATTCTATCCTCGTCGGAGGAAAACAACTCAGCGAAACTATACTGTTCACGTGTTTGGGCCTCCGACAAATTTTTTTGGTTTTTCAAATCTTCGCGGTCCTCTGCGGGCATTATGAGCTACCGATAAACGTTGGTTTCGTGTAAAGTAGCTTCACCAGGTGCAACAGTCAAGATTCAGAATGCGACTGCGTATTTCAAGTTTTTTTTCGCATAAAATTTGATACAGGTCCTTTGATTCATTTTTTTGGAATAGATAAAAAACGAAGATAAGCAAAAATATGTCCAAGCAGAATAGCTGTCAAAAATTTAATGAAGGTTCACAATAGCCAAGCTTGTCAGCATAAGTGAGTGACATGAGTGCCAACATAACATCACAGAAATATCGAAAATCTAATATACACCATATATATAATAAATATGATCAAATAATATAATATACGTAGCTTGCAGAAATTCGAAATTTGCGATACTTTTTTGACTGACTTTGTTCATTCATTTTTAAAATTGCTGTCTCTTTCTCAACTTTATTGATCGCGTTTCTCCGGTGTTCGTCGAGTAGTCTTTTTTTGCTGTAGAAAGGTGAATTCCCTATTGCACCTGACGCCGTCCTCCGACTTTTCCCGAGCAGTATTTTTTTCAGTTAGAAAAAGTACTGTTTACGCTCTGAGTATGACACTTTCAGAGTCCAAATGCTTTTGAACTACCCAAAAAACACCTACCATTTAACACTGAGAGCATAGGAACTCTCGGAACTATTTTGCAAAACAATTCGCACATCGCCTCGTGTCCAAATACAAATTGGTTTCTTTAGATAACGGTACAGATAACGGCAATTCCGACTTTTAGTTGGAAGAAGAGGAGGGCAAAAAAGAGATCTTTGCGTCCGTTTATGATAGTTTGTCCTTTTTTTTATCTATCGAGCAAATTGTGACACGCGATTCAATCCATTTTTCAGACGCAGGGAGAATTTTTCCAAAAACAGTTTCCGGGGAGATTTCCTTGATTTTGCTGAAGATGTCACAGTGATGCTTCCTCGATCTTTTGCTTGCAAAAATGTGACACACGCATTACCCACTGTCACGGCTGAAGCTTTCGTCGTCCTTTATGGAAAACATGCTGTCGAGGAGTGTGGCCAGTAGGTTTTGTGCAGGTAAAACCTGAAACATCCATGTCTGCAAATGAGTTGGTTTAAGTAGTAATTGGTCTTTTATGGCGGTCGGTTAAGGTACGGCGTCAGGTCAGGGAGACAGAGAGAGAGAGAGAGAGATGGATAGAGAGAAGGGGAGAATGAGAGAGCGCTCCATCTCTCTCTCATTTTTGAAATGTAATTACACAATTTCCATTGCATCCCATTGAAAATATTTTGCTTCGGCATAAAAAGGATAAGTTTTACGTTTGGTTAAAATGTAGTGAATTCATCATTTTTTGCATCCTGTCAATTGATATTTGATCCGGGTTGTCATTATCATTTCATGAACAAGGACAGAGTGATATGCACAAAGACAGAGTGCATACGATATCGACTTCGAATCTAAAACAAGTGAATTAATCAATTTTTCAAAGGATCATCCATTTTTTGCATTTTTTCGCATCCTATGAGATAAAATAAAGGATTTTTCAATGAATTTTGTTGAAAGCTTAAAATAAAGTGCGGATTCAATATAATTCAGCCATGAAATTTATTTATTCAGCTTTGGTTTTTTTTTTCGTTTCTTTAATACTACAAAAGATAACTTTCAAATGTTACTAATGATCCTGAACGTAATTAAAATTATTGATTGCCTGTTTAATTGAGTCGTTAATTCAGCCAGGAGAGAATTCATTGCTTCAAATTAAAAAAAAAAACTTTAAAAATTATTTTCATCCAACCTTAGTTCAAAACACTATTACCACTACCACATCGTACCCCCCGACAAACCCTGTCCACCTGATCTCGACTGAAATTTATTAGAAATTAAAACTTGACTACAATTTTCACGGAAAAACAGACGTGAAAGTTAGTCCCACCTCAGAATAAACTCATGGCTAAGATTTCCAACGACTGATACTAACAAATAAACAAACAAACAAACCCTTGTGAAAAATTTCAATGTTTTCCCACCACGACAACTAGCTAGCGAACATGAAGGAACCGAGCCAGGACTTAAGGAATACGGGTATAAGTTGGCCAAGAATAATTTGAGCGCAATTAACTGTTACGCTAATTAATCTCATAAATAAGTGCTTAAATAAAATAAAAGTTACGTTCCATGGGGGTTGTTGGTTCGGTGGAGAAATCGACGATGAATGAATATTTACTTTTAACCACTATTGCGACCCGTGTACCACTTAGGCATAATAATAAATGGGATGGTAGTTTGGAGTGTTGCGTTGGTAGTGTTTCGATGTGAATTTTAATGTTTTGTGGGATGGGGATAATTTTTTAAAAATTTAACCAAGGATAAAGTTTTGTTGATAATTGTGCGAAAAAGTTTAATGACAGAAAACTTATTTTTTCGCTTAGTTTTTTTCCTTGCACCCATTCGTGTCCGTTGTCTATATTACAAAGACTGGGAGGATAATGACCGGGAGGAAAAAGTAACGAATGTCCTTTTCTTTGAAACATTTAATAACCGATTGTTTCATTATTTGCCAACTATCATCGATACCCGCTAAAATGTACTTTTCTATAAATAACAGAGAGCATGTCTTCAGTGCTGCAGGTTTTGGTTCAAGTATTACATCTAGTGGTGGCTGTTAAATAAATAATGCTATAAAACAGTTTTTATATTATGTTGTGAAACTAAGATCCTTCCTTGGTTCCATTCGTCAATCGATCCAAGCAACCTCATGATAAGGGTATCCGGGGTGAGTTCTCCTGTTTCCCTAAAAGGTTGTTCAATCTTTTGTATGCAAAAAAAAAAAACAAAAATGAAAAGAAAGCGTCATTATCCTCTCCAGGGCAGAATCTACAATGGAGGGTTGGTGATTTATAGAATTTGTGCAGGTGAGACTGAAAACACCGATACCCGAATAACTGGGTCAGGTAGAAGTCATTTTCGCTACCCCCATGACTAAACTACGCCCAGGGTTTGGGGGTTCATCCGGGATGAGCGGTGAAGTCCCATTCTGTTTGTGCAAAACACCCAAGACAGCTGCCAATCGTTGATGACCGTTGTCTCTTCTCACGAGCAATTGTCTCTCTCGAATCTTCGTTTCTATGCACGTAATGAGCGTGGCGCATCATAGTGAGGAAGTTATTGTATGTGCTTGCTGAGCAGCAAGTCAGAAAGATGGATGTACACGAGCTGTAATGTCTCAACTTGAATACCGTCTGGGCCCGCTACCTTTCGCGTTTGCAATGAAAGGACAGCTTCTTCCGATTCCGACTCTGTGATGAGTGTGACGACCCCACATTGCTGTTTCACCGTGGACAGTGTCAAAACGGACCGGGTTGGGTGTGAAAAAGTGCCCGAACTATCTCGTTCATCTTTTCCACTTCATATATCCAAGGTTTCAGTAGGGTACCAACCTTTTGCAAAACTTGCTTGTAGCCAAGGCCCCAAGGATCCTTGCTCATATTACCTATTAGATGTTACCAGAAACGAGCCTTGCTTTTGGTGATCAGCATGTGAAAACATTTTGTGGCCGACTTTTATGCTTCTACTCGGTTGCATGCCTTGTCTCGGTTCCGGGCCCGTTGAGCATCACGACGAAGCCTGTGACACACCCTTCGCTTTTCGGCGATTTCAGTCGACCACCAGTACACTGAGGGCTTGTCGTGCCGGGACTATCAGCGGAGCATTAAACCACTGCAAGCAGTCGCGGTGATACTCGTTGATGAGTTCCACACCATCTGTGCGAATCCTCCAGCAGTAGCGCCATCTGCCGTGAGCAGCTCGATGAAAGTCTTAACGTCCATCCTCCTAATGGTCCATTCAATTGAAGGTCGAGAGTGCGTACGTTTTGAGACAGTATCAAGGATTTCAAGTATAATGCACTGTTGGTCGCTGGCTCAGTAGTCCTGTAATACTCTCTAATTGAATTCTGTGTGCCATTTGGTTTTTAATTATGTATTAAGTGCAGTTTCCTGTCAGGATTCAGACAGCAACGTTGACGGTTGGCAGGAAGTATTTGGTTTGGACTCAGCCACCATCGATTTGAGCGATTTTCTCCGACGAATCAAATTATAGATTCCACATCAACAATGGTTGAATTCTTATAGGACTGAGCCCAGAGAAAGATTCTTATACTCTTATACAGTCCCACATTAGTAAAGGACGACATCTCATACGACGGGATCCCAGAAAGAGAATCAGCAAATGATGCCGCTAAGGACTCTCAACAAATCGGAGGAAGTAATGGTCAGGAGTTGTTTTTTTCGGAGGAGTCATGCTTTCTCGACACCAAATTGTTTTTAGGAGTTTATTTGGAAAACCGGAAGAACAAAATGAGGTCTTGCGGTTCGGAGATATTTTCTGGTACGCGCAAGAGCATTGTTCAACAGGGTAACGTCTCGTAGCATGCAGAAAAGAAACAAAGTCCTCGCAAGTTCTTACTTAAAAACATTTCATGGAAAGCTGAAGATCATTTTATAGGAAAAAAGTGGTCTTAATAAGCCTATCCTTTCTTCATCTTTGTCATATTTCTTGACCATAAGCGAAGAAGTCCTTCGAACAGGAAGTATATCAACATTTTTGATTGGGATCTGCATACATTGACCACTTATAGGCACTATTGGGCAGACATGAACACGAGTAGAAATATCTTTGCTCTACCGAAGCACATAGTGGTCACAAAGCGTCCTAATTTAATAGTAGCATTCAAGCGGTTATTATCAATTACCTGTAAGTCGTGACCAATTTCAACGCGTATAAAATTGTCAGCCTTATTGAAAAGAACATCTTTGACTGTAATAAAGGCTGGAGACAGACAACCTAAATGTTGAAAATGTCCTTAAAAAAACTTAACAATTTATTTGGTATTATTGATTCTGAACATAATGTTTCTAGTGGCCATGTGAGCTCTTTTTTGCTTAAAATAGCTTTTTTCCTTAATGTGACATTATTTATCGCTATTAAACCATAGAATTAACGAGCTATTGTGAAACAGAGTGCCAGAAAATATTATTAGAAAACAAGAGGTTTTTTGGTCCATGTATTTAACCTCGTCTTATCTGAGAACGACTTTTGGTTATGGGTCCAAATGTTTTGACCAACATTTTGTTTGCAGCACTTATGGTTCTGTGGCTTCCACTCTACCTAGGCATGAGCTCACAAAGTCGTGGTGAAGATTAAGCGTAGTCCTGACCGCATCACACTTTTGTATATTTTTACCGCGAAATGAGTTCGCTCTAACACAAACCAACTTTGAGGACCAGACGCACTTTAAGAAAGTTCAATAGTAACACAATGCCTTTTGAAATTTGAATAAAACAAGCTTAATTCCCCTTTCCCTCAACCCTTTCTGCTCTATATACTTCTGTGGCTTTCACTTCATCTTGTCATGAGCTCGTAAGGTTGTGGTAAAGATAAAGCGTGGTACTAACCACATCACACTCATGTTTATTTTGCCGAGAGATTGGTTCGGTCAAACTTCGGTCTTCAAGGACCAACTTTCACGCCTTCAAATATGTTGCTCGCACTTAAACAGGTCAGAAAAGAATTTAGTGATGAAGGCAATTTCATGAATTAGAATTGAAGATCGAATCTTCTCTGCATTTTAATGTTCGTTTTCAAAAATTGTTAAGTTTCGATTGTCAGATATAAATTACACACGAATGACCACTTCCTTTCTTCCCATGTTTCACTTTCCAGTTTGGTTTCAATGAATTATTCATCCTTGAACAAGGCTCATCAAAGCTCCAACTAAGCTTAGCTACTACCTTAACCAAAATGAAGTTTCGCGATTTCTAAAATGTCTAAATCAATAAATTTGTAGACAGAAGTGCTAATATCCTTTTTGGAAATGCTATTACTGATGATAAATTGGAATAGTCATTTGGCGTTTAGTATCGCATATAAATTTAGCATAAGAATGAAATCCAAATTAATTTTCGAAATACAAATATAGAATATATTCATATTGACTTTTCAGAATCCTAAATATTTGAAGTGCATTCTCATATTGCTCCAATGCAACTAGTGTCATTCATCTGAAATATTTGTATCCTAGATGAATGTTACTTTAGGTGATTTGAATTGAATGAAATGTGTGTGTGTGTGTGATTCCATAGTTACTCATTCATAAGAATGAGGATAATAAGAGAGAGAGAGAGAGAGAGAGAGAGAGAGTGACTGATATAGAGAGGGGGAGTTGAGCTACTAATGGTCAAATATCAAAAAGCGTTGCTTTACTATTAAATTTGCTCAAAGCACGCCTGGTCCTTAAAGTTGTTTCGAGTCGGAGTGAACTCATCTCGCGACAAAATTACACAAGAGTGTGATGTGGTCAGAACCACGCTTCACCTTTATAACTATTTTGCGTACAAGATACTTCATATAACTTAAATTCAGTGACTTTTTTTGATTAAAGACTATGTGCATGGAGTCATGAGAGTCTTATTCAAACTAAAATTTCTTATTTCAATACGGCCTTAGTTCAACACCCTTTTTTTTCAACGGGTTCTCAATTTTAAGGATGGATTAATGGATGGATTTAAGGATTAACAAATGGATCAATTGCAGCGGAATATGTCAAAAGTCATTAATAAGAATTGGGTATCCCTTTATTTCGGTCTCTAGTTACATTGGGGCATGGGTGTTTGCTTCAAAGGACTCACTCAGTTCCTTATAGCCATTATGAGTCGATTATGAAGCGAATAAAGCTAACTTATCGGCACAAAGTGACATGAAAAGAAGCTGAAACAGGTTGGAAGCGGTTCAAAAGCTATTTTTTGAGAAGGAAAAAGGATTCGTATTACAATGTCATTTGAATTTGAATTTCCATTGCATGATGAAAAGAAGCGAGGTCTGATCAAAAAAGCGATGAATAGCTTTTGTACAAACTAAATAACAAGTTTATATGGAAATGGACTTGATCTCCTAAAATGTAGTGTCCTTAGCTAAAAATGTATTCATTCCAATCTTGAACCCAAGACTGGAAAAAAATTTGGGTGTTTTTTTCTTTCGGAAATGAGTTCAACTACTCGTTCGTGGCCATCCCAACGATAGGAGTTGTATCAAAAAAAATTTTGGTGCACGCTTTTTATTTCTGCGAAAAATTCAAAACCGCATGGCAAAGGAACAATATTCTCAGTCATAAACCGCGAAGTAGAAAGGACGTGGACGGTACATAATTGTGGAGGAGGAAGAAATTAACCAATTTTTCCGGTCTTCTTCTACGTATGTCGTTTCCACAACGTTGATGGACCAGTTTTCAAAGTTCGATATTTACAGTTATTCTCCTTGGAATGAAGTTGATCGACTTTGAAGTTCGACTATTGAAGTCTTTTTTCCAGGGAAAAACCATCAGAGTTTTCGATGAGGAACTCTGCATTTTCATCTCATGTTTATAACCACAGACGAGGATTTCATTTTCAGTTACGATTTCGGCCATGAAATCTGTATCTGCTTGAAGATACGGAACAAGAACAAGATTTCAATTTTGTTTCTTCTCGGCAGAAATTTTGCATTGATTCGTCTCGATCGATCCTTTACAAAAATGTTTTGCCGCGGCCATTAGGTAATATTAACTTTTTCAGCAAGCTCTCAAATAGTAATAGGTCAGATCGCGTCCAAGACTTTTGACACTTCTTGCAAATTTTTTACGATCAATGAACCTGGCCTTTGCTTGTCCTCAACTGACAAATTCCTGTTTTAAAATTGTATATTCTACTTGTCAATAGTCTTCAAAGCTTCCCCATTATTGTCGTACTCCGATTTTACTATTTCATGAGTTTCTTTAGAACTTTTTGTAACTTGAAACAGATTTTAATATTGATGCCTTGTTTGGAATCTATGATGGGTGACAGACACGACCTTAGGATAGCGATTCTGGAGACTGGTTAGTCACTAGTTCCGATTAGTTAGAGACGACCTTACGCTGAGAACTAACTGACTTGTCATAACTACTTGACACTTGACAAAAACAGTTTCGTTTTTCATTTTCGACACGTCAAAAAGCTTCAAAAATAGGAAATGTTTGAAAATTTCCGGATTTAGCTTAGAGACGTACGACCTAAAAGAATGACCTCCTTTTTTATCAGAACTTGAACTATCTGATCCAGATTTTTGGTATTTTTTCAAAATAACCTGGTTTAGATAATAGACATATGATTTGAATGGATCAAGCGTCATCAGTTTTAGCTTTTAAAGTTCTGTCGCGGTTTTTTTTGAGACCTCCTATTTTGTTGGAACATAAGCTATTAGTTTCAGATTTTTGGCATTTCTCTCTATATTTTCTTTTATTCAACCCATGCACAAATCACTAAGGATTGATGACAGAAGGTTTTCCATTGGTGTCCAATGCGTCAGTCAAAAGTAATTCCTCAGTAAGGTAAACTAAAAACTAAGTGTTCCTCAAACGAGACGTCTTTCTGTCAAAAGTAGCTTCTCAGTAAAGTAAGAATAAAAAAGCAAACGTTCCTCAAACGAAACAAACGTTCAAAGCCAAGTGTCAAAAACGCAGAACTCGAAGCAGAAACAGTGGTTAAACACAAGCAAATTGAAGTTATCATGAGCACAACACATTTGCAAACACAGAATGGAATGTTCAAATGTTGCAATAGTCAAGAACAGAGGGAAATTAAGGAACCTGGAAACTCTAGAAACATTATGGTTTTGGGTTATTATAGAGTAAGTAAACAGGTTAACGCCAATAAAAAGAAAACAAGGACACCCAAACAAGGATCTGGTATTTTTTGAAAACAATCTACACTGAGACAGAGAGAATATCGTATACCCCGTAACAGCTGGTCCAATAATGACTCTCATATGACTCTCTCTTGGTCATACTTTGAAAATTGAGAAAAAAAAAACAACATAATCTTATCAGAAACTTATAAAAGAGTCCGTCTGGCAAACACAAAAAGAAATATCGAAAGATTACGACTTTTGTATCAAAATTCGTCAAAAATGCGTCAAAAAGCGTCAAAAATGGATTAAAAATCAAAATTTAAGCGTTTTGTAAAGTATTCATTCTGCAGTGGACAAACCAAAACCCTTTTTCGACAAGTCTGATGTTGTTGTTTTTTCGAACATGAAATCTTAATGTCCAAGTTCTGTGTAGGCTTATTGGGCTTATATTTTCTTATAGTATGAATTTTGACGTATCGAAATCCTGTATGCTGTCATCCGCATATAATAATAGAGCAATATCTTTTGAAAAAGCCGTAAGGTTGTGTTTCAATCGCATATTTTTTGGTATTTGGGTGTAAGCCCTTGTTTGGGTTTTTTCTGTTTAAAAAACAATTTTTTGACCCAAATGAAAAACACTTGATCCAATGCTTTTTAATGATAAATGTTGTAGGTTCTTTGATGTCTGCACGATGACAGAACTGGAGTAGTTCCATGTCAGCTGTACGCTTTAAGAGGCAGTTTGCATTGTTGAAAACGCAACGGTATGCAATGTTTTGACTTTTTGAATGTATTATTGATAATTTGATTTGCAATTTTGGTAACCTTTATGCATATTTTTGAATATTTAACTTTGAATATTTTATTTATTTCACTTTAATCATCTGCAAAAAACAATAAGAGATAAAATTTGAAAGCGTTGCGATTTCAACGATGCAAACTTCAAACACCTATTTTAAGTGTATTTTGTTGGGATTCTTTTTAAATACAAAACATCCTTGGGATCTTGGCATAAATACCACATCAGGAGGACTAGGCTATTGTTGCCGATATATGGAATGGAAAACTCGTCTTTATTTTTATGCTGTGTAGACACCAAACAGAATATGAAGGGATATTCGGTATACACACATAGCTGAATTTGCCATTTGCAGATGAACACCTCTAAGAGTATAGTAAAGGATCTATCATAGATAGATACGATAGAAGCCCTATTGGTAGTCTGGCAAATACAGTTGCTCTGTAGTCTTTTTTTACCAGGGACCACAACTAGAAACAGTATTTTAAGTTCGTTCAAAATCCAATTGCGAATCTGTAGGAAAATATTTTTCGTGTTTTCTTAAAGCATTTCATTCCTTGAAAATCCTTCTTGAAGCGAAGCTATCTGAAGAGTTTCCAATGTGCATAAACAAATGCGTTCTATTTCGACCATTTAAAATTTCTGTTTTTATGAAATGATCTTTTTCTAGAATTCTCTTAAGGATCTCATTGACAAGTAATCGATGGTTGAAAATTTCAAAAAAGTTAGTTTTTTGAATTTATCAAAATTCAGTGACGCTTTAATCGAGTCGCTAGTCGCTACCCAAGCCTGTATATGCTACTTGCTCATAAGCACTTGCAGGGACTTAGGATACGATCTATCATAGTTAGATTTGACAGAAGAATTACTGGCTGTCGGCTTTGTGGTCTCTTTTACTAATGACTGCTAAAAGTTATTGCCATTTAAGACTCGCTCAAATCTAACTTGCAATCGTTTGGAAATAATTCCTTCATTGTATTTTTCATAGTGATTCTTGTATCCTGTAAAATCCTTCTTGAAGCAGACTGGTAAAAAAAAGTTTACAAGATATATAGAAAAAAAGCATATCACGAGCTGATTGATTTGATTTTTTGATTTTTTGACCACCTAAAATTTCCTTTCTCTTGAAATCTCGTAAGGATCTCGTTGTCAAATAATCGATAGATGATGTTTAAAGTCTCCAAAAAGTCTATATTTGGATTTATCGGCATTATTTGACGCTTGTATTCAGTTCATTGTTGATATCGAAGTTTGAATATGTTATTAGCAGACAAACACCCACAAGGATTAAGGATAGGATCTATCATAGGTAGTTAGGACATAAGAATTATTGTTAGTCGGCTCTGTGATCTCTTTCACCAGTGTTCAGTACTAGCAATTCAAATTCAAGATTCGCTCGTATTCCAGCTGTCGATGCTTGGGAAATATTTTCCTAATCTATTGTTCACGAGTGGATCCTCTATTTGGCATCCTTCTTGAATATCCTCCTTGAACATAGATCTGAAAGTAGTTCTGTATGCTGGGTTTCCAATACGTATAAAAAAATGCAGCTAACGAGCTTGCTCTGCTTGTGAGCTTTTGAGTATTTGAAATTTCTATTTTATGAACTTTCGTTTCTTTTGGATCCTTGTAAGGATCTCATTGACAAAGAAACGATGTTTATTTTTGAAAGTTTCAAACAAGTCTATAGTTGGACTTATTAGAATTAATTTACGCTTTAATTGAGTTGAACTTCGCTACCCAAGTCTGTAAATGTTACTTGCGTATAAGGACCTTGTAGGATTTTGGATAGGATCTACCAAAGGAAAGTAGGACAGAAGATCTATTGAAAGTTGGCTCTGTGGTCTCTTTCACGGGTGACTACTACTAGTAATTGCAATTCAAAATTCGCTCATATGCCAAGTGTCGATGCTTGGCGATAATGTTCCTAACTATTTTTGTAAGTGTTTCTTGCATCCTTCTGGAATTTCCTTCTTTGAAGAAGAGTTTCTAATGCGTATAAAGAAATTCAAACAACGAGCTTTCTCTTTTGAGTGTTTGACTATATAAAATTCCTATTTTCATGAAATTCCCTTTCTCTTCAATCTCCTAAGGATCAAAAAGTTTTTGTTTGCTTGTTTCGTTATATTTACGTTTATGTCTGTCAGGCATGGAAAAGTTTTTTTTCTTTTTCCTACGAACGAAGTGCCGTCGGTCCTCGTGCGTTTCCTTGTATTGTACACATACGCGCTTCAGCGGTAAACTATCTTCAGTGTGTGGTTTCTATTTTTGAATTTCTATGCATTGATTGATGCCTTAATTCCGTTAATTGTTTTTATCTGAGTCCGATCTCATCATTGGCATGACAGACGCTTTTACTGATTGAGTTTTTCCTCTCATTACAAAGCATATCTGCAACCAAGAGATTGGTTGTGTATTTTCTTAACCTTATTGAGGTGCATGTTCAGGATTGTCTCACCCCTGGGGTTTTTCTAGGCCTCCTGGACATAGTTGTCCGTCAGAGTTGATCTGATGGACTGTAATTACGAAGGCAAGTGCTGATTTATCCGTTAATATCGATTGACGTAGTGAAATTTGGATGGAAAGTAGATTTTTCTATATTATAACTACCATTTTGTTCTCTTCTAAGGATCAGAACAGTTTAATTCATTTACTACTGCATTTTGTTTACAAATGCTACCCATACTATGTAATTCAAGAATTGTGTTTACCAATTTCGTTTGTTTGCTATGCTTCGTCGGTTTTAATTTACACTAATTTCATAGACTAGCCAGGAAGTGTGGGAGGAAAGAATTGTGTCTTCTAGAGGATACACTTCTGTAGCTTGGCTAATTGGATGTAGCTCGGATACTTGTTGTTCAAGTGCTCCTTCCAAAGATCTGAGTATCATCGAAATCAATAGTCTTGGTATGAATTTTTTTTCATCTTTACAAAGCAGAGTAAAAATTGAATTTTTTTTGAATCAGAATCGTGACCAATCTTTGGTATTAATATTCTGTAGGTTTTTCATTTGAAAAGGTTTCCAATCCAATTGAGAATCGAGAAAATTTTCGATATTTTGTCCATAAATAAAAAGACTGATTTCAGATAGTTTCTCATATTCGATGCGGTTTCAAGTTCTTCGGATTGGATCCTTTAGACAATCTCAGTTCATCTTCTGTCGATTGGGTAATCCGAGTCGAAAAGTAAATTTGGAAAATGTGAAGTTGTTGTTGTAGTAGAAAAATCAAATCTAGAACCAATTAGTTTTTCATCTACGATGAATCCATTCTAGATTTAATTAAAACACTTCATACTCACTCATCGACTTCTTTGCACGCTTTACAACATTTTCAATTTCCAACAACGCAAAAGCTCAACGTTTTGAGCCTGTGGTTTGCCTAGAATCAATTCTCTAACCCTTTTGAAATTCAATTCTATTACGCGTCCTTAAATAACTGAATCTAATTTACTATCAATTTTGTTGTTTGAAACGCGGGACATTGAAACTTGAACATTTAAATTGAGTTTCTACGTAATCCATTCAGGCCTACAAATGAATATTGTGTAAAGTATTTAACCAATAGCTAAGTTTTCTCTTCGATAATAAAGTGAAAGGCTTCAACGTTGTCCTTTAGCTTCTTGAGTAGAATGAAAGGACAAAACCTGAAATTTTCCTTCATACCAAATATTTGTATAGATATTTTACAAAAGGTTTTACGGACGTGGTTGTGTATCATCAGCCGGATGATAAGGATGCGAACTTTGAAAAGTGTGTTATGAAAGTTCTTGTCCCTATCCTTAACTTCACTTATCTCAACTGAACGGATGTGAATAATAATTTTGATGTGGAAATCCCTAAGGACTGTTGAGAAGACTTTTGGAGCATAATATTTGTGATGGATTTTCGGAGAAAATAAGTAATTGAACAATTAGGGTTTGAGAATTGACACTCAATTAATTTGCCGTTTGTACACAATGAAAAATTTGATAATGTTTCAGGATAAGATTGAAGAGTCCATAAATGTTTTCATTACATTCAAATCAAATTACTTCGATTGATTTTGAAGCGTGAGGGTATAATGGATCTACATTTAGATAAATGACATAGTGAGAACTTTAAGACTGTCATAGACTGGCGTCTTCTTTCAAAGATAGTAGATTTCAAGGTCCTTTAACTTCTGGAAGTTCTATTTGAATTGATTTTTTATAACTATTTCTTTGTGGAATTCAATCTCAGACTTAAATTGAAGAAACGTGCATTCAATTGTTTTGGACTTAAATGTACTTAGTCTAGGATTCAACTGGAGTAGGAATCATCCTGTTTTTATAAAGGACCCAAATTTAACATAAACTTGTTAATTTTTGCCGCAGACTTCCAATGTGCAACGCTTGCTTTCGAGTCCTTTTTTCGGTAACCTTTAATCGGCGGTAACTGGAGTGATAACCAAAACGTTGCACACGAAATTCTGTAATGGAAGTTGAACTGACAATTCCTCATTCAGGTTCCAAGGGCATTGAATCGACTTCGCGTCATGGACGTTCCCAGTGAGTTTTTGAGGGAGTGGCTGCATAGCACGAATCGCAGATCTGACGTTTGCCTTTAAGGTGCATCCATGTTCACCTCTCCGTTCTGTTGTGAAAGCATGAAGTATCTCACAGGAACGTCTGTCAAGGCTGCAAAAAATGACTTCTTCGATCACAAAAACTTGGTTGTCCATATTCATAATTCTCGTTGAAAATTATTGAGTAGAAAGAGAGAGAAAGAGAGAGCTGAGCGAAACTAAACACCAACTCTACAACTCTCTTCCCAGAGGCAAAGTAAACAGGACAGATGGTGGCTGATTGTAGCCTTGGAGCTATCGGTAATTAGAAAAGCTATAGGTAGTCACTATTGTAAATCTTACTCCATTTACCTTTAATGAAGCAAAAGACAGAGAAGAAGGTTCAACTCTCCAAAGACAAAATGGAAAACAAACTTCAGTCTGATCCAACCCACGCGAACGCCGGAATTAGCAGGAACGCTCTACTTGGTTGCTCTGCTATCGAAATACCAGATTTAATCCGTCGACGTCCTTACATAAGTCAAGGGTAACCTGAAATTTGAAAAAGCAGGAACTGCTATCTGAAAAGTGCGAGCGGCCAAATCAAGTATTATCCTGGTAAAATTTTTGGATACAATTCCCAAAAACGGACTAATTTGCTTCTGCATTCAATGACTTACTGAACTTCAAAGGAACAGTTTCAACAGTTTCATTAGAGATGAAAGATTTGGAAAGTACTAAAGGAGTCCAGTGTGAAAGATTCTTTTTGACAAACGTTTGCCGATTCAAACGTGAATATAAGTGATGAGATGAGCTTCAAGTGAAAGAAGTCAAAATGTCACAATCGTTGATGTGCCTAAAATAAATGAAAAATACAGCGCAATACTTCTGGCTATGGAAACTGTGAGTTCACTAGAGATTAAGGATTTTGACAGTACTGAAGAAGTTCCTGAGGTGGGGTGTCTATTTGGCAAATCTTTCTTGATGAAAGAACGTGAGGTTAACAGCTGCAAGTGAGAACGGTGAAGGGTTGTAATCGATGCGATCGGCGTAAAACTCCTAGCAATGGAAAATATTAGTTAACTTAGTTTTGGATACATCTCTTCATAAACTATTTGGTACTCATATTTGAACCTGCTCGTGTCCTTGGCCGTAAATCAAATGGGAGCATAAATCTAGAATGCTGAATCCACGCAAAGGGGCCTTATACCTGAAGCTCTGACATATGTTGGAGGATCTGCAAAGTAGATAATTTCAAATGGTGCACAAGGAATAATGACCCGGGTTCTGCAGATCAATCTGGACGAAGAATTTGTTGAACAGGAAAGTTAGTTCAATTGCTGCTGGTTCATGAATGATCTAAATCAGGAGGAGGTAGCAAGATTGTTTCGTAACCAAATCAAGTGTTTGGGTATAATATTTTGCAGTGTACTTTTAGCACCGAATGCGTCAAAATTATCCTTTCAGAGTAGACTGGATGAACTGGAAAAACCTGTCTCCAACACTGAAGTTTCTGGAACACAGGACACTAAAGAATAGCAGATGCCTCAACGTGATTTCAGAGGAAATGAGTTCTAGACAAGGTGGATCGGATTTGTCAGCATGGGAGTTGGCAACATACTACTTGTTTGTCCCAGTGGGTGTGTGTAAACCATCCCAGATGCAGCGTTCGCTTTGGAGTTCTTTGTGCTTTCGTTTGAAGAAAGGAGGGAATGAAAGCTCCACCATTGCACTCAAAGCTGTGTCCAGGTTGTTGAATATGAAATATTGACAATATAATCAAACTTTGTTTGGTAAATCCCGACATTTGCTTCCTTGTCCTTTGTGCTTTAATTTGGAAGAGAGGGGAGTACTCGAGGGCTACTTGCCGTGCGATGACCAGTAGATAGAACTCGAAATTGGTGGGAGCGCTTCTCAGAGACACGCAGAAGTCTAAACATGATATTCCTGAAATCAATGGGTAGAGGACGTAAAAGAGATCCTTGGAATACCTATGAGGGTTGACACCATGATGAGAATCCCGTCGGGGATAAGGCGATTTGCTGTTGTCAATGTGGTGACTTTACGATAACTGCTATCACAACTAATGCAACTTCTTTTTGTCCTGTTGATATGCCTTCCCTTATATAGGCGTGTCATAGATCAATAGAAAGTAGAGAAGATTTCATACGCTGCTTCAGTGAGTGCAACGTTTGAGGCTTTGGGAAGAATTAAATTTTCAAATATATATAAACAGGTGACAAAGTAAGTTGATGGAATCTTGGTTCGTTGTTGCCATAGCCTCACAAAAGCATCAACAGCAACAGGTTAGCCTGGAGTTTCAAGCATGCTACGCCGAAGCTTGGAGTTGCCGGACACTCTGTGTCCTTATTACAGTAACAAACGGAAAATTGGTGCGTTCCTTGCAGACATCGCTTGTTTGATTGTCCCAGGCCTGAAGGATCCAATTGACTTCTTACTTGCCTATGAAAAGCAGCTAGGAAAGGGTATGCTCTTCCTGATCACAGAACCGGACTTCCACAACCAAAAGGACTTCCAAAGGACTTCCAAAAGAAGTGCTGAAATTATTTCACTATGTTTGTTCTAAAATATTTCGTAACATCTTTAAGACCTGCTTTCAGGTGGGTGTTTTTTTTAAATACAGGAAGCTGCCGAGGCTTGTGGTGTTCAGCATAAGAATCAGAAATCCAGAGCTTCCAATGTTAATACTGAAAACTGCTGGTAGATTGCTCAAGGAGCTTAACATATAGAGACATGACGCTGTAAGTGATCTCTTTCGTCAGCACCGAGGATCTAGAGCTAGAGGATCCACTCTAGCTCTCCGGGGATATTGGCGCAAAGGCGCAGATTTAGTGAACACAGACCAAGCAACATAACAAACCCTGAAGGTCCAGGTTTTTGTTTGTAACATGCGATATGGGGAGTTCCTTAGTTTTTCTTTGGTGGATTGATATTCTTTGCTTTGTGAAATCTTTCAGGATGTCGAGCGATTCTAACCTCAGGACCTCAGGGACCCGATAATTATCAATGACACATTGTGGTCAGTTCTTAGTCGCTTGGCGGGGGTCGGAGACAAATCTTGTGGGAGACAAATCTCGACAAAGACACATTAACAAATGAGAGCGATGACATCAAATAAATAAATTTTGTTAGGGGCAAGCAACCAGAATAGATTTTGATACCTTCTACCAAACCAAAAATGGCAGCGACATCCCCACCAGTTTTCAAGATCCTATCGCTTCTCCATTCTTTGTATAACGAGAGTGAGAGCTTGTCCTGCGGTTTTATCCACGAATAATTTATAGCAAAAGTTATAAACTAGTTGGAAAAAATCCAAGCAGCCATTGCCTGCAGCGAACATAAGTTTGTTGTTCTGCAACTAGGTAACATCAGTTCAATTTTCCGAAAAATATTCATTCATGTAAGCCGCATTAATAAACGACCCAAAACAAGAAAAACAAAAACAAACCCCCTTTCTCGTGTGTGGATAAAAAAGAAGCAACCACATGTTTCCCTTAT
Source organism: Stratiomys singularior (assembly GCA_954870665.1). Taxonomy (NCBI): domain Eukaryota; kingdom Metazoa; phylum Arthropoda; class Insecta; order Diptera; family Stratiomyidae; genus Stratiomys; species Stratiomys singularior. The sequence continues at coordinate 99,172,911 of OX940879.1, forward strand.
AACAATATTAGTCTTCAATTCATGATGTCATATGAACATTTCCACCATTTTCCCTTATCTCCTAGAGAAACCAGAACTCGAAGAGAAAACAAGTAGACGTGAAACTTGGTTTGAATAAATTCCAGGAAGTATTCACATAACCTTAACACAATATTTTCCGGAAAAATGAATGAATTACCGTGAAATTTTCCACCCTTTCTGAATAAAATACATGAGTAACAATCTAAGGATGTAAAAAAATTGCGAGGGTGAGTGGGATCTATATGAAGTTAGTTAAATGTTGCACAAGTATGATATATAGTCAAGAGGAAGCAAATATAAGGACGAGGATATTAAAGTTAAACCTAGGGGATGGAGTACTAAGGTATCGAAATGTATGAAACTGAATGAGTTTTCTTCCGTTCAATAAGAGCTAAGTTGATTTGAATGTTTTTCATTCAAATCGATTCTGCACTTGGTTGTATAATCTGGGCTTGCAAGAGGTTGTCAAATTCATTGAGCATTCAGTATTTGGTATCATGTATTGAGTTTAGCCTAATCAAATCAAAAAAATCAGATTAAGCTACTAAGCGACGCTACTTGAGCTAATATGTTTAGTAAAAAAGTGAACAAGGAGTGTTTTGGTATTTCCTAGAAAGTTTTACGTACTTTTGTGAGTAGGTCTATAGTACGGGATATTCAATTATAAATCCTTATGATTCCTTATTGAGAAAAAAGGAAGATCAGCACTGCCGAATGATTAATTGAGATGATAATAGCTGTGAAATAGATTGACTTCATGACGGACCCATAAATTTCCGCGAAACAAGAAATGTCAGAGCCGGAGCGATAGATCTCTTTTGCCCCATTCTTGTCTCTGAACAATTCCTGCACTCACAGCAACCTTAAACTTCCACAGGATTTTTGTGATTTGTAATGGATCTTATAGTTGGGTATATTTCTGTTGGTTTATTACCAGAGATTTTGAGGAATTCCATGGTTGTATTAGAATATCTGTCAATTCGGTCGAAAAGTTTGAGAGCTAGCCCGCGTATGTATTTGTCTATTGTCTCGTTTCTGAAGTCCTTATGTGTTTCTTATAATCAAGGGGATGGAAATGTTCAATCTCAGACTATTATTTTACAATTTCTAGAGTGCCTCCTTGTTTGTCTTTGATGTCTCGTTGAACACAATGCTACCGTATAGTAAATGCAGGTGAGATAGGTGATCCTTGTGGAACTCCAGTGAACAGTGAACAAACTTCGTTGAGAAAATATGGCGCAAATTTTTGACAACGTGTTGAAAGTCCAGCTTTTCAATTGAGTACCGATCTCCAAAGTCTCTGCATCCTTCTCACTCCTCGTAAAGAAACTTGAAACTTGAAACTCAGGATGTGCAGGAAAGTCTCGTTTGGTGAAAGCTTTTTTGGCTGTCAAATTTTCCGGAAGATAGAGAAAGTCGCTCAAAAATTCCCCACCCCTTCTTTCGAAAACCTGTGGAAACATGATCCTTCCCAACATTGGCTCAAAGGTCAATAAAGTTAAATTTAAATCGAAAAAGCCAATAAGTATTGTTTTCCGATTCTGAATGGTTCCTAAGCAACAAAAGAGAGGAAATGCAAAGTGGCAACAGTATTTTACATCCTAACGATGAAATTCTGAGCTCTCTTGTGACACTAAAACTAAAACTTAAAAAAACCGAAACATTCAAATTCCATTCTCAAATCTACCAAAGTTCCTATGACTAGTTGTCTAGTAGCTAAATCAAACAATTTTTATTAGTACAATTCAGATTCAACCAGGATATTCTATTTCACGATAGAAGGGCACGGTCAGAGGAATACTGTTGATGGTATTTTTTATCCTTTACTATCGTATACCATCATTGGCTAATACGAAATTTGCAATATTTCCGCTAGAACAAGTGTGAATACGCGATAATAAAGCAAAGTCCTTTGCAAGTACTATTCAAATGCTTTGAAAATTTCACTATTTTCAGGATTCATCATAGTTGATGAAATAGGTTCGCCGTTCACTTTAGGTAAATTAAAACAAAATAAAGTACAAGTATGAGAGGATGAGTAGAGCAAAGAGGAACCTACGAACGAAAGGATTATGAAGAATAATATCAGTTATGGCAGGAATTTTATAGGTATCTGTTTTTATTTCAAGTATTTTTCACATTTTTCACTAAGGTCCCTTAGAAAACGAGAAGAGAGACAAATAGAAACATGTTTTCTGGGGCCATCCGTCAAAATTATAAGATTTTAAACGTGTGATCTGTCAAGCTTGTGGTCAAGAACCGAAAAATTTGAAATAATTTCTTTTCAATTGTGCAAGCCTACTTCGCGACCATCTCAAAATATTGGGGTGGAACTAAGCAGCAAAATTAGAATAACTTGTGACCACAGAACTGAGGACTTTCTTTGGTCTCGCCGCGGTGACCTCTTCAATGAAGATGGGGTGATGTGTCCGGAAACAAGGATTGGGAAAGTGCTGAAATCAGTTGACAAATGGAGTTGCCTGCACAACATGCTCGGGCAATGCTGACACTTAAGAAAGCCATCCTGGAGGGCTGGAAGGCGTCGGGGATTGAAGAATCAGTTTTCTAGTACTTCCATCCCCTCCCTTTCTTCCTGCTGGAGAAGGAATTTCTGTAATCTGAAGGTGCCTCGCAGGCGTAGGAAGACCAAGCGTAGGAAACGAGGCCTAGCCCGAAGTAATGTGTCACAAGGTTGCAGAGTAGGTTCTCAGGCTGACAGGGGAGATGTTTAGTGATGAATCCAGAAGCATTGCTTGTTTGGGAGTTTCACACTCAGTACCTCCTCCCACTTTTGTAGAAGGGAATAGTACTACAAAAAAGTGGGGCGAATTTGTTTGGATGGTCCTTTCTGTCCCTTCAGAGAAAGGAAGTAGAACACCTAATTCCGTATCCATGTTCTAAATCTGCTGCTTGGTTTCGCCTCGGGTACGCGATAAATTTTTGATTTAGCTTAGAACGAAAGCTTCCATAAGTTTTCTCCTCTCAGCAGACGCAGCAAGTTTGGTCCGCTTGAATAGCCAGTTTTTTCACGTTGTAACCCAGATGGTTGTGTCCTGCAATTAATTCCATCATTTGTGTTCCTCCATTAGAATTGTCTGGTTCTCGTTTTGTCAAGATAAGAGCGAAAAATTCAGTTTATCCTGTAGTTATTCCTTTAATATCTAACTCTTTCTAAGTCTTTCTCCTCCGAGTGGATTCAGGCCAACTTCTTTTTTAACTCTTGCTTTCTCTGAGTCCACTCTTACAGCAATTTGAACAGCTCGACCAGGGGTTTTCTTTTCATTTCTCTCTGAATCTCGGTGTCCTGGGACCCATCTATTAAGGGTCCCACTTCACCCCGGTTCTGCACAAGAGGTGAAGCTAGGGTGTTGGAGACAACGTTGTTACATTGTTACGGTGTATATTTGTTAGGTTAAAATATTTGGTACTATCTCAGATAATCCTAACCACTTCTTTTTGGTTCGAAAATTGACACTGTTAACTGTGGTGCTTAAGTCTATTTCTGGTTTTATATACATTGTTATATAAATTTGCCTTTTACTGAAGGGGTCATGAAAATCCGATAGGAGACTTTTAAAGAATGGTGGGTTTTTCTTTGAACGGGGGGGGGGGGCGGTCTTCTTGAGATATGTTCCTGTTCTTGAGTTCTGGCCGGATGATTTTCGTTTCTCACTTAGAAGGTGTCAGTTGTTGGCGACCAGTGATGGTTGTACATTTTCCATTCCATCAAGGACGCACATTCAAGAAATATCAACCAGGATACTATCTCTTCGTTGGATATTGGTTTTACTGGTCTTACCACCGTAGTGTAGATACAGTCGATGGTTTTGGTCTTCATGTCTTCATGTCATGTCAACCTCTTCAGAGTTCAATTTCGTCTTGTTTTCTGGCTTAACAAATCTGAGGAGTCTAGTTTAGTTTGATGTTGAATGTTACTTCTGAAAACTGTTTCTCCATAGCCTTGAAGCACAAGTTCCTCGGTTCCCTGGGCTTCCCGGATAGTATAAGCTCCATTTTCGCGACGCTGATGTATGGTTGTTTGTTCTCACTTGTTGATGTAACAGTAAAAACGCGGTCTGCATGAGGCCAGAAGCTGTCTGTGTGATTTGCCGATTCACCGACGATAAGTTTGACATTACCGTCAGTGAAGGCAATATTTTTGGGCTCCTTTCTATTTAAGTCTTTGGTTATCTGATTTTCTTTGAGTACCTGCACCAAAGAAGCTACAATGCCACCCTCAGGCATACTCATGCTCATACATTTTCTGCTCGTCTTACGGCTATGACCTTGGTTTTTGTTAGAAACCTCAGCATGGATTTTGACGTCGATCTTATAGCTTTTGGAAGGATTCTATCGGTCTTTTTGTTCTGACATTATTAAGAGCACTTTTGGTAACCATGAAGTCCACCCGTTTTGTATAAGCCAGGAGTATCTCTATTCTGACCACTTCCGTAATTGTGTGCGCCAACCCATTAGCAGCTCGTGGGCTTGGTACATAAAAGACGCCAGGCTAGTTGATGGCAGATAGGTTCTGCATTTATTGTATGGTTGCTGATTTTGGGCTGCCTTCGAATAGGAATTCATTTGCCCTTATCCTTGCCCTTGATGCAAAAGTTCTGGATCCCTTTTTATCGTGAGGCTCGGTTCTATCAGCACAATACTTTCAATGAATTGTATGGATCAAAGGTGTCAATGGCCCATAGGACCCTCTCTCATTTTCGATTGTTTTTCGGGGTGCTCGTAAAAAGGAGCCCTTCTGGTTTCAAAGTGGAGTTAGAATCAAAACTGGCTTATGTTTGACCCAACAATCGATTTTGCATATTTTGACTATTTCTTATTATTATTACTAAAAATTTTAAAGTGGAATCAACAGTTCAAAGAACTTAAAACTCATGAACATAACACTGTATACTCGAAACATTTTATCTGTTTTATCAATTGTTCAATTTAATAACATCAACTTTTTCCAATTAATCAAATTAATTTGCCCTTTATGCTAACGATAACAAAGGACTTGTAATCAAATGATTTTCATACCCATATTGCAGGTCAAAAAGTAAACATTCAAAGTATCATCAATGGATATTTGGAAATAGTTACGAAATTTTCGACCCTTAAGTCCTTAGCGATTCGCGATTACTCAGCTTTCATGCATTCACGTGCACACACACATACACACACAGTCAGTTTCGCATACCTTCAATGAGGGTTTCATTGATATTTTCCATGAGTGCTTCCCTCATATGCAACCATTTTCAATGGATTTTCATATCTTTGTAATGGAGACGAAAACAAAACAGACTTTCCTGAAAATATCGGCAAATATCATTTGAATTAACCGATAAACGTGAACTTTATATTTCACATATGTGTGTGTCAACATATATGTATTGAGATACACGTAAATACACTTGAATGCTACGACGCATTTTTTTAAATGGTGGTATATTTACGTTGTTGTGCTAGCTAGGAACGTAATAAGGACGTCTCGAGTGATGGCTTGTCAGAGATGTATTAACGTATGCATGAAATTATGAAGTGTCCTTGCGTTTATTTGGTCCTCGGGCTATTTTATATATATAAAAAAATGGTTATAATCTAGGTATTCCATATGAAAGGGGGTTTGTTTTTGTGTCGCATGTGTTGGAATATTTCCAATTGAATTTATAATTTGTTTTTGTATTGAGTTTATATCCTGCAAATGCCTGCAATGCTTCGAGATGTTTCATGTGATTATAACATGGATAGCAGAGTCGGATGAGTAAAGAGCGACTATTTCAATAATGGTATGCACTTTATTACCTGGCGGTGCACAGTTGACCTGGATGCATCATAAACTTAATGCAGGCGGTGAATGAGACTCCTGAATATGGATTTCGCAGTCGAATATGTGATTGTATGATTTGTTTCTACATTTATCCAGACTGAACGACTATATAGCTCTATTTTAGTTGGGTCCTATGGCCCTATGAAGGAAAATGGCCTTATCAGCCATAGAGCAAAGTCACCAGGCGTCCCTCCTGAATAGGGGACAGCGAGCTCCTTATCTTTGGAGCAGTTAATGAGAGTGTTTCAAGACCCTTGAAGTCCTGATCACTCACCAGAAGCCTGATCATGACTTTACCTGAACGGCGGACGTATATGTTATACTGAAAACTTGGTCTGCAATATATCAGACATTGTCTTTGTGAACTAGCTGATAACCACTATGAGGACATCGTCAGTGGACGCAATCGTCCTTATTCTCCTTCTTTTTACATTTTCAACAGTCCGAATAACCTAGAGTACCCATGTTAAAGGTGATACAATGTGACTCTGTGGTATACGCATTTTTATGCATTTTCAGATGGCCATTCTTCCATTTCTAGCTATGTGCATTCGTCAAGTTGATAATCCTCCAGGCAGTTTTTTCAATTAATACCATCAAGGTTCTTAACTTGTAGCAGGGTTCTCTGTCCTGGCCACTGCCATTTACTGAACTATCTTTGTTGAACATTGGGACAGGTATACGTCCTGGTTGGGATATATCTTCAACATTTTTTGGTGGATCTTATGTGCCCATTTGGATCTGAATTGAGGACAGGGAACTTCTTATCCGTGTGGAAGAAACAAACCTTCTTTGTGGTTCTACCAAACCAGAGAATTATTTATCTCCAATCAGAATCTTGATCACGAGTTAATCTGACAGACGGGCTGGGAAGGCGTACGATCTGTCGGTACCCTTTACATGCTGTAGGTTCTATCATGGCTCCTATGTGCTAGTTGTGATATAGCTTGGAAATAACGATGAAAGTAAAAATCCCAAGAGTTTTCATTAAATTCATGTTGCCTATTTTGCTTGAATTTCGCTTGACACAGGAATAGGGACGGTGGTTTGTTATTTCTTAAAAAAAATCTTTTTCATCATGAGTATCACACTGGTATCACTATTATTGCTGCAAAACTAGAAACCTCAAATTCAGTTTATCTTATCTTACTTAGACAGCGTAAGGATCAGCTAATTTTTTACTCTACATGTTTTCCATGTGTTATCCTTACTAAAAAGGATAATATTTTCAAAGTTTATGAGCTGATTTTTACGAAAACAATTCTCTTGGCACTCTTTGTTCTCATTTTATTCCGATATAATTTCCATTGAGGCTACCAAACTTCTGCCTAATTCTAGTTTTTAAAAAAGTGGAGGAGGAAAATGTGGTCATGTTACAATTGGCCTTAGAAGAACTATCAACAAAGCAGGTACTGGGAAAGAACTTAACAATTGTTAGTATTGGCTGGAAAATGATAGACACAATGAGCATTCCATGATCGTTGTCCTCTAGGTTACCTTAAGATCAGTCATCTTGCCATTTGACAAAGAAGCTTAGATCCTTGTCAGCTTTCAGTTTCAGATGGCTTCGCAGATTATTGACATGGTTTTGTAGATGGTAAGGGTTTTCTCTGCTAATAATGACCTAACTGAAACGTCATCCATTATTTTCTGGTGTACCCTGTCAGTCGTTCTTCTGTTTGCCCTGAACTGAATCCTCTGGGAGCATTTTATGTCGCCCACCAGGACTAGCTTTATTTCCAGTTGATCGAGTATCTTACGAAATATTTTCTGACACTTTGTAAGGTACATCCTACAATACTGATCTTTCAGTTTCTATCTATTGCTGGGAATTTAGTGGGAATTTTCGAAAATTATCTTCCAAAAAGAAGATATGTAAAATGGACTAAAATAGGTGGGTAAGTTCAATGCCAACCCATGCAGAAACCTTTAAATGTTTAAAGTATGAAATGAAGTATCTAGTATTTGTGGTACCTTACGATGGTTCAGAGTGGTTTCTTCGGGATTAAGGCACGGCCTAGCAACATTTCAACGTCTTATAGAATGAACGTTTATAAGGCTGGATGGGAAATCTATCGTGTTAATTCAGACAAAATCATATTAAACACTTTGAAGGAATCGGGAATTTAATTTGGAAGTATTGTTGTTGCAGGACGACAGCTAAATTCTGAGAAATATTTATCGATCATTGCTTGAGTCTACCGGGCCTTACTTTGTTTCAAGAATGCATTTTGGTTCCATGTAAACACTTTCAGGACAGTTGAGCTGTCAGCTCAAATTTAAAAGCCACAGTTCACTGAGACACAGCTTAGTCGGCTTAATATTAGGCTTCGGTAACGTTCAAATATACTTTGAATTTTCAATTGCTTTAAAACGAAGTTAAATATCTTGAAAATGAGTTGACAGATGTTGCTCACTCAAATGAGGATAAAATAGCAGCTGTGAATCGTTGATCAGATCCCAACTCATTGTGGATGATCTTTCAAGTTTCGTAGCCTGATGAACTTTTTGCTGATAATTCACTCCTCATTTTGCCAGCATAACGTAGCTGGAAGGAGAGAAAAAAATTATTAAACTACGAAAAAACATAGATTTGTGTGGAATTTTCACGAAAATAATGCGTTTTCAGTACCAAAAGCCCCACTATGCGCATGTCCGGTCAATAAATTGATTTCAATAATTTATTTTAGATACTACAGCTACAGTACTACCACAAACAAGCGTTAATACCTTAACCTAATGCTTACTCTAACGGTATTCGATTTAAATTTCCTAGATGTTTTGTGTTTGTAAGTAAAACTGCTTGGGAATAGTCGAAGGTGCAGTGAGAGGTGCATCAACAGTCTATTAAAAGTTGAAGTTCTTGGGATAATCATAAAAGCTCAGAAAAGCTCTTGACCTTAGAAAGCTCGCTCTATCTCCTACCTGGGGTATTCATATCATCGCAAAGTGTGATCCAAACCACAGTGTAACTATTATGGGACTAGAAGAGGGGGATACTCGTCATCATCCAAAATGTGGACCACTTAACAAATTATTTCCACAAATCCACAAATGACATTGTGACAATGTGACATTACGACGAATTAGGTCTAGAATCAGGAAGGGAGGTCATCTTAATGGATGAAAACGTAATAAAGCTTTGAAGTCACAATTGAATTTCGTAAAAAGTGTTTCGAGTGTAAAGAATGCTTCGTGATTTGAGCTGCATTCTCAAGAAGGCCATACAACATGGCTAGCAAACATTGTTCAAAAAATGCTGTAAGCTATCTTGTGACTGATATTCGGTTCTCAAAGTATAAGGATTAAAAAAATTGCAAAAAAACAAGCAATTTTTGTAGATTAGAGTCAGCAGCCCATCATAGATTGGATAGCTAAATCCTGTAAGCGTACCTTTATGTGAGGACGAATCAATCGCCTTCGTGCCTAAACATTATAGTTTAATCAAACTTTTCCAAGGACTGAATTCTAATTCAGGACTGAATTCTGATTAAGTCCGTTCCAAGAACTGAATCAATTGCAATCCAATTGCAATTCTTGAAAAAAAAGACCAACAAATTCAGCAAATGGCTTCTGGTCTTTCCTTTGCCGAACCAGAAAGTGAACTTTTTGGTTCACTGGATTTGGATGGATGTTTTGGTTTAAAGAAAGAAAGAATATCCATGAACGTTTCCAGACCATTTCCAAGGACTGAATCATGATACAAGTTCAAAAACATCATATTTTTGACTTCTTCAGCAAATAACCTTACGCCTAGGAAAAATTGAACCAAAAAGAGGAAGCATGAGCTGGAATAGCCGACATACAGTTCTGAATCCGATCAGGATAGTAATTTTGAGTCCTTAGTTTTCAAGCAAGTTACATGAAATTCATAAGACGCATGCATGCAACGCATGCAACCTCGTTGCAGCTTCAGTAAGTTGGTATCTTCGCAGGTTCGATCGAGCACTGGAAAAAAATATTTAAGAAAATTTGCAGACGAATGACGGATGAACAACTCATTCTCGGGTTTTTTCGTTGAGGATTGCATGGTAGGACTTTGCAAAAGTTCAGAAAAAGTTCGTTTTGATGCATATTAGAATTCATGATGTTAATCAAATGGAAAACGTGACTTGAAAAAGTTGAAAAATTGGAGAAAACTATTCAATTCCTAGCCTTAAGCCTTTTCAAAAAAGGCTTGAGGACCGGCTTACAGTCAGTTAGATATGGAAAGACCACGTATTATGATTGCAAACTGATTTGTGATAATCTTGTAAGGAAAGAAGTAGGTTTTATCTCAGGATTTTAAGCACAACAAAGGTTTAATATCCAACCTGCAAACTGAGTGGAGGAGAACATACCGCCTTTTTAAATGGCTATTCGCTGTTTTCTACCGTATCCGGTGCAGTCCCAATAGAATAGCAAAGAGAAAATGTGCTTTATTTGGATCGACTGGTACGTTCAAATCCAAAGAAAGGAGCTCGAAACAAATTGTGGGAGAGCCGATCTAACTACAGAAATCTGAATAAGAAGAAATCATAATGTCCACGTCGTTAGCTGAGGAATAGATTGACTTTTTAGGACATTGTTTTGATTACAGCATAGTACTAACCACTAACCGGCGCATACAGTTCAAAAAATTTATAGATACGACGGGATTCAACCAAAAGACTAATCCTCAAAAATGTTGGGTCAAACGCAAAAAAAAAGATCTGTATTAGTGCTTGAGCATTTTCTGTCTCTGTCTGATAGAACTCGCCCGGGAATGTTATTGCTGCTTGTGCTTACGCTTTGATTTTGACAATTATTCTACGCTTTTGCTATTAAGATAAAATGATGGTTCTAGATTTGAGATTGAAAAATAACCCTAATTATTAACTTCCTTAACGAGGATTTGAAGTTGACAATGTTTGAGCCTTATATATGACATCAAAATAAGCATTAAAATATAAAAGAATTAACAATAAGCAATGCTCATCGGTCCAAGTTAATTCAGTTTGCTTTCTCTGCCTTGGGAACTTCACTGGTATTGCAAAGTATAATCCAGTATTAAATCCAATCTCTCAACTGTTTTTCCCTCTCAAAATTCGATGAAAAAGTTTTCAGTCAGTTTTTTTGTTTTCAGTCTGCCCCTTTCATACCTTCCATAGAGCGCTCTTACTTTTCCTGTGTCTTCAATTTACTCTAAATTTTTTCATTTTCAAATCAGTGGACTAACATCAATTTTATAAACGAAGAACTGAAGGATGCATACTTTCTACTCTCGACAACGAAAAACAAAAGTTCTAAGTAACAACAGAAAAAAACAAAAACCCCTAAAAATAAACCAAAAATCGAATCAAACTGTTGTTAGCTGTGGTTATGCCTTGACACGGCGAAAGGACGACTTAAAATTGAGCGAAAACGAAAAAAAAAATAGAATAAAATGCAATGCAACAATATCAGTGAGTCCAAAACTCAAACAGAATTACGAAAAGTCAAATAACAGAGAAAACCACTTTAACGCAAGGACAAAAACGCTCTTTGGTTTAACGCTACAAAACATTTGAATTTTGTCTCTTTTAATACGTACCAATTCTCACACACATACATGCATACACAACTTGAGCAGCAAAGTCACAGGAAGGATCGAGAGAGTAAGATTGGCTAAAATATGTTGGGAAAGTTGGGAAATACAAGGAATTCAGTGCTGGCGGTAAAAGGGAAAGAATATTCAACTCCAAGATATTCAACGGAAATGAGTTTGAAAAGTTTTTTTTTGGCCTCTGCTTCGAAGTTTGTTTACTAAATTTTAAATATTACATTGACGAAATTGGAAAGTTCTTGAAAAGATTAAGGATGATCGTGTTGTCAATTGTCCTTGAGTTGAATTAATATGTTTGAATGATTTTTGAATAATTTTAACGAACGTATCGTAGACGCGCAAATAAAATTAGTGATGGTTGACAGTGTTATGGTTGTTCTTAAATAATCCTTTACTATCTGAACCGTCTTCCTTGTTCATAACGGAACACTAACGGACTTTCCATAAAATTGACATCAGTCAATTTTAGTGACAACTCAACATGTTGGACTCACAATATTCAATATCGATAAAGACAAAATCTCGACAGTGTGTTTCTCATTTTGACTCCTTGAGTGGATGCGCTTGCCTTCGTTTCACCCCAAAAGACAATCCATCATTTCTAATAGCCCCGAATGTCATATCATATCACTTCATATTTTTTAAGTCGAAACAAAGAGTTCTGTAAGCACACGAAAGGATGCCGAAAAAGGCAATAAAATTTCATATTCACATCCTTATAAATATCAACGGGAACGGTTGAATAAGGCGAGAGCCAGGCAAATACGGGAAGGTATGATTATGGCGATAGTGTGCGCTTTATACAAAAGGGTAGAGCAAATTTGTACACTGTCTAGTCGAAATCTCTTTGGTAAATATCTTCAGGAAAAGCACTGCATTCCCAAATGTTAACATACATACAGAAGACATCCGAGCATATATGTGACAAATATAAAGCCCTCAAGAAAGGCAATCCAGATTTATGATTTAAGATTTTTCGTCGAGGACATTTCAAGACAATTTTTCGTTTTTCTTGTTGTTTTTGTTGCCAGCAGTGCTAACTCAAACGACATAAAGCCCCAGCTAGGACAGCTTCAGCGCCAAAAGCAGGAGCAGCAGCAGCAATAAGAAACGTTTTCTGGACGAATGAATGACACGAAAAAGAAAGGATATGTAAGTATTGCAAGCGCTCGGAAGATGAGCGAAATGTATGAAGAAATCATGAGAGAACATTTTGAATGAAAAGTGTAACGGCAATAAAGACAAGAGTTGGAGCTAAAAGGAGAAAAAGGAAAGTTAAATATGAAGTCAAGGAAGCATGGCCAAAAAAGAAAAAAAAACATGATGCAAAAGTAAAAAAAAACTCGACTCGAGTAAACACGGAGGACTGGTGGGAAATATTTAGAAAAGATGGAAAAGCAAATCAAGATTGTCAAGAAACTTGAGGGAGTTGGTTGAGTTTATTTTTAAGATTACTCCAATGTGTGTGTGGTAGAGTGAAAAGTATGTATGTGAAGTGGCGACGCTTAGACAAATCCCTCATCATAAATTTTTTATTGCTTATATTAAGAAGTAAAACTTTGCGTCAGAGTGTTTAAGTAAACAATGTCTCCAGGACTTTTTTGACATCTTTATTGTTTTATTCGTGGAATAGCATAAAGGCGACATATTTTTTTTTGTGTGGATGAGAGCAAATATGAATGTTTATGGGTAGAAAGTGTGAGTTTTCTTCGGCTCATGATAATTATCGTTAGATCTTTATCCGAACGGTGTACAGGTTTTTCATTTCCCATAAGGGTCCTTGTGGTTTCCAACAATCAATCTAAAACTTAAGTGGTGTAAAATGTCAGGCAGTTGAAAAGGTGGCAACCTTTGCCAAAACATCCAATAATATGATATGTATGAGTTCAACTAAGGACACTTTTAACGAAGTTTGGACAAACTTTTGGAGCTAGCTGTCATCGGATTGAAGTTTAATGCGAAGTTGTCAAAAGAAAATAACAATCACTTCAGTATTTAGTACAACCCCAGGGCTAAAAATCAATCATAAATTTTCAGTATTAGCTTTGAAACATCAATACAGGATTCACGTGTGATTCGCAAGAATAGTCGTCTCGAAGGATCTGCATCATGTCTCTGGTTTTGGATCGGCAAAGTATCTTGCCTTAAACTTCCTTTTTCCAAAACCAATTGGTCGAGATGCGGTTATTATTGCCATTTCAACATCAAATTTCGAAACCCGAGCTGTATCCTAAGTACATTGTCGGGTCTATCAATTGAATTGCTTCCAAGCTTGCCAGTGGAATTCTATACATGGATCTCATCCTATTTTCCTCTTCCTATAGTATTTACATGGAAAATCCATTTCGGGATGCATGTAATCAGTCCACTGGATTATCTTTGCCACTAGGGTTTTGCATATCCTGTTCTGTTGAATATTTCGTACAACTCAGTGTTGTATCTGTTTCCTCATAGATCTCTATTAGCTTGCTCCTGTGATTCCTCTTAAGATCCTCCTTTCAAAGGCACTAAGACTTGATTTTTCCGAGGCTCTCATATGGGTTATAGGATCTGAGTTATCATCAGTGATTTGTGTGCTTGGAACTCCATTACCCTGTGTATTCATCCAGTTTGCAACATTTAAAAGGACCTTTCATTTGCAAAGGATGATTCAACATGTTGCGGATGTGTGACTTGCAAAGAGCATTCTAGTTCAGTTTCAGCACAATCCAAATGGAGAGGTCCGTGACGTCACTGATAAACGCTAACAATTCGAACACAATCCCAATCTCATGATATTCGACTCCGGTTTTCATATCAAAACATGTTGGAGACAGGACAAAATAAATGAAAGACAGAAAGATGCGCATAATCATTCTTTTAAAATTTGTATTGTTACGCAACGACACAGATGTACTATTACACCAAAAAAAAATGTTCTCACTCATATTTAAGCTCAGAAAGCTGGCCTTCGCGAAATATCCTCTCACCTACGTTCTTTGATTTCTAAGCTCTCTATCTTGAAAAGCTCGCTTTATATGCTTTATGGGAAATTCAATTCTATTTCTTTCTGATGATCTCCGGACTGTTAATGCTTGCTTATATTTACGATAATAGTCAGGATTTGCAAGTTCGTTTAACTAACTCATTATCCCAGTTCAGAAGGACATTCCAACATTGCGTGATGTAATAAAGTATCATTTGCAGCTGAAAAGCAACACGGATAAATCTTATGTGAAAGCTTCACTGGAGTTCAAACAAGCTTACAAGCTAACCTGAATTGAAAAATGTATTCCCAGATGCAGTGGTATTTTCGAATTATATCAATCTTAATTGATATAATGATCTTTCTTCTATCCTAATGTTATGGATTCATGAAGACAAAGCTATGAAGATATACTCATTAACATTCACTAACATATTGAATTAAATCGAAACACATATACTTGGGATACACTTATGTTTAGGAAGCCAAAGACGGTTATCTTGTCACTCATCAAATTCAGTGCAAAATCTATGAAAAGTCTTCACACTCTCGTCGTTCATAACAACGAAAGAAACACGAATATGTCTTGCACCGAGAAAGAAATACAAATATCCTGAGCTTTTGTGAGATGGTTAGCAAGCTATGTCCTGAGCTCTACTTTACATCTTCATCCTTAACGGAATGCTGCTCCTTTTGCTGATATTTTAATCTATCGTTAAATGGCCTATCTAAGGCCTATCAAGTAGGTTTCACCATACTTTTTCTCAGGTAAAGGCATCTGTCAAGCAGCTGTCAAGCCAATGACAATTGTGGCTTATTCGTTTTATTTTAAAAGTGAAATTGTAGATTGAATTTTCGGTACTGAATTGCAATTTGTGTGGAAGTGAAAAGTGTTTCACTTAATGGTTACCAGTTTCCAACAAAACATTAAAGACTTTTGAAACTATGACAAAATCATATATTCTTGAGTCCTCAAGATCGTCCGCGTCCATAGCTTGCTATTTGTGGTCGGAGTTGCTTACAAACGGAAACCCCTGGAGCATATTAATGCTAGACGGTTTTAACTTTTTTCAAGTGTCAATATTGGGATCAATCGGTCAAACTTGTTTGGCTGTCACGGTCCTTCACGATCGAGCTCTTAGGTGCGCAACCAAGCTGCATCTGCAAGTTTGCTAACCGATTGGTTTAGCAGTAAGTGCTGGTTGATTTTGACATATACCAAACGTCATCAACCAAACCTAGACATTTGGCAAAAACCCGGTTTGGCCGCATTAGTTGTTTCGTTTAGGGTCATGTACTTTCGTTTGTTTAAAAATGCTTGATTCTTTGACAAACAATTGTTATTTGCAGAAAGTGTGGGTTTACTTTTTTCAGAACGAAATGAAAAGACAAAAACGTTTGCTGAAGCTCTTTGAAATCTTCTAAAATTTTAAGGACATTAGGAGCATTCTATGTGAAATAACTTATTGAGATTTGTTCCGACGTTTTACAGGTGGTGATTTCGATGTTGATGACTATTCACGTGAAGGAAGAAGGGAACCTCTAAAGATGCTATGGCTCTAAAGCTTAGAATCTGTGGATTCTAAGGATCACTAAGGATCTGCACCAAAAACAAAACAAAGGTTGTTTCAGGGTAAGGAGTTACCCAGCAAGTGATTGCATGCATGAAGCATGATTCAAAAGCAAGCAACTTCCTTATGGTTCCTTACGATAGGAAGCCAAGAGATATCAAGCGTCATTTTATTCGCCTGTGAGCAAAGACTCCAATGGCAAAAAGAAGGATTTTCTGCATGGTATCGTGACGGCTTATGAAAAAGGGATTCATTTTGGGAAGTCGAAGAGGAAAACTTATTGGGACAGCATGATCACGCTTTGTCAAAGTCGATTTGGTCAAAAATTCACTCTTAGAAGGTAAACTTGGGTAATCCCAACCACCATAAAACCAATCTGGTTTCTCAGGTTGGTTGTATTTATTATGAACTGTTGAAACCGGAACTGGAAAACTTTATCGACCTCAATATATGTGAATGAATTGAGCATGCTGGCGGGAACCCCAACCAGACAAAAAGAGGCATGACAAGTGATTCCACAGCTTGACAACACTCGACCTCACTCTGCCAACTTTCACTATCTGAAAACTCTGAAATCGGAAGTCCTAGTTCCACCGTCATATTTTCAAGGAATTTGGAAATTGGAGTAATACTTGTTCTGTTTGATGGCGTATGGTTTGGCTGATAAGCAGTTCCGCTTGCATCAAGACATTGAAACATGTCCTGTTCTGTGGATAGTTTAAAAAACGAACACTTTTACCCTACCATACCCACCACCATATTTCCCTGATATTTCGACATCCGAGTAAACTTGTGCGCGTTGATCGCACATGGTTTGGCTGATCAGCAATGCCGTTGATATGAACTCATCAGAAACATGTCCTTATTCGTGGATAGTTCAAAAGATGAAAACTTTTACCCAAATTGTATTTGAGCTCTGTCAGAAAGGTGACTAAACTCTAGGTGAATCTAACTAAATATCCGAAACTTAGTTGCGTACTGAAGACTTAGGCAATGGTGTTACGTCCAAATTTAAATTTAATTTAATTTCTACGGATCTTTTCGATACGTAGTTCAATTTACGATTTCAGTGGTTACTGAGTAACAGTTCTGAAGTATCTTACAAAATTTTTTGCCCAATGGGCATTGCGAATCCAACAAAGTTTATGTCTAAGTGATAATGTAGAGGAGTGTCCTTTTTCATCCGATTTCGATTATAGGTTCGTTTTTATAATTGGGATGACGATAGGAAAACTATGGACTTTCTCTCTCCCACGGACTTTAAAACTTTTTTTCAGAGCGAAAAGTATTGTCGAAAATTGGTGGACCAAGGAACCCACCCGACATAGCAAGAGGCAGTCACTTGTGTGCTCGTGACAATGGTATCCTTTGTCTACAATGTAGATGGTTTACCTTTGATTTTAAGGCTTTTATAGGTAGCTTAGTGTGCTGGTGGCTGCTAGTAAACAAACGAACCTGTTCCAAAGGCAATAGGGCTCAAAAAAATCTTGCAAGCTAGCAACAAGAGTCCTTTTCCATCCTCGTTTGGTTTAGGGTTCGTTTTTATGATGCGGATGGCTATAGGTAAACTATGGACTTTCTCTCTCCGACGGACTTTGAGCCCTTTTTATGTTTAAAGCGAAAAGCATGATCGAAAATCGGTAGATCAAAGAACCTGCCCTACATGGCAGGAGGCAGTCACTTGTGAGCTCGTGACAATGGTATCCTTTGTCTAGTAAATGTAAATGAGAAGTAGATGATTTCCCTTCGATTCTTAGCCTTCTTTAGACAACTTAGTCCTGATAAACGAACAAACCTATTGTAAGGGCATTAGTACTCAAAAAAAACTTTGCAAGCTAGCGAAAATGGTCTCCTTTATAGGAAAAGTTGATAATCTGCCTCGAATCCTAAGGCTCCTATTGACGACTTGGTGTGGTGTGTTAACTCATACAAAAGAAGACACTTAACCAAGGCAATGGGCGAATATTCGTGATTGCGTCCAAGAAATATGTTCGAACGATCCCAAGCGCATCAAGTCTGTGTGTCAAATCTGTTTGGATAACAATCGGAGATCGAGGAGGATATCGCTGACAAGAATCTATGAAAGGAACAGTGGTGAAACCCTGCTATCAAAACCACCAAAATTGAAAGAAAAAGATATCTTTGTTTGATGCGGGAACAGACAGGACATATATGGCATAGTATCTCCAGATCAACAGCCTAACAAACTGAGTAAAAAGATAGAATGCCTCCTTTCGATTTTTGACCGTAATCGTTCAGTTTTCTTCAGCGACTTCAGCAACAGCCAAACAAACCATCACGGATATCAATATCTGAAAAGAAATATAACCAATAAAAGGTAAAAAGGAAGAAGAATCCAATTACAGGATTTGCTGCTGATATTATTGATGAAGGAATGTTATAGATGGATTGCCCACCGTATTCTGTGGCTGGGATTATGAGTTTTCAAAAGTTTTCAAGCTTTTAAAATAGGAAAATTACAACAAACAAATAGGCCGAAGAAAACAAATAGTCCTAACGTTAGATTTTGGGGCTATCATTTCAGATAGTTGAAAATATTGGATTTAGATCCACCTGAGGCTGTGACTGTCAAGTTTTGCGTAGTTTTTAAGCAATGACTTTTAAACATATCCTTGGGTAACATGATCCTTTTTATCTGATCTTCTTTCCGATAAGGAGCATCATGACTGATCAGAAGGATCTTAAACATATCCTTGGTAAAATGATGCTTCCTTTAGAACAGAGAGCATCGGATCAGGTACTTCGGATGTCTGTTCGATAGTCACCTTAGGTTTGATAGGCTACTCAGGTGTCTCTCAGGTGATCGTTCGATCATGTTCCAAAAATTGTCACTCACTTCCAACCATAGAAGCATCAATGAATTGCTTGAATGAAACTATGTAATACTCCTGAAGAGTCAAGTTCTTGCCTTTAATCACGTAGTTTCATAACATAACATAACGTAGTTTTAGGATTCGAAATAACTTGTGGATTAAGCAGGATTCGTAGCTATTGCAGCATTCGTAGATAATGTAGGATTCATTGGACTATTTTTAAGGACGCGAAAACTCGAACAAATGTAAATTTGATAGGTTCCCTTGAAAACAAAGGTACATCAAACTGGTACTAAAAAAGGTTCTAAAACTGTATCACCCGGCAAAAATGCAACGAGGATAGTCCCTTACAACACTAGTAACCGTGAACTAAACCAGATAAAATCGGTTGGAAAGAAAAAGATACAGTTTGGAATGTAAGGTAAGAACTCAGGATCAACCAAGTTTGCTGGTTACTGGTGAACAGAACGAAGACGCAACAAGAGAGAGAAAAAGAGAGAGTAAGTTGGAGAAAGAGAATGAGAGCAAAGGAGAAAGAAAGAGCATGAAAAGAGAATTAGAGAGAAGTACTGAGGGAGAGAAATAACGAAAAAAAACCGGAGATAAATAGCAAATGAGAGAGAGAGAGAGAGAGAAGAAAAGAAGGAGAAAAAGAAAAAGAGTGAGAGAAGAAGTAGAGGCGGAGAGAAGGAGAAGAACAGGTAACGGTTGATTCTACCTTAGCCGCGTCTGATTACCAAAAACCTCACCAAGTTGAGATGAATTGCATAATGGAGTTGGAAAAACAATTGACCATTGAGCTGACGGCCTTCTGTTGGTCCTGTAGGGCATCAGCAGGGACCTTCTGTGATACCATATGTGGAAAAGAGTAATGCCATACGTAGGGAAAGAGACGTTCATGTGAGGGTAGTTAAAAGCTAACGTTGGAGTGTGTGGCAGCGAACAATGGATTCCTCTGCAACAGTGATAATAATCCAATAGGAGCAAACTCCAGGATCATCTGCTAAGGATCTTTAAAGATTGTTTATATTGAGAGACAATAAAATGCACTGATCCTTGATCATCTGCCGCATTTCACTTCAACAAACTTGCTTATTTACTAACTAACTTATTTAAATTTTAGCAGAAGTTCAAAGCAATTGAATATTTACCAAGCAAATTTGTTTGAAGACGTTTTTCGGGAGATATTTTGTTGTTTGACAATTAATAGCAAACAGATTTAACTATTTGTACATGTAGAGAAAATTTGCGGCTTGAAACATTTTCATTGATCAAATTCAAGGCCTCAAATTTTCTTTGCTCAGGTGAAATTCAATGGGAGCAGAAAGTGCTTATTCATCAACAACGTTTTTCTTTTGCCATCTATAAAAGCTGGAATTTTTCAAAGAAATTCTATTAGTTGTTCTCGTACTTTTTCCAAACTTGACAAAAATGAAATTCATCATTTCGATCCTTGTTGTATTGAATTTATTTTTCTTGGCTGCCACCATACGAAATTTAGGTAAAAGTTTATGTTGATATGTTAAAAGTTTTTTGTTTTTTTATTTACGAAAAGATTACATGAATTTATCCTTATCAGATGTGTGTGGTAAGCCAATGGCGCGCGGCTTTTGCCGTGGTATGAGAATTCAATATTTCTACAATGTGAAAAAAGGTAAATGCCAGGAATTCATTTATGGCGGTTGCTTTGGCAATGAAAATCGTTTTGACACTATGGAAGACTGCGTGAAAACTTGCATTGGATAATTTTAAATATGATTTCGTTGTATGGCCTGAAACATTTAAGGATTTAAGTTATTTTCAATGTGGAAGGTATAAATACATTATTTATTCACTTAACGATTACAGCGATTATGATGTTGATGTGTGTATTGCCCTAAAGGTTTTATTTCTTTGAAAAATTTTTAATTACTTTTCACTTCACTTTGGTGTTCCAAAAGAAATTGGAAATTTAAATAACCCACGGTAGCCGGTGGACAAAATATTTAACGCCATCCGCAAAATATATTACAGCCATCAACAATGCCCAAACAAACATTATCAACAAAATAAAACAATGTTCCTAATGGTTAACATGCCATTAATCAAAGTGCTACGACTGCGACACTGATACCGAATGAGAATTCGCTTGTCTCCACCCGGAAAATTCAGCCGTTTTTTCGGGGTCTTTTTTTCGTTACCCGGCCGTGAGCAGAAAATATTAATGATGTTGTTGTTACATGGGATGAAAACACGGAATCCTATATTTATAGCTCCCACCAGCGGGCCTATTCCCGGGCGATTTCGGTAACTTTAGGTCGGTTGTTATTATGAATTACAGGAATTCCTTAAAAGCGATTTCAGGCCCGAATGAGACCATTTTTGTTGACAGTCTTCCAATTGTTTTCAGGTGTCCGGTAAAACAAAAGGATTTCCTCTGCAACCAGCTCATCGTCTGATGTTGATCCCACCCCACCCCGGCAACATTTTATACAACAAGTGTTGGTGGTAGGATGATTAATGGATACCTTTCGCATAAATCCATAAACACAAGCAGAAAATTACCTAGAGACCCACTTAATAGCGACACCGGAAATAATGTCCAGCTGAAGAATTCCATCCCAGGATCAGAACGTGTCGGGCTGATTGAATAACGACGGTCAGGTCAGTTTTGTCGAAAGGATGTCTGAAAACTATTCAGTCGTTTGCATGTTAATTAACTCGTGTGCCCACTCAAGCAACTTTCCCGGAGATCTTCTTTTATTGAGTGGAGAACATCTTCTTCATGTTTATAATTAACAAAACTCGAATTAGCTCACTTTCGCACCCTTTCGTAATGGAGCCTTGAGAATTTCGGTTAAGAACTTTCCGAATAACCAGACCGGCTAAAAGACTTTGTCTTCATTGCAAGTTGATTGTATGGAAACTGTTCGCAATGGAACTTGAGCCTGATGCCATAAAGAATGGTTTCGCCTGTTACCGGTGAAAAAGTTTTCCTTCTGCCTTCAAGGGTGAGATTGTAACGAAAATTCGTTGATGGAGCAAACTGCATATCGCGATATTTCAACAAGAGTTGGCTATTTGGTATTTCAAAAAGTCAAAGTACGTGTGGCAGAACAGACGCTAGTATAGTCCTTTTTCGTTTTTGTATAGCTCCAGGGACCATGTTGAATTTACAAAAGATGAAATCCGTCTAAGTTCTAAAGTCAACAGTAAGAACGATGTCGACAACGACCAGACTTTATGGAGAAATCATTGAGAATAGCTTAAGAAGTTCTCAATATAATTTATAAAACTTACGAGGTGAAATACTACGAAACGTTTGTAGTATGCTAAAAGTTTGCAGGACGAAGTGAACGAAAGTTTATTTTAACTCGGTATGGGGTATGAATGTAAGGGTTATGATTCAGGTAAAAGAGAAATGTACAAGGATGTGTGACACAAAAATCTCCGAAAGTATTTGCTGGGGTTTGTGAGGTCTCTGTATCAGATGGATATCATATATTGCAAACTTTTCAAGTTTCTTGTTTTGTTAACTTAAGACAAAATTTTAATAATCCTACATTCCCATATTGGTGCAAACAAACAAACTTCTTCTGTAACTTTAGAAAAACTTGAGGCGGAAGACATTCAACAGATAGCATAATTTTATGTAAATAAGGCTAGTTTCATCGTTTCACGGTGGAATTTTTTACAATCCATCATGCAGGCTTGAATATACGAAAGATTTTCCCTTCTCAACTAGGTGAAAAACATTTATGAAGTGCTACCGAAACGAACCAGAATTTTTTTTCATAAATTATGATTCTCTTATTTTCATACTAATTTGACTCCCTTAGGGACTTCGCTTTCCACAAACAGTGCCTCCAGCTATCGTGGCCTATTGACCAAGTCCTCTAGTTTCAAAATCCAAGCGGCAGTGAACTTTTATATGAAAAGAGCAACAAACATTAAAAGAAAAGAGCTTTTTCGTTGACAAGAGTAGTATCAGCGTTTCCATGGCTTATACACTAGTCACCGCGTTTCAGTTCTCGTAACGAACAGCTTTTAACCTACCTATTGTTCATCCATACAACTCATATGCCATGGCGAATCCAATGCGGCTTAGATTATTAACCTCACGATCCACCCATTGCAGCTTCCGTACTTATTCAACATTTGAGACTTCCAGCTCATCAAGTATTTCATACAGGTCATGGTCATACTAAATTCATCATTGATCTACTTCTCCTGTCACTCCAATAATCCACCTCAGGACCTACCTTTCGAAGGCATTCAGTATATTTTCGGATGGTCATCACTATGTGTTTTTACCAGCAAACGATGATTTCCAACAGCCTTTTTCTTTTGGGGGAACAAGAAAAGCAATGAGTGCCACAAAGGCTATTTCAGGAACCAAATTCGACATGATTGATTAACACGATAAAACACACATGATCAGACATAAATGTCAGAGGATCGAAATGGCATATGTGTCAAATCAATATGCTGTGTATCTTCACTGGCACCATCTCTTTGGAAAACTGGAAAGAACCTTATGTATACACCTGGTAAGTCAATGTATTTAAATGCAAATGAGTGGAATGGAATTTCCTCTTGATCCCAAAGGAGTTCCATCAATTTATGAATGGCATTTTGCACGTCCTTACCAGTTTGTTCGATAAGTTACACTGGAATCCAATCTAGACCCAGCAATTTTTAAGCCTTTTAGGCGTCTAAGCTTCATCCGAAGTTGAGGAGGCCAATGGAAGATCAGGGATATCTATTTGTTCCTGTGTTCAGAGGATTTTCGATGGTTAGAAAAGTCCCTTGAAATACGTTGCCCACTTTTTCTTGATTTTGTTGGTATCAGCGATTATGGGGTTAGGTTATAGAGATAGATTGTGGACTTGGGCTGATGTCCTCGTTTTAGGTTTTATGTTAATTTTTAGGCTAGTGTTGTGTTATGGCTTGCCAAGCTTATACTGGAAGTCGCAGTGTTTTTGTTTTTTAATGTGTATTATCTTATTCATAACTCTTTGTAGATCTCGACAATGGTGCGTCTTCGATCTGTTTTTTCTTTCCACATACTATCTGTATGTCTAATTCATAGTGTTCAGTGAAACTGGACAATCAACTCAAAACCAAACGTCCTTTCTGAGTTACTTTGGGCTTGATTTTTAAATAGCTCCTTTACTTCCATCCACAGATATAGCAATGGATCTAAGAGGATAGATGAAAACCAATTTTTTTTTTCGACAGCCTCCCTGAACCTTCCGCTCGGCACCTTTCTATGTGAGGCTTTTGTAGAAGGATGAGATGAAAAGATAGATGAACACCAATTAGTTTTCGACGGTCTTTTTGCTGGCTTTAATCATAGACGCTGCTTTGAACCTTACGGGATGAAATATATAAAGAAAGTTTGGAAAATATTCCTTCAATATAACATACGGCTGCGTTAATATCATCTCTGTAGGAGGACCCGTCTTTGTTTGACCAATCAATAGTCGATCTGGAAGGTGTTATCCAGTGATCCTGAAGCGATCTCATGTATGTGTCAGTGTGGCATTACATAAGGCTTTGGGCGATTTCATTGGTTTCGTCGTGGCATGTATGCCCAATAGTTGTTCCCCGATGAGATTACTCATTCCCAGCTTTCGTGTTCAAAACACCCGGAATAATTTTCATGTTAGTAGCTTGAAATGAGTTGTCGAGTTATTCCAAATAATTGTAGAGCCCTTTTCCTGGATTTTTAATGCTTGCATTTGTGTTGTATATGAAGAACTGCTCGTCCTCCAATAGCTACTGTTGCTAAGTGGTCTGCTATTCCAGCATTCAAGACCAAAAGTACATAACAGCGCTAGTGTTTTTCAGTGGTCTGTCATTCTAGGATTCAAAACCAGATTGCATTTTCGCCTACGAAATCATGGCCATAGATACAATCCGTCCCGAGGTTTTTCTAGAGGGTTGCGTAGTAAATAAGATTTTATAGGAAGGCCCGTTGCCAAATTTCCGATCCGGTGGCATGGTTTCTATTATCCTTTTTCGTTGCCACGGGCAGAAGGCTCGCTTTAATCCTCTGCGTTGGCCTGGTCAGATGCGCAAGACACGCCTGCACTCTTTTAGGTTAGCCTTTTACCAGAGGTAGAAGTATATAAATTACCACCAAGTGGATGTCAAAGCAGACTTCGGTAGTAGAGCTATTAACAGGAAGAATTGCTTAGTCCCTTGCCAAAACTTCCGCTCTGGTATCATGGTTTTTATTATCCTTTTTCGTTGCAAGGGACAGAAGGCTCGCTTTAATCCTCTGGATTGGCCTTTCAATCGAGGTAGAAGAATCTAATGATCACCATGTGGAGGAGTGATTAGGCTTTTGCAGCAGCGCTGTCATCAAGAAGGGTTTGCCTGTTTCCAAATTTCCACTCCGGCGGTATGGTTGTCACTATCGTTTTCATTGTCAGGTGCGGAAGACACGCCTTCACTATTAAGGTTTGTCTTTATTTTTAAGTCCACAGGTAGAAGTATCTAGCGAGAATTGGTTTCGTTAACATCTATATTTTAATTTAGGTTTTCCTGCTGCTTTTCATTCTTTAGGAACTTAGAGTACTCTCCATTCAAATGGATACATGGATAATGTATTGTTCACTTCTTATATGGAAACTGAAAGGTTATTCTTTCAGTTTTTACTTTCCCAAGTCTCTAAAACCTGAGTCTTTTTAAATATCTTGAAACATGTACATACTACAAAGTGAATATGAACATATCTATTACATTCAACTTTATTCGTTTTTCTCTTTAAGAAGGTTTATATATCCTGATGGACCTGGGAGCCATAGACTTGTTCCTCATCTTCTTTTTGACTCTCCGCGAAAATCCAAATATAATTACTTTAAACCAGGCTAACTATTCTTTGCAAAAACAGACCATTTTGGGCCTTACTTTATAAAAGTCCTTGTAAGACCTCTCTTTCAAGATGCTAAACAAATGCAGGAGAAACAATGGAAGTGCCCATGAAGTCTCCATGGAAGGAAATTTTATGACAAAAAAGTGCAATTTTTCAGTGCTAAACATATTTCCTGATGATCCTTCTTCCTTTAGAACCGGCTTTGGGGCCAGATTTGAAAATGCTTTCTGGTATATTTTGTATATTATAGTATAGTATATTTCGCTGCTACTTTGGTGACGAGATAAGAAGCACACGCGAAACCTAACCAAATCAAAGAATTTTCACTTTGACGTTTTGGCACCCACTTACATTCGTGGTAGGCAATGTCCTTTCATAGTGGAAGTGTCTATCATGAGTCCTTCACACAGAACAGACATTTTTCTAGGGAATAACCAACAATAACTCAAAAATATCCTTGAACATGATCCGCACGCTCTTAAAAAACCGCGAGCTGGCATACAAATTTTAACCAAGAGCTAGCTCAGTCTTAGTCCTGTTTGTATCAGTGCAAGTGTTGACCAAGTCTATTATAACGAACGGCCAATACTCTGCCAATTACATTGGTGCAGAAATAATAAGACACTGAGAACGACTTTATTTTCAGAAGCAGTTTAACTCCACTCACAAATTTAATTTGGCCTGTATAGTCTGTCTCAATTCATGGCAAATTATATTAAAAGCGAGAAAGTCAAACACAGAAAAGGAGGGGCAGATTAAAATTCTAATTATTTGCAAAGCAGGACCTCTGATACAGTATTACAATGTTCTGCTGAATACGGCTTACGTCGAGAAATTAACAATGTTTTTCCTTTTGGTTTTCTTCGCTGATGGTTTCAGCCGCTTATTCATGCAAAACAATGCTCTCAGTTTTTCAACAATGTGAATTAAGACCCTTAAAATTGAGTCCTTGCTCGCCCTTTCATGAAAGAAAGACTAAAGATCCAAAACCACAATTTTATGTTGTCTATTACGATCCAAAAAATGATTCCGCAATGTGGTCACTGCGAATTGAGATTCACTGAAAAAAGAGTCCTTGTTGATCGTCTGACGAAAATGTGAATTAAAATCACAAGAAATGTTCTTGGACCGATAAAGTAGATGAACGTCCAGAAGTCTTTGCCCATTCCTTCATGACATTTTTGAGGTTCCAAAATAAAGATCCTTTTTTCCGCAATTTCACGACACCGAGCATTGATTTCCAAAAAAGAACCTTTGGCAACGGTTTTGAGAAACTTACAATTGAAACCCAAAAAATAGGCTAACTCAAGGATGCACAGCATTTCGACATAGCATTATAACAAAGCAGCGGGAAAACTTCGGAAAATTCTCAATTTAACGGGATTCAACCAAAATGATGGAAGTTGCATTCATATTGTTGAAAATTCTCTCGATATTTCCTTTATAAGAAATTTTTTTTTAAAAATACTTGAGTAAAAGCCAAATACCGATAAATATTCGTTATTCTTTGCTCGCTTTCTAGCTTTGATACTTTGACAGTGAGTTCTTCTTCTTGTTCATCTTCTTTTTAGCACTACAACCCCGTTCGGGATTTTCGCACCTGCAACAAACGCCTCCAATTATGAATTTCGCGTGACTATTGATAAGCATTTTTTTAAAAACTTTTTTCCACCATTCTACCACGTTGGGAATTGAGCTCCAAAAAGGGAAGCTTTGCCCACCGTGTCCTGCGGTGTAGTTCTGCGTTTCATGGTCTGGGAAAAAGTTGTATGTGCAGATATAGGACACTCCGGATTAACGTCCAAAAAAGGACCTGCTTGTTCTCCTGATTACGCTTAAATTTAATTTTTCAGGTGACGGTTGGCCGCGTTACTTGCCGAGATCACTTATGTGGACTGTTATGGTAAAGATTCACAATGACTGTCAAATAAGCACAAAAATGTCACTCAGGCTGGTATGTTCCGTCTATCGGATGCTGGATATGACAGTAAGGTATCGAAGTCGTTTGCGTCGTTGACGAATAAAGTATTTTTTGGGTAATCTGCGGCTTAAATTGTCTATCAATTGAAATCGGAGCGGTTAGTTTTCGTGGACACAAAGTGCGACAGTTCCATGATTTAGTTCGCGACGGAAGTGTTTTTATTTCGAAAATTTGGTCTAACGCAGTTGGGCGCAGGGACATTTGACGGCAAATGTCTTGCAAATGGTTTCCTCAAACTGTCATTTGACTAATTTTAATTAATTTTAAATGTGAGTATCTGTGAAATGTGAGTATGACTTATGGTTACATGAAATTTCTTATTATGTGCACCTTTGGGTATTTTTCTAATTTAGGTCATAAATATTATTATTAAAATAAAGCCCAGAAAAGAAATCCGGTGGGGGTTCCTTATTCTGATTATCTATATCGACTTTCAACTGTAATTTTTCGGTGGTGTTCAACGACTGAAGAACTTAACCTGATATGCACTGTTATAAGGTGGTTGCATAACGTTATGAGTTAATTAGTTAGTTAGTTTTTCAAACCCTGGAAAAGCTTCGAAGTTTCGTGATTCTTAATAAGACCGGGATGCTGAACGTTGTCCTATAATCGCTTGCACCATTTTTCCAATTACAACTATCTGTACGTTGCCATTGGATGCTAATCTGCATTGGATATGCTAATCTGCATCTTTTTATTTCCTAGTGGCAAACTTTTTTGCATGCCCGCTGGTTTTCAAGATGTCGCTTGCAGCCCAAAACATTGTTGATATCTTAGTTCGAGGTCTGTTCAATAAATATCGAGCCTTGTTCAATAAATATCGAGCCACCTTTCATATCTCTGCACTGGTGTTATTTTTTACTTGAGGAAAGGGACATCCTACAAAGTAATCCCCATTCGATTTAAAAAAAGCTCGAAACATCCCCAATTCCTGAATATATCCTCAATATTAGTTTACCTACAATGAATAGAATTGTCTAAAATGTAGCATGAATTTCCACTGTCTCGTTCCCACCGAGTCGGCGTGGTTTGAGTGGCATTTTCAATCTGACAAAGCCAAAAGTCGAAATGAGCCATGCCACAAATACTCGGAAACTGCATGATTCGGTGCATTTTAGTTATTGCTACACAGGGTTCGATCACCGATGAACTGCTTTTCACCGCTTGGTAAAAAATGAGTCCGAGTTCTTCTTACTGCCACACGAAAGCTTTCTTTAGTGATCGCTTGATTTCTTGCAGCATATTTGTGTTCATAATCAAAGAACAAAGTCAACATTGTCTTAATTTTGCTCTAACTTTGACGTATTTATTAAGCCTAAGCGATTCATAACATTTCAACTGTAAAGATTATCGTTTTGCTTCGGAATCATAACCGTAAACGTGACGATTGACCACTTCCGCGTGGGGATCACTGATCTGGAGCTTCTCACGTTATCTGCGGCTAAAACCATACTATAAGACCACCTTACTATTGCGGTAGAAGTTAACCGTGATTGGCAAACAAGCACAAAGATGTCACTCAAGTTGATATGGTGGTCTGACGGACGCTGAATATGACAGTAAGGTGAACATGAATGAACAGATTGGTCATTTCGAATTTGCAAAATTTATGACATAAAATGTGTTTTCTCGGGAATCCGCGACATTTATTGTGTTTCAATTGCGAGTCATGTTCGTTGAAACACAATGCGAGCGTTCCGTGAAATAAATTTGGGAATTCAGTTGACATAGTTGGCCGCGGGGACATTTGACTTTTAATTAATTTTACAGTGTCAAATGTGAGCATCAGTTAAGTTCACTTGAAATTTCTACTTACCGACTGCACCTTATTATTTTTGCGATTTGGTTTATAAATTTTTTAATATTTAAATTAAGATTTGGACACAAAAAAGGATTTCGTTCAATTTTCCTTTTTTATTGTTATTCGAATTCTCGAAGGCGACTTTCATCTAAAAGTTTTTAAGTCCATTTGAGAACCTAAAGGTGAATGCACATCTATTTGAGCGAATTATTTTAGTACATTATCTACAAGGACAATAGCAGAGAAGATGAGGCAAACAGGAAAACGAAAGAAATTTGCAAATACCGCAGGTCTAGATACTTCAGAGAATGAAATAACACTTTGGAAGCCTGTGACACACAATAAGGATATTAAAAATAACTGGGAAGAACCCCTAATGGATAAAAATCGCTATCGCTGATATATTTGAGCAGCAAATAGAAGTTCAAAAAGATCCTTGGATTCCTAACGGACAAACAACACCCACACAAAGTATGGATGGGTGGATTCTACGGAATTGAATGCTGGAAATGCCAAGTAGTCTATATTGGACAAACCAAGCAGTTAAATTAAACCAGAATAAGACATCAAATAAGTGAAGGTGCAACCAAAAAGCAAAAGGACAGCCTTGACAACAGTAGCTGAACACAATATCATGAATAAACATAATATAACTACAGATGAGGCTAGAACAGTAAGGAATACAAGGGGTTTAGACGCCTTGAAAACCGTGACGAAGAGAAAAGAGAGGCTGGTTTTTTATTTAATTCCTTAAGGACTGCTAAGTGACAAAGTTAAGCAACTTTACTTTCGATGACTTAATGTTGAGGCCTTTAGTCGTTCAAGAGGACCGAAAAATCACGATTGGAATCCGACTTTGAGAATCTGTACGATCATAAAAACAAAATAACGCCACTTTTTAATTTTTTATATCATTAACCTATTTTAAAAGCATGAAATTCAGGTAATTTAATAGATTGGTAAATCCTTTTCCATAGTGTTTTTTTTTTGAATCGCTCAAATTTCTTCCAGTTTCTGAATTTCTCTCGCAAGCTCATCTAAAACAGTTTGTGTATGCCAAATATTGATTTAATTTAAGATGTAAATTGCAAAGGATGCAGATGTCTAGGCCATACTGTCAGAAACCGAAATCTCATTTAATCTTGCACTCAAAATCCGGAAACTGCAATCAACAGTCCTGCAAAGCAGAGTATTTATTTTGCATGATATTACCGCCTTCACATCACAGCATCAATAATCGAATATTTTGAACAGGAATCCTAGATAAAGCTCCACCTTTCGGTTATGATCTGTGTTATCCTTTCTTTTCACATCCTCTATCTCTGAAGGAAGAGGGTTGGGGCAACTTTTTTGAACATTTTCAGGAAAGGGATTTAACACTGGAAAAGCTTCAAATAATAATAATTTGACAGATGTGGATCTTCAATCAGATGACAAGCGGAATCCTGCATTGCTATATAATTTTTCTAATTACATCTGACTGTTGATAGGATAATTTTTATCTTTTCATCCCCTGTTGGAAAATTTTCCTGATGGCTAACTACATTATAGGCTGTCTCTGTAAGTCAGGAAAGCTAAATTTAACTGTCAAACCTGCAGTGCTCAATTAATATCTTGTTGACATATCTTAGTACGCGGTTTATCCCAACAGTTTCGAACTCAGCTTCATGTTTGTGCGCTGGTCTTATTCTTCATCACCGGCTAGGTGACATCCTTCAAAACACTTCCCATTTGATTGAACAAAATTGCTCCCAGTGACGTTTCCACTTCCTGAAGTTCTCTTGGAAATTAGTTTTCGAAATTTCTGTCGGGCGATCCGTCGTATTAGATGCAACGGTCTCTTTGTCATAGAGCCCTCATGCTTTGGGAGGCATTTTTCAATGAGAATGAGTCAAAAGTCGCAAATAGCCATATCGATACTATACGGAAGCTGTACGACTTGATGCTTTTTTCGAATGCTGCTGTAAAAGCTTCGCTAAATTTGTTGGCTTGCTATTGTCAAGGTGAAGCAGCCAATAGCCGCTTGATCTAAAATGTGACGTTTTTCTTTCTGCTCCACCACCTAGTCTTTTTAACATTTCTACGCAGTTTTCTTTAGTGATCATTTGATCTCTCAGAGCATATTCGAAGGAAACAGTCAACATCGTCTTAATTTTGCTACGACTATAATGGTTTTTTGGCCGTGGCCATTCATAACGTTTCCACTGTGAAGATTGCCGTTTACTTTCTGAATCATAACAGCAAACGTGACAATTGACGACTTCCGCTTGGGAATTACCGATGTGGAGCTTCTTACCTTATCGCCGGCTCAAACCATACCATAAGATCACCTTACTGTTGCGGTAGAGATTAACCGTGACTGCCAAACAAGCACAAAGATGTCACTCAAGCTGGTATGATGGTCTCACGGACGCTGAATATGACAGTAAGGTGGACATGAATAACAGGTTGGTCGTATCGACTTTGCCAAATTTTGTGACAAAAATGGTGGTTTCTCGGGTATCCGCGGCATTTATTCTGTTTTTATTGTAATCGTTGGGAATAATGTTCTTGGAAAAACAATGTGTGCGTTCCGGAAAATAATTCGCGAAGGTAGTGTTCATATTTAGGGAATTTTGTTTGACGTAGTTTGCCGCGGGGACATTTGACGTAGAATATCTTGCAAATGATGTCCTCAAACTGTCACCTGATAACTTTTAATTAATTTCACTGTATCAAACGTGAGTATCACTTAATTTCACTTGAAATTTTTACTTATCAACTGAATATTTATCTGATTCCGGCGAATTTAGACTATGATTTTTTTTTAAATTTTAATAAATAAAATTTGGGCAAGAAAATGGCATTCAATTTTCCCTTTTTTATTACTCTTCGAATTCTCGGAGTCGACTTCCAGCAGTAGTCTTTCGGTCTTCTTCAGCAACTCCAAAGTTTAATCTAACATTACTTTATACACAGCGTGGTTGTCAAACGTAGTTTATGGAAAGGTTCCCTGGTATTGTCCTTGGTATAACCCTTGTTCTATTACCAAGCATACCAAATTCATTTATCGCTTGTAAGCGAATTTATTGCCCATTATTAAAGCCGTTTTGGAAATGGGCGCAGCAGTGGAAATTCAACTTTCTCGTATAGAAAAAAATCTCGTATATTTTCTCGTATAATCCCTAAGTTGACTTTCCACCGTAATGTTTCGGTAGTCTTCATCGAATGTCACTATATAAAGCGATTATGTCACTAATATAAAGGGTGAGATAAAGTGTTAACAGAGACATTGGCGTACAAAACTAGAAACGTAAATTTCGCTTTTGAGAAAATTTGACGCAAATCTTTTATTTTTTTTGTTTTTAATTCCAGGAAATGTCAAAATTGTTATTTGGACATTTTTGGTCTGTAAAACACTGTCAATTTGTCTTCGCATATTCTCTAACAGGTTTTGAATCGACTGGTCTGGACTTTTCGTTCATACGCTCTGAACTCTATCCCGAAGATTGACCAATTTTTGCGGGCACGCGTTTGGACAACATCCATTTGACAACCGCCCGTAAATTCTCAAAGGGGTGTAAGACCGGACTATGTCCGGGCTACTTCATTGTCTGGAATGATTGCTCAGTCAGCCGTTTTTTGATCACGGTTGCATGTTTTTTGTATCTCCGTCCTGTTGAAAACGTATCTCATCTATTGTATATGCGCATCCGTGAACGGTAAAGAATTCTTCCTATACAATGATGCTATGGGTTTTCATGGATGGGCCTGATTTTCAATCCTCTCAGCGGGTCAATGCCGAAAATAATCCTTTCCCTCTGACTAGAACCGATTGATTTTGGTTTCATCTGACAAAATAACGCGTTTCCCGTCTTAAATTGTTCAAAGTTTATGCTCTTTGCGTAATTTTTAGCTGGCTTTTATATTTTTACGGATAACGCAGGTTTCTCTCTCATTTGCAAACACTAAACCAACTTCAATGTATTCTTTGCAAAACTCTTCTTACTATTGAACCGCTTACAATTATAGAGTGCCTCTGTAGCAAGTTTAGGTGTTCGATGATCTCCTTCAATCGCAAGTCGCATATGCTTGACGTTTTTTGATGTTATTCCGCTCAAAGGACAACTAAAGGAATAAGAAATGCTAACTAACGTACGGCGATCTTTAAAGTCCTCGAACAAATCTTTTATTTTTCCTTTGTGCGGATGCTCATCTCCAAGTGCCTTATTAATAATACAGGTTGTTCTAGTCTTTCAAGGATTAAAGGACAACTTAAGACACATTCGTTCGTCTACTTTTTCTGATGTGTTTAGGAAGAAACAAATATGCAAACATGAAAAGGCTTTCAAACGTGAAAATGTTTTAAAATAATTTTTTCTTTCTTAATGTGCTTCGTAAATTATCCTGTCTAATCACCCTGTTGATTATCTGAGACAAAGAGGCTTCATGTGGAATTCCGACAATGCCATAAAACTTAACAAGAAAAAGGATAGGTTTCAAAAACTTAACAAGAAAAAGGATAGGTTTCAACGTGCGTTGCGATAACTTAACTTTCAACCATTTTGAAATACATGCCATGTGTCAACCTTAAGACCAAAAATAGCTAAGCTGTCATCTCTCATAGCAGACGCGTTAGTGACTAACGCTCTTGTGTACCCCTCAAGTCGTTTTTCGACCAGAGCTGGAAAGTTTTCCTGAGCACGTATAACCGGTTAGCGGTCGAAACTTGACTTATCGGTCATACCTACGGTAGACGTTTCTGATTCTTTTTCGATTCGGCTTTTGCCATTGCCACCATTGGGTCCTTGATTGAACCTAAACGAGTCCTAAATTGATTGCTTCTGATACTGAAGACTACTTGTAAGCCATGTCTTTTTCGTTACATATAGAGGAAGAAATCGGCTTTAAAATTAAACTTTCTGCTCGCTATTTCATTCTGAGTTAGGTCCTCTTGTTGAAGCCGTTGCAACTATCGATTTTTAAGGACGATTGTTGGATAGAAATATGTAGTCACCAATGAGTCTGATTTTTTTTTCAGATCAGGAGGAGTAAGGGATAAATTTGAGGCTAAGACAGCGTAAAAGTTTTGGCAGTGCAATCATCTGATTAAACAATCGAACCTTATACCTAAAGGCTATGGTTCAAAGTTTTGCGAATAAACCTTTTGTCATCCGTTGATTTCCTATCGAACGTTATTTCCAAAGTTGCTTTTTATTTCAACAAAAGGTTAGAGAATTTTAGCCTGCCTTCCCTTCGATCTCAAAAGTAAAGCAAACAAACTCAGTTCAAAGCTAGTAAAGTTAATCCCAAGTTTCCACCCTCTAATAACGAAAATATGTTACGCATGGCCCAATTTCAAAATTTTGACAGAGTGTTTACACCTACTAAACCAAATTCCAGATTGACCATGTCGTCTTCACTGACAAAAGCGAAAGTGTTGCACCTAATGGTGAACTTTTGAGTTCATAGTCGAACTGTTTGTTAAAGGCATGACTCTTCCACACTGAGGTACTAGTTGATGTTGTCCGTCTATTTTGGTCCTGTCTGCTTTTGTGTCTGAATTCGTATTACCATGAGGAAGATTATGCATTAAACTGAATGTTGGAAAACTATGGCCCGACGTGAAATAACATCATCGATTGGTTTCTTCTTATTGTCAGAATATTCTAAGATGCTATTTAAATTTTTTAGTCCGAGGATTTGCTTGAATATCGAATAGTTTGCTCATTGCTTCAAAATGAAATTTACACCGATAAAAGGGGTAGCACTCTTTGATCGTTTTTGGGCTTTTGCAATGTTCCTTGACATTTTCCCTAAAGGTTTTGTGTCTTCCGCACAGATTTCTTCTATCCACTATCTAAATTCTTCCTTCCATTTCAAAACCTGTCAGCTGTCCTGTCTGTTTACACGCTTCCATGAGAAGGATAGTATTTAAACCTGTATTCTGGGAAATAAAGGTTTGACATCGTGTTAGGTTAGTTTCTTTTGCTATTTCTTGATGATATTATATGTGAAATCCTTTATTGTAGGAAATAGCTGGATCTCGTATAATTTGTCCATACTCCTTCACCGGGAAGATTTAACTAATACGAAAAAGTGAAGAAAGTTTACCTTGCTCCACTTCCTTTAGGTTGTTTGTAAAATTCTCCGGTCAAGGCATGGCTTTGACATGGACTCCTTGACGTACTTTTTGACTTCTTGCTCTGTTATGATTTTTTTCTATCTGTGGATCCTTTTAATTCCTAAATGCTTGGAACTAACGGTTTGGCGTAATCACAGATTGGTTTCTTCCAATGTTCTGCCTGAAAATTTATGTATATTATACATAAATTTTCCTGGATGGATGTCGTCCTGGATGGATGAAGAAGAGAAATCAATCATGAAGATTTTACTTGAAAGGTAAAGAACGCCCCCTATTAGGCCCGATATGGTAGAGATTTAATGGAGCAGATTGGTTTCTTCTTTTTTTTTGAACATTTGTAGAGGCTCTATAAATTCCTTGGTTTTAGAAATGTCATGCATCTCGAAAAGCTTGTCTCTTTCATTGTTGAATCATGATGACACTTCAAAAAAGGGTAAGAAGGCTACCTATTGGGAGACTTTTAAATTATTTGCAGGAATATTCTGTAAAGACGTGTCTCTTCCACACAGACTCCCTTTTATTTCTTTCTTCAATTTTAACACTGTATGTACCAGTTTATATCGATTCGCTTCTATATGGAGAATAATGTAGAATCTTGATGCCGGGAAAAAATGAACTGAAGTCTGTTTCGAGCATTTATTGGTCCTTTTCAAAATTTTTTCGCTCCTTTTTGATGCTGTATAAATTCCGCGATTTAAGGCCATGCTGGATCTCGAAAAGTTTTTCCATGCTCCTTCATTATCAGGAAATATTACTTCATGTGCTACTGAAATAATTGCAGAAATGATTTCTCTGTCCTTACACCCTCGCTTATGAATTTTGAGAAATCTTGAGGGTATGATAGTTATTGTGTGTAGCAGAGTGTAGGCTTTGAATCCTCAATGACGGATTTGAACTTTGTCATCATTTTATCTAATCCTTTGATAAGGCCCGAAATGATGTATTATGAAGAGAAACATTCACTCATTTCTATTCCTCAAATCGGAAGGTTTGAGCACGGACCCTAAAAATTTGTGCAATTGGGCTCCAGTTGACGCAGAGTGGATGATAAGCCTGGGCTTTGGTTTGAGTTTTTCATTATTGAAGGGTTATCTTAGTGTTCTTGTAGTGGAAGAGGGCTATCAGTGTCGTGCGTATGGAGCGAAAATTGAGAGATTTTTTCGGCCTGTCGAAAAGCACAAACTCACGCTTGGTTACTTTCAGATTACCGGCAAGTAACAGTCATCACATCGTACGCCAAGGAGCCTCACAGCCTTTAGAATCCTGGCTGAGTGTGAAACGGAAAACGTGAAATTTTCTTAGCCTACCCTATGTACAACGTGACAGATAAGAACTGACAGTACTGACATGACAGTACTGACAGATCACTCACTGTCTGGTTTTAATCCTGGCTTAAACATGGTGTTTGTGGCTTCAAGTTTTCTGGAACATGGAAGCCAGTACACACCACATTGGATTTGCAGGAAGCTTTAAAATTTGTTGGGATTAATGAGTGGGACAAGGATGTATCTCATGAGGGTGCTGGTTGACGCCCGGATTAAGCCTCTCTTTGAGACCTCGAGGTTGGCCTTAATGGTGCCAAATATTACCGTTATGTACTTTGACTTCTATCCTTAAAAAAGACAATTCTCAGAACTTAGTTTCAGAGTACGAAGGATTTTTCTTTTCAGCTCATTGAAAAGGAACTCACATGCGTGTATTGCCTGTTATGTTTTTTTTATTGCAACACATATGCATCCCTCGCAAATGCAATTCATATGTATCTGATGCAATGATTTTAACTACAAGTGAATGGAAATTTTATTAGTTGTGTGAGGATGCAAATACGCCCGATATATTCAGTTGGAGAGTATCTCAGTTGCTGATATATTCTATTTGAAATTGGTTTCATCATTCGTTCAAGGTGACTGGTGTTCATGGCATTTAAATTGCAGATGGATAAAAACAGGCACGGAAAAAATCACGATGTTCGGGTTACTGGTGGCGTGGGTCAAGTTTTTATAGTATATATTTTGGGTTATTTTTTCGTCCACGCTCTTCGATTTTATTGCGGAGAATTAATTCAAATTTACTCGGGCAGTTTTTAGTTAACCCCGAATAAGCTTATGCTTCCGCGCTGCCACTAATGAGTTTTAGCAGGATGTGCAGGATCGTATTGAAATATAAATCAAATATTTCAATACGATATTTCGTTTAATTTTTCTCGTCACCTGAACTTGAAATTATTTGACCAGAAGTGGTGAATTGTCAAATTGAGTTTCGCAATTTCCGAATCCTTGTTAAGTGCCAAGCCCAAACCCAATTCTGAAATTTGCGCTGGAGTTCTTCAACAATGCTTGAAAATTCACTTAACATACTACACTGCAGGGATATATTGTTGCTCGGGATAAGTTAATTATGCAACAATCTGCTTGACAACAAAACATTTAAAATTATCGACACAAATGAGATTTTCACCTGAAACGATTCGCGCCAAATAGTGCATAGCGTCAGCAACAAACCGTGTAGACTCACCTTCACAAGCTCATGTTGAAAACTTTTACTAAATAATTA
Source organism: Stratiomys singularior (assembly GCA_954870665.1). Classification (NCBI taxonomy): domain Eukaryota; kingdom Metazoa; phylum Arthropoda; class Insecta; order Diptera; family Stratiomyidae; genus Stratiomys; species Stratiomys singularior. Next base: position 99,211,013 of record OX940879.1, read on the forward strand.
AAATACTTCGACCTCATCGTCCTTAACCGTAGTTGATAAGGGATCCTGTCACGATAGAATAGTAGAAGCGTTATTGCATTGCGCCAGATTTGCTAAAACGATTGAAATCCTTGTGGGATCGCAATAACGCTACAGCTCGCTGAAGGGGATGAAGGATATTGTTGGATATATGGAGCATACATACATGGCGAGGTGTGTGCACGAAATCGCATTATGATGATTATTTAAATTCCGCGGTTTGTGTTTAATTCGTGGAAAATATTGCACAAAGCACAACTATAATCAACTTCATTTCCGTGGGTAATTAATTCATTTTCGAGGAAGTCGATTTTGACTCTTTTCGGTTGGCACGTTGCGTTATTCTCTTCCGCCTACTACGACTACTTCTACTACTTCCAGGACGTTCTCTACAACGACGACGATTGCCTATATAGATGCGAAAACTTTTCGCGCAAATTAACTCCTCATAAAGTTTTCGACGTCCATGTTTTCCCATCTGCCCGGAAGTTTGAAATTTGTTTTACCAACAATAAGGATGGCTGTGCAGCTCAAATATAAAACTATGCTTAAAGCATGTATTTTGGCAGGAGAAGAAGGAAGCCGGGCATAATCTCAAGTACGGAAACAATTTACGGGGGGAAGAAGGGGATGATTTTTAAGAAGATAAGCTGAAATGGGTTGATAGGAGGTAATTTAAGGGAAAGATTAGAAGAAAAGCTGAACGCAGCAATAGATATGATGTGATGATCTTTTCGTGGTTCAGCAAGCCGAAAAGATATTAAATGATGGAAAGGATTGTTACATTGAAAAGGACTTGTTCATGTAAAATTTAGAATGTTCTCTGTAATTCAATCGGTTTCAACGTTTCGTTTGGCCTATGCTGGGCCTATAAAATTTGAATTAATTTCTGCGACGAGCAAGTTAATATGGGTTAAACGGAAATGAACATTACAAATATTGAATGATTTCCATTTTTAAGTTGTTCTAGACATTTGTTTTTCGTATTATCTAAACCTTTACTCTGCTTTCTAAATATTAATTCTGCTTTGGAAATGTTCTAAGAAACTCATTGCGACAAATTAGATGCCTCCAAAGTAAACTGACAAAGATAAATTTTATTTTGAGTACGAGCTTAGAAAATATCCTTTGCTATACTCCAGTCGTAAGGAAAGGATGATTTGTACTGGTAATCTCGAAACCGACCAATTATCTAGAAAATCAAAGGAGAGATCCAATCAAAAAACTTGAAAACTGAAAGGACGTCTTCGTTATGTTTTGAAGAAAAAAACAAGTCAATCAATCCTATGGGCGATCCACTCGATCCATCCTTTGTTCCATTGAAGATTGTCTCTGGTACTTCTGAATCACGCTCCGCTTGCTAAAGAGGGTGAGCGACAATAAACTCCTTTTTAAATCCTCCCCACACAAAAAGACACATTATGGTAGCTAAACAAACGTGTATTCTATTTACATCCAATCCTTTCCGTGCTTGTCACTTAACTGACAGAGTTAGTAATAGAAAGCTAAATTTTTTACACAATTTGGGGTAGCTAAAGAAATGCGTTTCCTATTTATACACAATTTTTTCTGTACTTCATACACGGTTCTCAAAAATGGGACGCAGTATGATTTTGTTGTTTTTTTCACTGCAAAACTTGGGTCTTGATGCAGGTTAGCCCCAAGACTGTTTTCTTAGTTAGACCTTTGATCAGGACCGAAGACAAAAAAGAAGATCACCTGGTCTGAATCAAGTAAAGTCTTGTCTATTTCCTTAAAGGTAATTAAATGGGTTTCCTTTATTCCTTAAAGGATATTATGACTCACTAGGCTTGACACCCTGGCTCTAAAGTCCAAATTCTAATGTCACTACCATAAGAGGGACTCGAATCAGGCATATATTGGTACGCATGGACACCAGCACTATACATCAACAACAAAAGCAAACAAAAAAGGTAAAGGCTTTGTTATCTACATGTCACTTACATGAGACTAGTCTGGACCGGTTTGACATATTATTCCGTGCCATGAATTTAACACAATACGCCGTATCAAAAATATAGAAGTGAAGGAAAGAAGGAAGAAAGATTTCTGGAAAAGTAATAGAAAGGGAAGCCAAAACCCGGTAGTGTCTGCTGTCAATCAAGCACACCCTTCTCTGTCGTTACCTTAATCCCAGTGCAATGCACCTACTTTCATCGATTAATCCGTTTCAAACGGATGGAATATGAGAAATTTCTCGAATGATCCCTGCCGTACGAACTATTCTCGGATCCTGTTTTTTCTCACCTCACCATATTGGCGCACCAGCATCCAATCTTTTCAACGAAAAGAAGGCGCCACAAATGTCATCATTCTTGTTCACATGTCAATATTCCTATGCAGGTAAGTCTGAAAATTCTGTACCCAGCAGTTAAGTCAAATAGAAAGTGGTCTCACTGTATCCCAGCGTAAAACAGACGCTCTCTCTGCGTTTTGTCAAGCTCACCCTTCCATATACTTTATGTATATATAGCAACAATCGTTATGTCATAATAATTTTGCATGAGTTAGTTAGTTAGATCGCCAACAACAGCGTCCTCAACTTCCTCGACGCTCCTTGACTACGCTCGAGTCTTCTAGGTTTATTTATAAACATTCTCTAGTAAAAAGGTATTATTTATCATCTCTAGGACAATCAACACGGCCCTTTCAGATCTCCAGTTTTTTCTTAAATCCTAAACCAGGATTTTAAATCTTGAGTATACTTGATCGACTGTGCAACCCAGGGGTAGTCTTACAATGTCATAGGATAAGCCGATCAGATGCAACTTCCTTTGTAGTTTGTGTGTCCTCAATCCTTTGTAGGAGACCTTCCATCGAAATCTGACGAAGCAATATCAGGGAGTATCCTGATCTGGATGAAGGAAAGAGCCATAATTTCGTCCCGCCTAATGTAGATAACATCCTCTTTGAAATGATTCTCATTGTTTGTAGTGAATCAGACATAAGATATTCTGGTCTTTTAAGGAGTTTTTGCAGAGCATCCGAAATTTATGCTCATCTTGGAAGTTATACATGTTATCTAGCGTAGGATTGAATTGACTTTCTGGGTCCCTCAGTAACTCTGTTTTTATCAACAGTTGTTATGACAACAATTTCAAGAGGGTAACTATCTGTTTCGAACATGAAGGATTATCCTTAGCAACAAAGATATCGTCGGTGACTTTTCACTTCGTGAGTTTCTTGAGCGATTTCTCACCAAAAATTTGGCATTCATAACTGACAACATTGACTGTTGATTATCTTGTCAGGAATATCGACAGGTCCAAAAAATTCACCGACTTCTTTAAAAGAGCTCCTAGTTCCAATTCTTTTGTCAAAAAGAGTGGACATTCTGCTGGTATTAGCCCGTGGGTGGCTTGGAAATGGACGGGATGGTATGAAACATAGGCTGTACTGTCTCGGTCACAATATCCACTCCAGATAAGCCGCTTCCTCCGTCGGCAACACTAACATTGAAGGGATGTAAAATAAAGGGATCTCATATTATCTTCTTCTCCATATTTATTTCCAATGAAAAAAGCGCATGCAAAGCAATGCTTTCACATACTTATCTATTGCCTCGGATCCTTTACTCTGTGTTGACATCGTCCATATGATCCTGTCTGGAACTGGCAGTACTTTTTTACTTTCTTTAATACTAAAGGCCGTCTCTTGTATTTAGCCAATAAGGACTCGTAATGATGACAAAACCTTGATCAAATGAAAACAAATAGTATAATATCATGGAGTCTTGATACACTCGAAGATGAGCGTCTTTTGAGTCATTTTCGAGCAGATCACAGCAAATACAGAAATCGCAAGACGGCTGATAAGGCTCAAACCATAGCTCCAACGAAAAGCAAGCTCAAAAAGGACTCATCTGATCATAAAAAAATCCGGATGAGCGCTTATCGTTGTATAGAGTAGATTGATTTCACGCAATGAACAGACTCCGTGTTGACTGTTTTGAAAATCGCAAGGATAATACCTGTCAATCACCATTTCTGCTGGTGAATACAGAAAAATTAACGTATGAAAATGCCAGAATGAAAACGAAGTGATCACTAGGAAGGAGAGGCAACTGTTCATAAGCGATCAAAAAATTTCTTAGGAAATCTAGGTAATCGAAAAATAGCAAGAACACTTGCAACAAACTCCGAACGGGATTCAAGCACAAGAAGTAGAATTTCATTCGTTTTGGTAATTTTCCCCTAATTAAATTGTTGCCCAAGAGCAACACTCAGAAACGTTTCAAGTAAAAACGCAATACAGATATTAATTCACTTTTGCTGTTTCTCTCTCTTTCTCTTACAAGTCGACCGGGAGTGTTCTTGCTGTTTTATGCTCACGATATAATCTTAGAAGGACTTATAACTTTTTGATCGAACTCCCCAAGTGAGAACTGGTTTTTATATACAAGATTTCCAAACTTTCAACTAGTCGTTTTGAACCGGTGCGTTGAATGACAGTTGCCACACGTTTATTGCCCGAATTATTCGGGAGCTTGACCGAACTATTCGGGAGCTCTATTCAGAACTTACAAGGATCTGGTACCCAGAAACCCATTTATTGGTAGGCTGGTAACTTGAATCTATCTTTCAAAAAAAGTGTTTTGAACATGAGCGTTAAATCACACTTGCCACATGTTTATTGCCCGAAAAAGATGTAATTAACAGCAAAGTGACCTCTACACCGAGTTTTAGGGGATATCTACCCAAAACTAATGGGTAGCTCCAATCGAAACTATTGTGAAGCTCCAACCGGAGCTATTAGGAAGTTCCACCCAGAACTATTTGGGAGTTGATACCCAGAAGCGGAACTATTCGGGAGCTGGTACCTTTTAACTATAAGTTGAGATCCTTGAAGAATTCTGAAATGGAATCGCATCGCAAGTTATATTTGGATGGTCCTCACAGTTTCAAATGACGCAGCAAAGTATCATGAGACGGATGTAAGGATATTTTTGTAGCTCTCTCGTATACTTAGCTTACTTGACTAACTCTTCTTCCACTAACTAATAAGAGAATTATTGGACACTGAAGGTTCTTCCTCGCACAAGGACTCCTACTTACATAAATTAATGATTGAAAACCCTTCAGGCCAAGTTTTAAGATTAATAGAAAAAATTTTAAATAGGAAATCCAAAAGAAGTACCTGTGTGAGTATTACTCCAACCGGAAGTATTACCCCGATAAAACCTTCACATCCTCTGGACACAGAAAAACCCAATTCAGAGCGTTTAAAACAATGTTTTATATTAGTAATGCAGGTATCACGTATGACCTTTTGTGGGCTAACTATGTTTTCTGTTAGGCAGGCGCTAAGTGATTTTCTAGGTCGTTGGGAATAGTACCGGGAAATGTTTGTTTGACTGTCGTATGATGGAAGAGCTTGAAGATATTTAAGTGCATTTTTAAGGATTTTTTACACGAATTTCGTGAGTTTTTGGTTAGTTCACGCCTTCAGAAGCCACTGGAAGGCTCTAAATGTCTTTTGCGAATACGTTTGTGATTTTTTTGAAGTTCTTTGAAATGTTAATGGTGTTGGCAAATGTTATTTGAAAACCATGCAGTGTCGGGTCGTTTTTCTAGATCTTAGCACTTTGTCTTCAGCTTGGTATAAATTCCGCATTCTCATTGACAATTTTGTTATATTGCATCCGAATTTTTGTAAAGTAAGTAAGTAAAGTTAGTTTGTAAAGTTTGGGAAACTGAGTGATTCCAGATGCATAAGAGAGCTCGCCGGTTGCAGTAGACAAATGGATAATAAAGTGGATAAAAGAGAAGAGCTTGGATTAATGGGAGGAAACAATGGTTTGTGATGAACATGAGTCTTGAAATAAGTTATGTTATCATGGAACTAGCATAGCCTAGGAAAACAATCGATAATAACGCTAGAATTTCAAGCTTCGTTCCTAACTGGAACTAATAGCGCATCATCTCTAGGTTCAATACCTTCCAGCCATACTAGGGTCTATCTTTGGTGCTCTTCTATTGTCAGGTTGCCTATCTATAAATCAAAGGACACTAGATGTTCGTTGAACTCTGCAGACTAGGAACTTTGGGACTTGGGTTTCGTACCTTGTCTTACACTTCTAGTAGGGTTTCTTATATTTTGAAGGCAACTGTAGGTATAAAAATTCGAGACCTAGCCTGAAGTTTTGTGTCTAACAGATCAGCACCAGGTTTTCAGTTTGACGGGGATGATATTTAGCAGATAGTCCGCGATCAGGGCGTTAATAAGCTTTGGCCTACTTACGCCAAATATGGCATCCAGCCGAGAAACAGTACTATCCTTTTTCACGGGAGAATGATAAAGAAAAATAGTGACCGATGCGAGGTTTAAATTTAAGCTGAAAAAGTTGGTCGAGGAGCACTCGAACTTCCTGTGGATACCAGTGGAAGGTTTTCATTGGCGTTTAACACGGTTAGGTCTTATATATCCAGATCTTGATAAACAAACTCTCATGCTTCAAAAGCGCTTCAAAATACTGGAGGTCACAGTTTTTTTGTTTTGGCACAAGTAAAAGCCGTCAAGAGCCTTGTAAAGCCACGAGTCCTTGTAACTTGGACTGATTTTTAAACATTCTCCGTTTTTTTTTGATTTCTAACCAAAAGTTCCTGACCTAGAAACCCATAACACTTGTTCTAACAATAGTTAGCTCTCGAAACAATTAATTTTCACGCGACAGCAAAACAAATGACAAATATTTGAACATCAGGTTCAGAAGTATCTTTCGTCGTATCTAACATTGAATGAAATGCAACTTTCACCTTCACTTCTTCGGAGGTTACTGCGGTAAATTAGTTGGAAAGTTTAATTGAGTTTTAACCACTTATTTTATCGAATTTACTGCACTTTCGTGGATTAAATGCTTGTGAATATAATTAAATTTATTTGTGTAAGCCATTTGATGCAGTGTCGCGTACATACCGTATGAAAATTTCGACGAATAACACTTGCGGCAAAATTGTACGTTACTATATCAAACTCTACTCATTCCAAGTAGTACGTCTCCGACGTGAATATATATTTCATTTGTATGCAAGAAAATATTCATAGAATTGGAATATTTGAATATTTTCACAAGTTATGTAAGCATTTCCCAATGCCATTAAGTGGTAATTCATTCACGGTGTTAAAACGTTCGCAGGTATTTTGGTAGAATATTTCACCTGGGCGAAAGAAGATTTATGGAAATTTGACACTAGTTCGGTTGGTAAATAGTTTAGGAATTGTAGAGACAGAACAGCCTAACGCTGAAGAAATGTGAGAGGAAGTTGAGGGTTTTTAGTTAAGGATGCGCAAATACGATGAATGTAATCAATTTCAACTTAAAATAGTTTCAAACCAGGATAGATTCAGTGGCAAACTTTCACCAAACCGCAGTAATAATAAACGTTTAAGCCGATAACTTGCAAAAATGCTTGCCAAACTATATCAATTCCATCGTTAATTCATTCAGCATTCTGCAAACTTTCAACATATATCGAATTATCCTTTTGCTTTAGTCTATAAAAGGTTGTATTTTATCATTGTATCCTCATTATTTTAGTTGTCAGTTTTCATAAATTCTCGATAAAACCAATAACTTCCATTATCCTCCCTTCCACTCTACCACACGCTACAAATATGTTCAGACTTGAACGACACCGAGAGAATTGGTGAGAACCAAGAGAGGAGGATGAGATCGTGAGTATGTTCTACAACAGGCGACAGACAGACAGACAAAGGGGGGATGAATTTTACAATACATTTTTATCATGTTAACATTTGTAAGCCTTTATTCAAGGCATATCTATACTTGCGAGACAGAAGGAGAGAGTTCAAGCGATTAAGAGAGACCATGAGTGAGCGTCAGAGAGAGGGAGAGAGAGAGAGAGGAGGGTTTGTTACAATGAAAGCGGAACAATTGCTACAAGTTTTAATGATGAAAGTTGCACAATATATTACATTGTCAAGTACCACAACTCAACTCTATCCAACAATTACGTGGGGTAGCCAAGCGAGGAGATAGAAAAGTGGCTTAATAACGTAACCGAGTCGTTTGGCAAAAAGGAGTTGCAAGTGTAACTAAGGATATTTGTGTATTATCTAACTATTCCCACCCTGATTGTTTTCCATATGGAGTTGTATCTATTTCAACTTGTACTCGTATCTGTTCCTCCCCTACTTTCTATTTTGCTTAAGGGTTCGTTACCAATATATGATCAGAAACTGTTCTGAGATATCAAAGTTTGAAGAGAGTTGTGTGGTTTTATGATTAATTTTCAGTGTGGAATACTTGGACATTTTTCCAAAGGACTAATTAATTAGGGATGTGTATCAAATAATGGGTTTTAATGTTTATTGTTATTTATAAGATATTATGGGTGGGATTCTTCCATCAAATAATTGATGAAATTATCCCCGCGTGATGCGTTGTATCCTTTCCAGGGGTCCCAGAGACTCTATGGCAAATAAATGAAACAAAAAGAAAGTAAGAGTAAGTCGTCCAATCTATTTAAGCTCGAAAAGTTTTCGAGTATGTTTTTAAGGATATAATCCAAATTTAAAAAATTTTTTGGTGAGGATTTTAAGGCCTGTAGGATAGTAGTACTACAGTGATTTCTATGCTACATCTGGCGCACTTTTAGCAGGTTATTTTCAACAAGCAAATCAGGGAACTGCTTCAGCGTTAGGCTTCCACATTTTTCATTGACAAGTAACTTCTCAGTTGACTTCTTCTCCGAACGGACAACGCACCGCAGGATACTAGTCGAGGCTTTAATTCCTCATCCGCACAGTTGCAGAACCTGGGATTGTTGTTAGCTTCCAAGTGTATTTTCTTGAGGTGTCCTTCCAGTATGCAATGTTTGATGCCTGCCCGTTACGTTCAATTTTTTGTGTCCTTCAGCACCCAGCGCAAAAATACCACATTGTCCTGACAACTACATAAATGCCTTCTTTTCGTTCCTGTAGGTCAGCTTTTAATCTGTTATCAAGCATTTTTAGTACAACTTTGTCAAAAATTTACTTTTACTTGATACGAAAACTTCTATAAGTCGTCATCATTCAACAAATTTCATAGAAGGAAGCTTTTGTTTGCGGGGCAGAAACTCTATCTGAGAGGATTTCACATGTTGTTCGAATGTGATAGTATATTATCCTATTGCTTGCGAAAAGCAATCTCCAGAGCGTCGACTATCTGATATTTTTATTTGATATTTTACCTGGAAAAATCTTTTACCCTCAAATGCGGGAACAAACTGACCATTGTTGAAGGAAAGAAGCTGGGATTTTTTTTATAAAAACGGTGGGTTCCACGGGCTTAAAGGATGTTATACAATCTTCTTGAAACTTTCAATGGCTTCTAGGGTTGGTTAATGCATCGATGCTTCAACCTATGCCTGGTCGCTATGTTAATTTACCTTTGCATCTCGCTCAATGATTGATCGTCGTGTGGTAGACACCACAGCCCAAACCGTAACTGGTTCAAGCGCTTCCTTTCGCTTAATATAATAATCCCTTTTTTACCATTACTGACTGATTAAACATTTTTCATCAGGAACAATCAATTTTCTACATAATTATTAACTTCTTAAACTTTTTTCTTCAGAAAGGATCAATTTTCTACATTCATGATCAACGCGCAGATGTCTTTAGTCTTTCTAGGGATTAGATTTAGCACCTGCACATAAGGAAGTGATGAAGATCTAAATCCAGCATTGTAAGCTTGTCACAAGACCTCAATCATAGTTCGATTTTGATATATCCCGCTCATGCTCCTAGGTGACATATTTGTAATTTTTCGATTAAGGAGCTGCGCTTTGAAGTGGATTTGATTGGCTTCTCACTTGCACGTATCGACTCATTTCTGTTGATGTTCCTGTTTTTAGAAGACCACTTCTATGCCTTCAAAAGATACATGACATGATGTGCATGACGTCTTATGGTCCGATACAGTAACGTTTTGTTCACATGTACTTGTCAAAGCTCCGGACAAAAATGGTCGATTTTTTCCCAACCAAATACAAGGCAATAACAATGTTGCGTAGAATTCTTTTTCAACTACTTTCTAACCGGAATTCACAAGATTAAACGTGTTCATTCCCGGACTATGTGTTTTCCAGAAGTTTCCAAACGTTCAGACAGAATTAACCTTGCCAAAAAATTAACCAACTGACATAAGCCGTTTCGGATTGTGACAGAGGCGTGAAGTTGGTAACATATCACGTGCTGACATCTTCCGATGGTGGTGCTTTCAAAGACTAGACTATTTGCTCTTGTGCCCTTTTTGGATTTTGAGTCGTGCACTTGCATCAACAGCTTTGACGTAGCCGTAAATAATGTTTGACATACTTATCATCAATTGGAAATACTTTGTGTCAAGACCATTCTCAAGTTTTGTGAACCACGCGAATTCTGTCTAATCAAATTCGGTCGTATGGTTAGCTTGAAGTTAGCTTAGTTACCACCGGAAGTAATTCATTTAGAGACCAAATTTTCAAAATCGTGATCTACGTGTTTGGAAATTTTGCATCGAAACGATTTCGGTTAACAATTTTAGAAATTTGGTGGAAATCCTCCTTTTGGGTAGCCCGATAGTGATCCAGGTAGTTTTTATGCTCCATGCCTTATTTTAAGGTTTATACCTTCTTCATCCGTCTTAGAGTCTTGACATTATAAATGTCAATATTTGGAGACATATCATCAAGTGAATGGGTGATACTTAAAAAAAAATTTCTAAATACTACTGTAGAACATCACTTGACAACTCCCGTCAAAGAGAAGAATGGCAAATGCTGAAGCCAAGTTTATATTTTTTTTTTTCGCATTCTTCAACTATGACTGTCAAGGCGACCTATTCCATTTCTGATCCCGATCGCCATGTGGCCTTCAGTTGGACCATTTTAAAGCATTTTTCAATTAAGACTGAGCCTTAGACCTATTTAAAGACACATGTTGTCCATAATCAAAATACTATTACGACTACTATTACTACTGCTACTCCTACTACGACACTCCTTGCATAATTCCCAACAATAGCTCTCTGTATTTCGCTTATTACCTTATCGCTTATTACTTATCACCTCAGCTTCTATCAGTTTAACTAAGACTTCATTCGCCACCAGAATCTGTTGTTGTTTTTAAAAGAACTCCTTCTTAGCGATATACGAGAGCAAATTTGATGGTACATGGTCCCACTTTACATACTAGATAAGTCATCATTTAGGGTTTGCGCTAACCAATCAATTAGGACAAGATTCACCTGAAACCTATCAGCTTATTCCTAAGTGTAAAGAAGGCAGCTTGTCAAATGTTCCTTCTAATCTAAAAATTCATCATTCTACTTATCTATTGAAATCTTCCAAAGATTCTTCTACCAACCAGTTAATTAGAGACAGTATCAACAAGAGGGATTTTCGAAAGTATTTTTAAAGACTTAAATTTTTATATATTAGCTATTATTTATTATTAAATTACTTCATCACTTTCAAAACAAGCATGGTGAAGCTAATCAGTCGGCATATCATTTATATTAAGTGACTCATTTTTGTTCACTTTAGGCGTAGCAAATGAGTATAAAACGACCTCCTTTTGTAGTAGATCTAGGTACTAGTCATTTATTTCCAGGGATATAAAGAAGAAAAACGTTCAAAGCGAGCATATCATACCCTCCATTGGTTTTGAGCTGCTTAGTCAAGCCTGAATCACCTCGATACGCCCTTCACTGGTGGTTTACCATAAAGTAGGATTCTGTGAATAGAAACGTGCTTTCCTTTTCAGCTTTCCTGTTGGCATTATCAGTTTTCCCTAATGCCATATTAAAACTTTTTTGACCTGCTTTGTCCAAGCTTTATACAGCTTTCATATTCTCAAAAAATTTCAAAATCTTTGACGTTTGACTCTTTAGGCTACTTTACGAATCAGTCTTTAGGTTTCCACGTACCTATGTTACATGACTATCTTACTATCTTTCTGATTGGTTGTTTGGCTCATTTGTTAAGTTTTCGAACCTCAGCTTGTCCTTCCTACCATAAAATTGGTTCTATTCCTTCTTTTGCTACATTCTTGACAGCTTTGATCATAGGCGACTATTATATCATTGTTCACTTTATGTACCGAATTTTCGCACTGAAAAACTTTTTGAGTATCCTCTTAATTTGAACGTTTTGAAAAACATGGAACACAGTGTTTTCTAGTAGCTACTTCTCAGAGCCATTCGGTCGTACCCTCAATGTACCACGAATGTACCACTGGCACGTATACATGTGTCAAAGCTTGTGTTCCAATGCTCAAAACATTTCTTGAATTCGTCCTAAATGATGTCCAAAAGCTCCTCAGTCGTTTTCTTCTTCACTTCAGTATATTCAGGAAAAAACCCATTCCTATCATATTTTTTCAAAAGAGGTATGTGTTCATTCACTCTTTTTTCAAAAAAGAAATGCGTACGGTGCCAAGTCGAGAAAGACGGAGAGGCTGGGTCATGCCATTTTTATCCAAGAATTGGCCTAAAGACAGGACTTTGCGAGCTTTCAAAACTAGTACCCCAACTGCCTGAAACCAGGTCTCTTTCACCACAAATAGTTATGCAATAAAAAAGTTTGATTAACTGTCTGACTGTGTGGAGCAAACTGAGAATAGACGACTCCTACCATACCGAAAAAACAAATCAGCATTATTTTGACGTTTTATTTCACTTGACGAGCTTTTTTCTTGGATTAGGCGAACTTGAAGACTTCCACTGACTTGATGGTTGATTCGTTTTAGGATCGTAACCGTATTCGTCACCTGTCATAACTTTGCATACAATTTAATAATTTCCGAACCCTTTTTTCGAGAAAAGCGTGCCTCCCCGTGACCTTTGTTCAGACTGTAATCGAGACACAAACTTCATAGAGATAACCTTTTCATCTTCAAATATTTCGTTAAATTTTGCTGAATTAACTCCAATCAAGTTGAAAGTTTTCTTCGTAGTCCGTCAACATAGTTTTGGAAATTTTTTTAACATTTTCGTTGGTTCTGGCCATGTACAAACGCTAGTTTTGTAGTTGATTGACATTTCAAAACATTTTGAAACGGGAAATCCACTAAAACATTTCAGTTTTACCAATCTTATCATCGTTGCAGGCCGTTTCTGACATTTAAAGAGTGTCTGTGCCAGTTTTTTCAGTCGTAAAGCAAAACTTTAGTGACGAGTGCTTTTCATGAGAATCAGGCATTGCAAAAACAACGATCACACAAAACAACTGTCACTTTAAGAATTCATACAAAGCGAACGGAACCTTCTTTGGCGACAACGCTTGGCATACTCACTGGAAATGGTGGCTCTTTGCGCATCTAGTGTCAGAACTCAGTACTGCAAAAACTAGTCCCACGACATCAGCTCAGTTGATTTTGCGTAGCCCATCGTATATAGATGCTGTTTTCATATCAAGTAGGCCAGAGTCCTTCTGATATCAACAGTATATGTGGGCACACATTTTTTTTCTTCTCGTATTGTTGAGATTATCCTAAGCATATTCCTTTTACTGTCTGACTTATTCGTATTGATAAATTCGTCGCTCATGTATGCATTTAAAGGTCCTCCTATGTAGGAAGGAAAAAGTTTGTAACTATCTTGTGGTAGGATGTTTCTCTAAGGGTATTTCGCAAGGATTTGCATTGTTGGAAACATAGTGAGGAATCTCTCGGAGAGGACACTGTTGTAGTAAATTTGTCACCGCCCTTTGTTCACCCACACCAGTCATCTTCAGAATTACTGAGTTCTTTGTCAAGAATTCTGATATATATGCATAATTACTGCTTTTGTTTGTCATAGCATTCACTCTGGAGGGCTTAAAACCACGGGACACTTGACAGTGGAGTCTCAGGTATTCTGGTCTTGAGTATGAGTTTCACGGGCTCAAAACTCTTTGACCGGGACTGGTCCTAGATTATTTTTGTGAACACTTGAGCCAAAGTAGTATAGTAGTATTCAAAGTAGTAGTAGTATTCAACAGAATGTAATGCTTTAGTTTTTCCTCTCATATTGAAACAGCTTCTGGGCATCTGTGCCTCTGCTTTAGTTAAGTTCGATGTAACGAGACATAACTTGTCTTAGTAATCTTCTACTAAATCGGAAATGGGCGGGGCAAATTCAAAGACGAGAAGCTCAGTAGATTAAATCGGCATTCTGGATAGTCCCTGAGACAGTGATTTTGGTAGTCGCAGGGGTAACACCCCTAACCTTGTTAGAGACTTGCCACTAGACCTTTGAAAAGACAAGAGTCTCTAGTGATGAACTCCTAGGAATTCGAATAAATTGACGAGCCGGAGGTCTAAACGATTGTAAGATTGGCCATATGTATCGTATGGATGAAAACGGATACCCAATAAGGTTTTCGTTGGAAGAGCTAAAGCGCGGAGATCAATCGCGAAGTCAAGTGAACGCTGGTCTGACTCAGTTGACGAAGACAGTTCATTGCTGCTCGGATTTCAATATTGGAGAACGCGGTTAATGGACCGAAACAGGTGGAGGCGCTTGTTGCATGAAGCGGTGTCCGGGAGGGGCTGCAGTGCAAATAAGAAGAACAACAATGTGAGCTTAAAGAAAGATAAGCCACGTAGCTTATCAATTATTTGAGACCAAGGACTATACGAAAGTGTGGTGCAATTGATGTTGACTTTGTTCATCAATTAAGAAGACGCTTTTGTTTTTAGTTTTACTTTTACGTGATATGCATGTCACTAAGTGACATCACCTGGGGTCATTGTTCCATTCATGCAAAAGATAGGAAAAAACAGTCGCATCTTTAGAAGACTGGTAAGTCCTTGTCATCCCAGTGATCTTACTGAAAAAATGAAAGAGCTCGCTGGGTTGAATAATTTAATCGTAGAGATGATAAGATTAGCGTGCATGTGAATACGTGATCACGTTCTTTGATTTTGAGAGTTAAGTTGACCGCAAGAAACTAAACAGCTTAAAGAGGATATAGTTAACGTTTTTGTTTATTTTTTGGCCTCCTAGGTATGAATCGTACGTCAGTGTTCGAATGAAAAGTGGGAAGTTAAGGATGTTGGATGCTCTACTCTTCCTCTTAACTTAGAGCCTAGAAGTGATTGCAGCATCTCTATTAATGTGATACTCGTGATTCAAGCGTTGGTGGGAAGGGGAAGGGGAAGGGGAAGGGGAAGGGGAAGGGGAAGGGGAAGGTGAAGGGGAAGGGGAAGGGAAAGGTTAAGGTGAAGGGGAAGGGGAAGGGGAAGGGGAAGGGGTTTTGCCAATTTGACCAGATAGATACCAATGACTCTGAAATCAAATGATTCTGCTTTTAGAATACACTGGTTTACTGGTCCAGAAATTTTTGATCCCCCAGGATCGTCTTCAGCTTTTTATAGGACCCGATTATCGGACTCGTGCACGCCATTGCATTTGCTTGTGTTGCTGGCGATTTTGTTGTTTCTGGGTCCACTCCTGTTGGCTCTGTTGCTGATGGAATATAATTTTTAATCCTTATGTTATTTGAAGAGAAGGAGACACTGGAGCTGTTGCCTAGAAATTTGATCGATATTTCTTTACAAATGTGACCACATTATCCCATGGCGGATAGGATTCGCGGTTCCTTGTTCTTAGTACATCTCCATATCGCGGCGTCATAAGGAATAACTGATATAATAATCCCAATTAAGCTTGTAAAATAGTTTGAACTGTAATTTAGTTCCCATGAGGAATTTGCTTCAGCAGATTTCTGACTAAGGATTCAAACGTGGATGGACGTCTCATTCCATATTCATTTCCTTATAGACGTCTTGGCCATTGCTGCCATCAGAAGAACCAAATCAAGGATATTATTGTTATCCGCTTGTTTTATCAGATTACATCAACATACGTCTATACATTCCTATATGAATTCCACGCTATAAATAACATCTTCTGTAAGATTCTGTCAACAATTTCCATAAACACTCAATTTGATCACACGATAAACATCCCAAATGCAACAGTAAAACACCATATTTTGCTATCGTATCTTTAACACTTTCATCCTGATCACATTCCTGAATGTTCGCCTGACATCCAGTCTATTGAGACACTCGGTAGTACTTATTTGACGCTTCATTCAATGCGAAAAGGCTATTATCAAATAGCGTACGTAAATATGTATCAGGAACATCTTGAACTCGCGACTGGATCCGTTTTGCCTTTATATGGATGAGTTAAAAATGGAGTGAAGCTGTTCCTGTCGTTCAAAAATGACTGGTGGGATGTACTTTTATGCAAAGGATCCGATCGAAGTGACTCATTTCTTTTAGATTAAATTTTTCTGTTTGAAGAAATGTTGTGTTGTTGTTGTTTTTTTCAAGAAAATTGGTTGTAAAATATTTGCTGTTTTATTTATGCTATGCTATGATTCTGATCCTTAAAATGCAGAAAGGACGTTTGTTTTTGAAGAAAACTCGTTCTAAAATTTGAAATTCTTGAATTTTAGATAAAAGTCATAAGCATATGCTACAGCACACACTTTTCAGGTCACTGCTTGCAAATCATATTCAAATCGTCTCTATAGCACTTTCTTGTAAGGACCTCATCATGTATGTAATTTTCATAAGCTCTTTTCATGTATTTCAGTATTCTGCATCCAGGGAATGTTGCTATTCGTACAAGGCATGCAATTTAGGCGACCATCAATAGTAAATCGATCATTCAATGTGTCCTTTTTTTGTTGAATCCTGTCGCTGTATAGCTTAGCTATGAGCTATATTTGATGTAAAATTTGCAAAGCCTTTAAAATGTCGCTGCTGGAAGTTGTACGATTTTGAACGACCATTATTTTCTCGGGATATGAAGTGCATGCATCCAACGAGGTCTCTCTCTCTTACGGTTTCTCTGATTTTCATGTCCTTTGCCATACTACATGTTTGTTTGATTTTTTCTGCTTGGGTTGTTGTTCGTGTGATTCTCATTGAACTTCAAGCATGGCACCCAAATGTTTATCGATTCAAGGACTAAGTCGAATAGCGAGCGTGATTTGATGGACGTGACATGTTTTCACCTTTATCGTTGCTATCTTCATCGTCGATGTCCTGATCGGCTTCATTCTAACTGTCGATGCCGTCATCAGTGAGGGAACACAAGAAAGGAGCATGGCTTCTGATTTTTGATTTGTTTTTTGTAATAGTTCAGTTAGATATCCGTTCGGGAAGGATAATGATGGATTGAAAAGGAAAAAAATGAAGGTAAGGCGCACAAAAAGACTTTTGATTGCACATGAAAGTCACTTCCCAAAACGTCTGTTAGAGTCCTTTGCTGCTAGCTAGCTATTCCTTAATTACGAGTGGGATTGTAAGGATGATTGATAAAAATGTTGATCTTTGGTAAAAAAAACCAAATGAAGGCTTAAAATCATCAATTAGTGACGTCACACGTAGTATATTCGGTAAATAACGACTGCTGACAAGTCTTTGAACATAACAAATTCGGCTTATAGAGCGGGACAGATAGAATGAGAATTGAACGATGCTTGGCGAAAGTATTTTGAAGAAAATCAAAATCTTAAATCAATTTAGATAAGATTTCACACGCCACTCATCCTATCTGTGAACGGGCCAGTGGTCGTCGCTGAACGCTCCCAACCTAAATACCCAGACGACACCAAAAATCCATCCTCGGGCAATTTATTTTCAAAAGGCTTAACTTTGTCTCACTAAATCCTGCATCAATGTCTTGCAGATAGAGAAGTATCTTCTCAAGAGTAGAAGTTGCCAGACCACCCTCCTTTGAACATTCATAACCATGGCCGTTAGACGATAGCTACTTAAGGTACATTTCTGCCTTAATGTTAACGTTGAAGTTAACGTTGGCTGGCGACAGTATCCTTAAAATTCTTATCGAACGTGCAATGGCCATAATACGTGAGTGAGTTGGTTGTAGAATGAATAAGTGTGAGTAGTTTTGCTGTGAGCTAACAAGCTATGACGAACAATCTTAATATAATATCACTGAAAGTGGAATTCATACTACGTACACATTTATCCTTGCCAACGGAAAGACTTCACACATTTAGTGTCTTGTGTGAAACGCCATCACTGCTGTCAGGGATATCAAATAAGCATATGACACTCATCATGCTTTTATGAGAATGAAGGATGATATAATATGCTCGGAGGAATGAACACCCATCAAATGGTTGAGGCTGTGATTTGAGTATGTTAGTTAGTTGGTTAGTTCGTTAGTTAGTTAGCTGGGAGGACTGCAACTATGATACATGGATGAGAGAACAGTTGTAAAAATGTGTAGCGTGAATAGTACACGCATACGTATGGCGGAGGATATGTTGTCAGATACCATTAAAATGTACTAAATAGAACAAGTTTCGTCCTTAATCCTTCGCTCGAGATCATTTCCATGATTTCAGTTTAGTTAGAAGTAAATAGTTAATCTTTATAGGTGACTCGTAAAGCTGTTGTAATGATTCTTCGTCAGGAATTCGATCCGAACGAGGATGTATGAGATTGTTGTAAGCACTTCAAATTAGTAATATTGCCATAGATAAAGTGTTAAAATTTTTTTTATGCGGAACTTCAGTGTATTTGATCCTTAGTTTTTCGGATAAATAAAAATGAAAGTGAACTTATTAAATGATTCGATCCAGATTGCATAAAATGCATGTACCTTTTCTTGCTTTTCCAGCTAAGATCATTCTTTAAGCTTCTGGTCTCTGAAGTTCGGGAGAAAGGGGCCATAAAAAAGCCTTTTTTTGCTGCCGATTTCAATTCGTCTAATAATTACCGATTTTTAACATTCGGGATGGGGTTGACCAAGAGATCTAAACTTAATTTCCGGCGTTGCTCTTAGCAACTTGGCTACTGACTTATTTATTAAAGCTTCTGAGCTTTAATAAACCGACAAGAACGGTCGGTTGCATGTCAGAAAGGAGCGACCTACTTTACTCCAGGACTTATACAACAACTGTCATGCATGCAGGCACTGACACTATAACTGTCAAACTTGTACTATGTATGGCAATTTCGGTGACTTAAGGTCATCCACACTTTCGTCATAAGTTTTTTTCTTGGAATACCAAGTCGTTCGGCGATTTATTTGGTATATTTTATAGAAGTTAATGGCCAGTAAACAATGCCTCAAAAGTGTTTTCATTATGTCAGTGGTGTTTTCATTTCAAGTTGTTCTCATAAAGTCATTACTGTCCCTCTGCAGGTTAGTCTTCAATTTGAAAGGATGAAGTCAAAGGAATTTCTTTGTCCTGGTGTGAATTTTGTTATTTGAATTTTTCGTTTCACTCTTACTTGTGGTATTTTCTTCGAGTCTACTGTTACTCCTTTCTCACTGAATGCATCATTGCTTTCTAGTTGGCCCTCTCATTTGTTTCCATCTACACGTTTCTTATTCATGCACTTGCTCCCACTTCCTTCAGGTTAACTTCAGGTTAAATGCTTGCCTGCGATCCTTTGCTAGGTTTGAGACTACATGGTTGGATACTAGCGGTTTCAGCGTTGACAACGTATCCGATAGGATGCGCATCTTGCCGTCTAAATTGAATTTTACATTCTGAGATGAGGTTGTACATCGTATTGAACTTTACGATGTCCTGAAAATAGACATCGTAAGTGGTCTTTGTCAACCTCTTCTTTCTCCTGAAGATTGACCTCTTGTCGTCAATTTCGTCAGACATTCCTCGGAAAAAACTGTCATTAACAGGATTAGTGTGTTGAATACGATGAGTTCTACATTTTTTTCGATCTGCACTAAGTCACAGCAAAGCAATGAGAAGTCATAGAATATTAAATATCGGGGTGAAAACCTTACGCCCATTCGAGGCGTCTATAAGAATTCAAAGAATGTGAAAAAGAAATTTTGACAAGTTTCCCGAGAAAAAGATCTTAGAAAATCAATCATAAGAGACAAAATGTACTAAAACACAAACTTGTCTATCTTATCGACAACTATGTCTAAATTTTGAGGTTAGTCAAAGATTAAATCCCTTGTAGATCGCCACTACCTGCAGTTTAGTAGGACTTTTTCACTAGAGAAGTCTTAAAACTAGAAAAAGCATGCAGGGACATCAAAGTCACACCACTTTAATGTTATGTCGCGTATAAAGAGATTTCTTTTTAAATGAAGATTAGATCTACTGCTACCGAAAGCTCTTGCTCGGCTATGCTGAACCAGAATTGAACAGGAGCAACTAAAACTAGGTATGGTACTATGTCGAACGAGCCAGGGGAGCACCGATCGTAGGTTTAGTCTAGCGGTGGAAAACCTGTCCCCGCCCAAGTAGAGGAAACGGTTGAGGAAGTATTAAATAATTTTTTTTAGCCTGATGGATACCACCCGAAGAAGAACTTATTTGGCATGTAGTTATTCAGGCTGCTGCAGGCCGGTCAATTCCCAGTGGCCTTTCATCGGCGCTGGCACATCGACTTCGAATGGAAGACTCATGAAAATTCTGATGTCAGTGCTCAGCTCCGAAATTTAGGATGGCGTTTCTAACAAGGAGGCATGCTAAGGGGATCTTGCGAGAACTTTTGCGGATAACAGCT
This sequence comes from Stratiomys singularior, assembly GCA_954870665.1. NCBI lineage: Eukaryota > Metazoa > Arthropoda > Insecta > Diptera > Stratiomyidae > Stratiomys > Stratiomys singularior. The sequence goes on from OX940879.1 coordinate 99,231,560, forward strand.
GAATGCCGAGCTATCTCCTTTAGTTGGCGTTGCTGGTTATTCAGGGATTGTTAACCTTAGTCCACCTTGCTGAAGAGCAAAGGTAAGACTACTTCCGTATGGAGAAGGAGCAAAGGAGATAAACTGTTTGCCTAAAAAGAAGAAGAAGAATCCTAGCTTTTTGGTAGGGTATGTGGGTACAAGAAGAATGAAGTGGGTCCAACGCACATCTTATCAGTGATTTGAGTCTTTGGTTGGGTAGAAGGCATGGTGAGAATGATTATTTTCTGACACAACTGCTTAGCGGACATGAGTTATTTGTCAAACTTGCCTAAATCTGGAAAGCCACGGTCCAAGGTGCCTGAGTATCTAGGTTGATTCAAAACCGGATACCTGATCCGAGAGCTATTTTGAAGTGATGTGACAAAATATTCCACGGTTGGTTCTCGGTGTGACAGGGGAGGAGTTTCATCGGTAGTCCAGTTGCTGTGTGCCATTCAAAGTCTGACACTCGGAGCGAAAGAAGCATTCTCTTTCAAACCAAAAGAAGGACAAGCCACAAACGGATTTTATAAGAAAAAAAAAACAGATAGGCAAACAAACTTAAAAGTTGAAGATACAAAAGTCAGATAGAATCGATCAGCCGAACCCTCAGAACTAACTTTTCACAATAAACTGTCACGGACAGTCAGGGTAGAACACGCTCTACTACCATTAAATAATCGCTTTCAATCATGATTCTTGGCACCAAAACGAAGTTCCGATATGTTAAATGATTAATAAATTTAAAACAAAAATCTCTACTCGTCAAACACAGAATGCTCAGGAAAATCTCGGACACTTCTTAGACTTTAATATTGAAACTGTTGTCAGTTCCTTACACGACAAAATTTTTTGATATAATAGACAGTCATTATCTTTTTTCGAAAATTTTTTGAGCTTTTGTGGGGAATTACCCTTCAACTGTCAACTTGAACCTAGAAATGAGCGTTGATTTTTAGGGGAAGGGATACCGCTGAATTATCCGCTAAAGAAGGAAGAGAATTGCTTCAGAAATACCTTCCTCCGCCTGCAGGAATTGTTTTTATCTTATTACTTACGTTTTGTTACTAACTAAAACAAACAGCTGAGGACAAGACTTGATTGCAGTCAAATTAATAAATTCGAACGTTTTCCTAGAATTCGAAAACTATGTTATTCCCCTTGGTTTCAAAAATATGACAGAGTTCTGACAGTGACTTAGCGTAATCGTTCAAAAGATGGCAATGCAGGAGGAACGATTCTGCATAAATTCAGCTGAGAAGAGTGGTCCAATATGTCAAAAAAGGATTGAGGTGCAGGATTGAAGCTTTCTCTTCATTGCATTAAACAGACGTTTCATCTCATCTGAGCCCTTTTTCGCACGTCTTTTTTTCAAGGTTTCCTTCACGATTTGATAGCAGTTAAAAAATTCATGACAATGATTATTATATGACAGTTTTATCCTTTTTTTTACGTTATATCACCAGAGAAGAAGAGACATTATAAAACATTGATACCTTTTATGCTTCAGGCAACGAAGCATATTTTTATCCATATTCCAATAAAAGATATAAATAATATCAACTGCATCATCAATCGTTTCGCATAGAATTTTCCACGAAAAATCAACAATAACAATGTTGCTTGACAAATATTGTAGCATTTTGTTTCAAAGTTTCTCTTTTTTGGCATCCACTTAGTTCATATTCTTAGAAACTTACATACAACATACACCCACACCTATATAAACAATATGTGAACATTGTATGAAATGCAAACATAAAAAAGGGAGGAAGAACAACACTTTTATTATGTAGCCCTTTTGTATATCCTTACGTATATCCTGCTATTGTTGTTTGAAAATTTTCAAGTTCATTGAATTGCAAAAATAAAAAAACACAGCATGTGAGTATTTCAAGGATAGAACTTGTACATGAACGTATCTATGTCTACATAGTAAATAATATAAGCGTGTATTTCAATGGGTTTTCATTCAGGTATACCGATTAAAGGATATTCGTTTTTCTAAAGTGCAATATGGGGCGGATGTGTACACGATGCAGTTGGAAAAGCTCTAACAAATCTATTTTCGTAATGTGGATTTAATGCGGTGCAGCAGATGGAAAAATGCAACATGATAACATATTGTCATTGTTGTATGTGTATTTAAAATAGTTTTATATGTGATTGTTAGTGAGATGAACTGCCTACTCAATACACATTATAATGGGAGTCGAAGGACATAAGCAATATTGACACTCTCATTTAGGTTATCATTGCCGCAAGCCTCTGTATTTTTAGTATTTATATCTGCCGCGCATTTCTGGGTCCTGCATAAGCATGCGGTTGGACTTTGCTCAACCGTTTTCAGCTAACACCAGCGCATGCAAAACTCTAAGGACTCTATTTAAAACACAACATAAACGAGCATAGAGACAAGACACATAGATACAAGACACGATATCAAACGGCAATTAATTTGAAAGAAAAAGGTCCTTCATGATGATGCATAAAATGAAAATTCGATACTAAATTGCAATTCTGAAAGGGATAAAAAATTTTGTAATTTTTGTGATGTGTAAATATCTTTTAGGTCTTCTCTTTGTTAAAAAACTGGTTGCTAAATTTAGAAGTTCTCAGTTTTTTTTTGTGGTAGGGAGGTGCAGGCTGTATACGCCTTGAGTATGGGACTCCCAGACGCGCAATGTTCCTGGACAACCCATTAAACTCCTCTCCTGCCAACCTAAGATCCTATGTTGGAACCGTTTAACATATCACGTCCGGCTGGGCCTCGTGTTCCTACGCCTAGAGGTGCCTTCAGATAACGGGAATCACTCTTGCAGCGAGAAGAAAGGGAGGGAAAGGAAATGCTGGAAAATACATACCCACATTTCCGACGCCTTCCTACGAAAAACAATATTGTGCCCCACGATTACATTTGTCAACCGCTTTCAGCATTTCTCCGACCATACTTTCCGTTGCGTTTGAGTTGGGTCACCACTCAATAACTCCTGCAATGCCTCCTGTTCGTATTGTTGTGATCAACCCGAGCGCTTCCAATCTTTCACATTGAAATTACCACTTTTGAATTGTCAAAACCATGTCTCATATTTCCTAATTGATGGAGCACACCCATCACATGTTTTTACTAGCAAACGATGATTTTCGACAGATAAACAAGATACTAAACAAGATAAACTCACGCACACACAACTTTTGTGTGTTTATAGGTAAATGTCAGATGATCAAAATGGCGTATATGTCAAATTAAGATGCTGCGTACTTTTCGCTGGCGCTATCTCTTAGTAAAGCCAGAAAAAAAACATTCGCCGCGGTATGGTTCGAAGATTGGAAAAAGTATCAAAATCACTTTGTCCCTTGGAGCCATCTATGCATGCAGCATTCAGGCTCCAAGCATCAATGGCCACGCCAAGAATGGTTAAAAACTTAATTGATGGATTGTCGAAGGTCCTTTAATTGTTTACCATCGATCGAAAATCATTCTTTTTTTCACCGAAACGACTGCCATGCAACAAATATTTTCATCCTGGTTATGATGCACTGATTTTCACCACATTCCAAATCAATAAACCACAAATAAGTGATGTGGTATGATGCAGAATATGTGGTAATTACACAACAAGTCGTGTATGGATGTGTGTTATGTATGTGTATCTCACTACAAATCATTCACGAATGTGTTAATTTAGCGCTTATTCAACGCAACACAGCTCGATCCGATGCAGGAAAAATGGAAATGAATGATAAATTTGAATTTTATTCGTGACTATATTCTAATGCAAACTTGTGAATCCTGTGCGGTCAAATTGGCGTGATATTTCATGGAGATTTAAGCGGGAGAAATTGGTGGTTTCGAAAGCATTATTTAAATCAGTGACCACTACCAAATGTGGTTAGTTATAAATTCAGTAAATTTGTATGTTGGTTTTTCGGGAAATACATTCAAAAAGTTCGGTTGGTCTAGAGTGGATGCTTGAATGAATCGACTTGATTGCGATGCAACTTTAAGGATTTATTGAATTTTTAATGTTGTTCAATGATGGTGAATGTAAGGGTGGATTTGGCATATATTTTAGATCATAATTTTTTGTTTCGCCTGATTTACTTTTTGAGAAGAAAAAAATCACATCAGGTTTGGTAAATTTCGAAGAAAATGTTGCACTCCGGTGATCAAAGAAAGGAAATCAAGAAAAGCCCGACTAGGATAACAGCCAGCATTATAAAATATCAAAAAAGTCTTCTCTGTTAAGATTTCATTGATTCAACCCAGTTCCTTAACTGTTCTCAGACCCATATTTCCACCTATTGCCAGGTGTGTCTCTACAACTAGTCCTGAAAAATAGCGTAGATTAATCAGGCGAGTTAACCTTTTCGTTCACCATTCTCCATGAGCTGGTATTTTTGAGCAGTAGACTCTTGTCTGTTCGCGCCCCTTTCTAGGACATGGTTTTTTTCACGTTTGGGGAGACGCATGAAGAATCAGCGGACTCATATGAGTCCTGAAGTACATTTAAGAGCTCACTGAAGATATTTTATGATCTTGGCGTTCCTTCTTCGGTTCTGCTTCGCTGCGTGTGTTAGTTTACTGTGTGCGCGGAGCCACGCCCAGCGAACAAATGTACATCCCATTTGCTATCAATGAAAGAAAGACTGTTGAGTTCACTAAGAATTTCTTCTTCGCTCAGGCATTGTCCGAGATGCAGTTAACTTAAACAACTAGAAACAGGACGAGTTTTATCTGAAATTTATTTTTGTTCTCTGGCGACAACCAGAGGCTTTTGGAAGAAATAGGAGATTTTCCGTCCAGTAGATTGCAGCCCAGTGAAAATACCACTGGGCCACTGAGCCTAGATTCCACCTTCTGGATTACATGCTCATGCACGAAAGTCATATTACTTAATTTGTTTTTCAACTTTATTTGATGATAAAAAACCTTAAAAACAATAAAAATGATTAACGGACAGTATTTACTTACTCCAAAAAGCTCCTTACTCTTCAAAGCTCCTTACTTTTCAAAGCTCCTTAATCTTCAAAGCTCGTCTTAAAAGCGAACAAGGCAAAAGTCATAGACCTGAACGTAAGGTCGTATCTTGATATCGCGAAGCTATCAATGTCTGTACAATCTATGGCAAAAAATAATCAATTCCAATTCTGATCTCAACTTTGCTTCGTTTTAAATAGACCTTCAAAGAATCACAAAGTTCCTGGTGGCAAGACATTCCTTAGTCACAAAGTTTTCACCTCAGGGCTGCGCGTGTACTGAGACTATATCTTTTAATCGTGCGTTGTTTCGCTGAATGGCACAAGGAGTATTTATTCGCATCTGGCTATACCATTCTAGGCGAAGTGTCACAGTGCTGTCAAAGTACTATTAGAATCTGCAATCTGTCGCGTGGTCAGAGTGTATGAAACATAAGTTTTTTCATGCAGAAAATATCAAATAGCGTCCAAAAGACAGCATTAACGGGGTGCATTAATTGTGCTTGTTTATAAAAAAAAGGAAACGACTTAAAGTTATCGTTTCATGTAAGAAAATTATCCTGAATATGTGTCAGAAGTAAGAAGTGTGATAGTTGTGGCTTACCAGACAGTAGTGTTTCTTATATCTCTGACAAACGTCCCGAACAGCTGGAAAAATTCGAAGAAGAGTAATGAGAACCATGTCACAATAAGGATTCATTTCGAACCTGCATTGAAAAACTTGGATTATCATGGAAAGTTGCATGCTCAACTGTCTAAAAGCATTCCGAGTCATTCAAAAGTCAAAATTTTAGTGTCACAAGCTATAATATATACAAAAACTTATCTCGTTTGTCTGAAGTGCTGCTTGAGGGCTATGTTAGAAAATTAGCAACCTACATAATTCTTCATGATGACAGCGCTACGTCACGTATTTCTATACCGGCCAAAAGCTCTATGGAAAATAGTGTATGGAAAGGTTTCCCTACCTCACCTGATTTTGAAGCCAAACTCTCTTACTTTAGAACATCGTTTTTTGACTTTGATACCCAGCTCCTTTACTGAAATATTCTTAGACCCAAAAAAACATCAAAAAGTGGCTTGATTGAGTTTTGGATCAAACACTTGAGAAACTGTCACTTTCCAAAAATACATGAATTCCAAATAAAAATGAAATAATGTCCAAGATTTTGGGGCAATTTTCTGAGTTATGAATTCATTTAATTTGTTGGTTAGCATAATTTTCATTCACCAGGACTGGATTACATACTGACTGATCTGTCAAAAACTGTTTCAAAAATTAGAGATGGACGACTCTACCGCTCTTCTCTTATAGCGCACACATTTCGCCTTCTGGCTATCATTGGCACTTATCGTATGTCGTACGTATAGTAGCGCTTTACTAACGCTACTAAGTATCTAAAAAATTGGGATTGATTTAATTTTGACTTCAATAGACGAACAATTTTTGTGGATAGAATCCATAAGTTGTCAAAATATTTAGAATCCTGTGAAAGCTCATATGAGAGAGAACGGATGACGAATTTTGAGACAAATTCCGTATGGCAAGAAACAATCTTCGGTTTTAGAAATTCATGGTCTTATAGTTGCTCAAAATCACTTTATAGATTTGACGGTATGGTTCCAAGTCCAACTTGGAATGTCTTTGAATGTCCATATTGGAACCATAATCCAATGAACCCGCTGCATACTCATGCGACCAAGAAGATATTTAGATGATTGGAGACGAAATAAATGGCGAATACCCAGAAATTCATCTGAAGAAAAAGACGTGAATTCCATTGTGATTTACCTGAAAGTATCCCCGTACTCCCTATAACAATTCGACCTGGGTTTCTATCAATGTCGTATACACAGGGAGACTTTAACCAACTGGAAGAGGAAGATCTCCAAGAGTATGTGCTTCAGTATTCCGGAAGGTGAATCTCCTAGGTTCATAGGGGAGTTAATGCTCAGGCAAGAGGCAACCACTAAAAGACCTTACCACTAAACGTAAAAGAAGTTTTGAATCACATGCCGTGTAGTGTCACCAAGTAGATCGTATCTTCGAGTCAGAACTTTCAAAGAGAGACAAAGTCACCAAAGGATCTTGAATGTTAGTCGCTAGATTATATTTCATCTACACGCAAAAAGTAACTCAAGTACGCAAGCATTATCCTTTGCTACTGTTCTTCTTCTTGGCACTACTGCTCCTCTCGGGCATTTGCTTCCTACCTTTGCCTACTTGTCCATTTGGTTTTATATGTTTTGAGTTTTATGATTCGCCGAAATAGGGTTCGACCACTATTATTGCAAGTCCTTTTAGGGGTAATTTGCTTCACACTACGCTACAGGTGGAGCCGATGATTTTTTACTTATACTGTCATAATTTGTCATTATTTTCCGTTACTTTAAAAGACTGATTTTATGAAGCTTGATCTGCTTAACATTGTTAAGGCTTTCGAAAACAGCAATCAAAGATTAACCAATCTGCGTCATGCTAACATTTTAGGGCGTCTGAAAATTACTTTTGGTAAAGTCAATCGTTTGTTTGTTTCTGCACTTAAACGCCGTGCAACGCAGTTCGGTGACGTCAGCAGCAGAATCAACACGGGTTGATTGACGTTGTACGGCATGACGTTTTTGGAGTTGTCAAAATGATAGGCTTAAAATTCTAGGCTCGAATGAATAATTGGCGGTTGTTTGTGTTAAACTCCAAAGACTCAGTTTTACCCTTCGCAAAGAAGTAGTTTGAGATGAAGTTTTGGCAAGGACCTAAACCTACCACTGGCATAACACTTACATGGATGGGCAAGAAGCCGGGATATCAGTTGACGCCAAAAATGGAAGTAAAGTGGAAATATCTGCGAATGATTTCCAAAGGGTTAGATTTGTTCGGTATCATCTAGCAAATTATGGCACAAGTCGGGGCGTACAAATCTGCGGACCGAACATGGATTTTGAACCCCGATGTTGCAAAGGTTGCTGCATCGGCTGCGGAAACTTGTCCACTAGATGTCACGCGCTACTTGTGGAGAGCTGAATCCTTCGCTCTGTTACATGGCGCTGCTGTGGACAAAAAAAAAAACGGACCAAGCATAGCGTTGAAGTTTTTCTTTCCCTTCCCAATAGAGAGACTTGTCACTATCAAATGTCTTTTTGTTAATGCTCATCAAGAACGTGCTCAGGGAAGCGAATTTTTAGGTGATTAATGCCAACGGATATAATGTTACCAAAGCGCTAAGAGACCTTACGGAAAACAAGTTTAGAAACTTCTGCGAACAATAAAAGATTCACTACAATACAGTCAGTAAATTGTGGCTCAAACGTCCTTTTTGAAGATTATTAAGTGTACTTGTACAAAAGTGTTGGTAAAATTCAAAGTTCAGCTGCTTTCTGATTGCAGTACCAGTGCAGATTCAGGGTTTGCAATGGGTTCAAAAATTACTTTGAAAATGCTTTATTCATTCTTTTTTTCAAAAACAATCCTTTATCAGTTAGTGACCTAATACGAAATGGAAGCAAAGTAATTTTTGGAAAAAATGTCTGTAATTTTTTAAGCAATAGATACATGCTTGTTGCGAAAACAGTATTGACATTTGAAGTACATAAATTTGACTTTAAAAATACTTGTCTGTTGATAAGATAAGTATGTTCTTGGATTGAACGTTGATCCAAATGACCAGTAAGGACCGGAACAGAATGGAAAGGGGCAATGTAAAAGGTATAACTTACGTTGACAAGGCAGACATTGACAAGTCCCAGTCTGTCAAACTTCCTTTCACCCACAGAGGGTCCAGGTGTCAGAACGTATTAGATATGATACATGTGGGCTTGTGTAGCCCCATAGAGACTCCATTTTTCTCCATATGTTATCCATTATATATGGCATTTGTGTTTCACTGCAAGGAATTTGATGCCTTGCTTGAAAAGCAAAGGGGGAAGAACATTAAAATACTGAGAATGGACATCGGTGGAAAATTTCGCTCCCCTGAAATTTAAGGTCTTTTGAAGGAAACCTCGATTGATTTGACAATAAACAAAAATTTTGACATCAAACCAGAAGCTGCAAAGACTTCAAAAAATATTTTGTTCACTTAGTCAAATATGCTCCCAACCTAAAATTCTTCTACTCCATATGCTCTCAAGATATTCTTCCTTGTTCGAAAGGAACTAATTAGGCTATCATGAATTTTCAGCGACTAAAGTCATCCACCAAAAAACATTGTCCTTAATTTGAACCGAACTCGGGTGATAACCAATCCAGCAGCAAAAAGACAACGTTGACGACGGTCAAATAGGAAGAAGATCTTGTCAACAGTGGTCATAAACACTCAATTTTATCACTTCATAAATAGGATCTTAATGTACGAAAAGCAACCCGCAAAGTACTTTTCTCGCTCATTTCCTTCCCTTCGACTGTATATTCGCTGCAAAAGGACATCTATGGTTTGCTATCACCATTTCTACCACCATCATTGCCACAGCTTCGATTTATTTCAGGTTGGTCGGCAAGTCGACGAAGAAAATTCATTTTATTTTTGCTGATATTCAAGTGGGAAATAGCAAGCCTGAAAATATCGTATAACAATGAATGTCCTTTCTGAAACTTTATATAACATTTGTTGACTTGAGTCGCACTTGTACACGATTAGAATCAATTTTAACGGGAAGGAGGATTGAAAATGACCATTATATATAATTTTTATGTTTAACTGTAGCAGAAAGGACATCCCAAAAAATTTGTACGGAGAATATTTTTCAATGAGTCATACGAGAAAGTTTCTTGGAAGTCTTTAATATACTTGAACTTTGCCCAGATTCTTTGGCAACAACTCCTGCTACCGTAACCACACTTCATCACTGATTCTCACGTATCACATCCTTAGGATGTGAGCAGTGTGGGAATCATACCATCTGGATCCTTCACACTTTCAGGTTGACAACTCTAAAGAGTTATCCTGTCGCCAGTTTCCAACTAACAGCTATGTGTTCTAGTAAAAAAAGTTAATTGTTAGGACTTGTGTAAATGATACTTCTTACGTATTGAACTCGATTGTTTAGTAACCATTTGATATGTTGTCGAAGGTATAAAGGACTCAATTTCAGAATGCCTGGTTTATTTTTTTGTTGTACTTTTTTGTGTTACTCTTCAACCCGTAAGTAATGCCCAAGTAAACAGATAAGAGACGAAAACTTTTGCCATTAAAACTTTTTATTTGGTTTAGTGGATCCTCTGTGAATGGACATACAGTCGTCCTTAGATTCATTGCAGCTATCGTTGTAGCAGAGCAGAGCTTTATTTACGGTAATTACTTTGAAGATGAAGACTGCAAGAAATCTAATAGGCTGGAATAGTTTAGAACATTTTGCAGGATATCAGATTGACTGAAATATTAAACAATTGCAGGAAAGCAAGCGTATGGTGTTTTCCGGCGAAATTGTTGTTTGAGAACAGATTACTCTACTTGAGCCCAGTAATCGATTATTCTTGTACTGAGTATCTAAAAGGATACAATACAGTAAAATGCTTGTTTCATTTACTTATCGTTTGATAAAGTTGGAAAATTCGCATCACATTCCGAGATAGCGCTGAATTGAATTCCTTTAAAATTTCTATTTAAATTGTTTTCTTCAGACGGGAACAGGAAAAACAAACATACACTAACACCTTCCATCGTTTTTCCGTCACGTCAACATTTTTCTTAGCACTAAATCTTCACTTGTAATCCCCCACTCCATCGCCTGCCGACATTTTCCCATTGTTACCAATAAACACCTTTTACAATTTCAATTACGTTCTTCGATGCTGTTTGTAATTTTGTAAAAGAAATACATAGTAGTCGCAAGTTGAACAGTATTTTTTTTTATTTGTTGTAAATGCTTAAAACATGTTTTTTCATTTTCGTCCTGATCTTCCTTTACGTTACGTTGCCTTCACAATCGAACTCAATATAGCAAAATACTCACCAGTCTTTCAGATGTTGCGTTTGGAATTTCTCCTTTTTTCTCTCGTTCAGTTCTACTACTTCTTCCTGATTCTTCAACCTTTCACTGGTTGAATGAAATATCGATTTGTTTAAAATGGACTCCTCCCTCTAAGAAATGTCGGAATTGAAAATGATGTGAAAGAAGCGCCAGAAACAAAGTCTGGTGTTAGCGAGATCGGGAAGCCTGGAAAACGTGGTGGAAATTCTTGTTTTCAGTCAGTCATGAATAAGTTATTATCCCTTGAGTAGTTCAAAGGGACTTGGTATAGTAAATGCATGCAGGTATTTTGTGTTCCGTGCTAGAAGAGGGGGATAGTGTGGCAAAAAAATTTAAACTTGATTAAAAGAAATGGTGACGACATTTTTGTTTTTAACGTTTCAATTTAATGATTGAACATGATTGATAATGATTGAAGGACGTTGAAAAATCCGAGATACAAATTAACGTTCCTAATTTGTTTTTCTAATAAAACAAGGCATCAAACTTTTGAGTTCTGGTAACGTTTTCCATTTTCCTTGGCTGAACATTTGACATTTGAGTCCAAGAAGTTGGTCCTTATTTAAGAGAGATAAAAATAACGCATAAATTTTTTGCAGGTAGGATGTCAAGATTGTCAAAGTGTACACAAGGAAGATCACTATCCAAGGTCTAAAGGTCTGATATTGTGGGCCTACCAGGGTACCAACGCGAGGAGGTATGCCGAACGACCGTACTAAAGTCCTTGGAGCTCACTGTTAGGTACGAGATCTTTGGCTAGAGAGCAATAGCTCGTTCTGTCCAGCAGAGATTTACAGAAACAGATTTTTGATCAAATGACAGTTCAAGTCATTTTTTTCGCTATTTTGTGGAAAAAGGAGACTGATAAGGACTTCTTTGGCTAAAAATACTGGCTCTGGTCAGCAGACTTTGATAGATACAGATTTTTGATAAAATTACGGTTCAAAACATCCTTTTTTTCCTGTAAAACTGGAGACTCATGAAGGGATACTTTTAAGTAACATCTTCTAACGAATGTCCTCTTAAAAAGTTTGACAAATCTTCAAGCTTTGAGGTTGACAGGTTTGTAGACACTTACCGGTTGTGGCAGTCGAGAGTATGGATAAAATTATCCAGACATGCTTTCTTTATCCATTATCGACATGCAAACTTAGATAGGACAACTACTGCTTTTATGGTGCTGGAAGATATTGCAATCATCGTAGAAAAGTGACTTCAACAAGGCTATGCAATGACGACTGGTTTCTTTCGGGCCCGAATGCCCGATTTCGGTTGTCAAAACTGATAGGGATATGTCTTACTTACAAGGAAGGCATGCGCAATGGCCAAGTTTCTTGCAATGAAGTCAAATTCTACCGTTACCAAGAATTTAAGTGATGATCTTAGAGAAAGATCACTTTTAATTTTCAGTGTTCGTACTATCTTAATTATAGGCTCTCATACTTCTTTCTCTAATCCATTCCAAAAAAAAGAGAATAGGTATTATTTGTTAGCAGAATAAGTAGGATTAAGTAGCTTTGGACCGGATTGGAATTACAGGAATGCAGTAGAGGTCGAATTCATTGGTCTCACCAGAAACTAGCAAGGACAACATAAATATCCTTGGGAAGACATCGAGGGCAGTCTTCTGGGTTCACACATTTAACGAATATGAATCCAAACGGAAGGCGTGGGCGGAGCTTTTGGAGAGGAAGGGCAAAGTACAAAACACTTTTTTCTGGATTGTCAGACCCTAGAAAACAATTGCCTTAAGCTGAAATATCTCACGAAAAAAACAACTTGTACATTTGGCGAAGATAGAGCCAAAGGACTTCTTCAGTTTCGATGGGATGAAAGGATGGACCACCTGTGAGCGACAAATCCATACGTGGGGAGGTAAGGGACGATGCTGACCTATGTTTAATCTCATAGTAGAGCCTTGTAAGAAGTGATTCAGAAAGTTTTAAGAAAGTAAAGAAATAAATTAAAATCAGACTTTTAACCTTTCTAGGACTTACCCGAATGGTTACCTAAAAAAAGTCAAATCAAATTGGCTAGATAAATAAATGAAACTTCAGCTCGCACAGCCTCAGTAAACCCCAATACAACTGGTTTTAAACTTTAAAAAAATACTTTACAGAAGTTTTCAAGAACTACCCATTTTAATTTATATTCTACGCCACGATTGTCTCCTTACCACCTAAGGAAAAAACTGTCTTGTCACCTGCCAAAAAGTGAGACAACTTGGAAATTACTTCTGCTCTAAAGGGATTCAACCAGTATTGATATAGTCTAATTCCATTTGTATTGGTAAAGTTTTTCTCATCAGCCTGAATAACTCCCTCAAAGCTTTTGAGCAAAGACGCAATACCAACCTGAATTTAAAATTTGTATTTCTGTCTTAGTCTGCCAGAAGCCGCCCGGAAGGGTTCTCGTTGTTTGTGCTAACACTATGCATCTGATGATAAAATAACAAAGGCACAACCGCTTAGAAATGTTATGCGATTCCATGAAACCTAAATTATCTATTTAATAGGATTAGAATTAATTGAGACTGTAACTACTGTCGTCTTGTGTTCAAATAGAAGTTCTTAGTACTTAACGTACGTAAATTTACGTACGTTCGTAACGTACGTACATTCATTCGTACGTACGTAAAAGTACGAATATGTTCTATTCCTTGGCAGGGAAGATATGGAAGATTCCCATTTCCACATGCCATAGGCATGGATAGTGAGTTGTGTATACTGGTCCCTTTATAGGCTACTTTTCAACGGCGTCTAGGACTGTTTTGCACGACTTTATCGGTGTTTGGGTATTTATGAGCCAGACCAGTATTCCCGGTGATCAGCTAAATCTTTCCAAACGCTTTTTATGTTTTCAAAAGACTTCCAGCGTTCCCGCGGTCGCATTTAGAACTGCATAGTCTTACTGAGTAGAAGGCATATAGACCAGGTCTCTTTATATGAATTACACATTACATCCTTTACCAACATTTTTGAACAGTTTAGTCAACCTCAAGGTTAGTATCGCCAGATATATTACCGCATTTTTGTGTACAATTGGTCAGAATCGCTCGTAAAGCCCAGTGACAGGGATCTGTCAAGTAAGACTGTAAAAATTTAAAGAATTCATTAATTCTAAGCCCTAGCAGGCAGCCTTTTGATATCTTGTATTATTGTCATAGTGGTCAACTAGTGGAAACATAATAAAACAGCATTGGCCCTAAGCTTTCTGAGTGTGATACTAGTGCTTAGACATGGTCCATCTAGTCATCCTGAAGGAAGCCAAGGGTTCCTCCTAGCCTAATAATCATGAAGTGACAGTTGTCAGACGTTGCTAAGCTTGAGTCAAGTGAAGTGTTCATTTGCAAAGTAACATACCATCTCCAGTAACAAAATTCAGGATCACACCGGCAGCACTGGTATTGAATTTGTGCTCTTGGTGTCTGATTATCAGCCCATTTAAGTGTCACAGGTAGCTTTAGGGAATTCAATAAGGTCAAGCGTGATTCGGGACAGATTACCTTCTCATGCTCATTGTTCTCCAAATGAGGCGACTCTAAGGTTCAATTTCCGTGGTATTCTGTTTCACAACAATGACAGAAGACAACCACAACTTTATTTAAAAAAAAACTTTTTTGCATTTACAATGTTTTGACGGAAAAATCGACTTGATTAACCTAATGATTGGACTTAAAACTCAACATTTGATGCATTTGACTAATGCAAATAGCGAGTTGTCTGTAAAAAGTGCAAAGTGCAAGTGCATTTGCTGGAAATCTAAGTAACAAGCAATCTTTAACAAAGGAATTATAGAGGTCAATGTGGACTGAACATTCAGGTACTATATGCTACTGCTTGTTTATTTTGATAGCAGCTTGTTCTACCATCTAAGCTGTAACCAACCAATCATCCTCAAAAGACTCTACCAATGAGAAGCCTACAAAAATACCCCAACATTCTGATACTAAAGTAGCTGACCATTACTCTCAGGGTATTTGTTCCACATGAACCGAAAACGCGCTGTTTGACACTGACGTCTCTAACTCTAACTATCTGCTCAAAGCCAACTCCTTCCACAATATGTAACCCATCTACATATTGTGGAAATTTTGAGTCAAGAGGGGATCCCTTCTTGAGACATGAACGGTGCAAGTCAATAAAGGAGATAATCCTGACCATGTAGTATAGGGACTAGAAACATGAAGGGTTCAGGTTTTGTTAAAGCTACATGTCACCCACTTTGAAAGCGCTTTTTGTCATTCAATCTGATTCATTTTGTCATTTCAAATCTTTTTTCGGTGTTAGGAAATTTTTCTCCTGAAAAGAAAAACGCAATGAATGTGGGTGTAAGTAGAGAAGGAAGGAAATACATGATTACGTCGAAGAAAGGAGAAAGGATTGAGTATGTAAAGCGGAAATTCTCCATAAAGACGACCAATTGTCAGTGGATGACATTCCTGTGATATATTTGGTACCCTTTAGCGTTCTTCTACATAATAAACCCTGAAAAAGGCTTGAATTAAAACTGTGCCCAAGGCGAATACAAAGGAATTTCGGGAGCTAAATCATGATTCAATTCCATGGGGCAGAAAGGGTATCTGTCAATTTTGTCGTCAAGATTATCAATGTTTCGTGAATTGAGACACTAAAAAGTTAGAAAGAAAGGTAAAAAATACTGATGAGACGAGTATGTTTGTTACATTTCAACTCTCATCTACGCAGAGCTTAGACTGCTATGGTACTCAGGGATTTTGAGTCTAACGTACCTTTCCAAAATGGTTCACTTAGTGTTTTCAGATTATCATTATTTGAACTTCTCGGAAGCGCATATGTGTGGCATTAATGTTCAACTGATAGAATCAAATGCAGATGCAGAAAGAGGATCTGAAGTAAAGCAAGGACCGGACTGGAGACTTTAGCCTGTAGAGTCTCGGGGATGTATACAAAAAAGGAGTCGTGGAAAGGAAACCGGCCGTGGCATTCAGCTGTGACTGCACTACACAAAGTGTCTTGAAACGGCCTTTTTTTGACTCAAACGACAGAATATTTCAAAAAGCCACCTTAGCGGTCTACAGCACATCCTTCTTGGTCTTATTCATGTAGCCCACAGCTAATGCAGAATTAGAGACATATATTCAAAGCTACAAAAAATGGTTTGGGATCTAATAATCAAGTATCCTTTGGCACAGACAAAACCGCGGACCAATTTGTCTGGCCGAAACTCAGCATGAATAGAGTCTTTCAAAGACCATATTTTCCATAAGGATTGACTTACGTTGTCGATGTTTGTTTGGTTTAAATTCATCAGTAAATAGATAACAAACAACTCTTTTGAAGAAACAAAACTTCCCAAGAAACTTGCTGGAATTTTTAAGGGCTATAACGTAGATGAAAATGCTAAATGGATAGAATTCAAACCAATGATAGAAACTGAGCTTTGGCACGGCAAAAGAGAGCAAGGAGCACCTCTTCACTTCATTGTTAGGGCCAACTGACAAGTGGCTCGATTAGGTAGGGTGCAACCAGGTAGCAGAGCATGAAATCGAGTGCTTGACGCGAAAACACACATGCAACGTTACCAATTCAAATAAACTCCCGCTTTCATAGTATTCGAACGAAACATGTATAACAGATTAGCATTGATAAATTTCCTGTAATTTGTGGTTGAAACAAATATAGCTCCTCTCAACGTTTTTGTATATAATAGTAACACTTATATAAATCTAGTAGTGCATTTTCTATCTCTGTCGAAAAGAAGTCGTTCGAGAGTGTTAACGCTGTATATAATTACGCTGCGACCTGCGAACCACGAAGCAATGGTAAAATAAGAATTTCTTCTCAACTACGAGAATGAAAGGGAGTTCTCTCGTTAACTCTCTCCGTATTTCGTCATTCAGGACTGGAGATATATTTAGATTTGCGAATAATGTGGGGAATATGCAAGGATTATCTAAGCATGATGCACTAGAAGGGATATTTTCAGTAAAAGGACATTGTGCCCTTCGCTCTCATATTATGGCCGTTCTTACACAATGACTGTAGTACCAG
Source organism: Stratiomys singularior (assembly GCA_954870665.1). Classification (NCBI taxonomy): domain Eukaryota; kingdom Metazoa; phylum Arthropoda; class Insecta; order Diptera; family Stratiomyidae; genus Stratiomys; species Stratiomys singularior. Next base: position 99,248,560 of record OX940879.1, read on the forward strand.
GTAGAAAACTTAATATTTCAAACATTCTATCATTGGTGGTGAGAGTACCAACCGAACTTTCTACATCCCAACATGATGGCGATGATGATGATGATGACGTACTTTGTAATTATAAGTAGTTTCCGAAGAAGCTTAATAGAAGAAAGAAACTTAGTTGCTTTGATGGGATTTTAATTTTCTTTCTCCTTTGCTTGTAGGTAACCTTTAGCTTAAATACTTGTTAAACGTACATATTGAAACTCAATGGGATTTTCCTTGACTTAAAAACTCTTTTCAATACACTATCTGTATGCTACATAGCCTGATAGATGCTACTTTTCGTTTTGTATCGTTTCGTGTTTTCGTTTCGTACTTTTCGCTTTGTGAAGTATTTCCAAAATAAAAACTTATTTCATTTATTTTTCATAGAAATTGTTACATGATGTCCTTGACAGGGTGATTCGGAGCCCACTTTTGATCAAACGTAGGCATATAGTGACCCTTGGGTACCTGCATATGGTACAATCTTCACAACATCAAATCTGTTCTTTCCTGTCGCTAGAAAATCTTCTAGACAAGTAGTCGCCATCATCTCTTCGACCCGGTTCCTCGTCCGTCATTTTTAGTAGGTTTAGATTCGCATCGGACAGTTTCTGTTCGCCTTACGGTCAGTACCTGTCAATTTTCAGGATGCCAAGTCGTTGAAAAAGAAAGTTTTTGACATGTAGCCCAAAGTGGTATGGGATATAGATAATGAAGGGTTGGCACTTTCAAACCTTTAATAGGAGTTTTTTGAGTTTCGTTTTGCAGGGGTCAGACAAAGTAGGCTGTTAGTTATTTGAATCTTTTTTCGTTGGCATCAAGTCTTCATAAGAATGGAGAAGTTAATCCTGCAGGCGTTAATCCAGTTTCAGGGGAATCTACTTACTTTCTTCCAAGAAAAGGGGTTTCATTTTGACTTTTTCTGCTGGCGCTTCATTGAAATCCACCTTTATTTCGTTTATACCATGTGAGTCTGATCTGATTAAGTTGGCCACTTTTTCCTATCTCCTTTCACTGTTGTGTCCAGGAATTGAAGCACTTTAATTAACTAGTATGTCTTGATTACCTGGCGACCTGAAAACTGGAAAATATCTCTCTGTCTAATGAACCGTCTAAAAATTAAAATCATATCCTAATTTCACGTTCTCCATAGACGCGGTTGAACTTATGTGCCAATCACCACACCCAAGATCTGAAACAAGTTACATTCTTGAGTTCCAATTTTATGTAAGCTTTCTGGATTCCCAAACTCAACTGGTGCGCGCTTACTATACTTCCAAGCCTTTCAAACCACAAGCACCAAATTTCAGCCAAGATAGGCTCATCACTGTATGGAGGGCTGCCAGTAACTCTCTAGTAACCCGTGGTTTAGATAAACCTCTGATCAGGTTGCCCTTTTCTACAGTCCCAGAAAAACTCGCAGTTGTTGCATCCATCGTGACTGATAAACTTTTAACGTTTTCTCAACAAGTGTTGAAACTAGGCTTGGCTACGGGGCAGCTATGCACAATTAAGATGAGCATTGATATCCACCCGTTTCTTGGAACTCGAATTTCCTCAAGCCAAAATCACAGCTGTTAGCAAGGGTTTACCTGCTTATTCAACCAAAACCACAATTCTGAAGTCATTTCTCAGTAGCTTAAGATTGAAAACCTTTTCAAAAGCGTTTTCTTTTGACAAGCAAAACTTTTTGGGTATTAGACAGAAAGGCGAGAGTCAGCAGAGATGCTCATTATAATTATCTTTAATTTTGTGCTGGTACATAATGACTTACTTGTATTGCTACAATGGAAAAATTATAATCAAATACATTTGAGCTCAGAAAGCTAGCCGTCGTGATCTCTCCTACATAACTTTTAAAATTCTAAGCTCTCTATTCTGGAAAGCTCGCGTTATTGGCTAAATGAGATGCTCATATCATTTTCTTCGTGATGACCCTCCGAAGTGTGAGCTCTTTTAAGCATTTATGCCATGGTATGTACCACAGTGTTGTTACATAAAGCGCTAAATCTCCTCAGTAACTTGTCTCTGACAGGGATGAAAGTCAAATATGCCAAAAAGTGCTCTTTGCTGCAGTTTACAACCCGATCATCCAATGACCGTCTTATCTCATTGGTGAAACCTATCGTCAGACATGTCAAAAAGTGCTCCAATGGCCTCTCCAATGGTCTTATCTCCAGTCTAATGTCCCTCTTATCTCTTTGAACGTTGTTGTATCTGGCGGTTCACTGCGATGATCTTCGAAGGTGTTCCGAGCTACCGTTGAAGTGTTTTGCTCAGGATCTCTTGTCACCTTCGTAAGAGCATCAGTCAATAAATCCTTCTTCTTGGCTTTGAGGTCGGAGGGTTCTTCGTTTTAACAGTTTTGTGGTCGGAACCTATTGACGCCACCATAAGTGCGTTGATCGGTAACTCCTTCATCTTGCTTTGGGGTTCAAGGGCTTTGATTTTCACCTGCTTTGCATGGTTTGGGACCATTGATTTCACCGTAATTGTATTGGTCCTTAAAGACTATTTTTTTATCTTAGGTTTTTGCATCTTTGCAAATATTTTTCTGCATAGTTGAAGCGTTGAGTTTCTTCACTTTTCGAATGTACTTTGGATAAGTTGACTTGAAATTAATGTGAAGTTACTGGCATTTTTGAATGTTTTTCGCGGTGCAAACTTCACACAAGCTTGGTTTTTAGACTCCGGCGAAAAATTTTTGTTCTCTTTTCCCAGTACCTTGATTGGCCGAACGTATCCGTTTGAGTCAGTTTTAGCTCCTTGCTTCAATGGCTTAGTACGGTAGTTTTCTCATCAGCAACACCTGCTTCTGCTGATTTTTCTGGGTTAGCTAATTTTTTATATTTAAGTCCAAGGACCCATTAGCAAGTCCACACATCAAGTTCTTCTCGACGCTTCAATTTTTTCGATTCCTTTTAAAGATTCCTAGATGGAACTCCCATCTGCTTAAAAAGTGCGTTAGCCACCATCAGCGTTATGTTGAAGGCGGAGTCGCTCATCAAGCTACTGGACGTATCCCTTCTTCTCAAACCAAAGTGAAGTAGAGACCATGAAATCACAGTGTGATTTGCTGGTCCAGCTTTTCGGTTCCTTTCTGCTTAGTTTCAGTCCCCGAAAGTGGCTCTCCTTCGTTTCCTGAGTGTTGAGGGTACACTTTTGATTTTGTCTGGCACTTTTGTTCTTATGTTGATTTACCAAGGACCCTCGTTGCTCCTCCTTTGACTATCAGCTCGTTTCCACCCCTAGAGTCTGTAAACGTGGCTCTTAACTGTATAGAGTACAAGCTGGATGCAGCTCATATGACTTCTCATCGCGTGAAGATGGGTAACCTGAGGAGAAGAGGTTGGGTACCTCGAACAAAAGGTTAGCGTAACAGAGTGAAAATCGCTGACGTGTCATCCAAAATGATCCAAAAAGAGGACTCAATAATACAACAAGGAATTTCTAAACTTCAAAATACTTCAAAATCAAGACAACCAACAGGTCCTTGTTCAGATAACTCACCAATCATTCCTGAAGTGAAGTGAACAGTCACTTCTGTCTTAGGAGGAAATGAGGGATAAAAAGTAAAAACTGATCCCAAATGTGGGATCATACACGTGTACAGCTGGACACTATGGAATGACTTTATTGCAATTAATATTAATATTGGTCTCTTATTACCATGTTGATTTTTCATCTCGAATTCCCTTTCTGGCGATAAAATACGTAATCAACTAAAATATATTCAAAACAACTCGGAAAATCGATTATTCTTTTAAACTCCATTCCATAATAACTGAAACCTCAATTCTATTTAAACTGATTCGATATGTTTGCTTTGAGTGCCAAAGGTATTTTCAATCCTGTGTGGATTAACATCATATCGTTCCATTTAATTTAGTTGTGATTTTATATGTTCCTTTCGGGCATCGTAAAATTCGTGCATATAAACCACCTAGGACTCGCAAATACCGAAATGACTTTTTTTTCTTTCCTGGCAAAATGCAAAGCCGGTACAAAGGATTTCAGATCTGATGTGTGACTATCATGGCGTATAGAAATGGTGCGTGGATGAATGTCATTGGAATGAACAACGTTGAAGGATTGCAATTTGAAAATCGGACGAAAGATTGATTTTTGTTTTGTTGTAAAGTTTTATTAAGATTTTTTGAAAGGAGTGTTCTTCAAAGGGAACACTTGAAACCTTATAAGATGAAGTCATATTTGTGTCTTTTATATTTAAAAAAAAAAAAAACAAGGAATGAGATTTTCAGCGTAATTTGAATATCCTCCGGGCACATTTATTTTAAAGCCTAAATAAAAGTCCTTGATTCAGAAAATCGTCGTTTGAATTCCAATTAATTCTCCTTTCAGCACGTAATACGTCTTAATCAAATTAAAAGCAATCATTTTAAGCCGTTTCTGCCATCTACTTTATATTCATCACGCCTGTAAATTTATCTCCTTTCACCTTTGTCCCGGACACGTCTCGAACTCTTCGTGCTCCTCCATTTGTGCCACGATTGCATAAATGTCGAAATTACACCGCCTGTAAATTGAGTACAGACAACCTCGAAATTACAACAAAATAATCGTTTCAACACCTTATGCTAATGAATAATAAATGGTTTTCCTTAAATGTGGAAGTCCCTTTTATAAGGCACTATCATACACTTCGCCATTCACTCACTCAGTCATTCATTCATTCGTTCCTTTCACAATGTCATCATCTCAATATTATTCGTCTGCTCCTTCCTCGGTTTCTATTTAGCATACAAAATTATGAATTTATGATTTCATTTTGCACGAAACAACAACACACATTCCATGTTTGTGTGTGTGTGTGTGTATGTGCATGAATATATGTTAGTCTGTTTGTTGTGTAAGACAACAAACCTAGCGAACCTTTGCGTAAGGAGTTATAGTAGTCAGGATTTTTCACAAGTTGACGACGATGAAGAAGAAGAAGGAGCAGAAAATCCTTGCCAGTTGGTGAAATGGTAGACAAAACAGACCAACAGATCGACTCAATTTCGCATTCATTTCGTTGAATTCAGTCTATGAGCCTTTTTGCATGGATGATGAGGATATGATGAGTAGCTGTAGTTCACATTTGACTTTCATATGTGAATGGATGTGATTTGAATTTTGTATTAGTGGCTTCTTGCGTTCATGGCTGCTGTTGTAAGAATAAATTAAGGAGCTATTTCCTGATGTTGGCGGCGTCAGGAAGAATGTTTTAGAATTTTTCATTTACTTTTTTTATGGCTGAAGATATTTAATTAACTTTGTATCCCGGAAAAACCAGTCAAATTGTTGCGTATGTCGAAGCAAGGATAATTTATGGTGGTTCATTTATTTTACAACGGCACCTTTTTGTTCCAAAATTACTTCTCAAGAAGGTAAATTTCAGCGGAAGAATAACGAAGTGACAATTGATAAATAATTATTCTGAATCCTTATTGAAGTTCGATTGGCAGCACCTCTAATATTGACTATAGTTCTAACAAAGGCGTGTGCAATACCGCCTGACATGTACTTCAACATAACTTGACTAGAAATAAGGCAGGACCTGACGTTCGGATGAACTTCTGGCGCTTAAGCTCAGCAAAGAGTCCTTTTTTAAAGCTACGCAAAAGGCAAATCTAAATGTTTTTCGTAGCAAATCGAAAATTCGAATGGAATGCTTGTTGAAAGTCATAATTTTGACAGGACCAGAGATAAACATCAACGCTCGAAAAGTTCCAAAACGAGAAACATTGGACAAACAATAGACCCATACCCGAGGACATCCAGAAACGGGCTTTCAATCTTTGTTTCATTCTTCTCATTATCATAAGCGTGTTTCATTGTTCACATTGATAGTATTCTTTATTTATATTGGTTTCAAATGTCCAGGACCATGCTGCGTTATTGTTAAGGATATGTTTCGACAACTTGCAGTCATCATCAACTCGTACTGAGCCGAAAATCTCGGCCTCTCACCATAATAGATCGGATTTCGTATGAATTCATGTTTCCCACCAAAAAATCCAGCAAGATCGAAAAATTTCACTTTTGTAGAATTGACAAGCCCTTCGAGGAAGTTCCTAGTTTTAGTTTGCCGGCTCAGTTTAGCTACGTTGGCCGGTAGCCGTTGAATAACCAACGTTTATGTTGACTTTTCCTATTGACAATGACACCGATGAGCTCATCCCGATGTTTGTACTTGTAAATGTAGTTTGGAGCCAAAAATATAAGAAATAAATAAAAATATATATCAATAAAATACTTCAAATCCAAATTTCATACAAAAAAATCAACTGGCTGAATTCAAACTCAATTCTCAATTCTTGCTCATCCTTTAATCCATTCAGGATTTTCGTTATTTTTAACGAATTTATTACCGCATTCAAGATTTTATTATCCGAAAATTGATGAAAAACGATTTTTCCAAAAAAAAAAACATGTCAAAAAATTTCAATATGGTTTTTCTTTGTTCCAAAGAAAACAATCAACTCCCAAAAGGCCAAATCATCTCTCTAACTCCTCCCCTTTAAAAATCTAAAATCACCCTCACTAAACGTGGGGATCATTTCATGACTTTCCTACCGCTGAACAAAAACACCAGATTTCCAGCTTAGAAAACTTTCTCAGATTGTCAAATTGTATATCCTGCCAACCCGCGATTTCAATGCAAAGCCTTCCACATATTCTTGTTACTGATTCCATCGCAGGATGAAAAATGTCACCTGCATCCTCAAAAAATCATGTTGACATGTAGTGACATGAGATGTGTTCACATGAACAATAGATGTCAAAAAAATCCTCCAAAAATTCAAAAATTGTCAAAAATGAATGACAGTTGAATGTCGAAAATTCTAGTCTCAAGAATTCAAAAGCAAAGAGCTTTCATATTATTTTGATACAAGCTTACTGCTAGCTGGCAATTTCATGCCTCCTGAACCGTCCTGTTGACACTTGCTAGCTCTCATTTCGCATGCTTAACAATCCAGCACAATAAATCTCATGAACGTTGTACCAGTATTGACCGATAGATCGGAAAGTTTTGCAGGCTTAAAGCTTTAATCCATTTCTTTTGTCATTACGAAATTCCTGTCATCTGACCACTCCCACAAACCATTAATTTCGAAAAAAGGTCTGGCTCGATCATGGGCAACAAATGTAATCTGAAAGACTTCAATTTCAAGTTAAACATTCAAAACGCTATGATTATTTAACGTTGATGACAAATAAACTTTACTGTGGGAAAAGGACATGCCATTCACCAGTTGAAAATGCTAGCAATGGCCTCATGCCGATTCTTATTAGCTCAAACTTTTTAAGTTTATTAAGACCCAAAAAGGCTCTTTATATCACTGAGAGCAAGTATTCTGCTTGAAAAATCTGAGAATACTCTCAGAAAATATGTTGGTAGGGATAAAAACCCAAATTCCAGAACGTCATGTACAGTGCTCATGGAATCGAATAAAACTCTTCTGACTGAAAAAAACATTGAAGAAATCCTCCACAGACTTTAGAAAGCCGTGGAGGAGATTGAGCCATGAGAAGTAACGTTAAAGCAGAAACTTTCACTGCATGTCTTCCAACAATCTCTGAACAAGTTAAAGGGATAACGAGCGTGGTCAAAGAAATCAATCATCACAAATGTCAAAAAAATTAGGAAACGCCCATGAAAAGACAAGAACGCTATATTAGTCTACCTAGACAGTGCCCCAATATTGGTGAAAATTTTAACACAACGCTCCGGGGTTCAAGATAAAATATAGTTCCTATTAAATTATATGGAAAGCTCATTAAGTTTTTTGGGAATCAGAAATTAAAATTCACATACAAGGTTGCATTTAGTAGCACTGTGAGTTTATAGGCTAGAGTTCCGCAAGAAAGAGTGGTCGGACCTATACTATACCTCACATAAAATGCAATCATACCCAAGAATTACAACATCTTCACGACCATTTTTCATTATGTCACTTTATTTCTACATTCGCACGTTAATAAGCATCGTGTGAGCTCCAAACGTATATTGGCAACATTTCAGACTTAGTTGACATTTGAAAAATGAAGATCAATAAGGACCAGATACAGAAAATAACTCTTCACACAGACCAAAAAATCTTTAGACCAAGAAGATCAATATCATGAATAATATCATCTTAAATGACAGGATGTACGACGAACTAGGGGATTTGACATTCACAAAATATAGCCAGCTTCATCGGTAACAGAATCGCTGTCTATTTGCTATCACTATTCAAAATATTATGGGCTGGTCAATGCATCTTTCTTGCACCTACTTGTTCTACACATGTAGGCACTATGAGAGTCCTGTCATCTGGCCGCTACTTCAAAATTCTAAAATAATTAAAACCATTCTTTTGATTAAAACTTCAAAAATAAAGGTAACGTAATGTCTTACTGTGAGTGCTAATACTTCATTTCAAACATCATTTTACAAAATATTATCGCTACGACTCCAGTATTTTACTATGACTCTTTCCACTTTCTAAATGTGTTCCTGCGTGCTTTCGGTGTCTTTCTCACGATGGATTCACCCTACTTTAACCTAATGCTATTTAAGTATTTTTTTCCAGCAATACAGTACCTTTCTAATTGTCAGACATTCAAAGTCAAAAACAAGGATGCATTAACAAGCATCCCAAATTTAGAGGCTCTAGTTTAAGGAGAAAAGAGTGCTCCGTTCCATACTTTATATTTTCTCCAAAATTACACATTTGCCAACAAGTAATAATTCCAGTTTATTACTAAAGTCTTCAATGAATAGAGGGTGATTTCCATGTTCTTATTGACTTAAAAAACTTTATAACGAGTAGACGAGTAAATAATGGGACATTATTTTGCTTTCCACACTTGCTTAACCCATTTGTTTTTTATCAGAAAAATTGTAAAATACTATCAAGAGTTTTCAGATTTATAATATTCAATAGTTTTTTGCTCGATCACTTCAGCGGCTCGAAACATTTTTTGGGAAGCGTAACAAAAGCAAGGAACAATCTGAACGAACTTCCTCACATTCACTGGCTTAATAAAGGTAAGTCAGTTAGCCTTAAATGCATATTAAAAGAAGTCTAAGACAGGGTTTGATATAATCCGAATTTAAATACTAAAAATATGATAAAAATCTGGAAAACAAATGGCCTCCTTGATTTCTTTTAATTGGGAATGTTAGTCATAATCACTTAATTCTTAAGCAACACAGCGTTTTTTGTTCAGGAAGTTTAAATTAATTCAACGTTATCTCAGTCTGTTTGGTTTACCATGACTAGAATAAAAGTATCTGCTACAAAGGCCCCTAAAAATCCATTCCACATAGTTGAAAAAGATTGAACTGTTGCTCTCAATAATCAGTCGTAGATATTTGGAGATTTTTTAATGACAAAATTTGTTTGTAAATGACAATAATGACAAACATAAAAACTGAAATGATTGAACTCTAGGCAATTCATTATCTCATATCCTTTGCCACAAAATGCAGTAACGTCCATTCGTTCCGATCTTATAACTTTCTTTGCTGGTTAGTGTTGGAAATGAGAGATTTTTTTCAGCAAATGCAGTATCTTTCCCTTCTTTTCTCGTTTCTTATTTGAATGTTTGAATAAAAAACCCGGGGTAACTAGTCACACATCCTTCCTATCTACGGTCCTACTACCGGCATATCCTTCATTTCTGCGGTCCTGGGCGTGCACAATTCAGATCTTTTGGTAATCCCAACCTGAAATTGAATATTTTGTGATCTATACAGGTTGATGAAGATATATCGCCATCGCGGTGAAAATTTATTGGAGAAAAATCCACTCTCGATACATGCATAAACATGGTGAAAATAGTTTATTAAGTAAAAGTTTCCAGTAGTTCCTCCCCAAAACTGATGCTACTTGACCCTCATGACAAGAAAAAAGCCAACCACGAGGTTAGGTGAAAGCTCACGGTGTACTGTCAAAAATTATTCGAATTTCCGGTAGGATTTTTAAAGATTAAACAAAAAAACATCACATTACAAAGCACATTCAATTTCAAAAGCAGTTTATCAAATAAACGTGTACCCCAAAACGGGTACTGCTAGTTACCCTTGACAATGAAAAAAACCATTTAATCACGAAAATTGTCGAATATTCAGGCAACGCTGTCAAAAATTATCCAGGTTTCCAGATATATAATGAGAATTTCAAAATATAATCCAAAAAGTATCATCACTTCTATGAGAAAAAGTAGAAAAAGGTAAAATCGCTTGTAGCGCAAGGTTGCCTCGTTGGACCTGTATTGTTAACGATATCTTTAATAAGAGCCACGCTTGAAGGTAGACAGAGTGGCGCATAGTGGAATCTATCATGCTAATGGGCGGAGTCAGTGGATGATCGTGTTTTTAGCGCTGGAAGAAGATAAAGTGTTCATATTGGTCAAAAAAGGACCTAAAATCTCATTCCAACTTGGATTGAAAAGCGTTTGGTTTCAACGAGACTACAATCAGAACCCTTGTGTATTTTATGGACATACTTTGCGGCTTTAAAATCGGTTGGCTGTATAACATATCTACTGAAGGATTAAAAAGATATTTTACTTCAAAGGCATCCAGTGCAGCAATGATGTTATCATTTGTTAGCAGAGCCGAAAAACTCAGGGGAAACTGTAGCGAAAATTATAAGTTGGCTGATTTCGAGTCAAAAAACAGGAAGATTAGCTGACACACCTTTTTTTTCGCATAGGAATTAACTATCTATGGAGAAACTCCAAGAAGAGATTTTTCAATGTGTAGAAAAGTATAATCATGAGGCACATTATCTCGGGCTAGGGCATCAAAGAGAGAAGAGAATTCTAGCTCAACTCGAGCTGCCGATTGCAGGAATATTAGTTGCCACTAAAGGAAATTATTACCTAAGCAGAAGGTCTTTTTGTCATGGTGAATAAAGACGCTTCACTTGAAGTCATGTTCTGAAAAGTACCAGACGAGGATTTTTTCATTTGTAAAATAAGAATTCAGGATACACTCGAGACTTAAATGACAGCATCATTAATTGCAACTCAAAGTAAGCCTTCCCTAAACGGAGGGTTTATTGCTGTAGTAAAAAAAGAAGCTTGGCTCAAAAGGTACCTGACTAGACTCGGATCTTTCCATTGGACAGAAGCGAATTCTGGAACAACTTGAGATGCAGATGGCAGGATCATTAGTTGCGACTAAAGGAAAGCATTCTCTAACCAGAAGATCTTAGTTTGTTAGTGAATTAAGATGCCTTTGCTCGAAGTCATGGATAAAAGGGTACCAGAGTAGGATTTTTTCATTGGTTAGATGAAGATTCTGGATCTACTTGACTTGCAGAAGGCAGGAACATTATTTGCCACTCGAAGTAGGCCTTCCCTAAACTGAAGGCCTTATTGTGATGGCCAATGAAGAGGCTTTTGCTGTATTAAGGGGTACCAGACTTTTAGAATTTAGTTACAAATGGGAGCTCATTGCGTCCACCTTTCTGCCAAAATAAAAGCAGTGCAAAGAATCGCGGTTTACAGTGATTGGTAGTTCTTAAACTACGCCAGCAAAATTATTGTTGGAATTCAATTCAAAATTATTCAATTTTTATTACATTCGTCCTTTTTTCCTTCTTTGGTTCATTAATAAATAGTTCTGAAATCAACTTTTTAATATGTGTTCGATTTTTCGAATTGAAAAATTGCAGGATACAGGGTGATATAATGCCTGGGTGACACTTTGCATTGTTAATTACTGATGTCAGGAAATCGGTTTAATTCTTAATATTAACAGAACCAAGGAGAAGTTTCTCAAAGCTGGATCTGAAAGAAATAGGAATAAGGGTGAAGAATGAAATAAAGGATCTTGAAAAACTGAAGGATGGTGGGATCAGGTGGAACGGGTACATTATCGCGGAGGATAACAAGGCACATAGGCTCTAATGTTGTGGACAAGTATGATTAAGAAACCCTGATTCTAGGTTCGCTAGAATCCCACGGTGGATATACTACGACAGTAAGGCCAATCTTCAATCAATCTTCTGTCTCCAATCCAGCTGGATTCCAAAGGTGTACGACGGGTTCTGTGCTCAATCGAGTTCAGCGTTTGACTTGGATATATATCTCGGGAGCCATGTACTATAACATACAGCAGGTCTTAAAACTAAGTCGAGTTTCTACTTCTTACTACACTTCCCTTGGTGACAGAAATAGTGTCAACTTTCACAGTGTTAAATTAATCCAACGCAAGAAAGGAGAGTGACAATCACCATATGCATCAATTGAAACTAGTCGAACCTGCAAGCATACATCGGGCAGACTAGGAACTGGCCAGATCCAATTTTGAAAATATAATTTCACCACGCTGAGTGACAAAAGGGGAATCTCGCTTTCAACCTAATTTATCCTTCATAGAACTCAGAGCCTGTCCTTGGTATATGGCTGAATCCACTATATCAAAGAGATCGGGGGTTGAATTGTATGACAAAATCTCGAAAAATTCCCTATAAGGCAAATGCCTGGTATGCCTGACAGCAGTTTGGCCGTATTTCTTCGTTATCTGGGAAATGTATTAGGAAATAGGAATAAAACTATGACTATGCCCTTCGAAAACCAAACTGGCTTGAAGGCGCTTGAATCATCAAGGATCACATTGAAAAGTATTCTTTGTTGTTCTACCGCACTGCAAAACTTAAGTTCAGACGCACATGAACTCTACTGGGTAACAGAAGCGCGAATCGAAAGCGGTAAGCAGATGGACAAAATAGCGAAAATGGAAGCTTTGGCTGCACTTGTTTGCGCTAAGTTTTTTGGAGGGACTGAAATAGGTTCCATTCAGGGATGTGTACGATACAGTGGGGATAAAGAACACGATATGCTTGAGAAAAGGCTTCAAGGACTTTCAAATATGGAACAAATTCCTCAACATCTGTGACGAAAAAATGTTTCAAGCTTGTATTCAGATGCACGAAATAGAACTTAAGGGCCTTCACAGGACATTCACGGGATCTTATAGCAATGAAAAACATTTGAAAAATGTGGGCGTAAAACGGATCAAAGTAGCTTTTGGTATGAAAGATACTGCCGGCTGTGAAGTATCCTTGAAGAGACATCATTGCATCAACCAGAATACTGCGGAACAATGTCCTGCACGAGAAGAGGAACTCTAGGGACCTTCCTCTCTGTCGGAGTAGAAATAGGTGACCGGAAGTCGAAGGTTAACATTGATATCCTTTTGTAAAAAACGGAACTGCTTGACACGCACTATGTTGACTGTGGAAAATATGATGCACAAATAACGCCTCAAAAGGATCATTTCTTTGCTGGTCATAAAATAATGATGGAGAAAAAATCTGCAAGTAGTTTTCAACCCTCAGTTTAACTGTTATGATCCATCGCCTGTCTGGTCTAAATCATGTTATGCTTTTGGAAGCAGCATGTGAGTTACTTGCATTTTTGTATTAAAATGTAAATGTCTGGAAGTTATCCTTGTGGTATTCATCAGATTTATAGGAGATTACTATTGTTTTCATTTTTCAGGGTCCAATGCAACCCATTCAACCGTTGGCGCTAAGCATCAAATATATTAAAATTAGGAAAATGGACTACGCGGTCACCGTGTAGAAACTAATCTTTGGGTTTCGTGATCGTCAACTGTTCCCCTTCCTGCATTTTGTTGATGCGTTCCACCAACACAATTTAATGCAATAGGCACAAGAAGGCACAAAAAGCATTTGTCCTAGTGAAGTATGACCTCTGAAGCCTGTAACAATATCTTCTTGTCATCTGAGACTTCAATCTCCAGCAAATCAAGGCCTACACTTAATACTCCACCGCATTCCAATTCACAGGAGTACGTACTAAATCTGCATTTCTACCATGTATAAATATCCAGGACCAGGCGAAAACAGCTGACATTCACCCCAATTATTCACCGGATTAAAATTAAACATTTCCCATCACTTTCTATCACATCCCATCTTAAATCTTACACACATACACAAAAAATATATATATTTTCTCAATTCATTTCACTTTGAACACTCTCTTTATCCTGACACCCACCATCCATCTTTGCTAAACTCCTTGGAAAACGTTCTCTAGCCACAATACTTTGGCTTAACACTCAACTTCTGCAAATTCCCTGATTAGATTGATTTATATGAGCGGTGTCTAAACAAAAACCAAACTTCGATAAATCGACCCTCCCCAGAGGGTGTATGTTATTTCATACAAACAACAATTTATATGAATGAATGAATGTATGTGACCCGTTCAAATGTACAACAGGACATACTACACATTGTTCTCGTTGGCCAGCAGTTGTCCTTTGGGGTATCGACAGACTAGCAAGTAGTTTTGTAATTTCTTAAGATTTTTAGGGAGTTTAGGGAGTCCTCCGAGTTATCGTTATTTCTATGGCCGAGTTGTACTCATGGGTATTGTAAGGGTAAAATTCATATCACAATGGTACAGAACCAGCGACAGATAAAGTAAGTTTTCATCTAATCTGCTGGGAAGGACGAAACTAGATTGGAGGGTAAAAGATGCATTGAAAGAGTATCTTCAACTTTCAATTTATATGTGGTAATATGAATTGAGATGCAATGGTATTTTATGCAGCTACCTAACGATAACTTTGTCTTCCATGTAAGGATTCGTTCAAGTTTAGCAGCAAATGGGATTACCTACAAAATTCTTCGAAAAAATGTCTAAAAAGTTTCAAAATTAACACTGGAACTGAAAGAAAAGATACTCTTTCTTAGGACGCGAATAAAAGTATGCTATAATTTAAAAAAAAATCTAAGATCCTGCGGAAAATCTAACACAAAATACTACCAATTATTATAATCTACCAAATTACTCATTCCCTCTTTCCTTGAGCTTGAATTTATCTCTGCAAAAACAATTATCGCAAAAGCTTCAAGTCTCACCTGGAATTCTGGGCTCTGGTTAAGACGACATAAATTTTATTTGCTATCAATCAAATGCTCGAGAAGAATTGTCCCACGTGTGACGACGAAGGTAAATGACAGCTGAAAAATAAGGAGCTCACACTTATATATGCGAGCAGACCTCTCTATAAATCTTCTGGAGCACTGAGTGCTTATGAAATCTGCTCTTCAGTTTTGTATTGTTTTGCCAAGGTGGCTCCTTGAATGATAAATAGGTACGTGTGTGTGTGTGTTCGCGCCTTATTCAGCTGGAAAGATAATGGAGATAAATTGCAGGAAAAAAGATGAAGATGCTTCTCGGTTTGATAACAGATGGTAGGATATGCGTTGAGCTTACGTAATTATAATATTTTTCAAATCACTGAAGATCATAAAGCATATTTTGGAGTCCTAGACGTACTCAATTTCAAAATAGAAGGAAAGGCGACTTGTTTGTCGTATAGATCCTTAATTTCAGATCGCTTTCTGCTCTATGAAGCTATGGGATCTGGGCAAGTGATTCTGTGCTGAAGTACTACAAAAACTTCAAAAGAAAATATCATTTTGATACAATCATCCTTTAATTATTACTGGGTGTATCGCAGCTGCTCCAATAGGTTCTCCGTACCCAGCGTAAACGTAGTAGGGTGCAAGCGCTGCAGCATCGACAGGATTGGAAAATACAAGTGGTGATCCAGGAAGTGTTGAGAGAAGCTCAGCTGGTATGCCTTAAAGAAAAGTAGTGTCAAAAATTTGCCATTAAGGTTGAACGGCGAAAACGAGCCCCTTACCATACACTGTGTCATACTGTGTTTTGACAAAAGCAGCAGCGTATGTGTTTCGGGAATGACTGAATACTTTATCCGATGTTCTGAACTGCTTTCTGCAACAGCTATCGCAGGACTATCAATTCCAGACATCAGGAGCACGTATATGTGTAACCTAGGCATTGACCCCTAAGGGATCCTATTCTATCCTTGTTGGACTCCCATGAAAATATCAATATTGTCTGTGTGTTCGTCAAATATGGAATACCGTCATCATTAGTAGTGAATTAAAAGAATTTGAACTCTTAGTTGAAAAAGAATCATTACATGCAAGTATAATTGCCTCTCCACCGTGCAATGAGTGAAATGTGCGGATCAGAGCTTATTTCACAGTAACCACTTGGACTTGCGGCCGTCATGTGAGGACAAAACCCGCTAACAAATTAAGGATGAGGAGCCGGATTTTGAACGCTGTTCCGTTCCAGAGGACAACCTTATGCTGAGAGCATATTCAAACCATATGTGCAACGGGGCGTATAGCCTCAGGGTCAGATCGTATCACTCTCAAGCTCTACCATGAATTGAGGAAGGACTGCATTGTACACTTTCTAATGACGAGACTATCTCACGTGAATTTCATGCACCTGCAATCACTTTATCGGAGTAGCCCATTAATTTCTAGCATATTTCTAGCAAGTTAGCCTTAATAAGCGTCAGACTTAGTACGGTATTTACCGTTATGTTCTTATAGCCATCCTTGCTACCGCTTATAATACCACTGCCACTGATACTCACCAGGATATCCAGGCAAATCTATCCCGTTGAATTAAACACACTCTATAATAGTTGGGTACGATTACAGTAAGTCCGGTGGGCGTTGACGCTCCAGCGGTCCCAATAGACCGTGATTCCTTGATGCTACCGATGGGAGAATACTAGCGACTCCGTGTGGAAACTTCAAACCTGTATATCCTGGCGGTTAAGAACTCCCAACCAATGCGAAGAATGTCAAGTAGCTATCAGGCTTATGCCTCTGCCATTGGTGGAAGCATACAACTCAGTAAAGACAGAGAATAAAAATGTCAATCCTGGCGTTAAAAATTCCTAACCGATGAGACATATGCCAAGTATCTTTCAGGCCGAGGTCTTTGCCATTGGTGTGAACGTATAACTCTCCAAAAACAGAAGACAAAACGTAAAAGTATACAAATCGGCTATGATAGCTAAGCAACTTGAAAGGCGCTAGAATGTTCTATGATTGCATTGGGAATGAATATAGATTTCTGTACAACACCAGTCATATTAGGTAACCATATAACAACAATAGGAAACCGTATTATCACCGTGCCGTGCCAAGCAGCTATCAAGGGTCATAAGCAGGCGTATCGATTCTCTAGAAAAGGAGTTTTGATAGTATTCATCAGTCCGGAACCCTTTACTGCTACTGAAATGAATTTTATTAAAGGTCCCAAAAGGCAAATGCAAAAATAGAGCCTGCAATAGATTCTGGAGTGAACTTTCAGGGCCCCGAATGGTGAAGGTTTTCCTTGAAGATTATGACAAGAAAAAGTTGCAAAAGATCATTGGAATGACAAAAAGAAAGCTAAGGGTTCTTAATGGAAAGAATTTCCATCCTTTTCGAAGGGGAATCGAGACGCCTGAAGACAAAGGAGATCATTGATTTTATTAGAAACAAGGCTTACAAAACAGAGCACGGTAACGTCCATGTTACCGTGCTCTGTCCATGGACGTCCATATGACGTCCATGATCCCTGACATATCCAACCAATCAATGCATATTCAAGATACGCGGGTAGCTAATGAGCCTTCACATTCGAATGATTCAACTTATTTCGGATGATTGGAGCTTTTTATGGGTATCATGGTTTCATGTCAACATTACCATAATACAGGTAATGTTGACCCTAGTGTTGACGTTGGTACGGTAGTTTTATCCCTGAAAATGTTGGTTAGCTAGGTTCCGGATCTACCAATAAAATATTGAAAGTTTGACCCAACTGAATGTTAACTGGAACTGCGTTTAAGAACTTAAAGAACTTTAAAGGCTAATCTGATATTGAACCAGAAACACCTTATTGAAGATTTCCACAGAACAGGATTCACAGAAGTTGACCATCCTTAATCCGACTTGGATTAAAGATAATAACGATTGACCCATAATAACATGGACGAATAAGAAACAAACTCTTTAAAGTCTATTGATTCTTTTTAATGGATCTTTGAAGAAGACATCCATAAAGACAACTCATGGACTTTCTGAAGATTAGCCATTCAAAAACGGAAAGATTTGTGGAACAAACAATCTCCTGAGCAACGGCCAAATTTACAGCCTTCATATAGAAGCGAATGTTACTTTATGGTCTAAATGGAATGCCCTTAAATGTGCATTCACAGGAATTTCATATGTGTCATCTTGATTACAATGTAAAATGGACACGCTTTGGGTAAGTATAGAGTTCATTCTGTATGTGTTATGCCTGTGAGGCTCAGTTATACGAAGCGGAAGGTATGTTGTTGCCACTGATAATCGATTTGAAGCTTGTGCTTCACACGGTATCTTGAAAGGATCTCGAGAAGTCAAGCAATGTCTATCTTTCCACGACAAATTGTAAAAAACTAAACTTCTTCCGTGTTCGATTCGCATTCTATTAGCATCACCGCATACTATCAAACTATATTCAAGTGCTATTTGTACTCCTTTAAATCGCTGTTAGCTTTACACGAATATATCAGATTAGACTGTGGAAATTCTAGAACAGGCCAACATCAGATTTTTTGGGATATTACAATATTGACTTTGACATCGTCCTTTTATATCATGGGACCAGTCTATTTTTCGCTTCCATAGTGGTAAAGAGCTTATTTTGGTAGAAGACTTTTCAAGCCAGAGAGCTTTTAGTCGTTGAAAGCTTTAAATAAATTGAATGTTATTGTTATTCATCATTAACGAGCCAACTTTTTTTAAATACTAGAATTATTAAAGAATTGCATCAACGTTGTCATCGACTATAATCATTCTAGTTTCAACAATTTGTCTAATGATTCTCTTTTCGATAGTATATAGCATCTCAGCTGAAGATTCAGTATGAATCCTTACTTCACATTCGTAGCAAAGTACAGATTTTATTTATGGGATTTGCTTTGACTTAGTGCACCTCAGAGAAATGCGATAGCGACAGATTTACTGATACCACTAAACAAAAAGGGGAATCATGATTTACCAATGTAAAGCGTGCCAAAAACAAAAAAAAACTTCGGAAAAATATGAAATATATCATAATAATTCCAGTCACTTGCATTAGGGCTATATCCAACCCCTACAATTGAAAAAGAAATGACCGAACAATGACCATACAGGACGGGTATTATAGCCTTTGACACACTACAAACCGACGGAACGATTGACAAAGTTATAAGCAGAGTCATAATTCAGCTCCAAGGATACAGAAGAGTAATGCAGCTCACGATAAAAAAGTTAAAGAGATAAAGTTATATCAGACAGTACTTAAGTAGGGCTCTGAAAAAGAGACTGAGCCTGGATACGCGACTTCAATGAGGAAGTGCGGCATACGAAAGAAATAGAAAGGAGCACCTTGAACTCTTCGTAGATCAGTGATTTCTGCATTCAACCAATGAAGGGATCAAAAAGGAAACAACATCATCATTTTCAACAAGACTATTTCCTGGAAGATGTTGAAAACAAAGAGAGGGTCGTTTGAACTATTAGACGCGCACACGGTATACCCTATCATGTTGAAAGAAACAAATGTAATTTTAATGGACACCTAATACACTGATGTAAATATATAGAGCCTCCCTATGAAAAGGATACATTGGAAACACATAAAGGATACAAATTAATAAAGCCATGAACAGAGTTTGCACTAAAGAAGGGCAAGCTACGCTGTCAAGCCAACGAATACAGACATATCAACCTTGCAGTAGGCTGCCCGTGGGCAGTACGCATCTCCAAAGACCGGCAGACTTATCAAGATAGCATCCTTTATGTTGAAAATTCTAGTATCTAGGAAAATACACAGTCAATGTTACAAAAGTGTATCACCTTATAAAAGGGGTTCAATGAAACCAGCGGTATACGCAGCAAGCATATGAGAGAAAGAAAAGGTCCTGTCTGGTTTCATTTGCATCAAAAGAGCCTTGGATGATACAGCATTAAAATCAGCCATTCAAGCATACAAAATTGATTCAAACTTAGACCAATGGTTAGGAGAACTTGTTCGAGGTTTGTTAGCTTAAAGAATTATTGGATTTGAGATTTGTTGCCCGGACTCCCGGTCGATCCCAAACAAAGAGAAATGCTCTGTACTTTTCTCTTTGACACCGCAAGCTTGTCAGCTGTCAGATGTTGTTTGCCGTGCTAACGTAAATGATTGAAACCTGTTAATAAAGCCACTTTTGTTGTTTTAACGTGATTTCTGTTTATGCCTGCGAGTTGAGTTGACTTCGTATGGTTCGGTTGAAGCCAAAACCCGGCTTATCTTACAATAACGCCTATGCTCCCAAGCCACGCCTTCGTCTCTTTCAGGTTGGATAGGATATGCTTTCAGCACGATAGTGCTTTTAGCATGATAGGGTATACCTCCTTCAATGAAGAACTAGAGTTTCATCTAGTTCCTGTTTATCGTTGCTAGTGACAGGTCGAGCTTATCTTTTTTAGTTATATTGTGGTCTGCTGATCCTGCTCTTGCTTTTTTATTCAATTTGTCCCTTCCCTCTTCACCTCTGTGTGCAGGATGTTTAGTTTTTTTGCGTTTGTTCAGGTTGTTGCGGGTTTGAGCATCTGATTCTGCCATCTGATAATCCTGCAATAGTTAGTTAACTATGTTCTTGAAGAAAAGTTCTTATTGTACCGACTTGTTATCCGAGAGTATTTGCATCCCTCCATTAAGGTTGATCCTTCCAGTTTCTGTGATCGTTTTTATTGCGACTACTCCCAATTTGAAAACTGTGGTATGGTCTTAAAATGAAGAACTACTGTTGGGTGCTAGCTCATTCGGGAGACCATCCTAGCGTTGCCAAATCTTACCTAGATTTTAAAACGGTTCTTTTTAAGACTAGCGGCTACCGTGGTAACAAATTCCGAAACATTGAGGAATCATATTTAAGATCCGTGTCAGTGTTTCAGTGCTTGCAACGGAGGTTCCTTCTGAGAATCTCCTTAGATAGGGCTTAGACATTGTGTCAAAAAAAAAATGAACCATTGCTTATAATTCCAGTATACTCTGAGGGGTAGGAGGCCGAATGTTTATCTTTCAGGCCTAAAAATTACTTACCTGATGGATTTTGGTGTAATATTGCACTTATTCTCGGGAACCGAACCCACCATGTTACATCTGAATAGGCAAAAATCGTATCCTTGCTGCGATAAGGAATGATGGGTAACGCATACACAGATCAATCCGCTGCTAGGACTTGTAGCCTACTCCATCAATGGATTAAACCTCTATTGACAGATTCAGCCTGAAGATTGACTCTCTCAAGGTACCAAAAAAAGCTCCTTATCCCCGTACGAAATGACTGTAAACTTCCAAGGGCCCCTATCGTCTGCACGCAACAAATCTTTGATACGATTTTCGACACAACCTGCCCGAAAACTAAATCCTATTTTCGGTGCAAAAAATGTGGCGCGTCTAGTCCTGACTCTTAAACGCTCATAAAAATTCGTTGACAAATTCGGACGGCTCTTATTTTGATTGAATTTAGGTTACGATCTTTTTCCTTACACGAATTGTATCCTTAGTTAAATTAACGAAATGTATCGACTGAATATCATACCATCTCTAATTTTAAAAGTTTCCCATTTTTCAAATCCAAAATACGGTCCGCAAAACAAAAACACCCCAAACTCAACATTGATCCGGCTACCCTCAATCACTTGAAGCTATGCTTGAGAAAATCTTCTCAAAATAATGTCTCTAATCAACATTGACTTTCCAATCAATTTATCAAGTGGCAAAAACTTTTAGAAAACTTAATGACTTCTACGAAAACTTTAATCCTTTTGTTTTCTTTCACTTTGGCCCCGAATTCAATTGGATGACGGTGGGGTAATGGTGGATTATTTGTGAAACCACCATCATTAGTCTAATCTTCACTGTGTTCAGCCTCCTTCACAATGTACTTGGCTTTGTATAGAAATTGTAAATGTGAACTTCTCTCAATTTAAAGTCCCTCCCCACAACGACAAAGGTAGTGCCAGGATTGTTTCGGGTCAAAGTTCTTGCCCGTATTTATGTTACAATCATTAATTTATTTGAACTCACAACAATTTGTCAATAGAAACGCTAAATCACATACTTAATCTCATCGTTATTGTTTAATAGTCATTAATCAATGTCCTGTCGGATAATTTCATTCGCATATCTCGCGTAGCGAATTGTTGAACAAATGAGCAAAAGAAAACAGGACAAAAAATAAAACAGGACTGAGGAAGGCGTAGTAAGCTCTGAAAGTCAAACGAGCGAAAAGCAAGGAACTGGTGGTGTTGGAAAATGAAAGAAGGCTTTTCCGAAATTGGTTAATGAAAACTAAATTTTTACATCCGCTTCCACAACGAAGTGTACTTGATTAATGAGTGTCGCCAGATTGTAATAGCGATGATGGCATCCTGCTGAGAAGTCCCAGCGGGTGGCCGAGCTTTTCATTGCCATAAGGGAAATTTCGTTGGAAAATTAAAAAAAAAAAATAAATTCAATGCAGTGAACAGTCAAGGTTTAATTTAACCTCGCGACTGAAGTGTCCTCGTTTCGCTCGTGCATATGTCGATGTGAACGTTTTGTATTTCAATCTCATGATTAGTCGGGCTTCGTTGAGTCACATATGCAGGTTGAAAGTTGAGACCTAATTAAATTTCCACGAAAAAAATCATTTATTTTGATGAGATTTACGTTATTGCCTCGATCTTCTTTGCTTTCAACCAAACTCTCGTTTTCAACCCCATCAGACATTCGGGGAAGCATTACTTTCTCTTCCTGGAAATACAACTCATCAATCCCAGTGACTGCGAAAAAAGGGCATAATGAGTAACGTGTATTGGGGTCCCTTCCGAGAAAAAGGAACTTCACAATCGGCTTCAATACAATTTTCCCGTATCGCAAATTAACAAAGGAAAAAAAAGAATCAAAAATCATTATCGGAACAAAAGACGTACAGATGACTAAACAGCCAAAGAAAAGATTCTTCCCAAAAACCAAAAAAAAAAGAAAAAAAGACGCTGGCTGGAATGGTGAAAAAAGATCCAACGAATAGCGGAGAAGATTACATACCCTCAGGATGTAATTTGAAAAGGTTACTGGCATGCATTGCTGCTATGTATGTAATTCCGCATAAACAATACATTCCTTGAAACCTATTCCGTCGCTGCTTACCATCAACAATCAGAAAGTAATCATTAGAATGTGGACCCAGATGGGTGGAAGATACATCAGCAACATCTTTACACGCATACACATATAGACAAACACAAGCACACAGTAAGGGTCCATTTTTTCTTTCATATAAACTTCCTTTGAAGTGATAATATAAATCAGAATGTTATTTTTCCTTACATCAGCCCTTAAGGAATGAAACAATATTTCCACGCTTCACCGTTTTCTCCGTTCCAGCCTTCGTCGTTACCATTCGATGCTCCTCAGCGAGCAACATATAGTAAAAAGGAGTCGATGTGCCTACCATCTTTTGTAGGCTGTTTCGCGTGTCAGGGGTTACACGAATAAATTTCTAGGGGGTTGTTCTGTTTAGCTGAGAATATAGAATGATTGTTTAAACTTTGGATAGATGGTTTATTTTCTGCTATATCAGTTCTTTGTTTGTTTTGGATTCAACGGAGATATACAAACGAAACTTTCTAGGAAGAATGAAGCGGTTAAAGGAAGACATTGTTGGGGTGGAATGATTTCACCTTCGCTTTCATATCGCAAAATTTATCTTTACACTTTGCTGACTTGCAGACTTGTTTATGCTCAAGAATTTCGTTATCAGAGGAGGATAGGGGTGAAATGATGAACTTAGTTGGTTCTTTTTTTCTGCCGTCAGAAAGGATGGATGATGTTCATATGAGTGACACGTTTTGGGGGCAAATGCCTGAAATTGTTTTGGGAACTGAAGAAACTATAGAAGACAACAAGCATTTCGTGAATAATTTGAAAATTCAATTGCTTTTTTCACTCGAAATTGACTTTTTTGCATTCCTTTGTTTTGTTTTCAATCAAAATATACCCGCCGTATGCTAGGCGATATGATTACGAGAGCAAAGGACATTCACTTGATCTTCAATAAAATAAATTCATACAAGGGTGTCCGACTGTGTTGTTTCAACTGATAGCAGTATAATCTACTCTCAAAAAAGTGATTTTTAACGAATTTTGTAGTGTCATTTGACATACTATCGGAGTAAGTTAATCAATATTTCCCTCCATGATCCTAGCGTTTTAGCTACCAAGGAATCTTAAGAGAGCCTGCTTACTCTTTCCCAAAATATGACCTATATTTCAAGAACCTTTCGCATTTGACGATGAGCATCATCTGCAATTGTAGGGCAAAAGAGGCCATCAAGATACCGTAACTATCTCATATTGTGCAGGTAAACGACAAAATATCCTTCCTCGCTGACTGGCTGCGTCAGATAATAATAAGTCTTACCGAGGTTTCGATTAAGCTCGGCTCCTAGTCGCTGATAATCTTCTAAGGCCACCTACCTTGCTCCCCGTTTATCCATGCTTCCGGGCACAGATCGAGGGTCGTTTATCAGTCCTTCCGGGAACAAGCCTGTCTATCTGCTTCTGTTAAATACTTGAAGTTCTTCTTTTGTTCTTTAACAAAGCAATAGTTAGCGCATCGACGGTAACCTTGCGCGACAACCCTAGAGTCAGTAACGCAAAGGGATCCAGAAAAGTATCAAAAGAAGGACCCCCCGACGACGGAAAAACCAACCTTATCATATTCACAACAACAGCAATGGCAAATGCATTATTTTAATAATTTACAGTCACAGACCCAAAAAGTCCATGGCTTTTCATTAAGGTTAAGGTTTTTCAAAACATGGACAAATACCTCAAAAAGTCAAAAAGAAAAATGTCAAAAAGAATACCAGACTGCAGACTGTTATTGGTGTGTATTTCAAGTACAGCCTATAACGGTAATATGACTTTCTGGGACTTGAATCGGAAGATGACCCTCAATTTGTATTTAGGGAAAGTATCTCCTTAGAGTTCTGGACAGATGGTTTCAATGAGAGGGTTACTGTCATAGAAAAAAAGGAGATTATCGGTTCGGAACAGAATGAAACAAACCTTCAGATTAGTCTAAAAAGATGGATGCAAGCTCAAGTATTTGTTATCACAGCGGCAGGGCCTGGGAACAAGTCCGGTGAAGGTAGGAGTGAAAAATAATTTTCTAGTTGGAATGTTAAACTTTCAGTGGATTTGGTTGGCTCTAAATATCTTCCAATTTGAAGCAATTTGTCTGAATAACTATGCCCGGCTGTAATGGAAGGACTACGGTTTACCACCAGCTCTCGTCTGCATTAAGAAATGCAAGATTTCCTCATGTTGCGTAGCTTAGACTGAACACGTTTGGACCCGCTAAATGCTTACATCGGTTAAAACTCAGTCACAACATGCCCTTGATCGCAGGCCTGAAAGCCATCCGACCTGTGCTTTTTTATACATTTTTCTGATACCCATAATTGGTCACCCTCCTTAATCTCTATACTAGAGTGGTAGCAACTTTTTTGTGATCCCCGCGGCGTGAGTAAAGTCACCGTTGCTTTCTGAAAATAAGAACTACGGGTTCCACTTCACGAAAACCAGCACCTTTAGTATAGACAGTGCGTTATGTAGCAAAGCCATTCCTGTTGGCACCTGAGTCAATTGTTTTTGGTGTAGACTCTTGACTAAGACCCTCCCTCCAAACTTAGGGACCGTACAAGATACCATACTTGTTTTGACGTAGCTCATCTTCAAGTCAACCATAAGGCCAAGGAATTCTATTTATTTATCGACTTCCTCCAAGAATAAGGAGGATGCCCTTCCCCCAAGAATTCTAGAGAGTTGTTTCTGGGTCAGCATGGAGACTTACGTCAGAACTGAGACTTGCATCGGTTTGGAGCCTTACGCCAGCATGGAGTTTATTTTCGATGCGGGAAAAAATAAACTCATTATGAATCATTCACTGGATAACTCGGCTCACAATTATACCTAGTTAAAGCTATATAAAGCCATGTCTAGTAAAGAATGCCTGTTGACAAGCGCTGTTAAACCCTCCGTGAAAGCATATCAAATGGGAGTTATCTTGTAAGTGCAGTCTCAAAGCATCTTCATACAAATTATTTCAGAGGTTAGTCCTCACAATGGATCTTTAGTCCACATATAACGCTGGATATGTCGATCGCGATGTGTCAAAGATTAGCTCAAGGATCTTGTGACCTTTCCTTAATTCCCAGATGTCTACTCAATTTCTGCATACTGTGACATCTCGTAAGTATTTGCATGGGTTTGAACTGTACGTTTCAAAGAAATGAGAACATTTTTCCATCGGGCATTGCGGTAGGAAAATTTGGAAAAGTTGTTTAAAAGAATTTGTCAAATTTGGTTAGTCCATTCCTTGAGCCGTTTTCCTATGGATATAAACCCTTGCAGTTCCAATAACCACGCAACGTTTTGTCCTTTAGCAGTTTCGAGTATTTCTCCATACACAAGCACTTTCCAAAAGCATGAGGCATTTTGGATAGCCGATATACAGAGGGTAGATATATATTAATTTTCTCCTTCCTGATTAGTAGAAGTCACGCCTCTTTTTTCAGGCAGAGACTGGGTCTTCAGCTGCAGATTTTCAATTAATCCATGCTCTGTGAGCATTTAATTTACTAAACAGAAGCCCAAGGTAGATTACACAAATTCTTGTTCTTCAGCAACAGTTTACCACAAAGCTTGGACCATAAAGTATAGCGGCAGAGAGCCTTATTCTACTGTACTCAATAGTGGACGTCACTTCGTTGCGATGTTTCAAAGGTCCCGGTCATTAGAAGGCTGACTTGCAGCACAGTCTGTTTTTCCAGTTGAAATCCTACTTTGTAAACCGGTTGAAGACAGCTTGCCCGCTCTCTTACAGCATTTGAATCAACTTTTGCTGGCAGGACAATAGCTGATCGCAGGTGTTAGCTGAAACCATTACTAGAGAAAGAACGGCTGAAGGCAGGACTCCACCACATTTTCGAATGTCAGGAAAATTTCAAACTTCCTTTTCTCGTTTCTCTAACTTTCTTTCTGTCTTTTCTCAAACTTGACTCTGGTTTATCAGCCTGCATAGAAGTATCTTTGCTGACCACGTATATGTGTGGTTTTAAGATGTGAATAGTTATTTGTCAAAGAATTTTTTTGAAATTCAGGGACCTTATGGTACGATGCTTTGCAACTGACAGCTAAGCACTACCTGTATTACCTAGTAAACCTAGTCCAGAACTGTCGGTTACCATAGCTTACCAATTTTTTTCGCCTGATATTACCTTGACGTTAGTCTGATTCTGTTTTGTGTTTGGATAGAAGAAAAGGATAGGAATTGAATTGATGCATTCACCTCATCCCTAGCGTCATCAACGTATTGAATCTATCTTTCATAATAACCAGAACCACCACGTTCTACTTCACCCTGAAGAATGGGCATACCATGCAACTTTCTTCACTTCAATCATCATAATGTACTCAGTTGAACTTTAAAGGAGAATATGTCTAAGCAAACTCGAACTGTATATCTGCTTGTAGTATGCTAGTCTTCCGAGGGCAGCTAGTTTCCGATTGACAAACCCACTCTTCTCATTTTGCACTCAATTTTTTTCCACCAGTAACATCTTCAACTTTGCTCTGGTTGACCAGTCTGCAACGTAATATCGTTACTGGGCATGTTTTCCATTTTTTGGATGTGTCAGTAAGCCCAAGTATCTGTACGTTGAGCTTCCTTGAAGCATAGACGAACTACTGGTGCCCGTGACGAAATTGAAAAAAGTGGAGCTCAATACACCTTTAGTAGTGTCCCTTCCAGGACAGGACTCCAGATCTTCGATGAAGATTCTAACCTCAAATATACATCGGTGATTTTTCTGATTGTTTTTGGGATGACAGGGAGGTGAAGGCTGTTATATCCTGCGTGTGAGACTTCCGGGCGCGCTATGCTTCTGGACTACCCACTAAATATATCCTGGCAACCTGAAAACTTAGCCTGGTACCTTTGACACATTATTTCGTCTAGTGGCGCCTTCAGATTATAGGAATTTCTTCTACAGTGAGAAGGACGGAAGAGAAAAATATCCCTCCATCGCTGACGCCTCTCAACGCTCGAGTATGGCTTTTGTAGAGACTTCAAATAGACATCGACAATAACTTTCAACAAACGCTCAGCAGATCGGTATTGCCGTATGAAAGACAAGAATACATGCATGCTCCAACAGAACGATATTACCGTATGAAAGAGAGGAACATATTAATGTTCCTGGAAATGAGTTACACCGAAAACATCTGACAAAGGTGCAGTAACCTAGAATCACTGAAAGATATGTCATTCATACACATTCTTTGAATCAAAGGTGGTGATTTCAGGTGAAAAACGCATCCATTTTCAGTGTACAAGGAAAAAAAACTCGATTACCCTAGACATGAAGGTCTGAGAGATCCTTAAATTTCTGATTTGCTTGGAGGAACACGGTATCCCTCACTATACTATGTTGAGAATCAGGGTGAGGACAAACTGACTTGCGAAACACTTCAAGAAATAAGAGAGCTACATTCGAAAAGTGTAATCAAACCGAGAGAGAGGCGCATGCTGACCAGTGCACTAAAGTAGTCCTGCGAATAAGCAGTCGATCTGGAGGGACGAAAAACTTAGAGGCTCTTGTTTGAGCTATTTTGTTATCACTTTATTCTTCGTTAAAAAAGTGATTCTGCCATCTTGCGTGGTCTTAATGGTGGCTTATGGATGAAAGCTGGAATAATTTCGCAGTTCCTTCGCTAGGATAACTAGTTGGGGAGACTGTCTCTCCACTTCCTGAAGGTGTTCAATGTTCTTTCGCGATGAGCGTGTGTGTATCAGCGGGCGTTAGTATCTCGTTAGTATTTGCATGGAAATAGTCCTTTATTTGTGTCATCCGCTTGCTTTTAGAATAATCCTTGGGTATCCTTGATACATTTTGTACGAAGACGAATACGTGAATGGTCGAAAATTGAAACGAAGAAAATGTCAATTACTTTGGCAATCCGCCAAAATGCGATCCTATTCACTCTGTATGGTATATCAGGGAATCATGTTTCTGGAAAATCTTGCATCCCGCCGCAGTTAACTGGAAACTGACTATGTGTCCAATAATATAATAAGCAGTGAACTAGGCAACCACACGCAAACAGATGAGCAACAGACTTCGGAATCTCTGCGAAACTCCGGGATTGCGATTATAGGTGAAAAACTTGCACCGTCTTTTGTTCGCCTTTTCCTTTCGTTGAAATATCGAATATAAAATTTTCAACTCACTTATTTTGATGTAAATAGGAGCGATAGAGTCAATATCCATGCATTTGTCTGTATTCAACCATATAAAAAAAAACGGCATAGAAGGGGTTTATCCTTTTCAAATGCGTAACTGATTCCCTCATAACATAGAATTTCTTGAATATCCTTCTCACTTTCAACACAACCAAACTTAAATTGTCAACCGAATCATTCATTCAAAAAGGATTTATTTTCCTTCTGTGCCATTTTCAGAATTATATTTTGTTAAAATTAAGTATCCGTTAGGCTTCAGGAAATTTCCTTTTACAAAGTGTAAAAGGAAAAAAAGGGATTTGGTGAAAGCTATACCGCATAGTACTTACATACCAAATAGAAAATAATAAAAACCTTAAAAAAACTCAGAAATAATAGAAAGACTGAAAAGACTTCCTTTTGATGTGGCTAATGACTAAAAATTTCTTTTCATTTACTTTGAAGATTTGAGCGGCGACGACAGGATGATGTTAAGTCAAGCACAGCTAAAATTTTCGCCTTGAAGGAGAACGTGCCAGAATGACACAGTTTGATTTGATTTTTTTCGGGGGAAATGTAAATTTAAATTGAAAATGATTTAGTTGGAAAAAAAGGAGTTTCGTACAAAGTTGCAACGATATTTATTGATTAAAGGGATTAGGAAGAAGTATGGAGAAATTTTTTTGCAATTCCATTTTATTAGAGTGTTTCTACGAATGGTGTCAGATCAAATCATTAAGTATGTTAATTTGTATTCAAAAAGGAAGATAACATTGAAAAGGTGTTAATGGAAAAGGATACATATTAAATGCCAAATATTTTGGCTTCTAGTACTTAACCATTCCCTTTCGTTTTCAGGAACTTGAAAAGTCGTAAAAATAAATTAGACCTGGTTGATCAATCAGTCTTCAATCAATCTTTGTTCAATCATAAAAACAAGAAAAAGATAAAGCTGAAACATCCCAGTAAGACCGCAATCGGCTTAGGTAAAATTATGTTTTAAAATTTGTGTCATATATCTGAAACATAACCACGATGACCTTTTTATGACCTGACCTGACATTTGGCCTGACCTGATCTTTCACCTGACCACCTAACCTGGCCTGATCCTTCAACCAAACCATCCCAAACCTGCATATTTCCTTAGCTAAATTTTCACATATGTATATCTATGCTCAGGTACTTAAAAATATGCTGGAGATACCGCATTCTACCAAAGTAATCAACGAAAAATCTGGAGAAGTCAGCCATCAAAAAACTTCAATACTTTTTTGAGCTTTAGTCGAGTCAAATTGATTCTGCATCGAGAACTCCCTCCACCTGTTGTGCTCCGAAAAGCTTGACCCAAAGATGGAGGTCATGGTCATATATATGTCATTCAAGTCAAATTCGATTCGAATTTTACCGGGCCTTGTATTTCAGTGTCATTTTGGTGCAACAGATTGCTCAAATTTCGGACCATCACTTGGGCTAGAACCAACATATTTCAAGACAAGTGGTTCACAAGAAGCTGGATCGATCGGAATCACTCTCCTGGTTGTTTGCCGGAGATATTTTTCGTATCCAGCTAATACTTAGACACCAGAAACACAAATTTAAAAATCCAATTCCTTGAAGACAGCTTCTTCAGAGAGAGAGAAGACAGAGATTTAGGTCTCTATCAGTCGGGTCTTAGCGCATCCTTGGAGTTAGAAACTATGGCTTTGCACCTGCGTGTTGCTTTGTTCAAGACCCAAACATGGATTTCAACGATGTTATAGAAAAGTACAGAATAAAAGGCCTGCAGTTTCGGTAGGGTGACTAGATTCCTAGTCTAGAATTGCCTCGTAAATTCGTTACCTTTACAGCGCTGCAACTGCAGGATAGTGGTTTCTAGACCACCCCGAAATACTCCGAATAAATTCGCGCAAATATCGAATAAATTCGCGCGTGAAGCCGATTGCGACTGCAGCAGTCTGCTACAAAGTGCGGGTTCTGTTGCTGTCTACTAGTCCCTAAATGTTGTCTCCGTTATGTGGTCTAAACACCAGTGTCATGACACTTTTCATGTCTTGCCACGACCTATTGTCTTCATCGAACTGCTGTCTTGGGGGCTACTGGGTCACCAACTCTTCAAAATAGGAACGTAAATTTGTAGTAGAACAAGTGTTCTACGAAAACCTGAGCAGAGGTTTGATCAGTACCACGGGTTAGAGGGAGGCCCATGATTGGTTAGTGTCACACCCCTACACGGTGAGAAGCCTATCCTGGCTGAAACGTGGTGGTTTGTGGTTTGCGATGTGGCTAGAAAGTAAGTTTTGAGTTCCAACCGGTGTAACTTGGGTTTCCTACATTTTTGTGTACTGGGACCTCATTTATAATGAGGGGCGTTGATTGACAAATTAAATCAACCCAGTCTTTTGAGACCATGAGGTAAGGCCTAATGATGGCAGGTACTCACGTTAAACACATCGACTTCACCCCGAAATAAAATAACGTCAAGAATATTGGTACCTGTTGCGTGAACATGTCAAATAAGTCTATGTCTTGATAAACGTTTACTTGAGTCTTGATTCCTTAATACTCTTGAGGTTCAAAGGATCACCATATTGTGCTTAGCAGTATGTGTCTTTTTGAAATGAGTTCTCTGTTGTTGGTCATTTTCGAACGACCAACGCCAACGGTCGAACGCATAAAGTGCGTTCGATAAGATGAAACAATCTCGTATTCAAACATAATTTTAATCTCAAACAATCTCGTATTCATTTATTGTCAAACTTCATACTAAGAATAATTTCTGGACCAAAAAATCACATCTTCAATTCAGATGTAAATGGCACAAGGAATCCTTTGTGTTGCTTATAAAACGCCTTCAGAGCAGTAGTATTGTAAGAACCAATAATGCGAGTTTTTGAAATGAAGTCCGTAAAAGTTCAGGGTCCTTGTGGTACAATGATTCTCAAAAAATCACTAAACACTCCCTCTGTCACAAAGAAAACCTTGTCAGAATTTCTTCTTACCATACCGCAAGCTACACATCTTTTTTCGCCTGATGTTACCTTGAGGTCGGTCAAATTCCTTTTTGTTATTTTAAAGAAGAAAGTGATAGGAATTTCGTTGGCGTATTTTCCTTTCTCTTTGCATTGCCAGGATATTCAAAATATCTTTCTTTATAACCAAAAACTCCAGATCGTAGTTAGATGCACAGTTCCTTTTGTTCATTCATGACCTTTGATCAGTTATTGTACTTCCTTGATGACCAATATCCTTACTCTTGGCCTACTTGCAGAGAGCTTACTTATCTTTGAGAAAGATGACACAAATTTTCATAAGAAGGAACCGTCACATGTGGTCTTAGGGAAAAAATAGCCCTCAGAAGACCGCAAATTTTTGCTTTTCCACATTTGAGCGAGAAAATATCCGTTCTCCCCTGAATCATCGTTTGATGTTTAATAAACCTCACGTGCTTTCGATTTAGGATAGATTGAATGCGACTGACTTAGCAAGCTGTCTACTTGGTTCGTGTTTTGTTAACTTAATCCAACTACGTACTGTTTACCCACAAAGCAAGAATCCTTTCCTGCGCTTTTCGTAAAACAACCTTTATATTCCCATCCGCCCTTCTACAGGAATTTCCACCTCTACTTTCCGATGCGCAGCACTATAACTACCCCTTTCACGGTGAGTGTATTTGTTATCGATCGAAGGAACGAGATTTTCAACGAAACATCGATCTTTTCTTGCTGAAAACCTAGCCTAGAACTGTTTTTCATATAACTTTAAGATTGGCCCTCGTAGTCTTAGCAAGTATCGTCTTTGAGTTAGAGAAATCCCGGTTCAAACAAAGACGGATGGAAACAAGAGGAGTTACTGAGAGTTTGTCATCTTTCTTTGCCGATTAGCAACCAAAGATGCCCTTGTTTATAAGAGGAATGACCCATGCGTAGTACGACGCACAGTTCCGTTGAGCCTTTGATCCTTGCATTTTTTCAGCTAAACATCCCGGGAAAACCTTATTTATTCTTTTTTGGAAATTTTTCAATTCTTCCCCTCTCGCATGTGAAGAAAGTTAGGCGGGTATCATCCGCAATCCCCATGCAAAGAAGACTGTCAAGAGACGGTAAATTTTAAATTAGTTAAGACTGAAAATGCACGTGCTTGCTGAACTGCTGCGTTTTATAGTAATCAGTCCCATCGTACTTTCAATTGAGCCATAGCTCGTCCCTTTTAAGGTATGTAGTCACCTGCCTCATCTTTCATTTGTCTACGCTTTCCACTAAACAGTTAGAGTCCCTCCTCCCTCCTCACGTAGAGCGGCCACTAAATCTTTTCCCCTCTTCACAAGTTAGATCCTCGTTCTTTTCTTGGCAAGGAGCTCAAAAGGTATCCTACCTACGATAAGAGAACCCTCAATACTCCTTGTCTGTACAGATGTTTCCGTTTCGCTTTCCACTTGCAATCAAAGAAATAGTATTTGAATCACTCAACATACCAGTATCCATGGTTTGTATACATTTAAAAAGTTTTTCTTCGCTTTCATCAAAAGTTTCATCGTTGCAGCAACGCACTTACGAGAGCTTCAACGAGTTTATGGTTTTGAGAACCATTTGAACTAGTTCATGAACTAGTTTTTTATATGTAAACAAGTCGACGTTATCATGGCGTGACAAGCTAGTTTAGATAATGTCGTCTGTCCAAGGTAAAAGAGTGAACTAGAGACATTTCATAATGACAACTAAGGCTCATGGGAAGGCGTCATGATGGTCAGCGTCAGGACTCAACCGACCGACTAAACACCTCCTCTGTCATACCGAGAATCTAGGCTGTAACTGTTAGTCACATTACTTCGAACTAGGTCTCGTTAATCATCGCCTAGCAGTGCCCTCAAATTAAGGGAAATCCCTCTTTCAGCACAAATGGATGCGAAGAGAGAGAATTGCCGTTAGAGAGACCCCCTGCCTTCTCGGCTGCCATCCTTAATGTGTTCCTTATAATAATAAATTTACACGTAATGTCACACGCTGTTCCAATTTTCTTATGATTTTATCATCTTCCCCGTTACGTTTTCCGGAGAAAATGCGCGTATTTTCCCCGAGAGAAATAATAAAAATTACAATAAAATTAAGAATTATATTCAACAGTATCATATCTCACCAAGAGTACTTTTTCCGCTAAAGCATTGTAGAACGTTTTACTGAAAAGTTTGACATAAATAATTAAAGCCCAATTATATACGCGGTGACGTGGACTCTGCTCCGATATCTCAGTTGTTGCAGCTTATTAAAAACCGGTTCCACCGTTAACTCACAGTTTTCTCACCGAATAATTCTCAATACTCTTATTATATACTCTAACAGCAGCAGCCAGAGCAGCATCTGTCAGAGAAAACATAGAAAGCATGCCTACTGTCGCACCCTTCGAGTTGATAGGTAACCTTAAAACTATGATAAAATATATTAATGTTAGAAGCCTAAGTAGCCAACGTATACTGTTGGCGAGTAATATAGAACTATTGAGTCAGTACTTCTCAATGCGTTTTTCAGGATTCGTTATCCTGCATTTTGATGCCTCAATACTGGGTCTTTAACAACTGAAACAATGGAAAAAAGTTCGTGACGTAGTACGATGATGTTGTGACCACAACCGATCTATTGCTCAAGATTAGCTCGCTAGTGACATCTGGGGACTGGTGACATCTAGGGTTACTCAGCTGTGATTATCATTGTGTCTTCCTTTAGTCCTGAGAGACGGCATGAAGCAACAGAGCGTGTGAATCTTCTAATGCATTGGAAGTCAGATAAAACAACAGAGAGGCGAAAAGGTATTATTCAATATCTCCCTATTCTATTTCCGACGAGCTGTTATTCTGCTCATGTGAAAAAGGATAAAGACTACGTTAAAAAGGAAACACACATGCCTTGTGCAAAGTGTTTCCACATAATCATCAGACGAATCAAGGTATGCTGTCCTCAGGACTATATGGTTAACATGAACAGAGTGATTAGTTTCAGAGGACACAAGTGATGCCACTTGACAGGTGGTCTTACCGGTGGTAGTTCCTGTCAAAAAAAAAACGTCAACTTCACAAGCTGGTCGACTGCACTTGAGTTGTTTCAGAACCAATTACAAGATTCAAAATATTTAATAGTTCTGTTGGATTAACTGAATAAATATGGTTAACAAAAAAATTGACAAGGATGGTAGTTACATCATGAGTTCCTATAAGACTTTTACAAATCGTTTGCTTGTTCAAGCAAAAGAGGATCAAACAAGCTTGAGATATAAAGTTCACTGCTGATCGGTTACGTACAATAAGCCACGAAACATTGATTGAAACAGATTCAAAGTTGACTGAAAACATTTATAACCCGAGAAAAGGACTAGGAGTGGACTAAAATTTCGCACAGTTTGGTTGTTTCAACACTGGTTGTTTCCAACATTTAACAGAGCCCACCAATTAAGGTTAGTCGTCATGTGGATTGCGTTGAAAGCAGCTGTAAAGTACTTAGTGCTGTAGATCCTGAGTGTATATTATGGTCCCGGATGACTCGAAACTCTTACATATGCTAGCAAAGAGATATGATCGAGTATTTGGAAGGACAAATTCTGAAATGACTTAGGACTGATTAAAGGATCCGCCTTAGCAACCGACGACTTTTGTCACGATTTCTTGAGTCAGAGATAAATAGCAATCGATCAAAGAAGGAGCTAGGAGTCGAATATGGCTAACGTACACTGAAAAACGAGAAGTGTTTCGATCTCCATATCGACTAATATATGAGACGGGTTAAGGCTCAAGAATGTGGGAGGGATACTAATATCTAAACTTGCGAGAAATCACGAGAACATCTTTTCTCGTCAAAATGATGGTGACATGGCCGGGTATTGCTAAGCAGGAGAGTTGATGCACATTTAAAGGATCACAGCATAGCTAGGATCAAAGAGTATGCTTGATGGTTATCACGACTTGTCTAGTACTTGCCCCCGAACATTTCCCCACCATGAATGCTGAGATTGATTTCGTTCTTTTTCTCAGAGGCCGCTGTTAATATTTTCTCACTTTGAAGTTTACAAGAATGCTAAGCAAAAGTGTCCTGTAAGCATTTATTTTGTGAAAGAAAGAAGTTGGAAATGATGTAAGAAGGAAAGGGCTTTGTGTAGATATTATTAGTGTACATCATGTTTGCAGTGACGCTACATTCTCAAAAAATGGGAGAGGACTCCCTGGAAAATTCAGTCAAGATTTTTTTTTAATTCGGAGGACCTTTGGAATCGGTTGGAACTGGGAATTTCATTTATGACAATGGGCACATGTCACGGCCGTGAGTTTAATAGAGTATAAGTCCTTTTTCTGCCAAACCCCGGCTTATAAATCCTTTCTGAAGGAAGTAAAAATCGTAAAGTTTTGGTTTCAATCTGGTTTTCTACTTACTTAAAGATATTTAAAGATTTCAAATGCAGATACTCGGCACGTTGTGAAAAATACAAAGAAAGTCAGCGTGAATAATTTTTAATGTTCTCACCATCGATATTGGGAAAAGTGTAGAAAAGATTGCGGAAAAATGAACTCATAAAAACTTCTCAATTTTCACTCGCGATAAATTCTCAATCGAAAATTAATCTTCCATATCTTGGCAATTGTATCCTACTGGGCACCTTGATTTCATAAACAACCTCTGGAGCCATCATAAATTTCGCTCATAATTCAGTTTAATTATTGTTCACTTTTTATTTATTAATATTCATCCACTTCCTGCGGCAAAAAAAAATTAAATCGAAAAAAAAAATATTCATAGCAAAATCGTATCCTTCTCTCATAATTTCATTTCTCTCTCGAGGCGAATTCAATTTTTATGTGAAAATTATATCCCTGTAAAAATAATTTCCTATCGCGAAAAAATATATATTTTTTTTACCGCAGATGCGAGGATATCATGCACCACCGTACCTATAATTTTTAAGAGGGCAATAAACATTTTTATTTATTTTATTTATACAATTAAATTGCTCATAGAGTTTCGGTATGTTTGTGTAAGTCTCGTTATCTTGGCGGTCCAGCAAGCATATTTGCTGTCTCGCTCGCCAACCTATTTCATTCTGGTGCCATATCCTTTTGTGCATTCTGGATATACATTTATCTCTGCATGTGTGTATTGGGATGTCTTTCGTTAAACCATGACTTTATTAACCATTCGAGTGAAATTTATGTGTTTGAATAAAGCCCGGTAATCGCTAACCCTTCAACCGACCATGTCCCACGATAAATCTCTATGTTGATGGTTTTACTATTTCGAATCCATTTCTGGACATTACAGATACATCTATCCATGTCCCTAGATATATCTGTCACAGAGCGAGTGGGAGCGAGCGAGGGAGAGAGCTAATGTGTGTATGTGCATGTGTGTAGACATGGATGGGGCTAGTGATAATATGAATGTCCTCTATTTTTCCAAGGTGTTGATTTTTTGGCTAGCATATGGTTAAACTCGACTGTTGGTTTTTAGTGGAAATTGAGTTCAGAGTGACGGTGAGCGAATGGACGAGGGAATGGGAACAGAAGAGAATGAGAGAGCGAGAATCAGTTTTTTTTTATATCATTTGGGGGTTGGTTAATTCCTTCCGGTGAAAATGAGATATATGAAGGTGACTTTCGAAAATGGAATTTTAGGTGAGAATTTAAACGAGATATATTGAGGTTGTCGCATGGCTGCAATCGGGTCATTTGGAGTATGTTATAAATTGGAGCTTTTTTATTTTCAGGTATAGTTTGTTGGGACTTTGATAGAATAGGAGCAATTTTTGTTTGTGGGAAAGTACCGGTAGGATGAAGGACTTTTCAGTTAAGTTCTTTGTTGGCTTTTGTTTATGTGTAAGACTGCAAGGTGGGTTTCATATAATTATAACACTGGTCATTTCAGTTTATAAAAACCGTGTATAAAAAATGTGAGATATGTCCAGGTTTTCGGTAGTTGAGAATTTTGTTTTTCTTTCAGTAAAATTCAAAAAAATTCAACGATATCGCTGATACGTATGTTAACCGTTTTTTTCAGAATCGCCTTCTCATTCTAAGAAGTTGTATTACAATGCCTTCCTCGAAGTATTTCCTGACAAGCTCCTTCCCACAATACGGAATCTCTTCTGCAATCATTCATCGGTTAAAATTTAACACGAATTTTCTGGGTCTACAGTGGGGCGATGGTAATCTGAGGGCACCAAATTAAGTGAATACGGAATGTGCTTCAACCTTTCCTCGCCAAAATGTGTTCGAGGGGATATTGAAAGCTTAAAAACCAAGGAGAATAGGCCTTGTTGTGTAACAAACGCATTCATCTCGTTGGCACTCCCTTCATTCTTCTGACTATCTGTTTTGAGGTTTAATAGACGCACAATATCAATGTACATTTTTGTCGTCTTTTAAAGGCAGCCAACTGACCGAATAGGTCCGTTTCTAGCATTGCATTCACACTTCGGGTCACAAAGAAAGAAATACGATTCTCATTACAGCAAACAGAACGAGCTTTTCAAAATAGAGAGCTTTGAGAGATGGAGACAATTCGATGCCTTGTAATCGTAACGCTGTATATTTAAATTATTTGTTCAGTTGGGCTGACTCAACGTGCGTATCATCGAAAACATCGCGAAGGACAGGCAACGTTTGGCAACATCATCCGTCCTTTATCGTCGAGTTTTGTTGGACAAAGAATTCTTCATTTTCTTATTTTTCATAACAATACAGCCACTCTCGGTCCTTCGCTCGTTGCAGCAAGCGCGTCCAATTGGTTCGGCCCATTGACTGCATCCTCAAACTTTGAAATATGAGCAGCGATGAAATGTGTTTGTCAACAGAATCAGAACAGCGTTTCCTCACTTTGCTCACTGGTCTCCGCACTTCACTTCTCCCAATGCAAAGGATGGTTGATGACGACCATGATGTTGCAATGAATTCGTTGAAATGCAATTAATACAAATAATATTGCCGAAAAATCTACGAGACTTGGAATATGGTCAAACATTTTCTTGACACATAACCTGATTTTTTCAAGAAAATATTCATGACTGGCGGAACCCATTTCATACTTTCTGTCGGTATTAATCGGCAGAAATATCGCTTTTGGGATCCAAAGTATATTCCAACGAAAGTTTTGGCAAGAAAACCCACTGTAGGGCCCAATTTTCCTCCTTTTTTTTTAAAAGAAAACGAAAAAATGGGTGTCAGCTCGTTAGATATTTGGTCGTTTCACCCACTGGGGAAGAATTGAAAGATATTGTTTCAAAAAAAAGCTATGCCATGCCACACTACAAATTAAGCTCTTCAGTTTCTGCAAAAATGTCACCTCATCTTTTGGCATCAAACAATAGGACGACATTGTTTGGACACCCAAATCTTTGAATTTGACCCCTCTGGGCTTCTTTTTGTTAGAATATTTTGAAAAACAAAGTGTCATTTTAAGCATTTTTAGATTCCAGGAAGCTCATTCATACTCATTTCCGCACTTCGAGCAACTATATATATAATCTTCGAAACAAAAAGTACAATGATTGCAATCCAGTTTATTCTCAATAGTTTTTTCAGACTTGACGTTTAAGTTTTGGTCTTTCTTTTTGGAGTGGCCTTTGACCCTCTTGTTTGAACTGTACTTCCTTCAGCTCCGGTTTTTTTATCATTAACTTTTGTTTTCTAGCCTCAAACACAATTTTTCTGGGGTTTTCATCTTCCAAGTTTGGATTCCATTTTACATGTCGGGATGATTTTGGAAGCGGAGCCAGATCTAAGAAGGAATATGTGTGCCGGAATGTATACACTGGCAACCTTGACATTCATTGGCCTGATATCTGGGACATAACCTAATACGACGTTGAAGGTTAAGAAGGACCTAGTACGATGTTGAAGCTGAAGAAAGGAATTGATACTATGTTGGAATTGTAGAAGAAACCTAAATTGATTTTGAAGGTGCAGTAGTTAATGCACTATTAATCAGTTCTGTATACAGGTTATCTTGTTGATTTGATTGTTCCAGGCGTGGGTTCTCTATTAGGGTGACCAGTAACACTAGCCGAGGCAAGCTCAATATCAAGAAAAATATACTTGCCAGAAGGCCGTATGCCCATATGGGCAAACCTCTTATTGCTATAACAGCACACTTAATTGTTAGTTATCGAGTCTTGGTAAATTATAAATAGCCTTCGTTCTCCAGGAACATTCTTCAAACAATGATCAGCAGCAATATTAGGGTTGTTTTTGAAGCGTCAAAATCGCCGCCAAAAACAAAAAAGGGCCTCTCAGTTGTAGTTTATGTGACGGGTGTGGAGGAAAAATCAAACGTAAAGTTGAAATTCTTTTTAAACAAAATCCCATAGCAAATATGTTATTGAATAATCAATTTAAGCTCCCGTACGAT
Organism: Stratiomys singularior; assembly: GCA_954870665.1. Taxonomy (NCBI): domain Eukaryota; kingdom Metazoa; phylum Arthropoda; class Insecta; order Diptera; family Stratiomyidae; genus Stratiomys; species Stratiomys singularior. The sequence continues at coordinate 99,289,177 of OX940879.1, forward strand.
TTTCTACAGAAGATTTAGCGCACTTTGCAAAGTCCTTCATAAAAAGGACAAAATCTTCATCGTGCATCCCATGCACAGTCACAAGAACCGTCTGTAATCAAATTCTTTTTTCGAAAACAAAAAAAGGCAGGTGCAAAGTTCCCTTTTTCCCAAGCAAATGTCAAAAGTGTCTTTATGAAGCAATAGCACCGACCTGTCTCATCCCTTCAACCTAATTTATTCTACTAGTTTTCTGAGTGGTTGCAACGCCTGTTTCATTGACAATTTATGTGTTTTGTGGTTGGCATTCAAGTCATTCCAAAAGTTCACACGATTTAGCGAAGAAATTGTCAACCTTTCGTCTATGACATTTCATGGTCCGAGCTACCTTTGTACATTCAGGACGTCTGAAAGGTAAAATTGGAGTTCTCTCCTTGAAAGTCTTATATCAATCAATGTTAGTCAGTTCACTGTCATCTAATTTTTATGGATATTATGAATTATTGGCTTTTATTGGCAATTTATAGTAGTTAAGCCGTTTGTAATGCATTGTTGATTCCAGCCTATGCTCCATACTAAATGCTGTAATCTTTGAAGCATATCCACTTGAAACCGTTTCATCCTTTTTGTATTTAGTTCTAGGATGGAACACTGATACATAACACCCGCCGAAATCCAACGCCAAGCTCTTGATACTCTTTCCTTGGTTGGTTACCATTTCATAAGCTTCAAAATATTTTTCTGTGGATATGGTGGGACGTGAAGGTTTCTGAGGTCGTTTGTAAAACCATGAGTCTGAAATTCTGCGAGCTAAACAAAAAGAAAATATAAATATTTTATAAGAATTAACATACCGAGTGTCAATTGTAACATGTTATAATCGATCAATTCCAACGTGTAACAATCAACACACATTTAAAACATTGTGGCCTGCTGAGGTAACAACTTAAATATTCATAAACCAATATTGTCAAGTTGGCAGACCTGAATGCGTAGATCAGATGTAATTCCATTAAATGAAAATTAGACTGCTGTATTTAGTTGTAATCACAAAAATAATGCGGAGATTTGGTTTTTACTATCACGTCATAATGAGCAACTTTCGTCTACGATCAGCAGGCGTATCGATTAGAAGTGTCAACTAAGTCGGTAAAGCAGTGCTAGAAGCATCTGTTTCTGGTCAACAGATGACATGTCAAATCAAATGTTATAATTGCCTTCCTGCTATTATTGTCACACTCTTCCTTACACCTTACATTCCGATATAGAAAGTGGTGCATTCTGTTTTGTATTATCAATGACTATTGCGGTGGTTTTTTGCTTACGGTGGCTTAACATGTTTGTCAATTACATGAGAATTTGCCATTTCAGGGTTTATCCGATTGCAATCAGTCTTTGGATGTATTAGCCAACAAATTTTAGGTAGTTTCCCCATCTAAAGTCTTCAGGAAGTAAGATACACGTTTTTTTAAAATGGTAGGGACATCAACACCTGAGTAGGGGATAAGACTAGAAACCATGGGCATGCGCTAGAGTTACTGTCCGTGCCTAGATGCTGAGTAGCCCATTTCAGCTCATTTTTTGTGATTTTCGATGCGTTGGGCTTTTAAATCCTCACCGCATGTATTAGGTACTCTTAGACAGGTTGATCTGATTCTTAGTTGAGAGAGTGGGGGACTGATTCGTTCCTTCATTTGACACTAAGATGAAAATCTGTCAGAGAGACTGTAATGCCTTCAGTAGACGACGCTGTTTGAACTAGTTCCTGACGGCATAATGACGTTTACGTCAGAAGGACTTTATATATTTTATTACCAAGAATTATTCTGTTCTCAACAACCGTGCTTTAGCTATTCTGATTCAAAAAAAAGGTTTTTTTTTGTTTCTTTGGGAGGTGAAGGCTATTTCCGCCCTGAATGTCGGACTCCCCCACTACCGGACTCACACCGTCACACCGAGAACCTAGCCTGGAACTGTTTGTCACATTACTTCGGACTAGGCCTCATTAAGAATCGCTTAGCGATGTCTTCAGGCTAGGGGAAATCTCTCTTCACGGATGGATAGGAAGGATTTGCGATTAGTAACTATAATAAAAAACAACTATAATAAAAAAAGGTTATGCAAGTGTTTTTCCTTCCACTAGTGTTTTCTCTTCCACAGTGAATTTGAATAGTCCTGACGAGTGGTCAACGGTATTGTCATTAATGCATAGGTTCTTCTTTTAAAGATTTGTGGCATTGTCATCATCTAACAAGAGTCCTTTCTGGTTTAGCACTTAGTGACGTTGTCAGGATTTCGCAGAATTTTGGCAACATGGATCTGAATATAGATTTCAAGATAAATTCACAAGGATGCGTATGAGTTTTTTGACTGAATGACAAAAATGAATCCTGCTTTCTAAGATTCAGCAAAAACGTTTATCCTGAGCAAACTTGAAGGGAAAGATAGAATTTACTCTTTCAAAGACAAATCCTTAAGCCTTTTATTAACTTTATATGAAAATTGAGAAGCTTATTCACTAACGCGACAGCAATATCTCATAATAAATTTAAAATGAATCTCCTGGCAGCCACGTTAATTTTCACTTTTCATAATTGATCACAAGAAACGTATGTTACACTCGAAAAATTAATTTAAACATGCTAATGAATAGTCAAAGTGACATTTTGTTGTCAATTAGCAAATCATGAATTTGCTCCCAGTCGCACTATTCCAGCACAAACATCGACCTTGCCCGCATTCTCGGCACATCTCGTCATCATTTCGGCATCTCGTCATTAAACCTATCAGCACATTTACAAGGATCTTCACATTGAAAATTTAAAGTACGAAACATTAGAACCGGTTGCAAATAGTGTAAAGCCTTCCAGTGCTTTGCATAAACACTATTCCATTTTCCGTTCTCGCTGTGTTGATGTGGATGTCCTTTGCTGATATTGTTCCGCAAAAACATTCAAGCTTGCCTGTCATCCCAAAAGGATTGCAATTTATTCATGAAATCGAGCACAAATTGTAGCGCAACGTGTATTCAACCTGGCAAATTCTCGACAAATGTATGCATGGTCTATATGTGTATGTATATGAAATGTTACGCGAGGAGTCGACAAACAGGTATAGAAGAGGTGCAAGGATCTGTATGAGTGGGTTAAAGTGCGTATATAGTGCAATTTGCGATCGAGCTTTTCATACCTAGTTCATATTAACTATTCTGTCATGGCCAGAATATCATCAGGCCTAGCTGCCGAAAAAGAGACCAAGTTGGGACTATCTAATAGCGAAAAGTTTGTATTTCGCCAGGACCTTTTCACATCATCAAATGACAGGTGGAGAGAAAGTACTTGAATAGAACGATAGTCTGAGGTGAAGTTAAATATTTGTGGCTGTGATCAGTTTGAAGACTGTGGCTAATAATGGCTGGTACCCGGTCTATCTGATGGTCAATTCATATTCAGGACAACATTAATCCTTTTTCTTGACCAGCTGCTTCACATTCGAACAAACCGAATTCAGGATGACATGCAGCTTCATTTTGTCATTCATTTCATATTTGCTCCAAGTTCTACGTTCCCAACTACCTATACCAACCGCTTTCAAAGCACTCGACAGGATTAAATGTCCTCGGATCCTAGTTAAATTGTATGGCTTTTGAGGTTTTATCATTACAACACAGATTGACGCAATTTTCATTTATAAGTACGTTGCTCACACCACTCCAGCACTTTTGAAATCAACATCGCATTCGGTTTGGCTCGTCCTGCCGAACAACTCGCTAATAAAAGACCCTTGAATGTGTGTGTGTTACAACATCAATAACAACAAATCTAGTAGCGAATAAGGACCAAACTTATGTTTGGATCTGGACCAAAACGCGCCGTCGGCTGCATACAAGCATCAATTTGGCTGAATGTTGAATGGATGGCGAGTTGGGTGGATGGTGAACATTTGGTTGCAATATTGGTGGCGAATTGATGCATTTTAATCAAAAGCTGGAATAAATTAACCAAAAACATGTTGTCCGTCGGGAGCGCTTGCCACACAATCCATTTCCAATGTAGGAGCAATTCATTTTCGCTCTTTGCGGTTGAGCCTGGCTGGCCACAATGCTTTGATATTGGAGTGAACTAAGTTGGTGAGATTTGTTTTTGGGCTTCCATTAAGTAATTAAGACATTTGATTTCGTATTTGATTGCTCCTTAAAAAAAAGAAACTGTTTGTACCAAGCTTCCAACCGAAATGCTGAAATTCAACATCCTTAATACCAAGCGCAATATCCCCAGCTGTAGAATTCTATCCAAAGTTAAATTGAGCTGTGTACCTTTGCATATGGTAAATACCCTTTTATCAGCAAGGATACTTTGTAAGCATATCTGTATCGAAATTGAAAATAAAATCCTCGTGTAAATGTGTCGACAAGGATATAGAGAATTTTTCATCTTAGACAGCAATATGGCATTAAAACCGACGTTGCTTTTGACACATTCTTTGCGTGCACCTGCATAGATATTTTAGTGGAAAACGTTTCCTTTCTCATGGTTCGGTAGATATTTGAGCTTATATGCAAGGTGCCGTTTTCGTAGCTTTATGAAATCCTTTTGATGAAACGAGTCAAATATTGAGAGGTACATGCAAATATTGGAAAATTCGAAACAGAATGTATGAAAATAAAAACGTGTAATGGTCGGGAAGTTTTTTTAGTTTGAATCCTTTTTACTTCAAGGAAGGACGTTTAGATTCAAATTGTTGCTTACTCTGCAAAGAGTGTTTTGTGCGAAAAAAACTGGCAAACTAGGCATTTCAGCATTTCATATCGGCATTTCAATTCAGATGAAAGGAGAAACCTTAGAACGCATTGTTCTAACTTGTTGGACTGTTATTCATGGGTACATCACACAGATGGAGTGAGGTTCCGTACTGCGTTGGTCAGAGAAGTCAGAGGGGAAGTAACAAGTTTCCGGGACAAAGAAATCAGCGGTCAGAGAGGAAGCAACAACTTTCTAGAGGTCAACTTCAACTTTCCTACTTTCCTACACCTTTATGATTTGAGACCGCTAAGAATCCCTTTTTTTGGAATTTCAGTCAAAAGTTTTGTTAACCTTTTTTTTTGTTGAGCTCTGTCCAGCACGTTTTCTACCTTCAACCATTGGTGCCGATAGAACTGGATTCTATCAACCTGATCCTCGAGCTCACTGATCTCGTCCCAGTTTTAGTTTTCTCGTTGCTGTTTTTCTCAACATCAGTCGCATTCTTCATAGTTTTCAAGACCACACAGGTGTTTCGTGTTAGCCACGCCTCTTCACTTTTGCCAACGACTAATCTCGTAGCCTGTTTGTTATCAGGTCAGTTTTCTGGTTTACAAATGTCTTGAGCTGAGCATCGTCGTATCGAATTTCAATCAGGTCCTGTACGTGACTGCAATTATGGTAGTCTGAAGCATGTTGCCAGGTTTTAATAGTTCTGTTCCTCTGCAACTCAGCTGTGGCTCTTCATGATTTTGCCTTGAGCTGACGCTTGGCCGGGAAAAACTTTTTGGACTCGGAGCCTCGTTGCAAACGCCAGCACTCTTGAAAAGGACGAAGCAAAGAAAGTGACGGAGGAAATGTTTTGAGGACAAGTCTTTCGGACTTCAAACTAAACATCTTCTTGCAAACTAGAGTTCCGAACTTTCCATTTGTTTTAAAAGGGCAAAGTGTTGAAAAACTCCTTCCTTATTTACGGAATCGCCGCAAATGTTTTGATTCAGTCTTTGATGTTAAAATTTTCTAAAACAAGGTTCTTTGCATATTTCTATTCTCTTTTCTCCCTATCTATTGTCTCAGATATAAACGAGGACCTATCCCCATATTCCATGGGAATGTGTTGTGATATTTGCCATCGGTTTTACCCGATCCGAATTATAAAAATTCCATTGGTTATCTATTCCATTCCATCCCAAATAACTGATGATATTGGGTCGGGTCTAGTTATTTTCTGAAACTCTGATTCGTGTTAAATGGTTTGGCAAAAAGTGGATCTTTACGTTTTGGACGGCAAAGATGTTCTAATCCTGGAGAAAGAAAACAATGTCCCTAACCTTACTATATGGAACAGAGGAACGGAGCAAAACCCTCAACAGAAAATTGCACGAAAAATGGCTGGCACAAGTGAAGAGGCGAATTATATCAGCATACCGAACAGTCTCTGTGTTTATCACTGTCACTCAGCTACAGATAACCGAATAGTAATCAGTGTAGCCAATTGCAGGGGTAAATCAAATGTGCTCCTGCAAAAGAGCGTCAAAACATCTACCTCTGAAAACACCAGCGCCAAAAATCAGCAGTTTCTAGCGATAAAAAACATCCCAGTATTGACAAGTATAGAACCATCTCTAGAGGTGCGCTAAAAGGGACATGCACCGCCCAGTCTGTTTAGGTTTTGAGGCCATGGTTCAGTCCAAAGCATATCCAGACCAAGTTATATTGCCCGCCCTGTTTAGCGGACACGTTTCCTTAAAGTCTTACCTGTAATTGATCAGTAAATTTCGGTCTTCAGATTGCACACTCCGCATTCGAGGAAAGAGTGGAATACTTTTTGGTGATACCGAAGATGTGACCGACAAAAAGATAATCTTGTTCCACGCAGATACCCTTAACAAGGATATGTTGTTATCGGCTTAAAAATGGAACCAGATATTATATGACGCTTAGCTTATCTTAATAACAAAGCAAAGCATGCCTGATTGGCTGACTGCGTCGATGTTTCACGAGTCATTTCCCAAGGAAACCTTCTCTTTTTCCCTCGCATTGCTAGCGAATGGATCCCTGTCAACCAAAGGCACATAAATGTGTGGGCCAGAAAGGAACGAAAATAATGTGTCCAAATTTTCCAGCCAAGATACTCTCGTTGATAGGGGAGGCTTCTTATCATTCCTCTAATACGTTTGGCGATAAGTCCAATATTTATGGCGCAAATACTCAAAAACCAACCGAAAACAGCAACAACATGCCTAACTAAAATAAAACCTAAAAAACTGTTTGACGAAGTTTTGCGCCCAGTAAGTGGGCATTACCTTATTTGGAACTGTGAACCTGGTTCTAAAGCTTTACGATAAAATGTGGACTTTATGATAAAAGTCTGTAATTCGGGTCTTCCATTCAGCCCTAATCAGTGAAATTTGGATTTGGAATCAAAGCTCTATTTGCTGATATTTTTTTGCCACCAGAGCTCAGAACCTGAACGTCAGAAGACCATGGAAGAGTTAATGTAGACTTGGATTTGCAACAATCTTCACCACAAAATCAACTTCAGTTCCTGAAATCTCTGTCAAACTCCATGGCATCGATCTTTTCGCCGAATGTACATTGACGTTGTACTTAACATCCACTTTTTCGATCTACCGTCCTTTGGATGGATAATAGATTATCCTACGCCCCTGATCGCAATAACTTTACACCCTTAAAAGTTTTCTGAATAATTTCCAAGAAGTCTGACCTCGATCGCGAAGGGACCTGAAGTTACTCGGAACAGCGGTCTTACAGCTGCTCCGTCAAATAGTGTTGAGTTGCCAATCACCGTCGATAAATCCATGGAATGAATTATCATTTGCCGATGGTACTCACTGCAAAGTCCTTCAAAAATTCTGACCTAGATCTCAAAGGATCCTGAATTAAGTGTCAAAAGCTTCCCTACAACTACTCTGGCGAATAGTGGATATGTTGCGAATCAACAACCATAAATCTAGTTTTAACGACTATATGTAAGTGGTTTTGGCAAGTGTCATCAGGACGAAACACTGTCAACTCAATTTTCATGGCGCTGGAAGCATCTCTAATTAGAATCTGTTCGTCTTTATTCGCGTTCTAAATAATGTCGAAATTTATAAGATTTCAGTTTTTTAATAAATCCTTGGATAATCCCTAGATCTGCCCTCCTCCATTCTTTTGCCGTTTTTCAGAAAATTCTTCACTTTTCGCACAGGTATATATGCTCTTTTCATATGTATCTTCGTATTTCATAAAAAAGTGGTAAAAAAGGAAGATATCCAATGTATCTAATACTAGACCTATCGTACATCAAAGTCTGGAAACCTTGAGGATTCAACTTCCTGCAGGGTTAGGGGCTGCTTCACGTCTGATTCTGGGAGGTTCACAGCTACCAGTTTTGACGTCTCACCACGGCTTGCTCAATCGCACCCCCATGCTGATTTCTTTCACATAAACGGGCATATATATTTCTACCGCTTTCATAACTCATTCTCTGTTCGTTACTTTTATAGACGCCACTATGAATCCTGGACCCAAGGAGACCTTTGACAGCAATAGTGATAATACCATTCTTTGCTCTTATCTCATTGAATGTCATAAGAAGTTCACGTCTTCTTTTCGGACTGAACATTTATCCTTGATTGTTTGATGACCTCAAGGTACGCTCCTTCATCCCTTAGTTTATTAGTAAAGCATTGGTCTGCTTAAAGGTTATGCCTGATCCTTGAACCCGCTAAGTTCAATGTTAGTATTTCAAGCTTTTCAAGCAAAGGTATAATCAAATCTTTAGAGATCGGGGACAGCCGTCTTTGCTATTTCTATATTACTTTTAGGCATACCAAACGGGAGTCAATTTTTTTCGCGGCTACTTTTTGTTCCATTGCCTGATTTAGCTCGAATAAATTACAGGCTTTTTTATCGAATTCTTTGAGAAGAGTATTTTCCGAAGTGACAGACGTTTGTTCAGCTCTTTTCATTCATCCTCTGTATCCTATCGTCTGTGACAATATCACTGGATGTGATATTATGGATATTATGCATCATACCCACAGTGTCGTGGAATCTATCATTGACGTTTAAGATCTTTTTGATCACGAACAGGAAATGGAAAAGCTGAATTTTCTGATTATAATGACATTGCAGATAATCCTTAAGACATAAGATTTAAGAAGAATTTTGTCTGCTTCCACTTTTTCCTCTGTCCGTTTTCAGTCTTCACGACGGAATTCTTTTGGTATTTTCAGTCCTAGGATGTTCTCCATTTTTTGTTGAGCTTACCATGATACTTTTCAGCAGCTTTTGTAAAAGAGTTTGCTTTATCAAGTTGCATTTAATGAATTTGGCACCGCAAAAACAAGTATCAAAAATTGGATATCTTCTGTAATCCTTTTCCCAAGGCAACTTTGGGCTGTCATTTACTATACATGCCTTAAGATCGAAAATATCCACTAAAAAACTCTTCATTGGCCAATTTATATGCAAATAAAAGTGTCTTGGCAACTTCTATTCAGCTAAATAACTGTAAGATTTTCAAAAGAGATCGTGGCTCATTCTGACATTCTGTGCGATATAATCTTCACCCACAGGATTTTTTGAACAGAAGAGCCAGTCATACGTTACACTTTGAATAAATCAGAAACAGTTCTAAAGTTCTAAAGTATTATCAAATGTACAAGGGCTGATCAGAAGAAAAGTTTAACAATATTATCAGCTAGAAACAATCAAATTTCCTCAACCAACTGTCAAAACCTTAGTTTTGTTGAAAAAAAAAAGTGTTTTGCTTTTCCCAACTATGAATCCTTAGACATACGAAAAGTCTTAGATACAGATATAGTCTTATATATATATATATCTATATATATCTTAGATATAGTCTTCAATATTCCGGGCCGAAGGTTACTTATAATAAGGTGGTTAGTCTGACACGGTCGCGAACAAAATTTATGCTAGGCCTTAGCAATATCCAGCAGTAGAAGAACTCTTAACTAAGGTCCTAGCCCGGGTATTTTCACAAGGCTTGTAGAAACCGAAATATTTATAGCAGGAATCAGAATCTGGATTTAGCATGAGTGAGGGAGAGCGAGAAGCAATTAAGGATTGGTTGCATAGAGTTTGAGAGAATTTAGGGATAACTTCCGTACAGTTTGCTGACAGCTGTCAATCTTATTCCAAAAAAATTGAATTCAAATATTTTCCAATTTTAGCTTAATGGCAAATTACAACAACACTGACTAATAAATCTTGGATGATGAACTTTTTGCAAACACTTCTATTGTTATAAATACAACCACTACTGCAACTTCTACTACTACTGCTGCTACAACTACTATTATGACCACTACTAATACTGCTACTACTACAACTACTCCCACTATTAGCAACACTTAACTACCATTCTTTCTGATGCTAATTCCACTATTATTGATTCTACAGCTACGACTACTATTCTTGTTACTACTGCTACTATTCTTACTACTACTTCTATTACTGCTACTACTACTCCTCCTACTACAACTCCTACTAATACTACTACCTTCACTACTACCTCTACTACTAATACTAAAACTACTACTACTCTTACTACTACTCCGACTAATACTGCCACTACTACTACTACCGCTACTACTACAACAACAACAACAACAACTACTACTACTACTACTACCACTACTACTACTGCTACTACTACTACTACTACTACTACTACTACTACTACTACTACTACTACTACTACTTAGAAGCAAATTAAGCTCAACCGATTTCGAATTTGTCAATCATAAGTGCCATTTTGTCAATAATATTTCAATTTCCTGGAACTCAAAAACTCTCCTACATCCTTATGCAACAAACTATATTCGTTTGTTTGTGTCAACAAAAGTTTGTTGCCAACTGCTCAATATCAAATATGCCAAGTATATTTTCATATTTACCCTTAGTCTTTTCTGCTTTTTATTATTTTGCCGCCATCTCGTATTCTTTATGATTATTTCAATATTCCAATATTGCTTCGCGATACCATTTCAATATGTTTCACTCTCTTTAAAATTTCCTTCAATCACAAACACACATGCAATTCGTATCATTGTACTTACTTAAGCAATCGAAGAGGTGAGAAAGTAAACATGTTCACATGTGGAGAATATGTAAGTATGTGCGATATGAAAGATACATATGGCGGATATAGCGGCAAGAAAGTATGTACCAAATAAAAAGTTAGAAGGTAAAAGCAAAACGAAAAGAAATAAAAACATATTTGCTAAGGACGTGCAATACGGATAAAAGTACTGTTCGATCACTATGAAGTACTTTCTTATACGAGGATATGTGTACCTTAAAAATGAGTACGAGTAGAAAACTTTCCTGGCCGTAGGACTTTCTTTTTTCTCTTCTTTACTTTCTTCTGCACCTGCCTGTCATTCTTATTTAAGAATATTAGTGTTTGTGTGTGTGTGCGTGTACTATATACAACAACCCATTCAGGATATTTTTTCCACCAGTTGAAATCATGTGACATAAACACACTTGTGCTGCGGAACAAATAATCCATAAGTTTGTTACAGGATGCTTGTGATGATAGAAGGATTGTAAGAAAATGAGGACTGAGGTATAGGAAAGCGGAGATGGAAGGATACGATTTGCAAATATATTGAATATGGAACGTGATTTGTTTCAGTCATTTGTCGTCAAGACAGACATTTTGCAAAAGACAGTTTTTTGATTCTAAACCACGACTTACAGCTGAATTTAAACATTAAATTGAAGTCAGATGTATCTACTTAGCCTGGCGGTCAAATTTTTGATTACCTTTGTTCAAAATTTTTGGTTTTTGAAGGTTAATATTGCTTTGAAGCAATAATTTCACTTAGACTGTTAGTTCAAGCCTTAGTTCAAGGAAAGCGCTCTTTTTATTGAATCATTCGCCTTCTTTGCATCACGTCCCTGGTTCTATTATGTCATTCGGAAGTAAGGTTTGGTGTTCAGATTTTTAATGATATTAAGCAATACTGAAATTTATAAGAACTTGTGGTTGACCAGACCTGTTTTCGGCAACTTTCTTTATTTTATCGTTGAATCAACCTGGACCATCTTCATCATCCAGTTTACCTGGTAATAATTTTGTAAATATAAATCATGACACGATCATTGCCCGGCAAACTCAGTGCGAAGGCGTAGCTTTAGGTTCAGGAATGGACTGAAAGAACTACACAACAAGAACAAAGTCAAAACAGAGCTGCTACAGATATCCTGTATCTTGGAATACCTTGAACACGAACGGAACCTCTTTCCTTGGATCAAAGAAAAGGTTTCTGGTCAACGAACAGTCAAGGACTGTCAAAGATAGACCTTATAAAGAAGTGCTGCTGAACACAGGGCTTAAGCAAAATCTACACAACATAAAAAGACAAGGACATTGGGCATTTTGCTATAAACGCAAAAATTGTTGAGAACATGTTACAGAAGAACATAAGGCACATCGGTAGCACAGACCATCTTTCGAATGAGCAAAAAGACACAGAGCAAGGAGAGGCACGCGCTGAGAGACATAAAGTTGAAGATAGTTAACAATGAATGGCAGCAACCAAGGCAAAAAAGACCAGACTACTGGGAGACAGACTAGAAACAAAACCTACCGTATTCATTATCAAAAATTGGTATGTTAAGACAAATAGAGACCCTCGTTACAAATACCAAACAACCAAATAAGCTGTTATCAATAAGCACTGGTTATCCCACCCAATACTGAATACTAATGCCTAGATCCTTACCTGAAAACTTTACTCAAGGTATCACCATCCAATATACAACAAAGGTTCGACAGACCCATTGTGAACGTTATCCTGACAGCAACTGGATAAAGCTACTTCAAGTTTGACAACAACAAAGTGATGAATTTAGATGGGTTTAGTATGGTACACCCAATATCAGCAATAATGTCAGAGGTGTTTCTACAAAATACAAATTGCATACAAATTTCAACATATTAAAAACAAAAGCAAATAAGGATCCACTTCAGTCGTATCTGATAAACATTAACCATAAAATTAAGTTCATCATCAAGCACGAGACAAACAGAGAACTCAGCAACATGAACCGAACCGTAGTACGAACAAAAACCTCATGGAGGGCAAAGTATACAATACAAAAACTTCAATGGACTACACCACATACATGACATCGAACAACCCTGGCCTTATATTGACAACGTGCATAATGGTACAGTGAGCTGACTCCATCCCCTCGTGAATTCTAGAAAGCTGGAAAAACAATCTTACTTCTTTGTAAAGGATAGTTTTAAAAAACAGATAAAAGAAACACAATATCAACAAACTGACCACACAGTACTGGTAGAGACGTCAAAGGTCCTTCGAAAATGAAAATACATAGAATAAGATGCATACAATTTGGCAAACCAGCAGCAGCATCATTGCAAAGGAACTGAAATCAGAATTTGACACAGCATCTACATACGGGAACAACAGGGTCTGCAAGGCAGTATGGTATATTTTAAGGAGGCGTTAAGTAAGGGGGTAAGGGTTGACTTCATGCTTTCAGTTTAGTTGATCAACACCCTGAATCCAGTACCGATTGTTCAGCTATAGGTCATGCTCGGACTTCAACGATGTCAGATTATACAGATCGTAGAATTTTATGCGTACATCTTGATTATTCGATGTCGAAAATCTTGGCAGATTAGGTCGTTTTTACACTGAGTGATCAAACCACCTTTCATTTGTCAGTAGTTTGTAACATGTAACGAATTCGTTATTGGGCTCCTGAAAGCTTGCGGACTCATCAACTTTGACTTCATGTTCAGTCCGTTCTTCTTTCGTTGAAACCGGGCGAGTTGGCACTGTCAAAACGCAGATCGTTACCTACAGACGTTTCATGATTATTTTCTGCCAAAATTCAAAAGACGACGCATTAGAGTGAATACTATATTGGCAACTTGTCAAACATTGAGAACAATAAACGTTTTTTTTACAGAACACATCACCGGACCTGTCACTTGAGTTTGCCCACATACTCTAACAGCAAATAGTTCAGTTCTGCGTGGAAATTCCCAGAAGAGCATACACAATTTCGCATCATTTCCTCAGGAGCGTTTGGATAAAAACGGATAAGATTTAACTGTCATAATTTTAGTTTCCGCCATCAATTTTTTTTCTTGGTCTTTTTCTTGGAACCGAAATTGTCAAAGCGAAATTCTGATCTTCTGACTAACGTTTGGATATGGCGTTTCCTTCAACCTGAAAATCCTAGTATATTTGATTGATCTGTCCCTCTGTAACGACTAATGGTCTTACATCCGTCCTTGCTAGAAAAACTTCCTGTTTTACAATGTAATGTTGATTTTTTAACCGTTTGTTTTGACCAGCATTCATTTCGAAAAAACCACTTATATGTGAACGCAAAGTCGTCTGTATTTAATGTATTCTTTATACTATTCCTTATACTTATAAAGGATTTGAAAACTAATCACGAATGTTATTTTCAGTCCTCAGATTGGCAAAACTAATGAGATTTTTTTTTTGTTGTTGTTTTTTTTATTTGGGAGGTGAAGGCTATTTACGCCCTGAATTTCGGACTCCCCCACTACCGGACTACCGACTAAACACCTCCCCTGTCACACCGAGAACCTAGCCTGGAACTGTTTGTCACATTACTTCGGACTAGGCATCATTAATCATCGCTTAGCGATGTCTTCAGGCTAAGGGAAATCTCTCTTCACGGATGGATAGGAAGGAATTGCGATTAGTAACTATAATATTGCGTTACAGAGAAAACTAATGAGATTGTACAGATCAATTTTCAACGAAATGGGCTTACAAGATCTATAGTATGGTTTTGTACTGAATACTGGGGATGATTGTGACTACATAGACTCTAAATCTGAGAGCCATCTAAGGATCGTATAAAGCACAAGGCGGCTTGGTAATCCGGTAACCGTTCGAGGATAAATCCATAACTACTACATTTAAAAAATATTGACCGCACTGCTACCAAATCCTGTCTCCATGTCCAAAAAGACGCATAATGACAGGTGATCCCAGAGCTACAGACATAGAATGGTTGGGGAGTTTCTGATGTAATTCATCAGGCTGGCACTTCGGGTTGTTGGGTGAGCTTCTGTCAAGCTAAAAGCTTACACTCGTTTAGATTTCGGCTGTTCAGAAGCCTGGAGTAGAGGCACGGATAAAACTGAAACGATTGCGAAATCCTCGCTACTGATAAATCGTCTATCGTACGCTCTTTGTTGAAAGTAGACGCCATCAGTAACATTTTTGCAAATATTAACTTAAAGCCCTATAAAACAATCCGTCAACTTATGCCTTTGACACAAAGGCTGGATTCAAGCAGGAAGACCGGCTGGCCCCGCTACTGTTTCACGTTACTCTGATGTTTGTGCTCAGGACGCCTCTTGATGCCAGATTTCAGCTGCATGAAAAATCATACCGGGCTTATACAAGCAGCGGAGCTTATCCATAGATTACTATCCCTGTAGAGCCCTTAATATCTGCTAAATAGATCCTGTTAACCATTCCCTAAGAAGCAAAATAGGTAGGGCTCAAAATTATCTCCAATTTAAAATATTGTTGAGTGATCGAAAAATAGAGAACGAAGCTTAATGCACGCAAAGAAATAATCGTGTCTACGCAATGCTACGATTTCGAAATAAAAAATTGAGAAAGACGAGTCCTGGGCAGGAGTAGAACGTGAAGGAAGACATCGACAGAAACAGAAAACTTTCAATTTTTGCAAACTTTTTGATGAGCCAGAAGTTTGGGTTATTCTAAAGCTGCAGAAGTCCCAAAATGTTAGTCATTTTAATAAGGTGAATGAGTAGATGGTACCTGGGAGGATATTCTCTGTTGAATTTGCGAGACATTGACAAGTCTGAAAACCCGAAAACTCTGGTTACACTCGATTAACAAGGAGACCTTTTGTTTTTTGATTATTTATTCCAATAATGAATCCGACTACTTTTGCTTCGTAAAATCTTCATCTATTTTTCAATTAAAGGATTTACTTTTCTATGCGATAACGTTGAAGTTTATTGGTCTGTATCAAGCCATTTTATTGGTCTGTATCTGTGATCAATTTTCATGGCATTTTCCGATCAGCCAATCTCAAAGATGTTCAAAAATCGGTTGAATTGAAAATTTAGGAACTCAACTTTTCAGTCGTGCTAGAGGCGGCTTAACGGAAGAACTTCTGCCGTTCTGTTTCTAGCTCTAAGATAAACGTCTGCCAACACAATGTTAGTGTATACTTTGCTGAAATTGAATTAACATTTAGGTTATGTTGCGTAATATATTTAAAAAAGAACGGAAAAATTTGATCCGCAGCGAAATCAGATACAGGTCTATATCCCTCAAGCGACGTCTTTTAGACAGAGATAGAAAGAGCAGGATTATATTTATAATTGTGACTATACGCGAAAGATTTGAAGGGATGGTCTTGGATTAAACCAAAAGTGAGAGAAATATTACAAATCCAAATATTATTCCATATTTTTTTGACAAGCACCGCAAGATCAGGAGTTTTTTTTTTTGAAGTATTAGTCACTGTATGCTATGTCATAGAAGAACAAAATCGTTCGTACACCTGCGCAGCGAAGTATAATTTTTATACGTACAAAAGTACAAAATTAGGAAAAATGATATTTGATCAGAGGACCCGTTTAAATTTATTTTCAAATTGTATTTCAAAACTTTCAAATATTTAAGCCGAGAGTATAAGTTAGTCAGGATGCAACTTTATCGTTCACTAGGTTTTCACAAACCTTGCAGTAGAAATCGATGCACTATCTTCCTGAAGGACTAATCATATGTTTATGGTTTGAATTATTTCTTTTTGTTACCAAGACCCCATTATGCAAGACGGTTGTATGGTAATACCTCGTCCGTTGATGCCGTCAATGGTGACATGAGGCCTTAATTACTCTTCTTCAGTTTAAGGCTTATAGTAATTCTTCCTGTGGTAGGAGATGGTCTTTTTACTCAATATTATTTATCGTTCTCACTCTTAATGCTGTATCGTTTGACTGTTACACCGTAGCCCTGCAAGGATTTGCTTAAGGCGTTGAAAAATATCTGTTAATTGAAAAAAAATTATTTTTGCGATTCCGGCAGTAGTTTGTATCCTGTAATGCCCAATTTCGCTTTTTTTGTGGCAGGGAAGTGAGGGCGGCAAGCACTTTGAGTGTGAGCCTCCCAGACGCGCAATACTTCGGTATTTCCCAATAAACAGCTCCCTTGTCAATCTGAGAACCAAGTCTAGAACCGTTTGACACATTAGTTCGAGTAAGGCCCGGTGTTCATACACCTAGAGGCGCCTTCAGATTACGGGGATCCTTTCTCCTGTGGGGAAAAGGGAAGTGAAGACAAAATATCCCTCCATCCTTGACGCCTCACAGCACTCCAGTAACGCTTTTAAGTGTCTGCACTCCCCGATATAATTGTACCAAGTGATTCCATATGTCAAACGTTTTCAGCATTTACCCGACCGTGATTTCCAGGCAGAGTTTTCCAATTTCATTGTAGAAGTCACCGCGCTGCTTACTTCATCTCTTAAAGGAGAAAATTGTGCGATAGGCATCATTCAACTTACTGCACAAAACCCGGAGTAAGGAGACCGTGACTTGTCAATCTTGTGCAAGGCAAACCGAAAAAATACCATCCCCGCTAAATAGCTGGGCTAAATAGAAATCAGTCTCACCGTCCACTTGGTTGAGCCACGGTCTCATGTCAGAAAGCTGGCGTCCAGTCCTTCTTCTCTTTGGGTCTTGCTCCCAGGAATTATGTCAATCGCTTAAAGAGCGTTGTCTCTCTGCCCTGATGACCTATTCTCTGTTGTCCTCATTTCTGCGCAAGTAAATATTTCTGCGCTCTGTCACAAAGAGAATGATGTGTATCACTCCTGCGATTACTGATGGTCAGACTAGAGGTTTATAGAATACCAAATTGACATTGTCGCCAAAATTTAAGCGCCGTAGAGAATTCTGGAAGAACAGCGTGCGTACGGAATCATTCAAAGGAAAATGGAAATCTGAGCAGCTAAAAGGATATCATAACTAAATTTAAGAACCTTAGATTTCGTTATTGTTTAATGAATTCAATGCGATAATGAACGTTGTTTCTGACTGCTGTTTTCTTACTACTCATCTATGGAAAAAAATATTTAAAGAGCTTCATCTCTTGAAAACCGTACCAATCTCGCTGTCTTTGAAAGGTTTGACGCTTTTAGGCATGTGGAAGAAGTTTGCCAAAAGTCCTACCAGTCGCAGAATATTTCGAGCAAATGTTCAAAAGTCGCTTGATATTGCACGCAGTGCCTTAATTAAGTTGAACTTTGTAACGGGCAGGGCGTCTTAATCTTAAGCTCTTTGCACATTTCTTGGACCCTTTAAGGACCTGTTTGCGTCAGAGTTCCAATGCATCATACACCTGGATGGTTCAATACCGCTGTCAAAACGTAAGTATACACGCGCCAAAAACTGAAGGGTGGGTACTAATTTGTATTACATTTTAACGTAAAAGTGTTTGGAGTGTTATATATCTGTCAATTATATATATATTACATATCTGTCAAAATTAAAACAAAATAAAGCATTTTGAATAGAAAATCAAGAAACTAGGGATAGTTTGGAAGTGTTAGGCTCAGGAAAATACACACAGTTTCGAGGTGTTTGGGACTGGTGTAGAAAGATACACTCATTTTGGTCGAATACCGTTAGATCGGTAATTATTTCGAAGTGTTAGTGCTATACGTTCTTACGCTTTGTAGCTGTGTTAGAGAAATCGTACAGGCAACATCAGTACGACATTCATTTTGTGGAAATTTATTTGGATCATCTTTCACATCGACTATAGTAAAGCAATAAGAGTCCACTTTGGCAACGCCCATTTTTAAACTTAAATTTAACGGTGCCAAAACTTACCTTTTTCTTTATATGGAATTTGGAGTTTACTTTCTAATTTTCTTTCCATATTTTCTTATTTTCCTTTTAATGTTTTAAAAATGTTGATATATAAAAATGTAAAAATTACACAGTTGCCATTTAAATGGTAACATCTGGAAAACTATTCAAATAATCCTTAAAATTGAAAACTTACCCTGATGCGGCAATAAATGAATTCCGCCCTAATAGTCAAAGGTAAATAATTAAAAATAGGAATTAAAAGGCATTTCTAAATTTCTCAATATATTTTAATCTCTATTATTTTATATGCACAGCATTTTGTTGAATTATTCACTCCCTTCCTTCTCATTCTCTCTCATCATGTAATATTCATACATATTTCCTAACATTTTTAAGGGTTTGCTCTTACTGTTCGTAATTGGTTTTATATGTAACATTCTATTATCTAGAAAAAAAAACATTCACTGTCCACAATGAAAACTCAAAAAGTAAAAAAGAAATTCAAATGTATTTTTTGGATAGTTTTTTACTGAAAAAAAAAGATTCCAGTTGAATGCACTTAATCTGCGATTGTTAAAAATTATTAATTGCTTAAAAATAATCGATTTGTTTTAATAATATTTGACAACATGAAAATTCAATGCATAATTTTTTATTTCCTCCAAATCACTTTAGTATTAATTTTTCTCTAATAGTCTTTCGTTTCAAAATTTTTTTCTGGGTTTGTGGACAGACAATGGTTTAAATTTGTTCTTTATTACTGATTTCAAAGGTAAAGTTGATAACAAAGTGTCAAGGGAACTTTCTGCTTCAAAACTGAATCGACTTTTGTTGAAACCTAAATTCTTTGTTTATAGTCACTGCCGAAGATCATTACCTGGAATTTTAGCTAGAAATTTTAAGGAAAAAACGTTATGGTATTATTTTGTAACGGTACCTACGCGTTAAAAAGAAACCGGTTTGTCAATCGGGAGCGTGCCAGCTGCCTCTTCTCGCGCTATATAAATTCCTTGAATGAAGGTGTAATGCATTTATACATATGATAGGGCTCATCTGTTGCCATCTAACTTTCACGAAATACGCACGTTTTCGTGCTTGCTACGTTTTCACGTTTTCGTATTTTAATTTCGAAAATCGAAATTAAAAGAGCTGTAAAATATACCGTAAGCCAGTTGCCAGTTCAAAAAAAATCGTAGTAATGGACTTAATTTGACAGCTGTCAAAAGAAAACTGAAATACAATAAAGCTTTTGCTGAGAGAAAATTCTGAACTACCAAGTTCCTTTGCAAAACAATTGACAAACAGGACAATCTGCCGCAGAGCACTATTAATAATCAGTGACCTCAACTCTCCTGAATGATACAACACTGCAAGACAGCAATGCGAGTGGAAGATACTGAACCCACATGAAATGTAAAACGGGTTTCGTTACATGCATTCAGAGCAATTTATCTGAGTAGTATATTTCCGTAAAGTTATTTAGTTTATATGATTTTGACCATTTGACTCCATTGACAGAAAACGCGGGAGAGAGAGGAAATGGAGGGAGAGAGAGGGAAACGGAGGGAGAGAGAGGGAAACGGAGGGAGAGAGGGGTGATAGAGAGGTAGAGAGACGGGGAGAAAGAGAGAAAGCGTGAAACCTCACCATTCACCAAGAATAGCCGACTAGAAGTAAAAAAGTGTATTACCAAGAGAGAGGGGGAGAAAGAGAGAAAGCGTGAAACCTCACCATTCACCAAGAATAGCTGACTAGAAGTAAAAAAGTATGTTACCATTTTTTAGACCGAAAATTTATTGGAAAAATTTACAGCTTTCAAACGCCATTTAAATATTTGACATTTTTGTCATCAGCTTGATATTATATACTTCTCAGAAAATACACGGTCAAAAATTTTGACCGTGAAAGGTGGATGCCTTACATTAGACTTCTTCCCTTAGGTCTGCAATAGACTTTCTCATTTTCTTTGGAAAAAGCGATGTCCGTTTTAGTGTTAGTCGCCAAAATATATGTTCCCATGTTCCCATTCACTCTTTTTTCTATAGGGGGTGGGGGGGATAGTGGCTTTGTAACCTCCAAAACGTTATTTGTCAAATTCTCCGAGACAAACATCTTTAAAACTATCAAAACAAAAACAAATCTACTAATCTAGTAGATACAGAGGAACGATTTCCGAAAGAAAAGGCTTTGATCAATCATTCACAGCTGCTGACGGAGAATAAGGACCCTTAGTTACCACTAGAACTTAAGCTTAGGCCACTTTTTCCTCGCAATTTTGCATCAGTGTATGTTAGTATCCTTTATGAGGTCGAGGGAATGAACAGAGTGGAACCTATTTATGTTTACCTTCAATGTATTTTCATAAAAGGAAATCAGCTGAATTTCAATCACGATTCCTCGGAAGCCTCTCCGTGAAATCAGCATGAAAAATCTTAATGAGGCGAGTGCTGTCCTTCGAAGTGTGATACGTGGCACTATTCTGCTGAAACCAAATGTTGTCTATGCTCTTTATGTTTATTTTTGCTCATGCTCCTTGCAGCTTCAGAACAAACCAATCAGTAACAATAGCCATATGCATGTCTTGACGATCACAATTAACATATGAAACTTAGATATTTGAGCAGTTTATAGTGTTTAATATGGGATGTTTCAGCATTCCATTACCGACAATTTTGTCTTCTCACGAGATTGTCCACCTGAAATCAATCTACTCAAGAAGAAACAATATTAAGTCAGTTGAGATATTGTACGTTTCATGTGTAAGATTAAATTTTGAGTGAAAGTCCGCTAACTTCAATATCTGCAATAAATAAATTAGGTATGTTTATACTGCATTTAAACACGCAAAATTTGCTGCGAATTGATCTTGACACAATTAGAACAAAAACACGTTAATAAATCGATATTTTAGGATTTTCAACCAAATATTTTTGAAGAATTTCATCAGTGTGTCTCATTTTTTTGAGACGTTCAAGTCAAATATTTGTACTAAACCTGTTTTATTTTTTTGAACCAATTGCCAATTGCGCAGCTACATTTGTACACACAACCCGCTGTCATTCGAATTTGACAGGAGAAAGACGTCAAACTGACAGATAAGATTTAAAGTTTTGGTAAGAGTTGCGCAAGTAGTTTAGAAATTTTTCTCTCGTGCAGTGACACGTAGCTCCTGAATTGCAATGGCCGCGTTTTTTACTGATAACCGCTGGATGAACCTCGTGTAGGTGACTTAGGGAACTCTACGTCCAGCAATTAGAACGGCCTCAAAAGTATTTTGCTCTCTGAAACTTCCTGTGTAAGAACACAGAAAAAGTTCGTATCTCTAGTTGATTGTTTCACTTTCCACCTTAGAAATAAAGTCCCTTTTGTGATTTGAACGTACGTATAATCTCTATTTCACGGTTTAACGGCTGTTTGACACATACATTTTGACAATTGCTTGTTACAACCGTCTAGACAAGCTAAAAGTTTCGAAAAAAGGGATATTTTTATGCTTTACGATAGTTTTAAGGACAAGCCATAGAAATTTCGTTGAAGGATGAAACAGTTTTTTAGTAAAAAGAAAATAACTGTTTTTTTTTAACTTTGAAGCAAAAAGTCCCTCTGCAGCTTGGCGGAAAGAAAGTCCAACAGGACATGTGCCGTTGGCTACTCTGTTTGTAGTTAGCAGATTGTTGACACCAAGGAAGATAGATTGTATACAAATTGACGTTCAAAAATTGTTTAATAACCCAAAAATCGATGCCTAAAATTAACAATAGAAAATATATTTTACAACAAAATATAAAAACTATTAGGCTTAAAAATGATGAGATATTTTGTTCTTTTTTCTACGTTAGCATTTTGTATTTGATAACGCGAGTATGCTGCACAATCGGAAAAGGATATCCAAATAATGCATTGAATATTTGTTTTAATTTCAATTATTATCACAACTATTTTGCATTTGCCATTTTACTTTTATACAAAATTAACATAAATTTCTTAAAGGCTATGCACATAATAATTATTATTTTATTTTTGCAATATTTGAATGCATTTTCTGAAGTTTTATTTTATTTTTGTTTTTTAGCGTTTCCTCGTTCTTAGAAACTATTTGATTAAATTTTTTTTATTGAATTTTTTACTTGATTCATTCAAATCGGGCATAATATATTTACAAATTTAATTTCAGATCAATTTGCGTTACTTTATTAAGCGTTCTGGGTTACGTTTATTCTTATTTTCATTTGAAACGGAAAAGGAAACCGGATTGGAATGAATGAAAACAGTGGCAAGTAAGCGATTTTAAAATGTTTAATATTATTTTGAATAATATTTACATAATTTATTGAGATATTCTTCATAAAAATAAATAAATAAAGTTAATTTACAACGATGATAAACTACATTGCATTTGTTATGTACAGGGAAAAATATATTTTAGGGTAGTTTTAACAAATTTAAATGATTTGAAGGAGATGTCCTGCGAGTGAATCTCCAAAATAATGAAAATAAATTGCCATTGGTTTGTACCAAACCGTTGCTAGTCTTACTCCATGTTAATTACGTACTTTTTGTTGGGTCATGAACGTTAAACAGTCGTTCGGTACTACATTATCCTTTTTCCTTTTTTTGAGTTTTGTTCTGTCACTAACTCTTTGACAATATTTTCTTTGAATACAAACAAAACTTAAGCAGTAGATTATTGTTATTTGCAACACTGATGTGGTCAACTGTTTTAATCTAAGCTATCATGTACACATTTATAGTCCTTAAAAATTGATCGCTATATCTTACCGGCAAATAAAAAAAATGAAGGTGAATTTATTTTATTTACAGCGAAATTGTCAACATTTTCATCACCACCGCAAGTCTTTGTTTTCTACTCACATTTTAAATATAGTCGAAATTCATTGTCATGATTTTTGCTTCATCCATTTGACTCGTCCTTTGTTCTTGGACCCGTGCCTTATACCTGAACCACCCTCGCTCCGTCTTTTCTCAAGAAAAAGAAAAAAACACCCCGGAAACAAAATAAAAAATGAACAAAAAACGAAAATCTTACAAACAGAATATTTTCGTTCATCTTTCCGCATCATTCACTCATCCTGCAAATCTTCCTCCTCCCCCCCTAATCTACGCGAGTCCTTCCTTAACACTTTACTACAATTTCGAATTTTTATTTTATGTTGTGCTATTTTGTTAAGATTATACACAATGAGTTGTTTTTTTTTTCGTCCTTCTTTTGTTTCTCGTTGTCTCTCTTGTTGTTTTTGTTTCCGGTTGATAGCCATCATCCTGTTGTTCCTTACGTTTTCGTCAGGTTTCACTCGGTAGTAGATCCTGATGATGATGCTGATGATGATGACGATACAGTTGGTCGTTGGCTGGTGGTTGAATTGTTGGTTTTATATCAACGCCATTTTATTTTCCCCTATTCCCATGCCTACAACAGCATCGACAGCAATGACGACGTTGACGACAAGGACGATGGAGACGAAGAAGTAGATTGAGGTGATAGTGATGATGATGAGGACGAAGACGATGAGGATATATTTGATGCGGCTGATACAGATGCCGCGTTTCATCTTTTTATCCGGAGCGGTAGAAAGATACGTCGAAGGATGTTTATGCTAATGAAATTAACAATGGAAAAGACAAGAAAATGAAATTGTGTGGTGGAACACATTTTCACAGTTGATTGGATGAAATTTTCCCAAAGAAAAATGCTTAAGCTGGTCGTGTCCTGTTTGTTGAGGCGATTGTTGTTGCGGATGTTGGCAATGTTGTTTGAGGTTGTGCTTGCGTTTTCCGAAACGTTAGAGATCATGTTGATGGCACTAGTCTCGGCTATGATCCTGGCTGCTGGCCTCCTTGTCAACGATGATAGGATGGGTGCGATTGTAATCCACCGGGCAATCGAGACAATAACATTTTCACGTCCCGACGAGGCTTTATTATGAAAAGCACCTGGAGGATGTCGCACCGATGGCTGATTTGTATCACCTGTAAAATTAAAATTAGTCTTTTTTTGCTGGATATTGCTGTTGTTTTTCTTCTTCTTCTTCTTTTTTTTGAAATTGTATTCATGTTGTTTTGGCTAAAGTGTAAAAAGTGGGCAAAGGACTCGGTGACTGGCATTTTATGTCTGAAGCAATAATTCAGGTGATTTTTCTTTTTCAAGTCAACCTTGTCAGCTTCAGAGTTTCATTTTTTCAAGTCTTGTCTTTCTTTAAATGTTAAATATGAAGTCAGATAGCTTGGATAAATTTTGTCCTTAATTTGAATATCAAATTTTCTCGCCTGTGGTTATTTAGAATATCAATTTGTACGTGGACTGAGTGGATTTGCTGAGCAAAGGGAAAGGCAGTAGACAGGACTATGTCGTCGTTAGGTCGTCGTTCACTAAATGAGAAATTTTGTACACTGTTTAACTGATATCAACTCTGGAGATTTTGTTTGCCAAACAACAAGACGAGTTAATTAATTTAAACGGACAATGTTTGGAGAATGGTTGCTGTCGAGAAATACGATAGGGATTCAATGAATGATTGCGGAAGCCATGCAACCTTGCAATTAAAACAAATTATTTTTGGTAGCCCTCATCAATTTGTTTCTTTTTTTGGTGCCATCCTTAAAATCTAGAATGCTGTATTTTGGGAATTAAATATAGTTGAATAATGCATGGTAGGTAGGGAGCTTTGTTCCCTAGCCAATTTATTTTATTGGATGCTGTACCAATTGAATAAGGAAAGTTAATTGAATATTGCAAGCACTTGAACTTATATTCCATTGAGGCAATCCAAACGTGAGAGCTGATGTTTTTGCTCTTCGATTCGAATTGGATTCGGCAAAATCATAGATTAATATTCAAGTAAATCGAACAAGCAACTATGCTTTCACTATGAATTATAGCTAGGATAACGTTTCAACCACTTTCGAGCCTCTCTCGGTAACAAACCAAAAAAAGGTCCTGTCAAGCCCGTCCGAAGCTCATTTAATTCACTTTATATGATTGTGGTGCCAATGCTACATACCGTCCATGAAAAATAATACAAAATATACACAGAATTGCAAATTATATACTCATTTGAGTATCCTTGACGATGAGCCGAAATAGGAATGACATCTAGGATTCCTAGCTATTGGCCATCTTTTGATTTGTTCTTGTCAAAAAACTCTGACAGTAAATGACATAGGGTTGTTTCCAAGTTCAGCAAACATTGAAAACAAAGAAGCTATAACGATATAATGTCAACTATTCATCACTTATCGCGAAAGTAAAGCAAGCAGGAGTAGTTTTGTTCTGGAAGACGTGCAAAATCAGAGCTCCAATAAACCAAGATGGTCCGAAGGCGCCAAAGAGCACGGTATAAAATCATTCCGAATAAAATCGTCCAAAGATTGCACCTACAACGTGAATCGAAATATACGCGGATCAACAGTTCCTTTGAACTGAGCCGACATCAAGCTGGAAAGCCATGTTGGTGAAGAGTTCCTAACTATGCAGTAGAAACTTCTTCTCAAACGTTATCGGTAACATATGTATGTTTGTAGAAAATTTTCTTCGGCACAAGAGTTTGAAATCATCGTGATCTCTTCCAAATTGCTTTGTAAGTAAGTTGGCCATTATTTTTAAAGAGACCTCTAATCTTTTTGCCTCTATCAATTCGTGAAATCAACTCGCAAATCTGAAACCGAACTCAAAGAACTAACCCAGTATATGTAGAGAATTTTTTTAAGTGAAATCAATCGATATTAAAATGGGAAAATCCCCTTAAACTTAACAAGCAAACGCTAGGGTTGGCACCAAACAATTTGAGATCATTATGGACAACGTTGCGACCACGGGAAATTTATCAAGAAGGTCTACAATCTCACTTAAACAGAAAATCATCTAGCTTATAGCCATAAAAAGCGTCATCGTTTAACGAGAGGATGAGATGAAAGAGCTGCAGAAAATGAGTCAAAAAAAACATGGATGAGCAATCTCCCAGTATAACCAGTATAAAGGTATCCGCCATTGGGCCAAAGTGCAACAGCCTTAAGCTTATAGAATATAAAACAGGAAAACGATTTAACTTGCCTTCTGAAGTAATATGCTCTATATCAAAAAGCGACTAGAACAAGATCCAGGAGCAAAAAACTTTCAAATTTTTAGGTCCAAAAGTGTTGGCTATGTTTTGTCAAAACTGTACCTTCCATAAAGGCCAATTCAAAGGCTTCGGAAAGGAATCTGCAAGACAATCATACGAAGTAACAACGCAGAGCGTATCTTTTATGAAAGTCCTTTCCAACGCTTTCCAAAATCCAAAGGATTTTAAGCAGCAACAACGCAGAGCGAATCTTTCACGAAAACTACTTCCAATGCTTCTTGAAGGAAACTGCGAATGATCTTTCGCAGCAACGACGCAGAGTGTATCCTACATGAAAAATACTTCCAACACTACTTTTAAAAAGACTGCAAAAGGATCTTATGGAGGAAAATCACTGAGCGTACGAGAACAGAAAAACCAGTTCTTAAAAAATCCAGAAAGCATAGTTGGCAGCATTAAGATCATTGGACATTATCATTATCATTGGACAAGCCTTTGAAAATTTTTAGATTTCTGACCAAAAAAAGGCAGAACACCAGCACAAGCTAGACCAGTTGCACTGATAGATATGTATCCCAAGAGACATGGAGTAGAAAAGTCTAGTATCTAGCCTTGTCAGAAGTCACTGTTCTTCCATGAAAAAAGAAACTTTTTATTTTCAATTTAATCGAATCCATATAAAATTCAGAGTAAGTATCGCATCGAATAGATAAATTCTAAAATCATTAAAGATGCTAACACCTTCCCAAAAGCTTCGTATTAAGAACTGTCAAATATTTAAAAAGAACTCCAGTGGCAAAGTTTTCTGTGGAACAAATAATCAAGGCATATGCAGACATTTTACTTTTCCTATCCTGAAAATGACAACTTTAAAAGGGGAATTCCATCGAAATTATGGTTAGACAACGTTTATATTAATATATATTCTAGGAGTCTTCAAAATCCTTGACAACCATGTCTCGAAAAAATTCTAGCCAGACCTTTAAACCATGGATCCATCATCTTCGGTGGGAACCTGAACGCTAGCTTCAAAAACGTAACAGAATATCCACCCAAAACATGACTGGTAAAAAATGAATACCCAAACGAACTCACGACATCCGCCATCGTCAATGAAGCCATTTTTTTGTACATTTAAAAGTAGTTCCTCCACGGAAAACTTCATAATACCCTATAATTTGTCACCCGGAAATCATACCGCCTACAATAGCTCAACCAACCCGATTCTTTTTGACCTAGACTTAATTCTTGGCTCAAGAAATCTAACGAAGCCTGTCAAAAGTCCGCGAACTAAAATAACGTCATAGTGTACCAAAACTTGTTAACCTCACATTTCACCTTTTACAATCGGTCAACCCCTCCATATCCGACTAGTTAGGACTAGTCTTAATATTTAAGCTGGAAATCCAAGTAACCATTGACATAAGTCCGAAAACTGTCATCAGTTTCGCACCTACATCAATGACTGGACAGAGTCTATCGAAGATCTTGAGAGTTTTCTTGCACATCTTTTACCTGTGAAAAGAAAAATTCTTAACCAGGAAAGAGTCCAGAATACTGAGCACCTTGTTTTCTGGTGTTCTTTTCGTATTGAAATGAGATGGCCTCAATGCAGCATATCGCCAAAAATTATTACTTTACAGTGACAAGAAACATTTGCAACCCTAGACTAACTAGGGTCTGAGACTAAATGATACTAGACTACAGACAAAATTTAATAGCTCCAGTTCTTCTTGCTACGTTCTAAAATCTTGCTACGGCTCCCGTTTACTTTACAAACCACCGAAGTGAAGGTGTCTGAAGTTTGCATCGTTGCAAATGCTACGCTGTCAAATTTTTTGACAATTTGTTGATGGTTGAATGTAATAGAAACCTAGTAGAGTATTAAGAAGTCGAAAAAGAATTCGAAAACATTCTGAAATTTTCAAACTTTCTAAAAGTCAAATTATACATTCAAAAATTAAAACTGAAGACCGATGCAAGAACGATGAAGAAGAAGAAGGTGAAGAAGAACGATGCAAACTTCAGGTACCTTAACATGAATGTTTTACATAAGCTTTGCGAAAGATACTCTCATTGTGGAGTTGGTACCCACTGATTGAGCAGTTCTGTGTGAAATACCCTCAGAATATACCCGGGAATACCAAAAAACCTATTGGGTAGGAGGCACTAAGGTTTGGCTGCACATATTAAATTCTGCTTTATTATAGGACAAATATTCGATGAATGACACTCTACTTCGAAGAGAACCGTCTTTCATTTGATTAACGGTTTTAATCCTTGGAGTATTTTCACAGGAGCTGTCCAGTTATTCATAGCAAATTCCTATGAATTATTGAGTACAACGACTCTACTAGCCAGAAAAAAATATTTAAAACATTTTTCGTTACTATTAATTTTGAAATAAGCCTCTCTTATTCAGCCTTAAGTCTCCTTATTTCTCTATGAACAAGCACGGTGTAACCACCCTGTTGCTGTTAGGAATAATATTCACTAACGTGATAAGTGCAAACCAGTAGTATAATGTAGAGTAAAATAAGTAGTATAATAAGGATACTCCCCTCCTCGTCAAGGCCTTCCATCTTGGACGTTTTTTTCTTTGAGTCTTGCGTATCGTTAGCGTACCTGGCTTCCACTTTTCGGGTTTGACGACTGTTACTTTGCTTAAGGAGTATATGTGTGCCACGATTAGTTTGTTCCGTAAGCGTCTGAATTTGGACATTCTGCAGGAAGTCTCCACTTTTTCTATTTCAAAACCATATACTCGGCTCTATATTTAGATTAACTGTAAGTTTCCTTTAACATCGATTCTTCTTCCTCATTGTGATTTGAATATAATGAAGGTGATTGTAGGAGTTGTGTCCTTTGTTGGATTTAGGTGCTTTGGTGTTTGCCTACTGGATTTAGTCTCTTTTTATCTCTATCATTTTTTCGGCATCAGTAGCTGTGTTTGATTCTTAGATGAAACGTTTCTTGAACTGATGGGTGGGGAATACTTACCAGACAATTATTTTCGTTACAGATTCCTATACTAACAAGTATACCAATAAGTTCCAAAGACAGCTCCAATACAATTGAAGACAATTTGAGAATGCAATCATTATGGAATCGGCGTATTGTAATTATTCTACATTGGTGCTCTCTATCTCATTGATTCTCCGAGTCTCTCTCTTTCTCATTGATTCTCAGAGATTTCTACTTTTTCTAATAGGTATTCAAATCCTCAATATCCATTATCGATCATATTACATCAAATAGTGCCTCCGATGTTCCCATTGGTGTCTGTTTCTGAATGAACTCTGGACCGAAATCCAAATTTTTTTGTTTTATGTGCTTTTCACTGAGAGGTCACTGCACGTTGACAGATGTCACTTTTGCTTTGATTAGTTGTTTTTGTGGATCCTTTTCGTTCGACAGAAAGCGGTACTGGCGTCAAGTAATGTCGGTCTGATTTTTTTTGTTTGTATAAAATTTCACTTTTAATGGCTCAGCAACCAGATTAAAGGATAGAATGAAGAGAGCAAAGCATCCTGAGCCAGTGTGCTCTGTTTCACCATTTGGGAAATCTTATGTCAACAACTGTTAGCTGTGAGCTGAAAGCTGAAAGTTCTCCTTAAGACCCGACAGTAGCTTTCAACTTGCCTTTATTAATCAGCATTGTCCTATAAATTGTTTTCATTAATTATAATCATAGTTCTTTTGATAATTTCTCCTTTATGAACTTGGAGATGGCTCACATTTCTCCTCACGTAGGTACGTGCGTATCTTACCATGACCTATCCACAAAAGCATGCAGACAAACTAGTTAAAAAAAAAAATGGATAAACTCTAGTACAAAAAAGATATAGGCTGCTCTCTCCTCTAAAAAATGTTCAAAGGATATCCAAAGACATTTTTACTGGAAGTCCAATCATTGACCAATTTACACGGTCAAGCAAGCCCAGGAGGAATGCATGAAGCTCGACACCAAAGTTTCATGAACTTCAAACAAGCACATGACAAACTCGATTCGAGCATTCATTTCAGATCAACCATAGAATTGTTAGATTTCTTATGTTTTTTTAATGTTATTCAGTCTAACATTTCGCCCTGGGTTTCCACTGTTTAATCTCCAAAGGAGTCCCCGCTGAAGATTTTGTTTTGCTTCGTGTATCGAACTTTTAAAAGAAGTTAAAACCCTTATTGGGAAAAGGTTGGGAAAAATAGCAATACTTGTCATCCTTATTTAATAGTTTAACCATAGCGGAATAGCATAACCACGATAATAAACCCGACAAACTCCTGATCGAATTGGGTTTAACTGAGAGCAGCAGGTTTTTTATACTAGTGAATTTTTTGTCATTACTTCCGTGAACAAGAAAACACTTGAGCGGAAGTGAAATAGAACTATGAACCTACTATCGTCTTTCCATCTCTTTCGTCGACATGTCCTTCGAGAGTGTGGTTGCTGTTTTTGCTGTTTGGTTTTAACCCATTAATTTGATTCGTCGATGTCAAAAGCCGCGAGTATGCGATATTTGGCTGAAATCCGGTCACCACATTGGTTATGCAGCCCTAAATTTTGATATTCGCTTCGTATGCGATTGTTCATTGTGCTCTACTTCCGCCATCTAGAGTTGATGTGGGTTTTGAGAACATGAGAAAGACACGCAATCCAGGCACCCAGCCGCCATTGTACCTTTTTGGTTTTTTTTTGTTGTACCGTGTTTTGTTTGCTTTTCCTTATCCCTTATGAGTCATATTGAGGTCACCGGTGTCAGGTTTCATGATCGAGTCCTTAGCTCAAACTCCTCCAATCAGTCGCTCCTCCAATCAGTTTTTTTTTATTGCCATTTGGGGTGGCTAGCAAACTGTCATCAGTGATTCCTTGATCTGACTATGACACTTGAAAATGTCCCTTTTCAAAGTTTTGTTGCTGATTGCTATTTTTAAAACGTTCTTTGAAAATTCCTTATTTGACACTTATCTGTCACATGACTTATGGGTCTGCCACACTTTTCTGCATGGGAGGAGAAACGTCACTGGAAAATTTGTCAAGACTATCAATCGCTGGGATTTGAATTTGAGCTTAACCTTTCTATGTACCGATTTACGCATGCCCGCAGTTCAGTTGATTATTTTGGTTGGTGTACTCTGACTTTAATAGTTATTGCGCTTTATATAATACACTAATTTGCCGTGGAATTGTTTGTTACGATGAAGATCGAGTTTTCCACAAAAAACTTCATTCGTAAAACTGTACTCAATTGTTGCTTTTGACATTGATGTGATTTGACATATTTTTCAAAAATTTTAACCCGTTTTGACATTGATTTCGAGTTCCTAGTTATCAGCCTGCGTAGCCATGAATGAGTTTACCAAACATTCCCCGATCTATCTGACATCTGAATTTGGATATTCGATCGGAATCATCCGATCTGAATAATCTTTAGCCAAGAAATAGACAGCCACATCGAAGTCCTTTTTGATTATTCGAACAGTCGAAATGGGCTTTATAACCGAGAAGAAAATGGGCTCTAGAGACTAAAATTTTTAGTTATAAGAGACTCATTCCTGAGATTAAAAGCAGGATGTTGAAACCTGAACGCGTTGTTCAGAAGTGCCTTAGCAAAGTGAGTCAGGAGTACTATAAACTTAAAGTAGGAATCAATGATTTGTCTTATGGCAGCCAGAAAGGACGAATTCACAAGAATTCGACAATTGCTACAAAAATTGACCAAGTTGTCTCCTACAGTAAAGCTTTACCTGGGACGTAGCCTGTGCAACGTGGGAAAATTTGGGATCATTGATAGAGAGTAGTCCTTTTCTACTCGTGAAGGAAAAATCTAAGCAATTTCCATTTTTTACAGTAATTTTAATCGAGAACGTAGCCTGAAAAACGTAGTAAAGTTTGCGATGATGAATAGAGATTTTTTCAAATGTGATGGCAGTCCTTTTCTACATGTGAATAAAAAATGGAAGCTCTTAAAATTTAACCGAGAACGAGCCCTGAAAAACGTGGAAACGTAGGATAACTTTTTAAAGGGTCAGAAACATGTAACATAGTAACACGTTCTCAAAGTGAACCATTTTCTCCTTTATCAACACG
This sequence comes from Stratiomys singularior, assembly GCA_954870665.1. Taxonomy (NCBI): domain Eukaryota; kingdom Metazoa; phylum Arthropoda; class Insecta; order Diptera; family Stratiomyidae; genus Stratiomys; species Stratiomys singularior. Next base: position 99,321,985 of record OX940879.1, read on the forward strand.
ATAATGTGGCCTTAGCATGACATCTTCGAAGTTATTTCTTTTTCCGCTCAGGAACCTGAAGTAGAAAAGATTCCCGTCAATTTGAATACAAAACCGATTATTCTTCTTCTTTCAGACCCCTTCTTTGGTCTTAAGGGCTCGAGGGTATGCCAGTAAAAACATGTGGCAGCTGTTGGCAGCAAAAACTTCTTTGCGATCTTCTGTAACAACTGCATCAATAGTGTTTGTGTCCTTTCGGACTAGAAATGTAACAAGCTTTGGCCTATGTCCCACGCCACACAGTGATGGGGCCTTATAATGTTCAGAATTACTACCATCTAACATGAGTAGAGTTCTGGTAAAGGCTAAAATCCTGCCTTTAGTGTTCTGGTAGATAATTTAACTTCGAGCCTTCAACAAAGGCTTCCTGTTTGGAAAATTAATTTTAAAATGGCGTGAAATGGCCATAGGCACGGTCTTTTTGTGTCAGTTGTAGGTATGTCCTTATAAGAATGTGTAGAACCAAGTGGTTCAATAAAAATCCCAAATAATCAATATAAAAGTGTAAATCCTTTGAATATTTTATAGACAAATGCTTTCACCTCAATTCATAAATACCAGGTAAAACTTTGCGAACGAAAATCTAGCTCTAATTTCAATTCATCATTTATATTTAATGAACTGAAAAAAGGACACGAATTGTTCCATTAATTACATTATCTACACGTTAGCAACCACTTGCATTATTTATTTTCGTCCAGTTATTTCTTGAATAAACTATAAATTTTGCATTACATCAAGTCACTTACCACTATCCTTCCACTCTTCAACACCATAATCCGGCAAAGCATTGGATTCCATTTTTCGATTGGGACGTTTTCCACCTGTAAGTCAATAACACAAGATGTGATAGTTCTCTGCCAATGTAACGAAAAGTATGTGAAACAAGGATACTACTTTGTTTGCTAATTTTTTTTGACACTAGCACACCATTAAGGACTCATTTATAATTTGGACTCATTTTCAGTAGATTTGCAATCCGGTCTTTTCCCGAATTGTACTCATTTTTGAACTTATCCCAAACAAGGAGCCTAATTCATATGAGCAAGTATGACGATTGCATTTCGTAAGAAATGTCCTTGTTTGTTCTTCTTCGAGCAAATTCAATAATAACAAGCACTTTCTTAAAGAGTTTTAAAGTTGCAGTTGTCCTTCGCATCTAAAGTGTCGTTTCTAATGTTTCAATTTAAATTTATCTTTATTCACATACCGCAAATGCAAGGCGTGTATGTATTTTCTCATATGATGAGAAAAAAAATGCAAATATTCATCTCCACATTCCAATGTTTAACGTCCTTATGATATTATTATGCCAATTCAGGAAGCATTTAAAGCTTTGAGTGCGAAGAAAAATGAAAACTTTCCCGACAATTATCTCTGTGTGCAACCATCCTGTGCTCTACATCTACGGATTGCGCTCAATCTACAACAAAATATCCTCGAGCTCGTTTTGATCGTTTGTTCTTTGTTCAAATACTTTTCCAATCTATTTTCACCCTCTCAACCCTCTCGGCTAATACATACCTAGACTCCGATTGTACATGGTAATTTCCGACATAATGGCGGTCGTTGGGGCAAGAATTTCTGTGCAAATTAGAGAAAATTGCATTATGAAAATTAATAATAAAAATCCTTGGGCACGGTGGGATTTGAAACAAGGATAGGATGCAGTAGGGATGGTGACAGTGCAATAGTGGACAATGTCATGAGAACTGGGAAAATATAATTCAAAACTTGACTTGTACCAACCTGACTCGCAACCAACAAAATATTTTTAAGCCTTTTGGGGTGGTTGGGCTGGAGGGACGGAAGGGTGAAGGTGAGGACAGAGTGACCTGGTCCCTTGACATCAAGACCATTCTCGTTTTGCAACAAGGACAATGGTGGTATGTCGTAGGGAGCGAAAAATTGTTGAGAATAGCAGTCGGTTGGGAACGATATCGTTTCAAGTGGGAATCAAGTTGAAGAGTCAGGCTATAAGGGTGGATTAAGTTGAGCCGTGCAGAGTTAGATATTTACCATCGAGTTTAATTACACCGTCTGTTTCACCTAGAGAATTTTTTGCAACGCAACGATACGATCCAAAATCAGTTGCACTAACGTTATGAATTTTCAGTTTCATGTATTTGCTGTAGCCAGTTGTTGTTGATGTTGTTTGAAACTTATCGCCAGGACGAGATGTGTCTGAAAAGAAAGAAGGAGAACAGAACAGAAGCATATTGAAAAAGAATTTCTAAGTTTAATTATGTCGATTAGTAGTGAGTGAACGAGCTTTCTATTTGATTGTTAAATTAATTAGAGTTGATTGAAATATCTTGCTCATTGCTCAAATTATTTGGAATCCTTATCAAAGGAACTGAGTTCAAGCACTTGCTAATTGAATCTTTCATTTACTTTGGTGCACTGAAATAGCTTCAAGATATTAGAGTTTTGTTTGAGTATTTGCTTATGTATTGTTTAAATTTTCATCGAGTTAGTAGACAGCAGATTTTGAGTGGGCGCTGGCAGGTCCACTATGAAATGAGCGAAACAGTTTACAAAGAATCAAAAGGCTGCAAAAAATGGACAAGATTGTTGAATTACCCTAGTTGGAGCGACTTCTTCTGGAGACTCTGATTCAAAAACTTTTAAGTCTGAATCTGTTGAAACATGGTACGAATAAATGTGCATAAGAGAAGTAAATCCTCTCAACTCTACTAGCTAACTCTAAAATCCAACTCCCAGGCAAGGAGAAATGATAAAAATAAATCAATAACTTTGGATTTGTATACCAAAGTAAGCGACTGTAGATGGAAAAAACCAAAGCTTCATGAGCAAGCCGAAATACCTAACCCATCTTCATTTTGGAACAAATGGAGGAAATGGTCGTGACAAATTAAGGGGTGCTGGCTAGAACCCATTAGCATACCCACCAGCAAAAGTAGGAAACGGGTACAGGATTTCGCATCTGAAAGTGGAATCCTGATCCACACCCATGGCTGCCAAACTTGTGAGGATATTGCCACCAGAATCTTTTTATAACTTCGGAGCCATGCTAGAGTTCTCCAGTCTCAAGTATTTTCAATACAAAAGGTCCCAAAGGCGGTAGCATACCTTAATGGAGGAAGACAAATAATATCGGATAACAAGTTTGCACTTCATGCGTTTGCCTCAAGCCACGTACAAGTACAAGAAACAAGTACAGAAATCAAGGACAGGAAAATCGACATGCCCTCAAAGTCGCAAAAATCTGAGTGAATTCATAACTCAAATGGATGCCAAATCAGCTGACTGAAATTCAGCTAAAAACGGCCCAATCAAAATGTCAAATGTGACGGGAAACACGAAACTCGACGAAACCGTATAGAAAGAGATAGATACGGCTTAGCATGACACTGTCGACGGACACGAAGTTAAGCCGAACTCCTATGCCTGATCCTAACAAAACGAGTGTAAAACCACTCTAATGGTGAACCAAATGGGCGCAAGAACACTGGTGACAAAACGAATAGAATATAATCTTTTAGGTCCACACACCAATAAGAATTCAAAAAATTGTTAAGGTTGTAGATAGGAAAAGTAAAATACGGGAAATATCCTCTGGTCAAGACTGGTCAAAAGACGCCACACCTACTGAGGAGTACTAACGTAATCAAACTGGAACATTTGGCTACCATCAAGCTAGGAGACTTCTTTGGTTTTCGTATGACATCAGAATGGACCAACTGTCAAAAAAACCAACCATACAAGAGTAGCTCAGATTTGATACTACCCCATCCTCAATCATGGATCAGTGATCAAAATTACTATTGGTTTATGTTTGGCAACCTAGCTACTGACTTTAAAACCTTTCCTGCTACGCCGAGAATCCAGCCTGGAATCGTTTATCACATTTCTCCAGACAAGGAACTCTTTGATCTTGCCAAGCCACGCCTTCAGGTAAGGGAAATTCAATGGCGCCGGAGAAGAGCGGGAAGAGAGATAACTGTCAGAAAAACACCTCCCTTCCCATATTCTCAATCCACCGTCAAGGTCAATTTAAAGAAACTGAAGATGGTACAAAAACCATAACAAAATTTTGATACTTTTCTACGTGGAGAAAAGAGTCCGTTTAAGTCGATTTGACAGCAAAGGTAACAGAGTCTTTTTCCATCAAAATCATGGCAGTCACTTGACCCTATCGTGACAAAAGTGCACGCTTGGTATCTATGAAACTGTTGTTGGGCGTATAAATATTTCATTAAAGCCACTTTGCTTTCTTCAGTAGTTGCTCTCTTTTGAGTGTCCTCTCTCTCTCTCTCTATACGTTTCTCTGTTATCTTCTCTCCGCTGTTGCTCGTCTCATAAATTGGTAACTTTGAGCTCGTAATTTGATCATAATTCCCAATATCAATTTCCACTATCCTATTATTCAACAACTATGTTGCTCAACGTACGAAGAAACATCAAGTTGATATGTGCCAGACTTAATAGTGTGTCATAATGAAATTTTAGTGAAAATCAGAAATAAAATCTCTACAAAAGTTTGGACGAGTTAATGATATAAAAATAAATGCTTGGAAGAACTAAAATTGGGGTTTGAGATAAGGTAGATGTAATTCTTTGAAACACTTTGATTGGCTTGGTAAGATCTATTGTATCTTCGAGATTATCAAGTTTTTAACCCAATTGTTAAGTCTGTTCGTGAACAAAACAGAAATCGTGAAGAAAAAAGTCACACGTTATCAGTCGGCAAATAACTCCGGGATTGCAAAGAGAATGTCTGAAAGCCTATATCTGGACAATAAGTTGTGCACAAGAATTTCATGACGGGAAGGACTTTTTGACGACGTCCACTCGGCAGAGAACTCCAAGACACTACTCCTCCAGTACTCTTCGACAGTGCGGTGCAAACTAAGGAGTTTCACTTAACAATGAGGCGTTGAATTTATAACTCTGATCAAACCAGCACATCGTCCTCTATATACACTTATGAACATCAGGAATGCTTTGAACTTTAACAACCCTGAAGGCCCTGGAAAACTCATTCGAAGTAACATTATATATAATGCAGAACTGCACTGAACTACAGAACTACAGTCTGATCTGAAATACGACATAAGGTCAATGATGCTAGTCATCTTAAGAACAACCCAGGGCTCCACTCAGGGTCCATACCTGTAGAATATTTCCTACAAGGAATTGCTGATTCTCAAAGTACCTAAAGATTTGTGACTTATTGGAGATGATGCTGTTGTCGTTGATAGCACTGTCCATCCACAATTCCGACAGAATGCACCACTATGGCGGGTAAGGAGCTGCATGATAGTAGATTTGACCCAGCATTAGCTGAACTGAAGAGGATTCCGTGAATAAAACCAATCAAAGTCGCGGATACATAAGTAGAATCGAAACTTATAGTTAATTATCTGAGCTTGCAGAGAGATGCCAAGCTTAGGTTCTCTGAAGAGTCAGGACAATGTCAGCTATGACCAATGCGGAGGCTAGTCTGTTGCCTAACCGTCCTCCTTGCTTAAGAGCATAAACTCATAAACTCTAGCGATGAGAAAGGTTTCACTATAGACGTATAGCAACAATTTTATGAGAGTGAACTAAAACGACGATTGACTGCTCGCATCTGCAACGATTTGAAGCCTTTATTAAGTCAAAATTATTACTCATCATGCCTTTTCTGTTAGGAAAATGGAAGAAAAAGGTGTTCTCAAAATATTCTAAGGATTCGGGGACCTGCATGATGTTCGGCTTCAATGATTTTGCGGAAATGGGGAAGGTTATGTTGACACCATGTGTCATTAGAACAAATTCTCAGAGTATGGCCGCATCTCATTGGGAGTCCATCTCAATCGAAAAACATCACCATCAGTTGAGCCGTTTGGCCAAACAGATGTCAGGACAGACAGAATGACATCCAGACAGGATGCAATATTGGTCCATACCATACCAATGACCAAATCAGCACGTAAAGTTAGATCAATATTTTGCGAACATTTAAGGGACTACAAGAAAAGGATACGGAAACCTGATGAAATAAATGAATCCAAGTTTGCGAAGCACATGAATAACAGTGAACAGAAGATGGTGAAAGTATTTCATGTTAACATAAACGACATCGTTTGAACGTACTCCAAAATATGGAAATATGCAAAATAAAAACAAAACATTCGATAGACGAATCATAAAGAATACAAGACGAAAAGACAAGCGTAGAAACAACTTTAGAAAAATGAAAGGTCACACTGTACAAGGACAGCCGAAAAAAGAGCGCGGAATCAAATTAAGGAAGAGCCTCAACATAGAAATACTACGGACTTCCTTTCCGCATAAAAAGAATCCCTACCAACATGAAACGATCAATGCTTACTTCTGTAAATTACGAATCCATAAATTTAAGGACATTGAAGACCGATAAACTCAGGATGAAACCACATACCGAAGATGCACAAACACTGTGAACACTGTGAACTATGTGTGAACGATACAAGGAAACAAGTGGGGTGGAATGGAATTCGGTCGAAGAGCAACAAATAAATACATCAACAACTTATTGATACCAATTTCGAACGTCCTCCATGAGGTACTAAGATGTTTCCGGAATGGAAACACTGTCATTGTTAGTTTTAAACGAGCTCCGAGGCCTGTCAAAAGCTTTTACTGACAAGGACGCTCTGATTTTTAGTTTCGGACAAACGCCGAGGTATACCAAAATGTTTCTGAAACGTAGACGCCATGATCATTGAGTCTAGAGTACAATCAATCGAATACATGTCAAAAAGGACTTGGATATTTGTTTTTTATGAAATTTGAAATATCCAAAAACCAAATCGCCAACGGTCCAATGACAAATGTCAAAACGATTATTTCTTAATTTCTTCGCTATTTCTCCTGGAATTTTTTCAAAAATATTTTAATTCAATATGAAACGTCACAGAAAAGACTGCATCAAGAAAAATTCAAAGATGCAGTCAAGTAGAAGCCAAGCAGAAGATAAAGCTGACATTTGGTAAGTTGCAATATTCAACCTTTTGATTTCCGGGTTTTTGATCGGTCAGTTGACCTCCCGTGACAAACCTGAAATTTATCACGGTGTAAAGTTTCACGAATCTGTAAACATGTGCAACAGGACTCAGGCATGGTTTTTGTCTTTGTTTGAAATTCGTGAAGATAAAACTACAAAAAGCCATAATAAACGATACTTTGACTCTTTTCGAAATTCGTCTTGAATTTTTCACATAGTTTTGAAAACTCTGTTTAGTTAAGTACAAGCCAGCTAGAGAATACTTCCTAAACTTGATAACCTGCAATATTTTGATGACAAATTGTTTTGTGTACCTACCCTACACAATTTACTCTTTACACGTTCCCTCTGCCTCTATTGGGATCAAAGTAGCTTTATCACTGTCAACTCTACAAAAGACTAAAGGTTTCAGGTGGTGTTACGCTGTAGGATTCTTGTTTTCTGCATCGATTTGGACTTTTAAGCCTTTCTTTTTAAGTTTCCCACGAATATTTCCACGATACACAAGACAATACGTAGGCCGAAAATGAATAACTGACAGAAACTTCATCACCCTACGGCAAACTAATCGTTTCCCATCGGGACAACAAATCCGTTTTATACACATACACATTAGTGTATATGAAATACCTTTTGCCCATTGCAGTTTCTGATGCTTGAAGTTCTAGTAATCAATTGTAACGCAATGTTAACGCAACTGTCATTTTCACAAGTATACCTAAGTTGCAAACCTAAGCACGTTTATTTTGTGGTACTGCGTGACGCGTGCCTTAAATCCATTCTAAGAGACAGTTATATGAGGCAAAACCATTGCATATACTCACATTAACGAGTTCTATCACCAACGGTTGGAGCTCGCACGTTTCGTTACGAAGAAATTAAAGAAAATGACACTCCTTTTAGGACACGGATTCATTAAAAATTTGCATTAAATACTGCATATTCTCCGAAAATTGTGTCAAAAATTGACCGTCAACACGGTCTATAAGCGACACAGACCAAATCATCGAAACATTGTGCATATGAGAGCTTTCTCATTTCAAGACCGAAATTCAAGGAATATTTGGTCAGTATCACGCTTGACCTTGACCATTTACCTGAAATTACCTTACACAGATGGTTGAGCTGTTATATGAACACCAGAAATACAAACAGGAAAATTGTACTGCCATAAACGGGAGGCGAACTCCGCACCTTTCATTTTATGTATTTAGAGTGTATTCAGATTGTCAATTTTCAAAACATTGATTTCGAAAAACAGATTTTTTGGAGACGCTGTCTGTATACGTTCGAATGCGATTGGGAATAAAAACAACGACAACAGATAAGTGTCCTGAAAGGATATCTTCTCAAAAACCAACAAATGTGCTACTTCACAGACAGTCTACTTTTTCCAGCGATGAAATTTGAAATTGATTCCACCTGACTTAAAGTGTGAAGAGAGAGCCGCGAGGGCCTCATTTTAAATTACCTGTAAATCAGCGGCGAAAAATTTTTCCAACCGCCTAAATTTTTCCCAGAAAATCAAAATAATAAAGATGTTACCACCATCAATACCGATTGAAACACTTCTATTCATTTCAATCCGATTTGCATAAACTTTTAAAGTTCTCTTTTTGACGCCAGGACCCGAAAAAAAAGATACAAATCTCAAGAGCCAACAATCACTTATTCATTCAGTCCGAAAATTATTTGACTTTCCCGGCGTGAATCGTTTGACGCGAAACTTAAAGTAAGTGCGTTCTAGGAAATTTATAGCAGCCGCGTGGGAACAAAAATTAATTTCACAGTTGAGATGGAATTTTCGATGAAAAAATATTTCCCTGTTACCTTCCTTCCCTGTTAAAAATTACCAGCAATTTATTCTTTGTGGAGTTTTGAAATTTCAGGGATTAATTAAAATGATTTCCTGGAAAACTTTCTGACCGATGACGAATATTGAAATAGGAATTCGGTTGTTTTAAGTAAGTTAAATAGGAAATGTTTAAGACGGTGTTAAGTAGAGATAATTAAGTAGAGAGTAGTTGTCAATAGAGTAGTTGTCAATAAGGAAGTGAAGTAAGTAGTAAGCAGCATGTTTTTTTGTGTTGTATTCCGGATGGTGTAGAAATCATAGGTGTCCCTTTTTGTGCTACCAAGGGCAGGAAAAAATCCTGCTATTAGGGCCTGATCTCGAAGTATCAACCCAGCTGAGTGTGATAGGTCCTTGAGAGGAAAAATTTAAATTTCCCATCATACCAGACTAATTTATGTCCATTTGGTCCTGCCTTGAGACGTCTCAAACTCATCTTAGGGCTCCTGCTGAGTGTTTACCATTCCATTGGATTATTTTATTTCATTGCCTAAGTTTCTGGCTCCTAGGCAAGAAAGCCATGACCAGTAACTCGCAATGTCCCCCTGCAAAAATAAAACATTTTTCTTGATGTTCTTTTTCGATTTGTGAGGACATTTGATTTGGCGTAAGGATTTCGAAACATAAGAGCAAACTAGATCGACCTGAGACGTCGAGGATGGAGGGATCTCTTCTCTAGCAATCGTCTTCCTCCTTCTTCGTCTACTAGAGGGAAATTCCTACATCCCGAAATTGCCTTTGGGTGTTGATTTAGAAAGCCTGGGCTTAAGTTATGAGTCGTCCAGTTCCAGGCTTGGTACTCCTTTTGACAGGGGAGATGTTTAGTTTGTAGTTTAATGGGTTTTTGTCACTAGTTATCTCACAGCCAGAGTGTAAGTAGCCTTCCCTATACACAAAAAGGATTTCAGATACAATTTTCATCTTTTTCTTCTTTTAGTAACAACAAATGCCTCCAACAGTTTCTCTTTGACAGCATCCTCCAATTTTCAAGAAAATTTAAGCTGGGATAAACTGTCTCCGTCAACCGAGTCAGACCAGCGTTTCCTCGCTTTCCCTACTTGTCTCCGCCCTTCTGTTCACCCAATGAATACATTTGTGGTTTGTAGCTTTTGCAGTCTTACAATCGTTGGGACCTCCAGCTTGTCAAAACCCACTTTGCAACATAGTTTTAATCAGTTTGAAATTTTCATTTAATATTTGTCAAACTGATTTTTGACTTGTACCGATATTTGTAAATGAACTCAAACACCGATTTTCAGTGATGACATTACTGATTTGCGCGATGGTTTCATCCATGTTTGAAGTTACTGGATATTAGGGGCTTATATGAACTTCAATATTTTCTCACCATTCTTTGAAACGCTTCTACCATATAAAAACCTGTCAAACCCCAGTGCAAAAAATAAGTTACCACTGCATGCTTATCAAGTTTCAATGAGAATTGTGTCATTAGCATGTTGTTTTTTTCGGGTAGAAACAGATGCGCAATTTGACAAACACTTTGCCAGACACTAAAGGCTGTCGCCCAACTGATCTAGCTAGTCTCTTTCTGAAATGTCAAAGTGACAAATCGGACGGCCAATTGTTTCAAAAGTTTTGACTTTTTTAAAACTGGTTCCTTTATATCAGACCTAACGCATCCCATACATTGGAATTATCATTTTCTTTGCATCTATTGTTGACTTGAGTATTTCAGCAAATTAGTCAGATATTCCAGCAAGAGGGCAAACCGCTGAATCCATGAAAATGTAAGACCACTTTCCCGTATTAGTTTGTGTCTGCTTCAAAGGATAAACATGATTTCTAGGTATTCAATTTCAGTGCCCGATTCAGAGGTCTTGTCTACATACTGGCTTATAAATTTCAAATCATCGTTTTTAAATCTGTCCACATTCTATTCGAAACACAATCATAAATGAAAAAGTCTAAATTATCCTTGACGGGAGGAGGATTGAAAACTTTCCCCTTTGATTTTATTTTTTTCATTCTAAAGTTCCCATATTTTTTCAAGTTCCCATATTAAGGGGTCAAAGTACGTCTCACTATTGTTTCCTTTTTCTTGGTATTTCTTTTTGGGATGCTATGGTGGCGGAATGAAACTGTATCTCAGAAACTAGCAGAACATCACATGCACTCTCATGCTGTCTAAACGTTTCAAATCTAACCTTGAGTTGATGTTTAATTTGGGAAATATGTTTCAACCTCCTGTTAACACATTGGTTCTGTCATGATAAATACTAGTTCCTGCAACGATGACACCAGGACCAAATGTCATCAGTGCTGATGCGTGACAACTTACGGCACATTGTCCTCTAATTTGCTGATCACTACGTCCAATGCTAGAACACTTTCTAAGATCTTATCAACAATTCGGATATCATTTTGGATGAAGGACCCTGTTAAGCTATCTACATACTGACCGTATTGTTCTAAAAATGAGACTGTCAAAGTAATTGAGAAAATGGCGCACTGACTCTATTGATTGTGCTACCGAGCTTTATTTTCAAAGAAAACAGGAGAGCGGTAGCCGATTCACCATTGAGATAGCTATAGGTGCAACGAGTGTGATCTCTGAGCTAAGACGATGAATGTGTAGTTTTCAGGATATTGGGCTCGTATTCTGGAATCTTCTTTTGAAGTTCATGGAAATCTGATGCGTGCTCCGAAGGTAAAGTAAAAAACCAGAATCTATTCTTTGATACCAGTCAGGATGGAAGTTAGGTATGGTTTCACCAAAGGCAGACTCCTTGGCTTCAACTTTTGAATTGTGTTTTTTAACGATACACTGAGGCTTGGACTGCTAGGAAAACTACCCCTGACTGACTCGGCGAATGTTGTGATATTAATCACAAAAAGTACAGTGGACACAGACACGCCCTTTACCCTGTTGATATAGTAAGATTCACCAGAATCGATCGGGCTTAGAGAAATAATAGCCTTTCGAAATGAGTAGTCAATACTAGCTCCTCTGACAACCTCTCTTTCCGAGCAAATAGTCAATATTTTCGTAGGAATTGTACGCCTCGGAGTTTATTTAGAAGTCATGAACGGGGAGTGACTTCACCAAAAAGACCACCCTTAGAAAAGGTCGGGCTGGATAGATGTCGTTCATTAGGGAAAACATAAAGATATGTTGGTGATTTCAGAATAAATGTCATTTATTAGGAAAAACGATAAGATATATTTATTGATCACAGCCATCATCATTAGCTGTAGGTATTTGAGAAAGTGAGACGGATGACCCCGATCCCAAATTCTTTTCGTCTAAGTCGGGCAACGTGCCAACTTCTTGTGGATGTCAAAAAAGATTCATCAAAAAATACTCTCAGCAATTTTCACAATACTTTAAATGGTCCACCAAACCGATGCAATATACACCAAAACATGATAACAACAAAAAAATGTCCTTCTTAGTTTTTGACGTTCGGGGATACATCAATGTGTGCTTGATTTTCCGTAAGGATACGTTTCAGCTAACTGCGTAGCCATTAATTTATCCTTCTGAATTGACCGATTATGAATTGCTGAGATTTGAAAAGTGCAGAATGCGGTGACAAATTAAGGATACTTATCAGTCCTAGCAAAGGAATGGCTAGAATTAATGAGGGTTCAATCTTTTCAAAGATGTTGGTGTTTCAATTAGGCAAAGTTAATAACGTGACATATGAACTGTAATGAACTTTGACATGTCTTACAACGGTACAATAAAAATCCTTTTTTTTTCAAATATGGAAAAAAAACTCCTTCTAAACGTTAACAGACAAAGACTTACTCATACTGTTTATATTTCTACAAGTTCAAATGAAAGCAACAACAGAAGAAAAACTAAAACTCCGTGAACCTGTCTAAGCAAGGATATGACCACGAAAGCGAGCAACAAACGCGATGAAGGTTTTATGTTTTCCTTACGTCATTTTATGATATAATTCAGTGCACGACAAATGCTTGGTACAATCGATAGGACCAAAAACAAAAAAAAACAAAAGTTGAACTTGCCAGGGGTGCAATTTAACTATATTCGCTGTTGGTTGACAATATTGAGCTTTTGCGTTATTAATTCACCGAAACACTACACCGTCTTTTCCCAATAAGTTTGTTTTATCAATAACAACCCTGTGTTATCCTGTTTGATTATATTTTGTTGCAGCGGTTTGTTAAATTAGTTTGTCTCAAAGTAGGATGACTGAAGGAGCCAGGAATGTTGATTTGAGTTCACGAACTTTTCAGTTGGACTCGACGATTTCTAGGAAAACAAAAAGGATTTTGCAATTATGAAAGCATTAAAACCTTTAACGACAAGAAAACTGTATTTTTTCTCTTGTCTTGTTCCAACTTCTGACACCATTCCCCAATTTAGACAGCGAATACAACGAACAAATATTCTGCTCCTTTATCAAACTTTCGTTCGCGAATGAATACCCGTTGCGTGTCCCTTTATTACTATCTCGTCTGCTATATATTTCAGTTTATTTCTATTTTTATTCGCTTTTATTTCTTTGTATCTCCTTGTCGCTCATTTCATTTTCGTTTTCTTGACACATTATAGTTGGTAGTGCGTTCATCAAAACGAGAACAAAATAACAAAAAAAAGGAAGTTTTCTCAAATGGCATTTACCACTGTGTGTAAACACACTGATGGTAGTTTAACTTTATCGTTTCGAAGTTATTTAGTGACTATATGAGGATCATAATTCTTTTTGACCAGACATCGAACTCCCTAGTTTTTTTTTTCCATTAGGAGTGTTAGAAACACGTTAAAGGTAACGATACGACGATGATGACGAGAATATGAACATGTTGCGATGTCTGCTAGTGGATACAAGTATGTTCAGTATATTCACATTAAATGAATGACTGGATATGTTGTTAGTAGATTTATTACACTTTGATATATCTGTTAAGAAAGAGTATGAAGACATTGATAAGGTGTTCAGGAGCTCGTATTGAAATATTAATCCTGAAAACAGGAATACTGATTATAAATATGGATGCGTTTAGTAGAGAATTGATTTCAAAACAATTTGACGCTGGTTTAAGGACCTGTAAGACCCATCGTACCCGTTTTAAAATCAGCTCCATCCTTTCGCGCGACAGCATCTGCCAGCCCTTTGCCTCAAAAACCAAGAACTCCAACCGTTTTGGTTTATGGACCACGTCCTCCGATTGTAAAATGCGAGGACAGGCTCATTGTCCTCGTTGATGACTCATTGCCCTTACCCATTCACTTCCTGCACATCCACTACCCTCGACCAATTCAAACCAATTTCCGCAGTTTCAGCACTTTGTTAAAATCGAAGATCTCTGGCTCGTCAAAAAAATCACTTGGCTTTCAGGGGAACCTTAATAAAATTAGGCGCGAAATGATGACTTCAATGGCGGATGAAGTCATCATTTCGCGCCTTAAATTTAATTCCTAAGGTACCGCCTTTCAGATGTGTTGATTTTGTTTTCCGGATGTCTACAGAGGTTTGACAGTAGTAGACATTAGAGTAAGATAGGGATTATCACTGCTATGCATATTTTCAGCTTTATTATTTCGCGTTTGCTACCTTAGAAATTGGCGAAAGTGAAAAGAACGCTCATATGCAAGCTACCTTTTTGTATTTAGTTTAGACGAATCATCGCCGTCTTTGATCGTCTTTCTCGGTGTACCGTCATGGAACGTAATGTGGGGCCAGGTCTGACAGTAACAGACATTGGGATAACACAGGTATTATCACTGCTTTGTATGTTTTAAAAGTTGTTTTTAAAATTGGCGAAGCTGAGAAGAACGCCCATATACAAGTTTCATTTTTGGATTTATTTCAGATGAACCATGGCCGTCTTTGACATCACGGTACACTGTACTATGACGTATCGTATTGACATGTAAGACATGTCAATTTTGTGTAAAAAGTTATAAACAGTTTTGACCATTCAAGATTCTATTAGGCTCAAGATTCTATCAGTATTTCTGATCTATGTATTCTGTTTCAACAGAGAACTCAGCTCTCTGTAGAAAGTGATGTATAGACTCCATATACTATACCCTGTCTTAACCTTATTAGTTCGTAGAGTTCCCGAGAATGATCAAATGGATTCCTCTAGCAGATGTTGAAAACCATGAAAACAGGTTAACGTCATCTGCATACGCCCAAGTTTAAAAAGATTTATTCATCTCAGTTTGCTTCTTGGTGTAGAGTGAGTAAAGTATAGGGTTTCTTTAACAGATGTAGAAAACCATCATGGAACATAAACACAACTGCGTAGGCCCAAATTCAACTCTCTTTATTAAGCTTGATGTGCTCCTTGGAGCATAGTCAAAAGAATTTCTCTAGCAGATATAGAAAATTCATATAAAATTCCATTGTCATTTGCCTATGCCAAATTTTTTGGTTCCATTTCTGGGATCTATATTGCTTCATACGGCATAGCCACGAGGACATTTTTTCGGACCTAGTTAGAGAAATGTAGAAATACGTAATAGTATTGTTTTATGCGATTTGTGCACCCTTTTTTTAATTTTTCGAGAATGTTGAAAAGGATTTCTTCAACAGATATAAAAATTCCTGATGAAATTTCAATTTCATCTTTTGCCAATTTTCAATTTTGTCAATTTCTGCGGCCTACATTGCTTCTTACGGCATAGCCACAAGGATCTTTTCAACGGATGTAAAAAACTGTTATTGATATGTAGAAACCCGTAAAGGTGTCAATGCCTACTGCGTAGACTAGACTCTAGAGCGATTTATTGAGCAGTATGACTCTTATCTCAATGAGTAATTTTCTTGTTACATATTCTTGATCTAGATCAAATAGCAGAGGGGCTAACCCATCTCCCTGCTTGAGTCCAACCGCGTTATCGAAGGCATCAGTCAATTGGTGGTCACAACTGATCCTGGTTGTGTATTATGTATTTATGGGGGTACTGATGTTAATGTGATTTTAATAATATGGACGACGATTACTGGGGTGTCAAAATCAAGCAGAATTCCGATCGTATTCTACGATCAAAATTGTGGAATAATTTTTTTGAATGACACAAAAAATTGTTGGAAATTGACGTTGAATGAACAATTGGTGGGTGTAGTTTGCATTCCAGCTCTAGAATCTACTTGCTATCCGCAACGTTTTTTTTCTGTGTAAACGGTCATTTCACATGCTAACTAGCTTCCGAAAATTTGGACACTTAATTTTGTGTTCTTTTTTTATTGAAGAGGGATGAGAATGGATTGACATTTTGTCATTGGATTCTCGAGCGTCTGCTTGTTATCGTAGACATATTGAGTCACTTTCTGGTAGATGTTTTGAGCAATCCAAAGCGCATATTTTATAAGTTCTACTGATATCTAACCACCCTGAGGCCTGACCCTTTATTGAGTTGCTGGTCCTCAGTAACGGCCATGCATAGGCGACACCGAAGGACACTCATAAGTTGAATCTTTGATATCATCCACTTGAATGTCTGATATTATTATTATGCATGATTTTTTTGAAATATAATTGGGGTTTGGGATTTATAAAAGTAAGTAGTTCATCTCTTTTTCATCCTACTGTCGTCAAAGGATACGATACTACCATTTCTTACCTTTCGGAATGTTTTGCAGCTTATACAGCTTTGCATTATCCTGTACGTCCAGTTCAAGGAGGAGGAGCTTGTATGTTATGAACTTTTCGTGGAGTGTCATAACGGTAGCCGTGCTTGCTGACTTTGCGCAAATAAGACCAATACCAGCATTATCCGTTCACAAAAGAATTTCTTTGGCATGGCATGTGTGTGGCCATAACTTTCATTGGCAAGTTTGATTTATAGCACCATGTTCTTAAAAATTTAAAAAAGCAGTTTTTCATAAAATGTGTGCGTAATGGATTTTTCACGTTTGGTCATCTGAACGAATACTGCGTTGTGTAAAGGTCCACAAGTGTTGAAAATACTCCTAAGTTATTTCGCACTTCTTAAAAATGTAACCACATCATTTTATCCGATCTACGATTCTGTACGATTTAAGACAACAGGATGAACTGATGCATGTGTCACGATCAACCGCAGCTGTCAGTTGGCTGGGTCATGCCTGGGTAGACTTGTGCTACCTTGACTTTGTGCAGAGTTAGAACAGTTCATGTCGCCTATTCCCGCGATTTTTTTAGTAACACTAAATTGCGAAAATCAAATTTATTTAAATTCACGCAAGAAAACCCTTAAGGAATAGGCTTGAAAAGGTTTCTATAAATTAGATTTCCTTGGATTGCTTCGAGTCTTATGTCAAGCAGACAGTCCCTCCTTTTTCATACAGAATGTGAACGTATTTTTGATTTTTTACTCTCTTCCAGATGCCAGCAATGTTGGAAAGTGACTTCTTGCAAAGCGGTAAACCCTCAGGTATTCATAGCTCAAGAGCGTATTAAAGCCTCTGATGACTTGAAGAGGGTGCCAAAATGTTGTGCGTCCGTTTCAATGCGGAAAATGGCTGTGCAAAATTTTTAACGAGCCCTTATCATAAAAACAATTAAGGATGGATCATGCTTGAAAAATATCTTTCCCCGATACCTTAAAGTTAGAAAGAAACGAGAGCTCTTGTTTGGGGTAACACGTGATATTTGCGGATTTTTGATTCAAACTCTCTAGGTTGCCAGGAAGATTTGATGGAGACTTCGTGGAAAGTCAAAGCATTGACACTTCAAAAGAACTTCGATGGTCCTGATGGTCTCAACGTAGATCTGTAATGTTTTGAGATCACGTTGTAGTACAAAATGGTCGAAAGGACATACCCTGGAAATCTTGACAGAAAAGCGATGATGGGGTCAGTCATGCATTAAAGCTGTCAAAATCTTTGATTCCCCAATTTTATCAAGACAAATTTCAAATGAAGGCTCTTGTCTTCAATATGCATATGCATCAATATACATTTGATTTTCACACTCCCTTCCGGTTGCTAGCAGTGCTGAAAAGCAACTTCTTGGAAAGAGTACATCAATAATCATCAGTTTACAAGTGTCTCGATACCCTTCATAGCCTTTAGACAATGCCAAAATGTTTTATAGCACTTTCGGGTTCAAAATGTCAAAATGTTCCGGCTAGTAAAATCATCTAGAATTAGCAATGTTTAAAACCCTCAGCATTCTCGATGTACTGATTTTGGCGAAACAGTTGTCAAAGCTTCGGTCAATACAAGATCATACCCATTTAGATGGCATAGTCTGAGTGCGCTTCAAGTAACGTTTGACGGAGTTCTTTGGCAATTAATACGTACCTTGATACTGCTGGTGGTCCAATCATTGGGCAACAATTTTGTGGTAATGAAACTTCTATAAGGTTGTTTGGAGCGAATTTTCCTCACCTTTAAGGGGTTCGTTTTATTAAAAAATCTCCAAATTTTTGACATCCTCTGATTGCCTCAACTGAGGCATCAAAAGGAAGCTCTGAACTTATGCCATACTGAATAAAAACGCATATATTCCCATATTCTTTTTGACTTGTTAGCATTATCAAAAGGTGTAGTCTTGGTGTAACTAGCACTTTCCAAGTATCCGTTTCCGTCGTCTAAGTAATACTTTAGTTAGGCTTGGACATTTCTGATGACATTAAAATGTTTCACAACCACTTTCTGGTAAAAAATTGCTGAAGAAAATACCTTTGAATCCTCGTCAGAATTATAACGGTGATGGATTTAGTTATGCATAAAAACCGGCAAAAGTCTTGACTTGCTTTGATTTTTTTGGGAGAGCTATTGACGTGTGAAATACAAGACAAATACGTAGTTCGCTTTCACGCTTGAAAGGGTTTGTTAAACATTGTCGCATTGTTTTGAGGCCAACAGAATTTGCTTGGTACATTTAAGCTTTTTCAGTTGCTAGTAGAATTAGCAGTCAACCTCTTCTAAGGTAATAAGTCTTCAAATGTCAATAGACACCGAGCGTCAAAAAACAACATAAGGAATTAGCCTTGCTTTGAAAATGTTAAGATACTTGACTATCAATGGAATCCAGTACCAAAATATTTTGCAACTAAATTACTGGAAACAAATTTTCACAACTTCTCACCAGAAGAAACTTAGGGTTAGTTACGCTTAAAACAATGCCAACATTTTTAGACTTTTCAAGACTGTCTAGAATCAAATGTCAAAAAAAAAATTGTAATCTTGGCCAGCTACTTCCTAGAAACGGAAAAGAACAATGACAATTGGTTTATTTAATCATGGATAGTAATATTTTTTAATTCACGCTTCGGCATTTTCTGTGTTCCTAATGCCAAGCCGGGCCTTGGTGATTAGCGAATTCATTCTCAGGCTTCAAATCGTTCTCCAGTTGATCACTCCCAACAAACATTGGCTGTCAGGGCTTATCATGTCTGCCCATCAAGTTGTCGGTCTTTTTGCTAGGCGTTTGTAGATTTTGCACTCTACTCTTCAATGTCATTTAAGGCAAACGTGCCGCAACATGTCTTTCTATATGGCCCGCCCAATGCAGTCCCTAGTTTACGCCCAAGTTTGTGCAGCTTAACGCAAGTGGATACAGGTCATTTGTCAAATATTTCGTACAATTCGTTGTTGTAACGTAGTTCCCACTCTGAACCATCTGTCGCTCGGTTGTAGATTTTCCGGAGCACTTTTTTGTGATAACGAGGCGAAAGCTAAACAGCCTAGTGTGGGAATCCGTGTTGGACGCGTAATGTTTCTGGACTATCCACTAAACACCTCCTCTTTCAACCTGAAATCCTAGTCTGGAACAGTTTGACACATTACCTCGGGCTAGGTCTCTTGTTTCTATGCCAAGATATGCCTTCAGATTACAAGAATCCTCTCTCCCTGACAAATACTAGCGCTTCAGGATAGCTTTTTTCAAGTCTCAGCATTGCCCGAGCATGAGAAAACATCAATGGCTACGTGGTACGGATCCTAATGGACTAAGTCGGACCGCCATTCGGCAAATTATGGAAGAGGGATTGATTGCTGAAGGGTAATCTAGGTGGAGCGAATGTGCGGAGGGTCGTACTACGTATCAGTTCCTACCGGATGTGATGACTGCAATAAAGATCCGGAAGTGTGATTTCTGTTTGGAGTTAGGATACTTACTAACTGGGCATGGTAGTTTGATTGAATGGTTGAGTAGTCGTGGTATTTGTAATCAACGTGGATGTTTGTTATGTGTTGATGAGAGTGAGACTTGGCAGCATATTTTGTTCGAATGTTAGGCATATGCAAGCCTACGTTTTGCGCGGGGTATTAGTACTTTGAGGACCTCAGAAGATGTTGGGGATGCCTTGCTGGATGAAGAGGCCTTTCTAAGGATCAACGGGTTCGCGCGAGATGCCTTCCATTTGCGACTGCAGCAGTCTGCTACGCAAGGAAATGCAGGCTCTGTTGCTAACTACTAGTCCCTAAATGTTGTCTTGGTATGTGACCTAAGCTCAATATTATCCTGTTCTGTGTTTTGTCCAGTCCTACTGTTGTTATTGTATTGCTGTCTGGGGATTACGGGGTCACCAACCCTTCGATATAGGAACGTAAATTGGTAGTGGAACAAGTCTATGTTCTGCGAAAACCTGAGCCTGTGATCTGTACCACGGGTTAGGGGGAGGCCCATGACAGGTTACTGTCACCCCCTCCTACACGATAAGGAGCCTATCCTGGCTGAAACGTGGTGGTTTGTGGTTTGCGATGTGGCTGGAAAGTAGTTTTGAGTACCAACTTGGGATTCCTAAACTTTGACTACTGGGACCTCATTATAATGAGCGGCGTTGTTTGACGCATTAATTCAACCCTGTCTTTGAGACCGTGAGGTTAGGCCTAATGGTGGCAGGTACTCACGTTAAACACTTCGACTTCATTGCCCGAGCATATTGTGCTACGAGATTCTGTTTGTCAATCGTTTCCAGCATTTCTACGACCATAGTTTCTGGGCAGAGCTCTACATTTTCGCCGAACAGGCCACCGCACTGCTTAGTTCATCATTTTCAAGAGAAGAATGTGTAACATGCGTCATCCACTGGGTATCCAAAGCACTTTACGTTCAAATATGTCCATTGCCTTTTCGGACTCCTTCATCAGATTTTGGATTTATTTCTGTAGAGCAGTCCAGATTTGATCTATTGATTTGTAGATGCAAAGTTTGTTTTTTTGAACAAATTTGGACCTTAAAAAGGGAATAATGGAGTAATATACTTGGTTTGCTTTGAGAGTTTAACCTGCAATCCACCTTGTCCTTTTCGGTGGTGTTTGTTTTATTCAGGCTGACTCAAATATGCACAAAGTAATCCATATTTTAAAGGTTGTACTTTCCTACGGTCAGGTTTTGCCTGGCTGGTGGATTCTTCTTTGGTTCAGGCATGTGTTAAGTTTCAACGACGTTTAACTCATAAGCCAATTTGGTTCCAATCCTTTTGATCAGGGCTGACCAAACACAACAATGTATCGATTAGTCTATAGTCAGTACAGGATGCAGGTCTGATGGATCCATTTGATTTTTGATTAGTGGTTTTGAATGGTTATAATAGATTCCGTAATGCAGAGAAAAGTTAATATTTTCTAATTTCCTTCTATGTGGAAGTGTGTTGTTGCGTTTTATGAGATTTATCGAAATGATATACTATAGCCTTTATCTTTGTCCATCAGGAGCGAAAAAAAGTAGTCCAAATACTTATGGCAGGTAGATGGGGTAAGCGCAGGAAGGAATGCAGATTTCCAGGAAGTCATAGAATCGAGACAGGCGCAGGTTAGAGGACGAAAATATGTCGCAAGAATTTTTAAAGTTACGATTCTGCTTAATTTTTGTTTTGAGACAATATTGCTTTGCTAAGTTAATAATAAATTCGAGCGAAATAAATGCTGATTTAAATCGAGCTTCAATTTGAAATACTTCAACTGCTAAATTTGACTTTAACTAGATACTAAGGTTTCCAATAACTATATCTGCTGGTCGGGGATGAGTAATTATAGCGAATTGTTAGCAAGAGGGATATTAAGGGTTTTTCCGAGAAGCATCCTCAAGGGAAAATTCGCAATAAGTTCTACGTTGCATTTGTTCTTTGGTTTCTACGTTTGGTTGGCGTATAAATGTGAGAATTGCCAATTTTGATGTAGGATATCATAAGCATATGACAAATTTATAGGATCTGCTAATTTGATTTGCTCAATTCTATGAATTTAGATTTTAATTAAATAGTAAAGTCGATTACGACCACAAGGCCTTGCCATCCTTATTAACTTCCCTCGTTAATAAACTATTGTTTCACATCATACCAAACAATCTGTAACAACTAGTGTACGTTCTATTTTCATGGAAAAATAACAAATGATTAAATTAGTACCCAGCATCATACAATAAACATATATTTCTCACGTGTGTCAACAATACATGATTTTCCTTTGAAGTTGGAATCCATATTAAATTATGTCCAACTCCAACTTTGCCTTGCTAGGCCGAAAGCTACTATAAGCTAATCTGATTAACTTGCAAAATAAGAGTCATGTGGTGCGGCAATAAGGAGGTGGAAATGGAGAGTTTGTCTGATAACAAATTGATGTCTATTGTTCAATAAATTTCTAGAACAATGGACACGGATTCATTACGACAACGGCAGGAGCAACAACAAACAGAATTGCAAAACAAAAGCATCTCGACGTAATAATTTTGAATCCTATCTGCTAAATATCGAACAATACTTGATTTAATTGCAAACCAACGGAATAATCTAAAGGATCTTCGCTATACGCATACTGAATTTCGTTCATTACTCCCACAGGCTAGTTGAAATTGTATTAGGCTACTACTATCCTTGTTTAATCAATGATGAGATTTGCTAGTTTGTGTTAGTGTGCAATGCTAGTGGTAGGAGGATAAAGTAATTGACAGGAATAAAGGTCAAAGGTCAAAGGTAATAAGGCTTTTGCATATGACAATGCAGTCAATATTACTATATGTGATCACTAGACGAATAAACATTGATAGCAGTAGCCACGACTTGGGTTTGCTACTGTTTATAAAGGACAATTTAGACTCAAGCTGGTTGAAAAAGTTCAATATTCACTGCTGTGCAATCCAAAAGTTACATGAAGTGAAAAGGATACAGTAAAAAAAGGTACTTTCATAAGATACATGAAAGATACATGCAATGTATCTTTTGAAATGTATCTTTTAGATCAAAAAAGGGAAAAACATCTGCTCGACTTCATCGAACTCTAATATTATAGTCCTGAAAATAGTTTTAAACTTATTATACTTATGACTTTAATTGAATGTGAGCGTTTCCTCGTATTCCACACATGAACGACAGCTTCCAAACGATATAATATCCTTGGAAATCATAGTTTCGCTTAACGCACAAGTGGAAGATAGTTACGGATGAACCACTTACCGGATATAATCATATCACCCCGTTCAGTTGTCCAGTAATTAATCGAAGCCGGATAAGCTTCTGTATGGCATTCGAGGGTAACATCTTGTCCAATGTAGGCACCCTCCAGCTGATTAGGTATTGATAGCATCGGTGGAACTGCAGTAGAACAATAATAATTAATAGCAACAATAACAAATGCAGCAACAACTGCAATAGCATTAACAATGGCATTTCATAGACTGATAAGAGCGCAGCGGGTGGTCATTGTGAATTTCAATCAATGCGAACAATAATTAGAATCGCATCGCTTGCCAATAATTAAATCTCGCTTTGCATCCTTACGTATAGTGCGAGTCGTATTAAAACACAAAATTAAATCAGTGCTAGCTGCTCTGGAGAGAATTTCATATACATATTCGTCCCATATGCGCTCATATCGAATATCTTTGGATTGCGCTATAATTAAAGCTACTGCAGGCGTGAACAATTGTGAGGCTTTTAATTTTAATTAAAATTATTTATGAATTTACGCACACTGCACGCGTAAATGAACGCGTTTGCTGATTGAAGGTGGGACGCCATTGGACGCGACACAAAGATACGCCGCCATGTGCAACCGACTGACTTTTGTGATATGCAAAATTTCACCATCAACCACATTCACTGCATAATAAATAAATCATAATTAATTTTATTTTTATTCTTTTTGAAAATATTTCCACTGCACCCGAGTACCTGTCTCTCCACCGATAACCATTTCTTCGCCATCTTCACGCCTCCACATAACATATGGCTCCGGATATCCTCGAGCCTTGCACACAAGGGTTACGTTGGTTCCCTCTCGCACGACCATGTCGTTGCTGGTCATCGTTTCATTAATCATAGGTGGAACTGCACAGAGATAGGATGGCAAACGGAAAATGAAAGAGTGCAAAACGCAAAAAAAAAACAAAATCAATTATTATCTTGCCGGAGTGGTAATCTTGCAAGGCGAAAGGATAATTGCATGTGGACTGGGTTATGGAATTTAATTACTATGGTCGGAAAATCATATTATTCTCCCCACGGCTCAGCGTAGGATGTAGCTAGAATACACTTACCAACTACTTGTAGATATCCTTTCCTTGAACGCATCGGATCTGTATTCACTTGGCACATGTACCACCCTCGGTCTGCTTCCTCGACTTCTCGTATGTGAAGATACCATGATCGATGATCGTTGTATGACAAACTTATGCGGGGATTTTGTGTTATTACATTGTGATGAATTGAAAGGATTGTCTGGGTGTCAACTCGTACCCACGCAACCTATTAAAATTTAATAACAAGCAATTAGTAGAATAAATTTATTATCATCTTTGTCGCATTAATTTATGAACGATGAAGGCAAAAAAGGGATTGATTGGCTGGTAAATTTCTCAAGCATGAAAGCAATTTCTCGAAAGTTTTCTGAACTTCCCAAGCAGAAACTTCGCCTTATCTATTATGCGATTGGTGTCAGAAGTGGGACGTCGTATGAAATATCAACTATATAACTCAGCATGAGCGATTTAAAGTCGTGTAAGTGAAATAGAAGCTCGGTTTGCTTCACTTCCTGAGCAATAAAACGTACAGTGCCACAATTCATTGAAAATAAACCTTAACGTGCGCAAAATGCATTGAAAACAATGTGAATATAAGAAAGAAATTCGTTTGACTTTCATTTGATTCGCATGATTCGAGAACGAGCTGAAGATGGCTGCACACAACCGGAACGCGTCCTCAACATCAAGAAACCAAGGCCCGCCGGACCCAAGCGACAAATGCCAAAGATAAAAAAGAAAACTCATGACTTCGGTCAAAAACCAGGCATTAATTGGCTTCAGGCAAAGTTGATCATACATTGCTTATGTTACAAAAATATTGCTGTCACTATATCATATTGTTATCAACTCCTATAAGTTTCAAAAATATCCTATGAGAAACAGAATTTAAATCTCAACAGGCTCATAAAGAAATGAGTAAAATTTGCCGCAGTCATGTGCGGAAATTTGCGAAAAAATCAACGGATATTCTCCTAGCTTCCAACACTCCTTGAAGTCAACGAAAATTCTAAAAGTTTGTGCAAGCGATATTATATAAGTTCTAACGGAGAAAAGGAGATTTCTGGTAAACATTTTTCCTACATCGAAGTACAGCTGAGAAAAAATCCTGTAAAGTTATTGATGTTTTGTACCAGAAGACTATAAAAGCTCTGTTTGGAGTTAAGGACTGCTCAACATGTCTATCCGTTTATTTTAAAACAAAGCCTTAAAATCATCGGAAATATAACTTCGGTTTGAGTCTTACTTGCTTTCCTGTAACTAAATGCATCTTGAGATAACGTCGATTTCTTTCTCAAACAGTAAGCGGGGACAGCTTAAAATACAAATACCGATACTTTCTGTCGCTCCAGTAGAGTTTTTTTAGCCGACACAGCTGCCTGAGTTACATATGTCAATCGGTTCCATTTACCAACGATTCTAAGTATCCTCCTGATCATCTTAACTGACATATTTTACTGCAACTATCCGATCATCTACACTTGTCATGTGGTTCCATTTGTCAACTATTGAAAGTATCCTCCGGATCATTTAATCTCGGTCATTGTCCTGTAACGGTGCGATCATCTCGTCCGAGTAATTGTCCTGTAACTGGCCGAGTTATTTCTATCATGTGGTTCCATTTGTCAACCATTCTAAGTATCTCTTCGACTAAGATCCTGATTTATCTGCAATCCATATCGAATGCCTTGCCGAATTAAGGGGTTTGCCCAGTTCTGTGGTTGCCAGATATCCTTTTGGTGTTGCCTGTTTCCTACCGAACAATTCAAGACGGTTGTGAGAAGCTCAAATAGTCCTTATGAATATTTTCTAAGCTTACAGGCTCCATTCTGTAGGCTAAACTTGTTATCGTTGCATTCCTAGTCGCTTGTTGGATTCTATACAGAAATTTGTTCTTTTTTGGCAACCATTCTCAGTATCCCTCCGAACATCTTGAAGAAAGCTCTCCAAATCTGTAGACAAAGCCATCACACTGTACATCCCATCGTTTGCAGACAAAAACTAACGAACGTTATCTACCTTTCTTTACAGAATATACATAGAGAACCGGCAGCTATATATCTTGTGCTAGTATGATCGAGACCCGTTGATACCACTCGCAACAATCGAAAAGTAAATCGGAATAAAACGTCAAAAATAACAAAAGAACAAACAAAGATTTCCATCAATACGATAATAAACTGAAAACTAAAAAGAAAGAAGGTACTGTTAGAAGGTCCTTGCCTTTCCTTTCGACCCTTCCTTCTTATGAAGAATGTCAATAGGGTCCTTACGGCATAACTGTTTTTTTTTTTCGAGGTAGAATGCCATAAGGGTTCCTAAGTCATAACAGTCTTTTTCGAAGGGTCCCCATCCTAAAAAAAATAATGGTGTAACAAATCATGGACGTGGTAATACTCATGGGTAAAAGGCTCCTGGGTAAATTGAATGCACGCGGTCTGAGTTCTGTAATGAAATATTGGGCAGCAAAAACGGAAGCTTTTTGTGTCAATATGCGAAACGAATAAGCAATAAAACTACTGACAAATGTCAAACTCTGTCAAAAACTGTCAAAAAAATGGAGGAAAAGAAAGACCAAAGTTAAAATGGTATCACGTAAGCCTGATTAACGTCTGGCAACGATATAGCTTCAGAAGCTCTTTGCCTTTTGCAATTCGATGAGCTATACGCAAGAACAAAGGAAAACGCAGGAAGATAAGGGTCAACGCAGGCCTCTTAGGTATTGAACAACGAATTACAATGAAATAAAAAAAAATGCATGTGTAAAAACAAGCAAAGAGCGAGATGTTATGAGGGGAAGACTGCTCCGAACATACAGTGTATGAACTTTTTCAAAAACTTGACACGGTAAAACACGAATTGATAGTATAGTTTCCTGTGACCCTAGGGTAAGACAACGAATTGCGGGAAGCTCTTTGACTCCATATCAACATTTGGCATGGCTTACTAAGCATTTCGAAGGTAAATTGATGACATGGTTTCATTTTGGGTTCTCTAGTTGACTACAGAGATGTCCTGTCGACACAATCCAGCTGTTGTGGTTACAGAAGTCCGAAACTTACAACTTTGTGGTGGCGCGGCGTTCATAAAAAAAAAACCATGGAATTTTTACGAAAATTAAGACACATGCTATGTGGTAAGGACTCGTACTCTGCATCACAAAAGAAAATTGCATGAACAGAAAAACTCACTCTGAATTGCAAATGGATGAATAAATCTTAATGATTGACGTGAGTCCATCTAAAATATGGCAGCGGTAAATTAGTTAGTTGTAGGGCTGGCGTGTAAGACTACCAGGAACGCAAGGATGCTGACATGGCATTGGCTCCGACAGGACCTCTCCAAGGAAACAGGAAAGCTCACCCAGCCCTTTTCTAATCACAGTGATGCTTAAATCGCTTGAATCGGAACATGGAAAATAGAACGAAAATGTCCCTCGTGGTTCCATATTCTATGGATGTCCATATGTTCGGGGGGCCTAAAAAATAAAAACTTTCTAGATAAAAGATTCTCACAGCAACTGGAGGCGTCAGAATTAATAGAATCACTTATTTAACAATCTTTCTTCTTTTATCCACTCCTGCCAGAGGAAAGGTCACATAGTTTTGAGCAACCTGATGGCACGACAGAACGAGTCCTGGTCGGAAGTAATGTGTCAAACGGTTCTGACCTAGATTGTCAAATTCACAGGGAAGGTGTTCAGTGGGTAGTTCAGACATTCACGAACATGTAGGCCCTACCCTCCTTGCGTAAATGCGTTCACCTTTATACATTCACCACCAAAAAGCTAACCAAAAAATATTCTCCTTGCGTGGTAGTCAAGTTTGAAAATATTTTATATATTAATTTACGATCTGCCGTAAAGTGACATCTAGATCGAAAGCTTCCTTTCGAAACATCAAGGGTGTAGAGTAATTATTCAGGAGGGGCTCCAAGTTTTTTTGCTAAAAAATTCAAAACTTAATGGCGCCCAAGGACCTCAAGAGTCCTAAAAACGTCGACTCGGAGATATTTTACGAATTGAGAAATTCCATGTTACAGTTTCGAGATTCTCTAAATATTTTGGAAACATTATCCTAACCCGGTTCGAAGCAATTGTTGAGTACTAAGTTAAATCTAAGTATCAATCAGAATCAATGCGAGAGAGAGAGATTCTTGTTATAATGATGACAGGAGAACTAGGAATTGTGATACGCTACGCAGACGTAGCGCTTGCAAATAAATGTAGAAAATTGCACACAATACCCCAAAAGATAGAATCGTAACGCTAACTTAACGAAACAAGGACTGTACAATACCTAAATTATAAAGTACGGTGGAACATCAAGAAGCAACCAGGGACAAAAAACTAACGAAAACATGCCAGACATGAGAGCTCTCTCCTGGAATACGAGTTTGCAGGCACCCGATTCTAACTTAATAGCTCCAGAAAAATTAGAAGATAATGTGCAATTCTGACATTGTCAGAACAATGTCTACGAAAACTCTCCACTGATCAGGATATGGATAGCGTCTACATCTGCAAGTTCTTCAACTATTCCTTATTAAATTTTGGCCTTCCATTGTCTGATTAATTGTTGATACGTATACTAGTAGCGATATATTGTCGTTCTGTGGTCTGCTCAGCGTTTTAATTTTTTTCATACTACGCCGTCAGCCTTAGCTATGACTTTTCATTTTAATTGTAGTTCAGTCATCTTTGTGGATCGAAATTAGATACTTCGATTTTTTCGCTTCGCAGTAGTCTGGTAGTCTAGGTAGTTTGTCTTTTTTTGCTTACTAGACCATGCATTGTCCTTGGAACTTTCAAGAAAGTATGCGTTCTAGCTGATGCGTTTGCTGATCTTTTGCGTTCACAGCCAATGTGCGAATTTCAAAAACTTTTTTGAGTCCCTTGGTTCAAATGGAACAGTGCTTCACTGTATAATCCATTTGTTTTTTTATTGTTTTTTTTGCTGACCCGTGAAAGTTTACTTGTCTATGACGGAATGAGAAGTCGTTTGGAATTTAAGGAAGGATTTTATTTGGAAATTACGACAGACTTAAATTATCAAAAACGGCAAAGTCCCTCTAAGATGAAGTGCCCCAACTAGTTAAAGTATTTCCGTCTGTCTCACACCCTTAGCCTCCCGCGTTTTCCAAGGCGACAACCATAATTCCCAAAATTACAATTAAACTAAAATTAAATTAAAAATAGAGTTTGTACCAGAACCGACGTAAAGCCATCGACAAATGACAAAACTATCCACATGATCACACACTCATTGGAACTGGAATCCCATCTATTCTTCTTCCCTGAAGAAAAGAAACTCAACGTGATAATTCATGGCAAATACTGGTGGCTTAAACAAACCCCAATTCTTCCCCAAAACCAGGACTTCTATTTACAACGTGGAAGCAGGAGTGCTACCTCAACCGTCAATTTTGTCAGCATATTGGACACTACTGAAATAATTCCCATGCTCAGATAACTTTACGCTGCGTGAAGCGCGATAGACTCCACCAGTTCTAACCATGTATGAAACCCTGAGAAGGTACCCCTGATTGTGTCAGCTGCAGAGGAAAGTGTCTAGCTAGAGCCACGCATTGTCCCATGATTTCTAAGAATGTTCGAAAGGCATTCACGGAGATAGCCGTGCAACCTAACCCACAAAGATCCGTCCCGAAAAGCATCGCACCTAAACCATCCACCTGAACAGCTTATTCACCAGGAACACAAACAATAGCTACAACATTTTTGCCCTCTAGAATGAATCAATCCTTTTTGCCCATGCAAAACTAGTTACATATAATGATGCAACAAATGATTTGCAGAATGGTCCGAAGAATCCACCTACTAACCATCGATAATGAACGCAGTTAATCACATTTCTTAAAGCTTAGAACCCATCTTCTGTTCCAAATAAGTGGGTGGAGTGGCACAGCAGGTGAAGGGTCAGGAGAAGATGGAGTTCCAGGTACGGTAGAGTGGCCGCTAAGGATATGTAAGACAGCCCCTAATTTCAGCAGCAGAACTCATATAAGCGAAAGCGATGAAAATTTAATTCCAAACGAGTTCCTTTGAATGGCAGGGGTTCCTCTGTAAATTCCAGCCCCCTCCAAAAAAAAAAACAACATAAAACCAAATCCTCGAAAAAGGCATGAATGTTCTCTTCATTATTGAAACGTCACTTATGGTGATGGGGAAACTGCAACGCCTTCTCTCGCCAATTCAGTTCACGGATGTCCTTATAGATGAACCCTTCCGAACACAAAAAAAAACTCTATGCAGGTTTTCTACGACGCACTAGCAAACGGAGCTTTCACCCGAAGCTTGAATAAGGTTAGTGACGTTGAAAAATCTTAAAATCTATGACAAACAAGTAAGTCAGGCAAGTTCGAGAAATACAGTGTCAACTAAGGTCAAGAAAATTGAAGTTGTTCAAAACTAGTACGAGGTTTCAAACTATCAGCATAGGATCTAGAAGCTAACCATGGAGACAAACTAGGAGCACGCGGAATCCTTGACTTAAAAGCTAAAGCTGAGTAGGTCATAATATTAACCAACGTCAGTAGGTTGATAGCTCTGAGCCCTTGTTTGGATACAAGAAAGGCAGGGTTGAAGTACAGGAAATACGAGACATCATGCAAGGACTGAATGAACAAGAAGCATCTGGTTGTGAGGAAATAATAAATGGAACACTAAAACGGCTAGCGCACAATTAATTGCAATCAATTCCAAATGTTTTTAGCTTAATTTTTCGTTTCTTGGAGAATCCAAGGAAGTCGAAATCAGCAATTCTTAAAGTAATCACCAAACCAACGCGAAAACAGGAAAAGGTCCCACCTTTCCACCAAAAGGAAACTAGAAAAAGATCAGATCCTGCCACAGAATCGGCGACCTATCAGTCTCTTGTCGTCTCTCGCTTAATTAGCCAAAAACGCTTTGCTGATCAGGATAAATGAAGTTATTAAAAAAAACACACTATCCATTTATAACACTACTATAAATGATTTCAAACAAGCTGGAATCCAGCCAGTGGGCAGATAGGAAAGGTCTGAAAAGTCTGAAAATACTTCCAGACCTAGTTAATTAAATAATTTACTAATATACAAACAGATAAAACGATCTACACTACGCCACGGTAGTAATGATATTTGCCAGAGGACTTAAACAAACAAAAAGTCCTTCTAAATATACAAATTAAAGTCTTAGGAAGGATCCTTGCAAGTTTATGATAGTTTAGAAAATTGGAAATGGACACCAACCTGGTATGGGTACAATACAAAACGACACCTGTGATGGAAACTTATTACTTTTTGACAAAATTTAGTAACGCAACAATAGTACCTTGCAATTCCTTCAAACACCAGAAAGAAGGGTACGATTATGGTATGAAGATCTCAAAATGACTACAGACCAACGCGACCAATGGCATCAAACCATGTTAAAGATAGACACGAAAGTGCAGTGAAAGTACTCTACCGCTTCGGCTCAAGACAACAACTATTCGTTTGTGTTCTCTCGCGTTGAGGCATACTTTGCTACTGAGACTGTAATATTCGCGGTATCCATCGGTGTAATAGTGTAAGTATAAATAGCTACTAAGTCTGAAACCTCGAATAAAATCTGAATCAAACTATATACTACGCTTACAATCCAGATGCATTTGTATTTGCGAGCAAATCATAATGAAAGCAGAACATCAAGATGAAGAATCGAAGACATGTGCATTAACAATTTCTTAAATTTGGTATTCATTGACAATGACTAACATACAGTTTACTAAAGTTTCTTTTCTCACATATTCTTAAGCTCAGAAAGCTAGCTATAACAATCTTTCCTAACCTATTTCGTTCAAACCAAAAGCTCTCTATCTTGCAAAGCTCTCTATCTTGAAAAGCTCGCTTTATTTAATTTTTTTTTTTAAATTTTGGGTTTTTGATCCTCGTCCGCTTTTATAGTAAATACGCTATGCTGCGTACCAAATCATTTCAAATTAACGGTGCCTTGGATTAGGGAATCCGCAGTTATTTCGCGCAAAAATAATTGATAGATTGATCGAATAATTGAATAATGATGTAAATTGATCATAAAAATATGATTCTATTTGCACTAATTTTATTTCTTTCGGAAAGACGCCGGCGCTATTCCTTCCTGTTTAGCAATAAGCGAGGTTTGAAAAATGGGATTCCTTTTAGGTAAATTCGGACACATAAGGACATAAGGTAGATATTAGGAGTGACAAATTTACTCAGCACAGCGAGGTTTGTTAACGCCAGCGTTTGCACTCATTTTTTAACGTTTCATACCCTAGAAAAATCATGCTGTAAGTAGTTTATCATTTTAGAAGTCGTCCTGGATTCGGAAGATCCTTTTTTTACCTTCAACTTGACTTTAGGATGCGTTTTTCCTGAACATCCAGTTGGTGGGATATTGCGTTTAGGTGCGATGAGAATTATGTTTAACGTATTTTGGTGGGATGGTAAGCCAAAAATTCGAAACAAGGACATCGTTTTGCTAACGTTCATGCAATTTATATAATATTTATGATGTTTTTAAACATTACGTTTCTGGGAAAAAGATGAATGAATAAATTTCAAATACAAATTAATCAATCCGAAATGAAGCGTTCAGGTGAAATCACCCGGGGAAATCCGCTTTTGGTTTCAAAGGAATGTTTTTTCCCGCATTGGCACACATCATGAATCCAATTAAAGGTGCGTTATCCTTTGCATTAGATTGTAAAATTCAGAGAAACGAATGAGCGTGCACACGTGATGTATAATGTTAAACATTGAGGTTTAATTATAAAGCTAAGGGCTTAAATATTTAACGAATATAACATTTCTTTATCAACTCTTAATGAGCGCCTCATTTAAGATTTGTTCTGTTTATTTTTAAAAGCGGTATCCTTTGGCTTTCACATGGCAAAAAGTCAGCTAACTACTAAAAGCAGACACTCAACCTCCGTTTTAATAATCCTTTCAGCCCAATTTTCATGGACCAAACCAAGCGACTACATTATACGTTCATAAATATTTTAATTGCTCGAATAATTCACATAAAAGTTAACAATCAAAGTAGACTCCAAGGAGCAACTTACCTTGTAAGATTTTAAGTTTTCCACCACACAAGCCAGCAATGCATCCCTCCCGACGGAGACGGTAACATTTGGTATGGGTTCGGCAAAACGTGGCATGCCAGCATCTGTGAAAAGATACACAGGCAGAACATTGTAAACTACTAACGCTAAGCATAAATATACATAAAAGTAAGAAAAGTTGCACAGTGAAGTTGTGTGCACTCTTCCTTAAAAAAAAAAAAACAAAAAATAAAATAAAAGTTCAGTTTCTTATTTGCCCGCGCCCATCGCATCCTTCTTGCCCAAGTGAATTGTGCAAGACATGCAGTCTGCGAAAAAGAAAAGACTTCTTTCATTTCTTATAGCACTCAAAAAGAATATAATCAACATTTATTCTGTCTTCTTTTTAAGTTTTCCAGGCGCGCACCTCGTCCTGTTGCCGGCTTTTCTTTGCATACGAAATGAAGAAGTCTCTCTTCCTGGCTAAGTAATGTAATGTTTGTTCGCCTGCAGATGTATGTGTTTATTATGCTTACCATAACCTCCGTCAGCTGAAGGTGTTGGCTCCAGGACGCGAAGTTGTTTGCCTGCAAATAAAAAAAAAGAGAACATGAAAAAGGAGTTTAGAGAAAACGTTGTCGGGCAAAATGGTTGCATAAAATTTATGTTGGTGCATCAACATGGGAAAATATACGACTTATGCGTATTATCATATTAAATTCATGTCTTTTTTTCGTGAAATTTCTTATTAGATTTCCTTTTAATCAGGTTAAGAAAGGATCTTAGTGTTAGTTTTGTTGCCATTGGGGTAAATAAAAAGTTTTCATTGCAATAACATTTTCCCTCGCCCCAAACTTCATTAAGTGGATCAGGAAGAAATTATTGAATCACTGCACTGGCGGTTTTATTATCCTGGCGTAGAGCTAAGATGCCTTGGGCTCTTTTTTTCAGAGCCTTAAGCTACTCCTCCGACATGAATTGATGCAACATCCTCAACATTTTCATGCTCTACAAACCAAGTTTGTACAGAAACTTTTCCTTTTTTTCGCCTGAAGGCAGCTGAATAACTTTTCCACCATAAATTCCTTGTGAAATATAAAGATGTGTTACGAGAAACACATATCGTCCTGTTGCATATCGTCTCATCTCAACATGCTGTTTGTGAATGTTTGCAAGCATTTCATGCACATATGGGGACGTATGGTTGCGGTCTTGAAAGTTATTACCCAGTTGGTTGGGTTGTGAGCAAGAACGCATAAAAAACAGGACACAATTTTCCTTGTGGATGCTCCAATAGAAAAATTATGCTAACGATGTGTAACTTATTTTTTCGGTTTTTTTTTCCATACGGGAGTAGATATAGAAGTTGGTCTGGAATTGCCATACGTAAATAGTCTTATGCTCTAATGGTTTGGGATAAAATTCCTAAATATCTCCATTTAGTGATCGTGTTTCCACCGTTAAATTGGAAAAGAGGAGTCCCAAGGTGGATTGCATGCTTTCCATGTTATAAATAAAATTTCAAATTGCCAACGTAGCGTAGGAGAAAAATGTTTTGCAAATTTTTATGGGCATGCATTTGCGTTCTATTTTTAACGAACTTGTTAGACTTTATCAGCCGATGATGATAAATTTCATTTAATGGGTTTTCAAACTAGAAATTTATGAGTTCCTGCATATTTTATGGGATGATTATTCTAATTATGATCGTCCTTCGGTACCTTTTTGATGGAACTTCACTATTTCCAAAATAAAGTTTTGCGTATTATTTGCATTAGATGGAAATCCCGTGAATGGTATGAAGGAAAAACAGAAAGTAAAGACATTCTTATCAGGTGTATTTTTGAATTGCATTAGATTTTTCAACAGGAATAAATTGGGTATGACATAAGTCAAAATTGAAAATTGTATTTACCATGATCTTTAGTCATATAGTCACTTGAACTACGTTTCCATTCTTGTATGGTAGCAGGTTTCTCGCAACTGCTATCTTCTCCTGACTTTATGGAAGAGTTCGGAATATTGTCGTCAAAATTTCCTGATGTCGATGCAAATCTCTCGACGCAAGTTAACACACGATGGCCGTAACTACGTCTGACTCCGTCATCGCACAAATCCTCACCGAGTTTGACTTCGTCATCACATTTGACGTTTCGAGTGCAAACAGTTATTCCTAAAGCTGAATAAATTGCCTTTGTTACCAACCTTGATATTGTTTTAGTCATTTAAAATAATAATAATCTTAAATTGAATTAGTTATAGTAGGGGAATGTATTTCTGCAGCCGAGCCATGATTATTTGTATAAAACCGTGCGTATAAACGCATTTCACATACAGTGAGTCACAAAAGTATGTTTGCACAACATAATGAATTTAATTCTTATAAAAGTTTATAGTTTTTTTTAACGAAAAAAAACATAAAAAATAGCTGGATACAACTAATGATAATAGAAAATTCATATAACAAAAATTAATATACAAGAAGAATGAAATGGAATTGTCTAATGTTTTAGCATGTTTGCGAAGTAATTTATTCTGTCCCTTTTGAAAATATTTCTATTCTTATTACTTGGTAGCGTATCCTTTCGTCCTTGTAGCAGCGTCCATTCGTGTAGAAATTGAGTTTATTAAATTCCCGATGATATTTGGGCTAACCCGAAAGCTTTTTTTAAAGACTGTATTAAGTCAGTTTGTTCGTTATTTCATGCTTCCTTGTTTCCCGATTAAAATCTTCCTACAGAAGCAATAATATCATTATTCAGTGATTCAGGTGGAGTTGTCAACTGCCTCGGAACATTGTATATTAGCCATTTCATGACGAGATGCGCAGCATGCTTAGGGTTACTATTTTCTTGAAAGATACGTTTCACCCTTAGACACAAATTCCTAGCACCTGCATCCAGGTTTTCAGTCAGGACATTTGCATGCAAATATCGAACCAATACAGAGTCCATAAAGTAGAAATTTCCTACCCCGATGATGCCATGCACCTCCAAATCAATACCAATCCTTTACTGTACTTATGAGTTCCAATCATATTCGAAGGATTATATTCTTCAGTGTATGATCCATAGATATTTGCTTTCCTCGGAAAATATCACTGTACTCCAAAAAGCTTTTGATGGTGAAAATGATTTTTCGCCATGTGAAAAATCACTTGAATACGCTTTAATGATATGAAACGACGTTTTTTTCTAATATTACATCCATGGTATCCAGCATCTTGGAGCACGTGATATATGATTTGGAAGTTGTATGTCTTAGCTGTCTCATTTGTTATCACCGTCAGTACTTTTGGAGCACTAATTTCAGGATATTTTTATAATTTGCGAATGATGACGCACTTTTCAAGCAACCAGAACTAGTAGGACGTCCAAATACACCAACGTGATTTTGAACTTTTCAAAAAACGCCTGGATAGCTGCTGGACTCTTATCTGCAAAAGTTGTTGGCTACGTCCAGTACTGAATTTTATTTTGCCAGTTTCACAATTATTTCTTTTCCATCATTCGAAAGTTCTTTTCCTCTTGTTTTTTTTTTGTTTTGTTTGGGTGGTGAAGGTAAACACCTCCCCTGTCACGCCGAGAACCTAGCCGGGAACTTTTTGTCACATTACTTTGAACTAGGCCTCATCAATCATCGCTTAGCGGTGCCTTCACGTTAAGTGAAATCCCTCTTTCTGCACGGATGGATAGGAAGGAAGACAATTGCTGTTACAGAGATTCCCCTCCCTCACCAAGCGATCCATCATGCCCTTCTTTATAATGAGTACTGTCCGTACGTAATGCGACATACAGTTCCAATTGTCATTTGATTGCATCATTTTTCCCCGCTACATTTTCTGGGGAGAGCACGCCTATTTTCTCCGAGAGACGCAAACGAAGTCTTGTCCATCTGGTACACGTCAAGAACGTGTGGCAGGCGTCATCCGTCAACCCCGGTCAGAACACGCAAGTTGGGGATGGTGACTTTCCCATCTTATACAGGTAAGACTGAAAATACCCGTGACCACTGAGTAGTTGCGTCAGATAATAATCAGTCTCACCATGTATTCTGTAGAACCACGGCCCCAAGTCACTTATCAGCCGTGCGGTCCACCTGCCTAGCGTTTCGTTTTCCCATGTTTGCTGCCAAAAGGTTAGGGTTCTTCTCCGTTCCTCTCGGCTGACGGTTTCTCTCGCCGACTCCCCCCTACGTAAGTATACACAGTTCCGTTCGTCTGAAAGTAACTTAATAGGAACCATCCTCGAGATTACCAGCACTGCAGGTTCAGAGACAGTGCGATATGCAGCCGCTATCCGCAAAGCTCATTGCCTCTGCACCTGTGCCAGACGCCTTCGGTGCGTGATTTTACTTAGAGTGTCAGCCCAAACCTCGAAGCTATACAAGAGCACTGGTTGGTCTCCGCGTGTTGGCCGATACTCGCACAGAAGCCTTATCCGCTGGCGCTCGAACCTGCTCGAAAAAATTCATTTTCGAGTCAATCATCAAGCCAAGATATCTGATTGATTCTTTCGACTCGATGATCATTTCACCCACCCGAACGGGAATAACACGAGGGATCCTCGTTCTGGCCAGGACGACGACCTCGGTCGTTTCTAGCGCTAGGCTAAGCCCACGGTCTGTCATCCACTTGCTCACTCGGCGTATTACCGCGCCCAGTTTGAGTTGCTTTCCCCTTGATTGCCATTAATTGATATTTCGATGATTTTTTTCCAATTAAAGGGAATTATTTTATTTACTTTAATAAAAAAAGAGATTTACGAGGAATAAATAAACAAAAATTTACCGTTCATAACGGTTTAATAACGAGAGTATGCTTCCTTTGTGGTCAAACTCGAAATGATGAATGCGTGTGCTGAGTTTTGTGATATGAATTTGCCTAGTGTTGTAAGAACTGTAATCTATTGCACACAGAGCTCATAATTAACGGTAATTACTGATTCGGACTAATTGTATATACTTACAGACAGTTATCTAGATACAATATCATGGGCTAAGCATTAATTATATTGTGTAGTGTAATGGCTGTAATTTTTTTTATTTCAAAAAGCGATTCTGATTGATTTGGAGATTTGTTTTGAAGTTTTTACTCGCCTTTGCATACTTTTCAAGTTGCAAAGCTTTAAGTTTCAAAAATCTCTGCAAGGGAAATGTCCACCAATAAAAGTATTGGATTAAAAAATTGAAATTGTTTGGGGAGTATCGTCCATTAACAACACGTCCAACTAAGGACTGCACGGATAATAACCAAGAACCATACATTAAGCAGATTCTACCAAAACTGAAGTTTCAGGCTAGCGGGCTAGCGGGCACTAGAGTTTAAACGGCACCAATCTAAAAATCATACCATCATCGTCCAGGTTAAAATCCTACAGGCTTCGGGTCGGCTCTAACGAACATACCATACCAGTCCCAGTAAAATCTTGGCAAACTTCGGAGTACATTTGAAGCTTGCGTCATTCGTTTGTAGTATGGGTTCGGTTATGTCAAATTCTCAACTAACACTTGCTCTGAGCAACTGTCCTGACAATACCTCGCACAAAGGCTCGAATAGGCTCCTTGCTTAGCGAAGATAACAATGGAACCTTTGAGGCAACTTAATAAAAGAAGATAATGGCTATGAAGAGCCATGACCCATAAATAATCAATTTGGACGCTTCTAAAGAAA
This sequence comes from Stratiomys singularior, assembly GCA_954870665.1. NCBI lineage: Eukaryota > Metazoa > Arthropoda > Insecta > Diptera > Stratiomyidae > Stratiomys > Stratiomys singularior. The sequence goes on from OX940879.1 coordinate 99,361,002, forward strand.
GAGTTAGTAGGTGTCAGATACTATGGAAAACGGAAGGATAGAACTCTGAAAATTTGGTATCATGAGAGATGCGTACCACAGTCAAACATAGCTAAGAAACCAAGCTTATGCCAAGCAGCCTAGCAAAAGAATGAGCGCAGAAAGTGGGTGAGCAGATCTTACTGCAATCTGCGACAGATATAAACTAGTTCGAGGAAATTGAAAGGATTGAGAAAGCTATAATTCTTGCTATAACCACCACGTTAACTGATGCACTGAACGTAAATAATGAAATGCTTCCTGTAGGGAAAACGCTGAGGAATCTGCTCATCCTAGATCGATTGGAAGCTAATCGTTTCGACAGGGTTTATTCTGAAACGCACTATTTCCACCTGCACTGGAAACAAGAACCTCAGAAAAGGGGTTTAAAACAGAGTTCTATAGTTAGAAGGACCGCTAGCTCGAAAAGTTCACCAGTGACGCAGATGACTGAAGTCAGGAAAGAAATGAAAAACTAAGTTCTTCGACAGTGCGGTGGTTCTCCTGATTTCAGCGAGGACATTACCGCAACCAGGACAACTACTTAATTGCTGCCAGTCAGGCAGCAAGAGGTGGACCTGTCGTCTAATCGAAGAGGATTGGAATGATTGATTGAAAGAAGGAAGAAGACATTGCATCAAAGGATCCTATTCCAAATCGTCGTAAGGTGATTGATACAACGGATCGAACCCCCATCGAATGTGAAATCAACGGTAACGGTGAAACGGTAGGACATGTAAACTGCAATCAAAGCTGTACGGGGATAACGGTCTGAAAACTTACTAGCAGGATTCAAAACACATGCAACAAACAAAGACATACTTTATGAAGCAGTCAAAAATGCCTTCCGGCAATTGCCACATTTGTACTGAATAATATCTCATTTGTAGAGTAATACAAGTATTCTCAAAATATATTCGCTTGTTTTGTTTTTTCAAGGAAACGCTATTGTTTTTCATATCTGACGTATACTTATGATTCGGAAGGAAGTTGCTTCCTTCCTCAATGCTGACTTTTTCCTTACGTGGCTTTACTGGAGCATAAGGCCACATTTGAATACAGCGACATTGACTTTTTTGCGGATTTGCCTAAAATAGAGGACATGAGGACGAGAAAAAAAGGCGATTCCCTGCACTATACGAAAAAGGACGAAAGAAAGGTTGATCATAGCAAATAAGTGGAGTCAACACAGCAAAAGTTAACCAGGTAGAGATAAGGGTCTACGAGCCTATAAGAAAAAACTTAATCAGAATAGGGTAGATTATGTGTCGGATCCTGAAGAGCGAGCGTCAAATATGGGCATGTCGCGTTCACTTGTACTGAAACGAAACGAAGCTCGTTGTGCTACAATTTCAGTAAGGGACGTATAAAAAAGAAGAAGTTTATCGAAGAGGTAAACTGCTACTTTTTCCAGGAGTGTGTTCCAATACCGAACATTTTGAACCAAATTCCAGATTTAAGGATGTAAAAAGGCTTTCAAAAACGCGCCAATGAGACAAAAAGGCTAAGATCTACGTCAAAAAATACACCTTCCAAATTAATCTGAATTGGAGCGTAATCTCTGGAACTCCTTTCACTGTGAACAGGAAAACCAGCGATACAGATGTGGTTTTGTTGGGACTGAAGGTAAGGAAACTTCGCTTTTTTCTCTATACCTGAAACTGTACTAATTGCTGTCATCTTTGCTATCTACGCTCAATGCTTGGGGAGTTTTTTTTGGGGAGATAGAATGTGTTTAAAGGAGGCGACCCGAAGGCCAGAACGATTCAATAGGGCATACCTCTATCAAATGGTACCTGTAATCAGATTCCGCAATGGACAATGAGAAATGGGCTCAGCGTGTTTACCACGGGCTGTCCTCTAATTACCACGATGAGACTTCTGATGTGACATTCCTTTCGGAATGTTATGTCGCTGTATCCTAGATTATTACTCGGCTAATGATTACCAATAAACGATAATGACACTCTCCGAGGACCACATCCTTAGCCTTTTATGCTCCAGTGAAATACTAGGAAAGTGGACGTTAAAAAGTTTGTTGAAGACACAGACGATCAGTGGTTTCACCAGCAACCAGGTTTTCTTAGCTATGAAAATTTTTACGCCAGGCTCCTTCGAAGGCTTCGTCTTGGTAAGCCATTAGCGTACTGGTTTTCACATCAAATGCTGAACTGGGCAGGTGTTGAGTTGAGAACCTCTCAGTCAGCTTAAAACTGCCTTCGCATTACGCTAACCAGAGTGAGATAAGACAACGGCAAGACCTAGTGGATGACGTCAAAAAGGATAAATGAGCCATGAGGCACAAATTTATGATAAAGAAGTTCAGCGCCCATAGAGATTTCACACTGACCAACCTCTCCTCTTCAGAGCTGTCTTGCTCATACATGCGATAAAAGCTTAAAACCAAAGTGAAGTGAAAGCGAAGAAAAGATGTGTAGGATGTTTACCAAATGGACCCACTGTACTTCGAGGCCATGCATGCTGAAATAATATTCTACTATTAAGTCTACTATGCAGAAATGGGTAACGGAAAGCACAAAGAGAAGAACGGCTCCAAAATACGATAAAGTATCTCGAGGAATCTTGCGTCATCTGCATACCGCCTACTGTGTTTGCTAAACAAGACGGGAAAAGTTCTTGAAAAACTCAACAGAGGGATTTGTTATTAATGTAGCCCATAGTCTTTGGGACCCATCCTTAAGGCAGTATGGTTTTATATTGCATATCATAGGTCATTATCCATTGACCACCATCGGAGAGGTCACAAGTGTTTTTCCGCACTATTTAAACTACAAGTAGCTTTGGGCGTGAATGCCGTCAAAAAATGTTTTTGACGGCACTAATTCGCATATATATCTTGGAAGTGTCAAAGTATGTCTAGTGGATAGTGAGAGATGATCTGATGACCTGCAGCCTGGTAGGTAGTAACACTATGCATCACGCCGAAGCGCATGCTTAGTCCAGAACTGGAGAACATATCCTTTAGCAGACTCAGTCTTGAGCTGACACATACTCCACAATGGATAGGCTATGCGGACTTTGTTGAAGAGCTAGTTGAAGCAGGTATCGTTAAGCATGCATAACCCTGACTAAATATGAAAATGTTCCGAGTAAGGGACTGGATGCTTGCTTGTGGGTCTAGTCTAATACTGGAGTAACCCGAAGTGGTCATACTGACGAAGGTTCAAACGTACAGTGATGAATGCTTTCCGTCTAACCTGTACAAGATTGAAGTATATATTTAGTCACGATGCCTTAACTGAATGCTTTATATAAAGGTGGTATATGACGCCTGTTGCAGACATCTTTTTTGCAAAACATGACCTAAGAAGAACTGTGACATCTTAATCGAAATTGGAGAGCTCTTTTTGGAATCTAGAGACAGAGAAATGCTTGGAACGCTTGCAAAATCAAATTATTTGACATATTTAGACCAGGTTGGCCTGATAGTCAAAAAAACTATACATAAACGTCAGGAGGATGGACGGATACCATTTATAGCTCTTTCATCCTTCGCACTAGAGAAAAGGTCGTGATTTAAAGTTGTTGTAAAGTCTCAAGGCCTGGTCGGAGTTAATATGTCAAACGACTATAAGTTTGGTAGCCGTCTAACTTAGTTCTCTTCGGCATCTGGAAGTTAGACTCAGTGCGTAAGACGCCCTCGCTTCCCTACATCAGAAAAAGGTATTCAGTGTATTAGTTCTATATAGTTTCAGATTGTGGATTTAGTCCTGAACTCAATTCGGTATGTCCTTTTGCATTCATCAGTCAATTCGAGGGCACGAGCCTTCTTGGTTTCGGTTACTGTAACACTGACTAAGAACAACCGAAGACCGTTCCGTGAATGAGGACTCAAAAAGTTTGAAGAACACACTCCAGATCCGTACCTAATTCCAGGCACCGCACAACTTACTTAGGAAACGCAAATTTAAAAGTTAAAAAGCACTAACAGACGTGAATATACAAAACGATTGGCTGAATTTTGATGGTAATAAAAGTCATAAATAACTTTCCCTTGTGATCCTAGAAAAGGAATTTTTTTTTTTGAAAAACAGATCACAACCTCTCCACAAACTGAGAACAATCTGGTTGGAATCAACCAAAAGAAAAGCCACAACACTTATCATAACAAGAGTAACTTTTTTACCTTTTGCTATGCTTAAACAAGCAAAATGGATTAGAAAGGACGGAACGAAACTTCCTTTTTCAACTTGAAATTGCAACTACAACTCCATCGTCCTGGTAGTCTATTCTTTTTTATTCTGTTCTACGCTTATTTTATGCTTAATTGCACTTGAAAGTCAAAGTCAGAGATTGTGGAGGATGTCCACTCCTTCGTTGTGTGGGTTTTTTTGCCTTCTACTCCTTTTCACATTTACCTACACGCGCATATAAATTGTCGTTGGCCAGTAGTCCTTATTGAAGTGAATAGGTGTAGCTCTGCAGCAGTGAATTTAGTTATAAAAATATGTTTAAGCCACATTCGACACACATACAAGTGGCGTTTCATGCAAATTGATGCAACTGTATATGCATATACGTTTGGAAATCTACATGTCCCTGGTCTAGGGAAAGAAAGTGAAAATGTAAGTTCCTTTCATGTGTAACAAATTTCGCTACAAATGAGCAGTGTTCAAATGAACATGCCAAAAGCGTTAGAGGCAGAATTTATTGCTCTACTAACGTAGACGATGTGCTTGCAAATGAAAGTTAAGGTTACAAGGGTTTATGTAAAAGGGTGTGAGGGTTTAATTGAATTACATCCTGTTGTTAGGATAACGAAGCAAAAGATGCAAGGTGTGATACGGCTTAATATGATGAACTGTTTTAATGAACTTGGTAGCAATTTTAATTGAAAAAAAAAACAATTAAGGACAGCGTTTGAGTTGGAAAAAGAAGTTGCTTGTATTTCAATATTTATTTTTCAAATAATTCTCGTTATGGAAAATGTATTCTGCAAAATGCATACGTATAATTCTAGTTATATAAGGAGAACTGTATGCTAGGATGAACTATTAACTTAGTGAATTTGTTTTATGCTTTAGGAGAGTATAAAGTCCTTAGTGTTAGTCTTTTTTATCCTAAACCTTCTTCGAAACGATAACCCGTGTTCGGAAAACTCTCAAAAAATATCACATGCGTGATCACACACATTTAAATTTCCACCTTTTCGACTCCTTTCTCGTGCAATGTACGTTCACAGCGTAAATACATGTCTGAGTTAACATTCATTCAGTCCGACGGAATTCGACCGATTTGAACAATTCTAGATAAATTGGTATTGGCAAATGGAATTGGGAGGCTATAGCAGAGAACGTGCATAAATGAATACACATATGGATTCAGAAATACAATGCTATCGCAAATTTTCAGGTCGCAAGAAAGCTTTAAATTGAGCTTTAAATTCAGAAAACTAGAAATCACTCCACTTTTCTATGCCGTTCAATTTCCAAGCACACTTTCACATTCTATCACTTTGGGGTATGCTAGATGGAGTATTGCTGTCTCTATCTTTACGGTTGTTCCGTGAGTGTTTACGCTAGTTAGTTAATATGCAATGATGCTGTTGTGATCTTCTTACATATGGTTTTTGAGTTTGGTTAAAGTATTCATAGCCCACCAATTTGAAAATTGTTATTGACAATTGATATTTCACGCCATTTTCGTCTTACAATTTAAGTTATGACATTGGTGATCAGTCAAATTGATAAAAATTGAACTTTGGGCGAAAAATATTCACAAACACCAAAAAGACGTCATAGGATAACGCACATCTGATGCCAATCAACTAAAAGATAACCCAAATACAAATAAATCTAAAATTGATGCGGTGAAAACAAAAACGAGCAAATTCCACATTTTACAACTCAACAAAAGGACGCTGTCACTGATGCTTCACTCTCCATGGGTGAAGAAAGTTATTTATTGCAATAGCTTAAGAAATTCAGCTATATAGCAATATATTAAGAAATTCTGATGCAGCTTGTAAACAATGGACAGACCAGCATGCCATTGAAATATACAGGGATGGTAGCCTCGACATAAATGAAAGTGAAAAAAATTGCTATAAATAGGTACGTAGACTAGATTCATATTGCGACTGTCTAAATCTCTCTGTAATGCAGAGGTAACCATAGGAGTTGCATCAATAAAAATACCTCCAGAACCTCAAGGAGCTAAAACTGCATACAACCGAAACGCGTCCTCAGAAACATAAAATCAATGCCCAGTGGACCCAAGCCATAATATTTATTCATCTAAAAGCAAGTCAGCAATACATATATTTATATAACATTCTCAAGTCATCACAATTAGTGAATACCTCAAGTCCTGGAAATGAAACGAATCACAAGCTATCGTAGTATGAGGAGACGCCACAGCATCTATTAATACTACGCCTCCTACAGTTGGACGCATGGTGCTCAGCTTCCTGGCTACGAAGTCTACAATCAAGTTCATCATTCAAGATAACCGATGGCCAGATGGAAGTGTACGATTTAATAATGGCAGTTAGGAAGGCAAAAACTAGGCGGAGACATTTTGACTCCTGTTACAACGTGGAAACTCAACGCAGTCCAGAATGGCTTTATTTTCCTGTTGGTCAGCGATGAAATTATTCCGCATATTGCTGACCACAGTCTCAAATCCTCGGGAAAAAACAGTATGCAATATTTTACGTCTTGAATCCACCTGAAGGATGCTAATCTGGATCCCTTCAAACTCTCCCGTCAGTTTGAAGAAAACAGAAAAAAAAACCAAATTCAAAGGAAGCTTAATCAAACATATCCTAACCTGGAGTACCATTGGGAGAACCTCCTCAAAAGAGTCCTGTCTCAATTATTCTGATTCTACTTCCATGACAACAGCTTCTAAAGTCATAGGTGAATTACTTCTTGCGCAAACAATTCCTTCTGGAAAAAAGAATCTATCGAGCCCAAAGGAGAACTGACCTGTCAATCCCAAGAGGTTACTGCATATTTTTCTCAATCAGAGGGCGATCCGAGGAACACCTCCAACTGTCTTAACAAATCAAGTTTAGACAACTAATTTCGAAAAATTTCTTAATCTTTCCAAATGCCCTGGACGAATCAAACTCAGCGAATAAATTTCACAAAATTTTGATTCATCCAATATTCGATCCCATAAGCTACAAGCCATTGAAGCTGCCGATTTCCACATAGAATAATACAGTCACATCTTTCGATAGTTCGATATACAGAGCTATATGCGTCAGTAATAGGAATCTCCTTTCCCAATGCACGTTGTATGATAGCGGAGAAGAGTACTAGGGTGAATGTTCCCTGAATCTTCTAGTACGGGAAAGGCTAAGCCTACTGACATTTCCTCCCAATCTCAATAAGGCCCGCGCATTCTCGGTACAGATACAAACACTTCATCTAAGGAGTAAAATTAGATGCCTTGTTCGATCTTGCTTGCCATTAAGGATTAATAAAATGCAGATTCTTCCCGATGCGCTATGAGACTTTCAAAGGAATCAAAGGTACCAACGTGCCAACTGCGAGCAGATCTCTTTGCATTTCTGTCTTTTAAATAACTCCCCTATTGATAAAACATGATCTGTATTTGCCATATTACCATACATGACAACATGTGGAGGACACACGAATCCCTATAACGGTAAAAACATCTTTAATCGCTTCCCAGAGTAGATGGTGCCTAGTTTCCCCGTGAATAGTTCTCGATTTTGAAAAAGTTCCTCGTGCCTACCACATACGTAACACAATACTGCTCTATGCCAAGGATTTCACAAAGGAGCACCGTTAGCCCACTTTGCCTTATACTACTATGCTTTACGTTCTTGACAAATATTAGCCTGAAACTCCTTCAATCAGCTCAACCCAAACATAGTTTTGGACGTCGACTATTTGAAATCTGTAATAACTGTGGCCCGGGTCAAAGTTCTGCAGGTATGTTTTGGTGCTTCCGGAGATTTCACTCATCCTTCTTCAGGCTAAGTTTACACGCTATGCACTAACCGGGCAGTGTGGAGTTTACAGCACGAGACTACTGCAACGTTACCCAGGTTGTTGCTGTCAGACGCAGAACCACGACCTCCAGGACAATGAAGTTTGTCAACTTTATGGCGAGGTCTTTGCTAGTAGGTGCATGTCTGAACTTGCTGATCAAGCAAAATTGGTGCGGTTATCAGCCCCATGTTATGTTGCGTGATCTTCCAGCGTTTGGTCCCTTTATCAGAAACAGCAAAGGAAGTGTCAGCTGCGGAAGCAGGTCAAACCATTTGATTCAGAGAACCTCATCGATAACGCGCCTTGTGTATCCGATCCAAAGAACCCCTAAAGCAACAGTGCGTCGCAACTGCTCTCCAAAAGTGAGCGATAAGGATACCAAACATCGGAGAAATGGTATCAAAACCGAGAGCTGAGATGACTTGGAGATACTTAGGATCATCGCTCGATATGCGGGTTACTCGATATTCCATTTTACCAGTTGTCGGTTGCGAAAGCCAGTGTTCTGAATTCAAGTCCCAAAATGGTGGTGATCTACGCTGACTGACGGCATTGACAACCACTTTCTTTGGCCGGTCAAGGGATGCGACAGCTCTTGTATCTTGTGCCCTTTTGCTCTTGTTTTCGGGGTCACCACTTTGACAAAATATTTTGACAACGGACGGGCAATTTTTCTAGAAAAACAATCTAACTGAAATACAACAAATAAATTTAGTTAATGTACAGATACACACGGATGTTATACCAAATGTATTTCTTGAGTTAACTGATGTTTGCTGTACCACATGTGTGGGCTTACGAGTACTGGAGTAGAGGGGGTGTCTTGATATGATCGTGACTAGCCCTGAACAGGTAGACCAGCTTACCCATTGACATCGTGGGAGTACAGCCTGCTTCCAACATAAGCTTGATGCCTCACATATAAGGTACTAATAGACAGTACTATTTCAACCTAGTATTTGGGTCTGTCCTCTATATTTTCATTATGTCGCTGCTTCAGACAAGAAGGCAAGAATCGATAGTGGCAGTAGAAGCTGTATTATAATATTCCATCTTTCCGCGAGTCCTTATATCAAACTGAAATTCTAGTCAATCCTAGGAAATACTAGGAATCCTGGACATTGTTGGATTGATTCATTCACACGACAAGCGAATAAAAGAAGAAGCATGTGACTGCGTCCCCGCACGTTCATCCTTTATTTTGGTTGTAAAACGTTTGATTATTCCTGTGGCCTCTTACCGCATAATAGTCCATCACCCAATCTGACATTAACAAATAAAGGTCGTGGCAATATCGAGAAGGTCAAACAACATATGCTGGCAATTCCCGCTTGAAAGCAACTAACATTGAGCTAGGACTTTGAAAAGCTTACTTGTTTGCCCCTGTTTCGCTTTCATAAAATTGCTAATGGCTCCTTATCATGAAGTCTTATTAATCACCAACTGTGTCCTGTTTCGTTGACTTTCACTCTCGCTTTCGCATTTCCTTTTTGTCGTCGCTAACAATATGAATATGTCCTTCTCAATGACCTAATTTCTTCCGGGAACATTGTAATATTCAATGACATAAATCCATACTAGCGGATGCTAACACGTATGCAATATGTACTCCATCATTTTAGCTCCAGAACGTTCACCTTCAAGTGTACCATGTTAATGTGTACATATGACATGATTGTATCTATAACTTCCTATCATGTAAGGATTTTTCCTTATTTCCTTAACTATCCTAATCTTCCTGATATTATCCATACCGTGTTATGACGGCGTCATTGAGAGAACCTTCCACAGTAGTCGTCACCTATGGGGAAGACTCAACCAACCTTTAAACGTATAAAATCCCTACATGTGTGCACCATAAATAACCACATCAATCAATATCCTCTTTCTAACTTTACACTAAACGGAATGCGCTCCACTTCACTCCACTCCCGATGTTCGAGTTCGATCTGGCGCGGCATGCCCGGCCAAAGGAAGTAAGTGGAAGTCCTTTCAGCTTGCCGTATACGTTTTACACCTCATTAAATATTCTTCGATATTTTTCCACCCAACACACATCATTCTTTCTTATATATAATATCAAAGTTTGCTTCTACGTTCAGGCACAAGGCATTCGTCCTCGGTTGCCTGCCTGCTTGCCTGCATGTCTCGTTTGCTTAGTTGTTGTTTCCTTAGCCTCTGCTCGTCATACAAATGTATATGACACCCATATGTACCTATTTGATAGAGCAGCTGCTCTTCCAACTTCCTTGCATTGCATGAGTGAATGCCAAGTATACACAAAACTTAGTTGGTTACCGTTACTGAAGGCTAGGAACAACGGTAGCAAGAGCGGAAGAAACAACGAAAGAGAGGAGAAGAGAGAGAGAGAGAGAGAACGAAAAATTTAATGAAAATCCAAGCAAAGAAATAGCAGAGAATTTATGGTATTTTTTAAAGTTTGAAAAAGTTAGTTGGATATGCAATTTCTTATAAAAGGATATTTTTCATGTGAAGAAAATCTTGATTGGAATTGATGAGTAAACGCAAGTGGGTGGGTGGCTCAAATTGATAGAAAAATTTTTTATGCAAATCTCATAAGGAAAAGGACTGCTCAAAAATGAATTGAATTTATGATTTACATCTGTATGGATCGTAACTCATTTTAGTCCTTGCATTTCTCAAATTGATTAGGTAACGAAATCAGACTTAATGCGAAACGATTCGTCAAATTAACTGACATTTTTTTAATACATCCAATCCCAAGCGTTTTTGGTATTAGTTAGCTTTAATGACCACCATTGTGGCTAAGAGCGAACAAGGTATTCCAGAATCCTCAAGGAAACAAAATGACTCAACCGAAAGTTTATGAAAATAATGAGACAAATGCTCTTCCACGAAAAGACCGAATGTTTGGAGCTTAATATTAGTCAACGATTTGGAACTACCGACGAGATCCTGCGCAATGTTCTTGAGAAAATCCCTAGGATGCACCTAGTTCGTTTTTGGATAATGAACGAGTTCCCAGATGGAATTAGGGAGGATCAAAACCCGCAAAAGCGGGAAATGAAGCGCACCCAAAATCCTTAGGATCTTTTTGACAAACCTGAAGTCTATGGGATTGTGAAACTGACAAATCTGTTATAGAATGGCCAGAACGGTAAAAGAACGGTTCTGGAAACGAATTACGTGCAGAGAGCTAAGAAGGTGTTCGCGCATAAGGCTAAGCATCGAGTAAGAGGGGAAATCCAGGAAATATTTGTCTGACATAGTTGACAAGGATCCTGGATTGCTTCCGAAATTCGCCGAAGGTATTTGTGTATCAGAGTCGTCATTAACTTAATTTGTTGGCTTAATCTTTCACTTTTTGTTGTGATCCTCCCATTTGTAATTCTTCGTTGGTTTATATATGTCAGGGTTGTCCGAATCTTGAACTGACTTTGTGATTGTATGTCAAAGTCGTCATCGAATTATCCATTATAAATCTTGCACTGGTGATGCATGGGTTCCTTCTTCGTTTTTCATATCCTGAATTGCTCTCATATATATCAAATAAAAAAGGATTACATATGTAGAAAAGATTACACAAGTGCTAGAAAAACTCGATGATGGTTAAGTCGATGACGACTATCCCATCAATCAACAAATACGAGTAGCCATCCACGATCCTTGTTAATTGAGTCAGCCCAGAACTTTTTTGGTAATGTAACAACCTTCCTGAGTTTCTCTAACAATTTTTCACTGTGCAAAGAGCGGTAGGGCGGGGTCAGACAAATACGTGTGTCATAGCATTTGTGATACATTGAATAGGGTGTGCTAGCTGGTTCTGCTTCATTAGGGTTTTAAAACCAGTGTTTTATAGCGAATCAATATTTGGCAGTCCCTAGAACTTGTTAGCTTTGAGTACATAAGCAGACCATCAGCAGTTGGGGATGAACTTCTTCGAAAAAATTGATAGAAAACTCCTTGGAACTCCAAAGTGGACTCCAGTTGAAACTATTTAACGCCGTATTATATGACGTTGCAGGGTAGCATACATAGCAACATCCGCAAAGGACTGTAATCGGTGGGTGTCCAAAATTTGTTATGAATACCAGAACAATTAACGTGTGGTCTTTGCAGTGGACATCCTTAATGATGATGCTAAAAAAGAAGAAGAATCATTACTGAATAGGATTTTAGTCGGTAGCGTGTTTGTGAATCTTCAGAAAAACGAACAGTCAAACGTGTGGACCCATGAAAATTCGGTTGAAAAGCCAAGACGAACAGCAAGATTTGTCTGAAACTTATGGTTTATGGTTTACAAGATTTACATGAAACTTATGGTAACTTTCATTGGGAATACTAAAGGACTTATGTTGGGCGAAGGTATGGAAGCCGGGGCATTGGCCAGCAAGAACGTGAATTTTAAATCGTTGAAAAAACAATAAGGGCCAAATGCCGTAGTATGATGGCTTCCGAAATGATGTTTCTCCACCACTACGCTCAAAAAAGAGGTTAAAAAGGCTGAAAGTGTAAGGGATCTGGAACTTTTAAGAAGTACAACCGGAACAATCTCTGTCATCAGCCTTACAGTCCGGATTCATCTCGAAGCAGTTATCATCTCTTCATGCATTTAAAGAAACAACAACGGTCCTCACGCTTGGTTAATAAAAAGGAGCTCAAAGACGTGGTCAGTGTTTGTACCATTTGACCACATGGCCTTCCTAGATTCCGTTCCATTTGGGTTGACAAGCAACGACAAGACAAGCATCATACCTTTATCTAGGATCTACTCAACGACAGCTAACCTTCCAATTCTAGAGTTCATGCCAAGTAACATATACAGATTGAAATAGAATATTTTTCCCCTGGGATCAAAGTGACTGTTCTGTCCAAGTACTCCAGTTCTTCTTGGTTCATAATGTACTGAATCATAGCCGAATCGATTTGATTCAGAAACGAGAACATCCAGAGAAAACTTTATTCTTAAGGAGGGCTGAAAGTTTGGTTTGTCTAGTTCACCATATTGAGTAGATTCGCCACAGATGATCCAGCGTGTCTGTATCTTTCCAACTCAAAGATACATCTTTCCAACACAAACTTAATTGGGGGCTATTTCAAATAAGTAATCTAATAAAAAATACTCTAATGAAAGAAGATACTCTAAGAAACTAATGGGACTAATTATATTTAGGATGAAATGAAATATATTCTATTTCTGGTGATGTGGCCATAGTACAACAGCAGCACAAGTAGATCAACTGTTTCTCCGCTAAATTTCATAAACTCCTGAAACCAGCCAAGGAAAACTTAAACTTTCATCCAGTCAAGATCGCTGCACAAACGTCATGCTCCAGTAACATTACCTGAATGTCCCTTCTCTTCCTTCCTTTCCATTCTCTTTCTGGGTCCATTCTCTGTATTAGGTCTCTTCCTGGGTTGTGTTCATTCTCTTTCTCGAAATGAAAAGGAAGGAATATAGATGCGACAGCATCCTTGAAGGAATATATTTGCGACACCAAATACAATTCATTATCTTCGAAAATCATAGACGTCAATTGAAACTCTTCGCAGAATTGATGGTTTCCAACGGTTCTCCTACCTTTTCTTCTTCTTCCCATTTTCACTGCTTTTTTCAGAGTTAAAAAGGTGTTGATTCCCATTTTTGACGGCCAGAGTGTATGCCCATCACCTTACATGTTTTCTTGTAGAGCCAAAAGACAACTCTCCAAATGATCTATATAGGTACAAATTTTTTTCTCTTCGTCATCAGAAAATGTCCTTTTTCTGGGCCTTAAGGAATTCTCACTGAAGTTGCAGAAGAAGCAAGCAGCCTCTAGGTTTTTTCTTCTTTCGACGGTGTTCTGTCGCACAGAAAATGTTTTGGCTATTAATGTATCACCCATTTTCCCTTCAACTACAACGTTTAGAGCATGGTTCATCTTCTCTTGACTCCTATACCCCCTCGCCGTTCTTCTCTTGTTCTTTTTCTCCATCTTGAAAAACTGCCAAGCTCATTTAAGTTCAAAGAACCATAGTGTCTTAAAAAAAAAAATTAGAATTATCTTTGAGGGGCAAAATGGGATACGCCGTACTCAGTCTTGCCCTCACATTCACATCTGAATTAAAGTGAGTTTAGTAAGCTAATCAAAATTTCTTTTGGTCTGGTTGCTTACTCACAAGAATAACCTTCAACTAGATCTAGGTAACTAGCGTTGAAAAAGATAATACATGCGTGGTACAACACGAAAATCGCAGAGAACTTGACAAAATCGGCTTTTTGCGCTAGGGCAATGATACATAGACTCACAAGCTGGTTCCAACGCTGTCATTACGAGACAGAGCAGCTGTGATTGGTCGTTTGAGTGGCTTATGACAGCCAGTATCATGAAACACCATCTTGCCGGCCCTCCTTCCAAGTAACAGTTCCTATTCGCTTCATTCGGACTTGAGGCACCTTTGACGGTGGTCCCCATAAGAATCGAGGAATTGCATGTCTTAAACATTCTCCAACCGTCCATGGCATTCAGACCGAAATCGATAATGTCTGGTCTTATCCTGTAAATGAAGGGTGACATATGGTCCTCATATGTTATTTTCCAAGGTCGCAGGTGGAAAAGAGTAGATATCATATAATTATGCACATCAAAAAAGGGCCTGAAAAGGATCGGTAAGGACTCATAACTCTTGCTAAAGCTGGCTTATATCTAAACGGAAAAAATGGGCGACAGGACTGGAGAGTGTTTAACCGGTAATAGAATTCGGTTTCGATCCTTTAAAGTTGAGCAGACTAACACCCAAAGCGGGCACGATGTCCGACTTATGTGCGTTTACGGTCACCTTGGACTACTCATTTATAGAAAACGCATCTTTACAAAAAAACTTAATTGAACTCGAACGTCTCATTCGCAGAAGGTCCTTATTTGTGAGATCAAAAGGGCTAGGAGAAAAATTAGGACGGCAAAAAAAGGACATTACGGAATTCCCGAGAGATATCGAGGAAATGACGTTGAAAAATTGGCCAACAAGACATTGCTTCCTCTAACTGAGCTCCAATTTCCAAGGCACAAAACACGCGAAACCTGATGAAATGAAAGATTACAACGTTCTTCTTACTAGCCACATCATATTGTTAGAATTACACTGCATATTAGTCTTTATCTTAATATTTTTCATCAAAAATATAGTAATCAGTTTGGTATCGTTACGATCTCCCAAGTAATCCTCGAACCAGTGACCTACTGAGCAGAAAGCGAGTGCTTTGTATACTAGATAACTGGCGCTCAAACGTCATCTGACTGAACCATATTTGAACATGTGCCCGCACTGACGAAATTGTAGTATTTTATGAAAGTCGCAAGAGTTTTTCTCAAATTCATTAAGGACATTATGCAACAGAATGCTGTATAATTTTATCTATTATTTGACTACCTACCAAAATTCCTGGTAAAGATTTCTACACGTTTTGTAGGCAAGCGATACATTAACAATTTCAAGTCCACCCACATATACAAAAGAAAATATCTCGGAACAGAAACATTCTAAAACGGACGAAGGAAAAGTAGAAAATCTAGTACAACCAGAGATTCTAACTACATTTGGGTGCAAAACAATGTGCACATCGGAGCGACCAAGAAAAGAACGAAAAGAACAACCTTTCTCACGAACACACGGTAGAGAAAGGCGAAACGGTTGAGAAACCTATGATTGTTGCGACCGCTACTGAAGTGACTGTAACACGGGACAAAAATAAAGCAATCCCTTCACGGCAGACACCGAGCACTTCGATTATCTTGGATCGTGCAGGGGAAGAGCGGCTCTACTGTAAAGCAAAATGGGTTACGAAACACATCACTACCACACCCAATCACTCACCAACCTCAGCAAGGAGGTTTAAAAACGAAGATATGGAGTTGGAAGACCTCCTTACACGAACAAGTCACTAGAGATGCAGTTAGCTAAAGGCAGAGGAAGAGCAACAAGCTAATTCATTCGACTGCGCAGTTGTCGTC
The DNA here is from genome assembly GCA_954870665.1 of Stratiomys singularior. Lineage (NCBI taxonomy): Eukaryota > Metazoa > Arthropoda > Insecta > Diptera > Stratiomyidae > Stratiomys > Stratiomys singularior. Next base: position 99,376,981 of record OX940879.1, read on the forward strand.
CTGATTTCTACTGTCACCTAAAGGTTGGCCTTTAGCCCAATAAAAGGGAATCGGGATAAACCCAAGAAGGACGAGGACACGACGCCGGACGATCAAATCGCGATGGAGGAGGGTTTTCAGATGGCACTAACCGAAACTGCCAAGAACGCAGCTAAAAAACGGCCCTAAAGTGCAAAATCGTTAAGCCTCCACAGGAACCGGAATGCAATGAATCATCGCAGATAACCCAAAAAACAAAGATTAAGAATCGTCTAAACCGCATTGTGCAAGTACTGCTGGTAAAACTCATCGACGGTAGATCCTATGCGGATGTTCTGTGGGAAATCAAGGGAGCGGTAAAATCCGAAGACACACAAACTGCAATAAAAGCTGTACGGCTCGGTTAGGGGATCTTCTTGTTGAGTTCGGACCAGATGCAAATAATAAAACTGCGTTCCGTGACGCAGTCAAAAAAGTCCTCGGAGGAAAGGCAACTATAGCCTCACTCAAGCCTTAGGCCACACTCGAAATTAGCGACATTGACTGCGTTACGGATATGCCCGAAATAGAAGACGCCTTAAAACGCGATTTCCTCGTACTATCCAAACCAAACAACAGGGTTCAACGCGTGGCCATAGTCGACCTTACAGAGTGGTAAGCAGAACAGCTTTCGAAGCAGGGTAAAATTAGAATAGGGTGGATTATTTGTCAGATACGGTGAACAGTGATTCCTCTCCAATGTTTCAAGTGCTTTAGGTACGGTCATACTGTACAGGCATGTAATGGAACTGACCGAAGCTCCTTGTGCTACAATTGCGGCAAGACAGGGTATAACAAGTAGGAGTGCACAGACGAGTCACACTGTGTTTTTCGCAAGGAGTATGACCCGAGACCAGATAATTTCATACACATTCCAGGCACAGGGAAGTTTAGGGTCTTTCAAGAAGCCCTAACCAAGGCTAGAGCGCTTCTGCAATGATTCGCCCTACCTGACCTACTCGAACAGTTTGCGAGAGACAAGCAAGCTGACTTACTATTGCTGAGCGAGCAACATCACACCAGAAGCTCACCAATATGGTATCCTGGTGAATCCGGTACAGCCGCCATCTGGGTTCGCAACAGCGTTACCTACAAGTGCAGGGTCGGGGGTGAGGAGATGGTTTCGTTTCGGTTCGGTGTTCGGGAACTACACTCTTTAGTATATACCTTATTCCGAACAAATCGTTGTCATCCTCTGAACTTAGGCTCAATGTTTTGGAGGACGCTCCTTCGAGTATTGAGGAACAGGTACTTGTCGGAGGTGAATGTAACGCAAGAGAAATCGATTGGGGCATGCCTCAATCAGATGCTTCGGGTAAACGAATCCTGAACATGGCAGCAAGAACAGTCCTGCGAGCAAGACACAAGGGGAAGATGGACTGCACGTCTGATTCCTGACCTAAGGCCTTGGCTCAGTGGAGAGCCACAGAGTGCATGGTGAGACCGATTTTTACTTGACACGAATCTTAAGCGGGCACGTTTGTTTTCGGTCCTACCTGCAAAACATTGACAGAGCTTGATCTCCTAACTGTGTGTTTTGTGCAGGAGAGTCGGATCAAGCCTGTCACACATCGTTTTATTTTAAAAGATGGAGCCAGCAGCGCGGGGACCTCTTCAGCGAAATTGGAGAGCTCTGTCCGGCAACTATGGTCGGAGAAAATTCGAATCGCGTAGCACAATATGCTCGGGCAGTGCTGATACTGAAGAAAGCTTTATTGGAGCGCTGGAAGGCATCGGGGATGGATGGATCTCTTTCCTAGCACTTCTTCTCATTTCCATCCCGTCGTAGAAAAGATTCTCATAATGCGAAGGCGTCTGTTATGTGTCAAACGATTATAGGCTAGGCGCCAGGCTAGGCACCAGGGGAGGTGTTGAGTGGGTAGTCCAAAAGCATTGTGCGTCTGGGAGTCCTTCACTCAGGGCGTAAACAGCCTTCACCTCCCTACCACAAAGACAAGTCCACCCACATTGGGAACAGTGATTAAATTTTTTTTCAATTTCTATTTTATCAACCTACACTGCTTTACCTTATCCCTTATCAAATATCTACCATGTAAACAAAATAGAAATAAATACGACGACTTGGGTCCATGTAAACATTAATTTCTTTTAATTAGAACTTATGGGCTTGCAAGTGTAATTAAGGAAAAGTTTCATATCGTTTCCTATGCAATTAATTACAACTGCAATAAGAGTTTCTTCCTCTTTGGTTCTTCCTTCTTGCATTTTGGTCACACGCTAGAATATTTCCTCCTTGCCACATCTATAGACAACTACAGCGCTCATAACTTTCACAACCACACTCCACCAACAAAATTACATATTTACTAGATTTCTATGCAGTCAGCAATCGAGGGTTGGAAGGGGAGGATATCCTGTGGCCACATTTAACGAACTGCAAACCTGTTATAGCCAAAATGAATTTCTCTATTTGGCGTGGCAGCAAAACTCTCTCTCACGATCGCAGACTTGGTGCCAAGATGGACCCAAGATGCTGCTGACTATGTCCTCCATAAGGAAGTGGAAAACTTCTTGAATTGCCATGTTAAGTTCAAACTTGCACCCGCCACAGTTGTAATGGGACTGAATTTCGCTTCGTCTGTTGACATACTGCACTGACTATGCAAAAGGATGCGGGGCATGGGTTCAAGGAAAATTAATATTCATAGGCAAAGTCCAAACAGGGAGTTTGGTGCGAAGCTGACTGGCAAACTAACTGGGAAATGATGATTTTCATGGCATTATCGCAACAATATGCACAAAAGATGTTCGATGTCGCGGTCAGGAAAGATATTTTAATTAGAATAACTTGAAGCATCTGCACGCTATCTTGAGTCACAGGGCAACGATTCTTGGAAATGGACGAGTATCCTTGAGAAAATGTCAACACACAAAAGGAAATAAATCAAGAAATTGCAGTTGAATGCTTCGTTTTGTCCTTCTCCATCTCCTAACGAGGCAATTAACCAATGCATTTCGAGCTGAGCTCAACTCAACTTAAAACGGACGATCCCCTGAAGAATGCATGAAAATTTGTCGTAGCAATGAAAGGGCTCACAAAACCTCCTTTTAAAACTGTTGTGAAAGAGATTAAATATTCACTTTAAAACGTGATTACAAAAAAGGGACCCGAAATATAAAGGCGACATTTCGCAGTACGATGCCATTATATAATTTAAGCTGCTTTGTGTTGTTGCATGGAAAATGTCCAAGTTTTCCTCATTATTCCAACAATGCAGCGTGTCCTTTTGTTGCTTTCACAACACGCTACACCAGGAGCACTCTTAAATGCATACATGCGACCATTTTGTCTTCACACATATGAACCTTGTTAGCCCATTTTACTTATGCTATGACTGAATGTAATGCGGTTTCGTGGCGAACGTTAATTCCGGAAAATGCTAGGATGTATGGGAAAATGAAAACAAGTGGCTACATGTAAGCTGTTGAGGACATTGAGAAGCGTAATATGAATGCTTGTATGCAGCATGGCATCATTTAGCATCTTCATGTGTATGAAACGGAAAAGCCTGTTAGGAAAATCGGATGTCATACACAGGCCATTGGAAAGGAGTAAGCTTATCGTGTTACTTTTATTGTTTTGTTAGTTTATGGAATCTGATACTCAGCGAATTGAAAACAAAACACATCCCCTCCTCTCCTTATAAAAATGTTAAGCGTGATATACAATGACATCACGAGTCAAATCCTTGTTGTGATTCTTAGTCTTGGTGTGTTTCACGTAAATTGTGGCTCACCAAGATAACTCAACTGATGGCAATAGGACTAACCTGTAGTTCCTGGAAAGAAACATAGACACATCCCATCCACACATTAAAATCTGTTTTGCTCATTCGAATTACTAGATAGGACAACGATTGAAGCCAAGTCCAATAAAGGAAACCCTCCAACACTTTCCTCTTCTCTAAATTTCGTCCTATTGCCTTTCACGTCACAGCTTCGTAGTTCCTTGTAAATTTTTCGCTACAATAAATATCAGAATTAATTGCACTTTGGGGAGCATCCAAGCTTGTTAAGTAACTAGAAAGGAGTAGGTGAATTCCCAACAACATTATCCTAAACATTTATTGCATAGAACAAACATCTGCAGCTTCTGACATAAAGATAATCTGGAAAATGTTGCGTACGTATTTAAATTTTTTTTAACTTCATTAAGGCTTAGTCCTTTTTGGGGCAGTTGTTACGGAACTATGAAAATATAACATTCATATAAATACTGGTTGTGTCGGCCAAATAAAGTAAGATTAGAAGGAACTAGAAAGACAAAAGGGACAATGATAGGATTAGTTTTAGGGGTTTTTTGGGGTACATAAATCAGAGCTATTGGCTTTTGCACTTTTAATAATTTATGCAAATTGAAAGTTATTCAGCGCTGAAGTTCATCATTTAGGATTGAAAACTAACCTGGACTCTTCTTGTAAGATAGGTTAGAAAAAGAGCAACAACAACAATGAAGAGATTAAAGGGTAAAACATGAGTACTTACGCCGAAACATGGTCATTGGATCTACAGCGGTAGACAAACTTACCATTGTATACTTGCGATAGTGTAATGACGAGAATTAGGAAGTATAAGTTCTCAAAAGAACAAGAAAAGATCCAGGAAGTACCATATCTTGATATCACTCTTGTTCTAAGGACCATCCCATTTTCTGCGAAAGGTGATAATGTTCTGGATAAACAGATCCTAAGAGATAAGTTCCGAGCAAGCCCCCGATGAAAACAGGACAGGGAAAGGATATCAAAACATCCACAAAGGGACGAACTAAAAACGCTATCTACACAAAAAAAGGTTGCTAAATCCGGTAGGAGGGAATGGATAATGAAGCGAGAGTAGATTGAGTGCAATGAAATCACCAGGGAACGAAGAGATTACTCACAGGAGAAATCGCTACCGAAGCTATGAAGTTATGCCATGATTATCTAGTCGGGAATTTTTCTCTCAGCTCTCGTTGCAACGATCAATTATCGCAATCAACTTTCCGAAAGATAACCTTCTGAAAAAGATCTTTTCAGGAAAGAGAAGAAATGATACAAAATCGGATCCTAAAAAGACAACATGCACCATCGACCCCATAAAAGATGATAACAAAGGAGCTAGACTTGATTCCTGAGAGTACCCAAATCAAGTAAGTAATTCAAGTAAGCAAGAAAACACAACATGCACTTGCCTCTTATTGCAAATCCTCATGTAGGACCTACAAAACCAGGACTTATACAGGATGAATTTCGGCTGTAGATATACGAGGGGAAGTTTTTAAGTTCGTGGAATGGAGAGTAAGTGGTGAGAATAAAAATTCAGAATTATTTTTCTTTTTCAGTACATTCAACTGTTATGTAACAATGTATAAGTTCAGATTTTTCAATTAGTTAATGTTTACCTTCATTAAATAGTATTTTGTCCTTTTTCGGAAAAGAAGCGTTTTTTTCGTCAAACTGCGTCCTTCACTTCTTCATCGCGTGAAACTTCTTCCGACATCGTTCTGTTTCAAGCTGTTAAAGCAGATAACAATCACATGGAAGCTTGTCAGGACTGTACAGTGAGTGATTGAAGCCAAAAGTGGGCAGGGCAGTCGACTCAAGGAAGGAGAAGGAAGATACCTTTGGTTTTCCTCTTTCCCCTCCCTTTTGCCTTGATGCATTCTTTCAACCTCTTTATGATTGAAGCCTACTAGTCTCAAGTTATTTTTGAGTCTTTAACTTTGAAATTTGTAAACTGAATTTCTTCGGAATTCCAAAAGACTTTTGCCATAATTTCACCAGACGACTGTGACACTTTAAAAATCTTCGGCGTTTATGTTTCCTTTTTGTGTCACTGCTTGAAGTCCTATTTGGACTCGGTTCAAATTTGGACTTGGTTCATAATGATGAACCCAATGGCACTCTCTAATAACAATTCGATTCAAATGTTCATCCTTCTCCGGAAAATTGAACAGGCGCCTTGTCGTGTAGAAGAAGAAAGCCATTGGTCAAGTTTCCCCTTCTCTTTTTTTCGCTACATGCTTCTCCCTCTATATAATAGTAGCGTAGTGTTCTCCGGTTATGGAGACGGTTTCGTCTTTGTAATCTATTAACAGGATCCCTTCTGGGTTCGAAAATACTGTTGACATGATTTCATCAGCCGGCATTGGCATTTTAAACTTTTCAGGCATTGATGAGTCCTTTTTATGCCACTGCGTAGAGTCCTATTTGGATTCAGGTTTATAATGATGAACTTAATGGCCGTTTTCGGTGACAATTCGATTCAAACGTTTATCCTTCTCTTTGCTAAAGATGTGTAAACATGCGCGGGAACACTCTCCACAGTGGATTTTCTGAGGTGACATGAAAAGGCGCGAGGCGCATTCTCGGCGCCTTACCCTTGCGGCCACCCTCATCGTACCAAGATGATCGTGAAAAATGTTCGAAATGGTTGTATTGTAATTCTAATGAAACGGTGATGAGACAACTCCCAACAAGCAACAGAAAGACTGTGAGAATCTAACGAATATCGGTCACAAGCCACACTCCTTTTTATGCAAAACTTATGTTATCCCAAATGCAAATATTGAAGCGCTTTCTTCAAACCTTTCCAAGCATCATTTAAAGACACTTCAACTTGATTGGACGTTATCGAATTATTATCAAGTTATCAAGAATTAGAGTCTCTGGCAATAAGAGACCTGAAGGTTTGCCTTATTTTCATAAGGACTATATGATGGATCCCCTGTAAAAGTGAGTCATATGTGGTCTTCTTCTGTCCTTCTCTAGAGTACCAGCCTCTCATTCTCAAGTAATCTCTACGTAAGGAGGATTCTCGTTCACTTTACGAATAGAACTATGGGGATCACTTGTTTCACTTTTCAAAAAGAGCAGTGGGCATCACTTTTAGGATAACAAAGACCTCATGTTTCATGTTTTTTCATTCCAAACATCTTTCATCTTGCTGGGACGAAATCTAGCTGCTGAACTAGAGTCGGTTGCAATTAGAGAGCTCGAGGCTTGCCTCAGCTTTTGCAGGATTATAGGATGAACCTTCTGTTCAGATGGAACCATAAGACGGCTCTCTTTTTTCCTCTTTCCCTCCTCTATATAAACAGCCTTTCTCTCCATCTACGTAAGCAGGTTGTCCTTCCCTTTTTAAATAGGTATCATTTTTAGGATAATAAACCCTTCCGGCTCAGGAGTAGTATGATATAACGACGAAATCTGCATAATCGCTCGCCAATCCGGCTGCATCAGTTGATTTTGGTACTACTCCTTGTTGTCTGACTCTGAGTCAAGTGAAGTTTAAGATGTTAGCATTAGCTAACTTCACAATCGTTCACTCGTTTGAATAAAATCAGTTTGCTCGTCCAGAAGGCTACTTGAATTCGACACTCCCATAGCGGTTTTGTTCACCAAACCCCAAATTTCCCCAAGAAGTCAGAAGGGTATTAGATCAATTTCTTTTACATAATGATCGGTTTTACCATGTGGACGTTCACATTTCTTAGAATTGGATTCTCTTTTGTTTCCAACATGATGTCCTAGAATTTTAATGTACTGTTGGGTTGAAATTTTTGTTTAACGATTGCTTCATTTGGTCACTAATAACAAAGTATCATCTAAACAATCGAGCGAAGCAGCTAGAACCAACAAATCTCAACATACGAAAGATTCAACAGGTCTGGCCAACAAATGGAACCTTCTGACATCTCTCGTGAAAAGATATATTCTTAACAGATCTGCTTTGTTTATGGCGAGGGCTTGTAGACGATCATTCATGTTGTCACTCAATGTACGCATTAGATATCAGGGCGGCTGAAAAGAGTACCTAGGTAATGAGAATTCGTAGCGCGAATGAAGTGGTCCGTAACAGCGAGTGTGACACATATGTACATACGCTTTGTTTGCTGGTTGTGCGACTACGGAACCAAGTTCGCCATTTTTTCACTCCCTCTCCTTTCCTATCTCCCTCGTCCTCTCTAACCTTCCCTCTCTTTCTTTCTACACGTGCCTTTCTTTCCCTCTTTTTTGATCTCATCTCTAGTTCTTTCTCCCTCATCTTCCTCTCACCGTCTCTCTTTTTTACTTTAATAAGATTCTCGAGCCTTTTGTTAGCCGTTTGTAGCATGTACCAGAGCCAAGATGCAGAAGGTAAGTCCGGTTTTCTCTATCCGTTGCCAACCAGCGGAAACCTTGACATCTTCTAGATGACATCTTGAGATGATAAGCTCCCGCAATCAAGCCTTGAATGTACCAAGCAACATGACAGGGTTAAGATGACGGAGTAATTGCAGAAGTCCTGCTAGAAGTTCTGTCCAATTTCATTTTCTTTTATATTTTGTTGTTATTGGGGAGACCGGGTCTGAGTATTGAACTCCCATCAATAGAACTATCGACTGAGCGCCTTTCCTGTCACACTGAGAACTTAGCGTGGAACAATTTGTTACATTACTTCGAAAGAGGAGGAGGATTACTTCGAAGGAGGCCTAGCATTAGTCTCGCCTAAGGGCATCCGCAGGCCAGATAGATACCTTTTATACCAGAGGTAGTGAGAACGGAGAGAAATTTCTGATCTTCCTTCCCTCCGCGTTGACAACGGATCAACGATACCATTCTTAATTAGAACATAATATCTGAATATCTGATTTTCTTTAGTTACTACAATATTGCTTCCAAATCATCTGAAGAGAACTCGCCTGATCTCTCCCAAAGATGTAAATTATGCCATGTATTTCAGATGTGAAAAAGTTGAAGTAGACGTCATCCGCGATTCCTGGCCACAACAGGCAGTCAAGAAACCGTGGGTTCCCTTTTTGTACAGGAATAACTGAAAACACTCGTGCGCGCTCTGTCATCTAGTAATGAGGCTCTCATTTTTTTCGGTTTAGCTATGGCCCCAGGTCGCTGCTGAGTGGCGCAGTCCGCTTGACTCATGCATCGTTTGCCCAACCGTCAGTGAGAGCGCTTCCCCCCTCAAGAGCGACGGCTCTTCCTCCCTCCTCTCGTGAAGAGAATGTTGAATGGTTATGCGCTAAGTGAATGACAGACTTTGGCCCCAACCTAGCGCTAGGGAAAACTCAGTTAGGCATTCTGACCAAAAAGCGGATGCTGAGAGCCATCTGTGTTACTGATAAGACCATTGAGTCCAGAAAGGCTGTTAAATAATATTTATAATAGTAACGGTAGTATTACTTGTAACGGCACCATTATATTAGTAATACATCATGAAGGAGGCAAGCGTTTCAAAAGTGTAGAAAAATAATTCTTGTCACCTGGAATGAAACTTACTCAGTGCTGACTGAGCGTAATTTTTACGTCCTTTCAAGCTTACTCATTTAATTGAAATTTGCTGCAAGAACAAGTTATAATTTTTCTGCAGATAAATTTCGTTCAAAATGAATTCCAGTTTGACCGCTGCACTAAAGCATAACTAACGCAGGAGCGTCCTACCCTGTAAGTCTACCATTATCCTTATTACCCAGCCTCGTCTATTACTTCCCTTTCAAGAGGAAACCTCCTCGACAATATGACAGCTTCAATTTTTCAGTGAACATCTTATCATCCACCTAAGTAAATCCTCTTCCTTTGTAGAAGGATCACTTACAATTTGTAAATGTTGTAACCGAAAACTCCTTCCCAATAAGTAAGATCTTCTTTCGTAAAAGCTTCTTAGAAAATTGATGCTGTTGGCTTACTCCTATTACAAGCGTGTCTTCATCAAAATCCTACAATAAAACAAACTAGAAACAGACACACTCACTCTCCCGTCCGTAATACGTAGCCGCTGGCATCATTTTTTCCGTCAATTCACTCATCCTTTTCAAGTGGATGTTATAGAACAACGCCACAGCCATCAGCACAGGACAAAAAAGCTTTGAATATTCCTGAAATTCCGGCAGAATGCAAACATTCTAGAACTCTTTACAATCTCCAAGAAAATAAAAAAAAAACCTCTCACTCACTTCATGTCTTTCATCTCTGTTTTCAAAATACACCTTTGCGTGGATTTTCCAACCTTGAAAACAGAAAACGCCAAACCATACGCGCTCAGCATGTTACATACAAGTGCTTGCAAGGACCTTTGTGGGTGTGGTGAAAAAAATTCTGCATTTCATTATGTGCGATAATAGAAAATAGAATGTCAACCACACACAATAAAACATAAAAAACACCCCACACATCCTTTCGATGAAAATCCATTCTTTTCTTCAATGTCCTCGAGGAAAGTTTCTTTCTTTATTCCTGTTTTTTTTTTTTTGTTTTGTTATTTTATCAGCGCCCACAAAGGCGATGAAGTAATGCCAAATACATACGATGAAGTCTTTTCCACTTATTTCCTTAAACATTGTGCAATCTACACCAGCCTACCGAGGCTGTCTGTCTTTCTATCTATACTAGAATCGAATAGATATCCTTGTACATATATGAGTACACTTACTTGCCTTGTTGTTCGTGGTCGCCTGCTCCATTCTCTCGTTTGAGAGCAACCGTGACGCGCCAAATCGTAATATTCGACATGATTTATGAAAGTAACTCCTCAGGGAAATGGATTGAATGGAATCAAACAATGAGGGAGCAACTTTTATTAATTATTATACTTGAATCCTTTTCCAGGAGGAGGAAAATAGCTTGAAGATAGTGGTGCTTGCGATACTATTATTGGTATTAAAAGGTCCTTTGGGATGATGGTAGATGAATCCTAAGAAGATTTGCTGCGGCAAAGAAGATAGAAGATGATATAAGTGCGATATAATTGCTTTGTGGAGGGGATTGTTAAAGGAGCAGGTGATATTGTTGCGAGAAGTGTTGCGAATGTTTTTTTTTTTTTGTTTTGTTTTGCTCGTTACAAGGCGTTTGAGGTTTTGCTTTAATCCTAACTAATTAGGATGTTACGGATAATGTTGTAGATATTTCATACTGACGAATTTACATTTTGAGCAAGGAATTCGTTTTGTACATTTACTAATTAGCCTGGAAGTCAAAGGTTCGAATAGGAATTCTAAATCCTGCCTCGGGCTTCATTTAAAAGCATTATTTTCCATTGTTTAGATAATTTGGTTGCATCATTTTACACTATTTTAAGCAATTCCTAATGTTGTTATTGAATCTGGAAAGTAATAAAATTAATTGAATTTTCTTTTCTCTTGTTGCAGGATTAAAAGGTACAAACAACAAATACTAAGTAATCCACCAGGACAACAAACAGAAACCATGTGTTGTTCAAATAATTATTTTCATGTGTACACACTCGTTTGAGCTGCGTTTCACTTCTTTTGAAAAATGTTTTCTTCCTTTTCAATATGATTTAATCGGCGTAATTTAAAGTATCCTTGAAGCGTGAACTGCGCAATTCTCGGAGTTAAGGACACTACTTAAGATATTTTATGAACGAGTGGAAGATAAAAAATCTAAAATTTACATTACAAGTCAAATGAATTGAAGTAGAAAGTAAGGAAAAATAAAGTGACGAAGAAAAAAATTGAAGACGTTAAGGACGAGTAGAGAACATAAACTAAAGTCTGAAACTTCGAGAAAAGATGGTCCACTGTAATAGTCGGACCAGCCGAACTATTGACAGTTTTGTCATAGCAATACTTCAGTCAGTGACACTGACTGTGTACCTTGGGTAGCCAGACTTCCGTTTAGTATTACTCAGCAGTTTGATGTGGATTTTAAAAGGAGTCCTTGATCAGTAATTTAGGTAAGTTGAACATTTTTCATACTTGGACTACTTTTATATGATCACGGTTTATGTGGATAAGTTTTTATTGAATATAAGTTGAAAGGTACAGCTAAGGTGTATACTTGAAAATTGTCTTAACCTAAAATGACGTTTCCTAAAATGACAGCTCTGTAACGGCGATTAAAAGTAAGCAATAACCGTTGATGAAGCTCTCAGACCCAAAAATTTTAATTCAAAATTTTTATTTATTAGTTATTCAACTATTCAGCAAACACGTATTTTTTCAACCTAAAATGACTTTCCAGCAGAAAATTTGACAGTTCGCTCCAATAACGCTTAAGTCGCTGTGACAAGTTGTTTATGTTTAGCAAACAGAACTATTACATTTTCTTATGAGTTTAAAGTGGATTTTAAAAGAAAACTTCGTTTATTTCTTCGAATGCGTTGACAAATACTTAACAAAAAGTCTCATTTTTATACGATTGAGTTTATTTCACTAATTTCGTCGTTAAATCAGGGCTACACCCCACTCGTATACTGAAGAACAACCTTAATCCAAGATGTTATTTTATAGATACTGTTTGATTGAAAACTTGGCAATCTTTCCCCAACGGGCATGATCAAGTTCATGCTCATATTGTCATGGACTTTTAAAACAAAGTTCCTGCAAACTTAGAACATAGGTATTTCTTTTTACTTTGAACTCTTTATAAAAAAAAACGTTAAATACTTCCTATCTATGTCAAATATTCATTGATACTAAAACATTAAATAATTTTAATGTGTCTCTACGAAATCATGCTTAAAAAATTAATATTTCAAATACAAGGTGTATTTTTATACTGATCCTTTCTATAACTCAGGTGGAAACCAATATGACCGCAAAATTCACTCAGGACAGGGCTCGAACTGTGGCAATTTTTAACATAGCATTACACAAAGGGTGGTCATCGGATCACTTGCATGGGTTGTACATTTTCTTACATTGACAAATGCTCAATCCGTGTAGGACTCCTTGAATTAAGCCTAGTTTACACGGGATCAATCATGATGAGAACGAAGTTGAACATATGAATGTAATGTTTCTTCTTGAACCAGCAATTACAATTCTATTTGTCTCTGTCGTAGCCAAGTTCTCGAGAGAGAATCATAATTTTGGCATGTTTCCACGCACAATTTTCAAAAAAGGAAGTTTCCCGCTTATGTCTTTTCAAAAGAAAATCAATGTTTAACATATGAATGTAATGCTTCTTGTTCTCGGCTAAGTTTACTCTTGAATAAGCAATTTTAATTCTTAGTATCTTGCTCGTACCCTTTCGGAAGAGAATCATACTTTTGGCACAATTTTCAGAAAGGACACTTTCCGGTTCTGGCTTTTTGAATAAAAAAAGACTTTTTTTCACCAATTTCTCACTGCTATGGGGAGGAACTGCTATTCGAATATTTCAACTTTTTGAAAATTCGTGATCCCGACACTACCCTCTTAATTTTTACCCGATGTTTAAGGAAAGATCGTGGTCAATCTCTTCTCTTAGTTCCTTTCACTAATAGTCGAAGCTCCTACCGAAAAATTTCGCTTTTGCGCTCTGAATCATGAATATCTCATTCACGAGTCACATCAACATTTTCTTTCGAAATTTCGCAACCCTTAAACTATTCTATATGACGTTTTTTTCTTAGGCAAATCACGCAACAAAGTCATTCTCTAAAATCCTGGTATAATGTTCATAACGTCGAAGATTTCGATATTATGCATTGGAAACTAATTTCATGTTTTTTTTGTATGATTTCTCACGACATACGTGTACGTTGCCTATGAATGCTTAACATCGGGAATCAGGAAGCCTTAGAATAGCAAATAAAACTATTCATTTTCACAGCTTCAGTCAGAAAAAAGGGCTTTGTTTCCTGGAGAATAGGATGAGTGGGATTCGGAAGAGTATCGGCCATAGTACATCACACAGATGTCGATTTGTAACATTACAAATTTATTCCCAGGATTTTATTGCAATATTTGATAAGGTTTCATTTATTTTCCTTTCTCAATCACTTTGCGAGTCCAATGATTGATTTTAGAAAAGGAAGCTAGTGCTCATCTGAAAGGACTGTCACAGATAGGTCCTCCTTGGGCAGCCTTACCGCTGCTCTTAAAGAGGCAGGTCCTGAGGAGAGGAACTAGCTGAATATCCACAATCGCTAAATAAATTGACTTCGCTTCCTTCAGAAAAGGAAGTCTCTGGGCATAATTGTTTCCATCTTTACTGCAAAGATATCGATTTATACCATTACTGGTTGATTCCCAGGATTTCATTACAATATTCGATCAACCTTCATTCATTTTCCTTTCTCAATTACTATTGCTATTATTCGCCTCACAACAATCCACCGATTCCTTTCAGACGAGAAGGTTGGCACTCATATAAAGTAGCTACCACGGATGGCTCGTTCTTAGGTAGCCTTACCGCTAACCCTGAATATGCAAGGACCTTAAGAGAGGTTGTAGCTGCGATAGCCAAAACTGCGCAGCAAAACATTGTAGAAAATAGGTTTGAAATGCTTATCAATCCCATGTGTCTAAATTGTCTACAAAAAAGGACTGTAAAAAAAGATCACACCACAGGCGTTTTGGCATACAGTTTAATTGCCAATGGAGCTCATTCTTTACAAAATGTACTGATTATTTTCAGCGATCATTGTCTTTTGTGAAAACACATTCTCTTGCGGTCTCCACCAATTGAATGCAAGAGACGTCGAGAAATGCTTGTTTCATTCGTCGGACAAGTATACGAAGAGACTTGTCTAGTGACAAGGTATTGTCAAATAAACGTGCTGTCAAATCATCAAAAAGAACTAGGCCGTTCAAGGGAATCAATGTCAAAATGCAACATCCAGTGTTCAAAGGTTATACTCTATATTTACTGGGATCAGAAGGGTGTCGTCTGTAAATTTTAGTTTAAAACTTACTAACTTAGTGTATTCCTTTTCGTTGGTAAACTCTTTTCGTTGGAGAAAAAGAATGCAATACATTGTCCTTACATAAGAGATGAAATGGGCTACGTCTCCGAAGTGAGAGACTTTTTGTTACCTGAAGATTTCAGAATGAAGAGAGTAAAGCTATAAAGTCTTAGCGATTCCCATATTTTTTTGTAATTTTGAACTTTATAATTTGTTTTGTCTGGTTCTAGAATAGTATCTGGAATATCCTTCACCAGCAGTTGCACATACCTATCTTTGCATTTGCCATTACTTTTTGAAGCATCTAGGAAATAATTTGTCCAATTTCTTCGCGTATACTGGGTTTAAATAGTGCCAGAGATTCAAGTTAGTGACATTGTCGTACACTGTTGAATAATCTAAACGAAAAATTTGGTGCCATTCACCGACACTATAAGTCAATTTTCGTTTTCAAAAAAGTGTCTGTAAGCCCAGTGACTCTTTCTGAACGTACTCTGCACCATAAATTTGGGTTATAAGGACAATAAATGAGATTGTGACTTTTGGACAATGTTAAAACTCCTGCATAATCATTGGTTGAAATTTTAAGGGCTCAAATTTCATAATCATAATCATATTTTGCGTATTGACAGTTCGACAAACTGTCAAATATGCTTCGTTGACCTTACTAAAGGATATCCAGAAGTTACGTTCACCATTCAAGATATTTTGCATGTTTTCACAGTGTTGAATGTAACGTGGCTTATTTCTTGGCTTAATTTTTTTTTTAATCAATTGCTTTTTGAATGGATTTGAATTTGAAATTTTTTTTAAATTTTCGACAAAAAGACAGAAGTCATACTACTGAGTTCGTCAACAAAATGATGTGCTTGATCATTGATTAACCGGCACTTACGACATGAAAAGGATATGCTTTCGTTTTCGTTTTTAGGTTGCCTAACAACTGATTCTATTGAATTTTCCCACTTGACGTCGAATTGTCTGCGGCGTTGCCATATTTCAACACTACATTTTATTTAGCTCTATATGCACGTTGTTATTAACACAACTAAGGAGTTATATTGAAAATTGTTTTGAATTGTCTTATTTTGAAAATTGTTACAAAATAAAGTGTTATTTTGTGAGGTATGAGGAGTGTGCGCGGTGTTTCATTACTAAAATTTCACTGAATTGATGTATACAACGCGCGCTGGCATGTCGTTCTGACAATTGACTGTCAAATTATACGTCAAAAGATTGCTGACCGTCAATTTCAGCTTATTCAAATATGCCAAACCCGAAATAGTATTCAGTTTATTTCCAAAGACTCTTAAGCTTGAGGAAATATAATTCCTAGATCAACAATTGGTAAATCTTCTGAAAAAAAATTTGAACTATATAAAAAGGGACCCGTTGGATGAACAGCTGACAATTGGGTTTTAGAACGCGAATTTTTCGAAAGTTGAACTATTTGAAATAAGTCAAATCAGTTTGAACTGATTGAAAAAAGTTAAATCAATAATTATGTACGTTTTTGTATGCCAATGATAGAAAAGTTGTTTCTTGGAAATGGACGGAAAACGATGGAACTTTGTTGGCAGGACAGAAGAAAATCTGAACTCAGTTGTTGAGATATGTACATAGTTCGTGCATTTTGAAAAAATGAGAATTGTTCTATTAAACAAATCAAGTTTTCAAGCTAAACTTTGCAAAACAAGTCTTATGTTGGTGCAATCCAGTGCTGACAATTCCAATCAGAACTAACAGAGCGAACATTTCACTGGGGCATATAGGCAAATGGGGAAACATTAAAGTATTTATCTTCGGGTACCACAGGAAACTGTCTGTACACCCAGGACCCACGTACACGCTTTGTACATGGTTAACTTGTGTTATCAGGAGCGAGGCAGGTACCCTACTAGCATTTCTGGTCCGTTGCATTTTTAGGTAGATTGGCGAGTCTTTTATGTACAAAAAACGTAGCCTAGGTCAAAGTTACTTTTTAAACAGTTCCTGGCTACATCCTTAATTTGACGATCATTGGGAAATCCAGAAGTGTTTTAAGCTTCAAATCATATACTCAGGACCGAAATAAACTTTAACTCTAGAAAATTCAGAAATCCTCTTCATAATTTCAAAAATTGTGTCAAAAATATTTATAATTAGTTTTGGCAAGTTTTTCTGAATATTTTCATTTCTGGGACTTTCTTATTACATTTGGTCTTATCATTAATACACTTGGTCTTATTACACTTGGTCTTATAGGCGAAAACCGTCTGCAAGCTCTTCAGAAGGTTGAAGTGAAAATAGGTCTTTTTTATTCTAGAAATATGCTCTATTCAGGTGGCTTTTTATGTCAGAGCTATCAATCCTGCCATTGTATATAACTCCCAATAATAACTCCCAATACTTCCAACAATAACTGCAAGTTTGACAGGTTCCCATCTAGTATTTCTGGCCCCTTGCATCCTTAGGAAGCTTGGTGAGTCCCTTATGTACAAAAAACGAAGGCCAAAGTTTGTTCAACGTTTAGTGGGTAATCCAGAACTCTTATAAGCTGGAGCTCACACGCGTGGTTTTATCGCCCTGTTGGTAAATAATAGGAAGAAATAGGTCTTTTTTTCAGGACATCTGTTTCAGAGGACTTTCTACTCAAGATTTTACAACCCTGCCTTTGTGGAGCTCCCAATAATAACTGCAAATAACTTTCTTAGCTTTAGTAAAAGGACGCCACAAACTTTTTTTTTTAAAACCAATTCTCGACCTCCAGAAACTCAACCAATTTAGAAAGAATGCACGGTTAACCGACAGAAATTTTTCCATCCTTGAATTTCCAATGAAATAAAGCTTACCGCGAAACATACCTGACCACGTATCTGGGAAATCCTCTAATTAAATTTGGCAAACAATGTGTGTTCCTATACTTTGTAGTGAAGGACTATGGAAAAATGTACGATTCGGAAACTCAAAAAGTCAAACAGAAAGGACTGACAAAAAAGAACAGCCTAGACTGACAATAATTGTTAGGCACATAGAAACAGTATCATAAGTATATAGCGTTTAAACTCTGAACGAAGTTCCCATCTAACGATATGTAACCAAGAGCACTATAATTTCGTAAGTTTTAGCTAACATTTTCTCATTGCAACTTCATTATCTGTTGTACCAAGAATGTAGTATTCTAAATTGCTCTCAAACTCCGTGAGTACATAAATAATAATTACCTTATACTATTATTATTCTAGTGTTCAGCTTCTAAAATATTCTTATTCTTAAAGATACCATCGCGTTCGCTTCTCGGACCTACGTTGTTTCAATTTAGCATGTATTATGGATTCGGGGTCTCTCTGATTACAAAAGATGTTTGTATCTCTTTCTTCATGATATCTTACGAGGGTGTTATTGCTCTTCAGCGAATAGGTTGTCGTTTTAGCGTAGTAGTGAAATAGCATAAGCATTACAAGCAAACGATCGGTGTAACGGTATTCAAACAGTAGAATTTAAATAGTAGATTTTTTTTTGTATTGAGTAAATATTTTCTACTTTTTTCTAGTGACACCATTTTATCAAGAATAGCACTCAAGCCACTTGAGTAAATACACAATACAACCACTATAAATTCACTATTACTTGCTCTATCTCCTTCTTCGAGATGACAACCCTGCTATCCCTCACCCTCCGAGGTTGTTATGGCTGAAGCACCGAGAACATTTTGAACCAACTCTCGATCTAATGCGATTCAAGCAAAATAAATAGAATATCATTTGTTTTGATGAATTTCTTCTCATGATTTTTTGTAACAAGAATTTTTGAGCAAAAGCACACAATACAAATATAAGGGCACTATTGCACTTTCTATCTCTTTTCAACAGAAGTCGCACGGATAAATGCTTATGCTAATCAATGATATTGCCTAGGTAGAGACAAATTAATGCGTGTAACTGAAACGAGTGAAGACAGAGAAAGCAAGAAAGAAACGGAAAGAGAGGGCGCCAACAAATCAGAGAGGAAGAGAGAGAGAGAGAGCGGGAGAGGATATGGGTTTCGTTTGCAAAAATTAATTCTGTAAAAAAATTTACAAAAACATATTTGAATCCTTTTCACAGAAATCGAATACGAAACAAAATTTAACTGATGGTAAATTTACAAATTTGGGAAAAACTAAGATGAAAATTTAAATATATTTCCGTTTATTTTCCAATTTATTCATTGATAACGGCCAAAGAGTCAAAATGAATTGAAAAAGAAAATTATAAAGAACTTTATCAAAATTGTTATTGGACAAATTTAGACTAAACATTCATAGCCGTGTACCCTCTTTTTGTATTCAAGGATCAATTGCCGCAAACATAAAAATGATTAAATAAAAGAAATTCAACCCGAGTAAAACGTATTTTCAGTCCCTTTTTGTGTCAAAATCGAATTTCCCTCCCGCCGTTAAACGTCTTAATCATAAGAACAAGAAGTTTCCAAATTTCCCGGGAAAATCCCGTCGAGTTCTTTTGATACGGAAAAAAAAGAAGAAAATTTACTAAAGTAGCAGCAGTAGCAGCAACAGAAGCAAAAGAAAAAAAACAAGAATGGGAAATGAGAGAATTTTTTTTGCTCATTCGGGATGGCAGCAACAACAAAAAAAGGAAAAGCTATTAAATCGGAAATATTAATTTGTAAAACGGCATAAGCACAGGCAGGAATCATTCCACTTGCAGCATGAGGGTGTGACGGTGTAAAGGATCGAAATGATTTGTTGTCGGGAGTAAATGAAATAGGAAAGGAGTTGGTTGAGTTGGAATTGTCGGATTGGGGGGAGGGTTGGAAAAATAAAAATTAGGGATGAAGGGCAAGGGCTGTGAAGCAAGAGCTTATGGTGGTTGATTATGATTTAATTGAATTTGTCGATAATTTTAATGGGTCTTGTGCAGATTGGTAGCAGCCGGTACTGTTCACTTAATTCCAAGAGTGCGAGGCAGGATGGACGGGGAGAATTTGATTCAATTCGATTTTCCTGTCAATAGCAATTCGATTAGTGGATCGCGCAAAAAATAACTTCTACGAAGTAAATCCTTTAATTGAGCATCTGTATTAAGTATAATCTTTTGAGATTTTGTTATATTGAATTAGTGTTTTAGATCAGATATCGTTTTGTTTGGTATTGCGGGAAAAGTTATGGAACCAGCAACGCAAATACGTGTGGAGCTTCAAGGACTCTTGAATATTAGCGAAGCAAATTCCGAGTCTTTCTTATGCACTAGATGAATGATAATGCATGATTCTTGAGGAACATGATGCCTCCCAACACTTGACTAAATCGCATTGACTTCCTTCTGTTTATTTCTGAAGTCCTCATCCCTTCTTCCTTTCTAATTTATCCACGCAGTAACAATAACAGTGTTTGCCAAATATTTCGTATCGTGTTTACCTTTCCTATCTTCTATGACCATGATATCTTATTACATCAACCACACTGTAATCGTCTTTCAGTATGTCCTTAAGACTTGTTTCAGCTTTCAGTCGTTCAGACCGAATAATATCCTTTAGTAGTGCGAATAAATATTTGCTCACTTACCACACAAGCTCAAAAAGAAAAACAGATTTTCTAGGTAGACCAAATCAACGAGAATAGGGAAAAACTATCATCATCTATCAATAGTCGGAAACTTCCTCCTGTTGCTAAGGACAATGTTGAATCATGAATGTGTATATCTTGAGACAGCCTTGATATCAGACCGCGAATTGTCATACCTCAATGCTATTCATATTTAACGAAGTCACTCGATCTTTATCAGCTTAATGAGTCATGATTGGCAGTGTTCGATTGAGTTGCTATGTTTCCTTGTCCTTTCTATTTTTTTTTGTATCATTGAAATCAACCCGAAACTTTGCCTATCGAAATCATGATGTCCAATTACTTTCATGTCACCCAATGTTTCTTATTTACTTTACTACGGCTCACCACTCAGTTATTCTGCTAGTTATTTTTTCCCAACAACCGACCTCCCCCTACGTTCGCACTATTGATTTCCCATCCTTAAGTCCTAGGAAGTTTGAGGGGTGTTTTAGCGCGGAAATATACTACATGCGAAGGTGGTATCTAATTAAGTCTAACGAAAGATAGACAAGTTTTGACGAAGAACGTATCATAGGATCAGGCTTGTCCATAGTGAAGGTGAGTGTACACTATGCTGGAATGACTTTTAGTATTCGGCTCTCAGGTTGTAATGGTGGAATTCGACAAGAGATAATTGCCATTGGGAAATCTACACTTTTATTTTGTAGGACTTACATTGGATTTGGAAGGAACGAATGTCGAACCTCATGCATATGTGCGTTTATCTGCTCATGTCATTAGAATGCTTGTCAAAAGAAATAGTGAATAATAAACGACATGGTATGAGTGTGATTGTAGTGAGACTAATTTGATACGGACTTTTGATACGCGCATAAATCTGAAGAAAGTTTATATAAATATTCTTGGCAGGATATATGCTCTAATGGAGTGTGAAGCAGTCATTTGGCAGTGAATAAAGGCAGGACGTCATAATTAGATCGGTTCCGTTGTAGAGTACTTCCCATCCAATCTTCGGTCTGAAAACTCAAGGACTATGACTATATTCTAAGGCCATTAGAACATCAAAAATAATCTGGGAAGTTCTTTCTTCCGGAACAAGACCCGAGATGCAAAGTATCTGTATTTATTTTTTAAGTGTTAAGAAGTTTGAAGTCCTTGTGCCTACGATTTTAACTTCAGGTGTTTGGTTCATATTTAAACTTTTTCAAATTCTCTTCTGTTGTGTTGTGCGGTGACTGAAGTGTTCGGCACAGTCAATTTTCTCCATGAACGAGATTCCATATACCGATTGTCAAGACTGCAAAGCTTCACCTCCTTTCAATTATTTCCGAGAAATCCTCATTTTCACGATACTTCCTAGTTCCAATCAACAACGATTTTCCTTCATTTGCAGAGTTCCTTCGTAAGATTAGTTCTAAAGTCCGTCGATATGGTCCTGACCGTTGACAATTGGATTTAAATTCAAATTGTCACAATTGGTTCATTCGAACCGTCACCATTGGTTCGTATTTCAAACTGAGTAGATTCAATGCCGTCCAATATAGCTACGACAAATACCTTTTATGCAAAAACTGATTTTATTTTTTGACGCAGTTTTTGTTTGGGTTTGCGCCTAAAGTCCTTTGACTTCTGACTTACGAAAAAAAAAAAATTATCCGGAACAGTTACTATTTCAAATATTAAATCAAGCATAGAAACAGGATTCTGTGAAGCCTAGATTACGAGCTAGTCAAGCAGAAGTTTCGTGCTTCAAGGAAACCTTTAATTTTTAAAACAGGCAAAGAGTGCGCAATTGTTTGAGCCGGGCCGTTTTAATGCTTCATTTTAAAATAGTTTGACTGATCCGTTCTGCATTGCGAGACAATATCCAGAGATGCAGACTACGATGAAGCCGAAGAACCTGATTCCAATCGAAATAATTGGTCCACCATCTTTGTTTTAACATAATTTCTTGACACCTGTCTAAAACTGACTTGAACCCTGTCCTAAATCCTAAATTCTAGTCTGTCCTAAATCGCAACCTCTCCTAAATTCTAGGACACCTGTCCTAATCCTTGACCTAAAACTGACTTGACACCTGCCTCACAAAACTGGGTTCCGCTGTAAGGTTATCCAGATTTGTGGAGAACTGAATATTTTTTTTCTCTCAAAAAAGAAATTTGAATACCTTCAGTAAAATTCGCTGAAGTTTTTCGTAATGCTGGGATTTGTCTGTGCAGTTAAAAGGCGTTAAAGTAGATGGAGTAGTTCGAACTTAAGCCTAGAATCATCATTTAACGTGTAGTGTGCTGCTCATGATATTCGATGTGAGGTATGCCCTCACTGATATTACCTGTACTCCGGAAGAACCTTTTAGATTCCAAAAAGTTCAATATGGATTATATGCAGGATTACCCCAGGGACAGTTTTCCAGTGTGAAAACCAATGGAGTGATCTTATTCACTGAAAAACGAACACCCTCAGGATAATTTTCCTTCCAGGTTGAAGATGTAATCGTTTGCTCCAAAAAGGACACGAAAACCTGTCGATTGAATATTGACTCCAGGGTGAGCCTTTTTGAATCAAATCAGGAAAATAGCATACCAGACTACCAAGAGAGTACAGAGAGTTCTCAGAGGTATCTCTGAGACTTGAAACAAGCCAGTGAAATGATAAGCTCAGATGAGTGCAGTAGATTCAGTGCGCCCTACAAGGACCCAAGGTTGGAAAAAAATGCTCTTACTATAGGGTCATACTAGGTAAGACAAACACAGGAGCAGAAACGATTATCTATCTACCTCAGAACTAAATGATAAATGCACTGATAAATGCAAGATTCCGCACCTTCCTGAAGAGTAAAAAGGGATCTGAAAACAGAGTGCAAAAAAAATGGTCACTGCTTCCCTAGAGATAAGAGAAAGGATTCTCGCTCCACCAAAGAGTTGAAAAATGGTCAACGGGGTAGGGGAGCCACGTGTCATTTATGAGGTTACAGCTGAATCAAAATTATAGCTGGACTGATTATTACCTGTCAAATCTGCTCACTGGTCACAAGTGCTTTCATTTTCACCGGCACAGAAGACAAATTCCTTGGGGTCTGAATTTTCCGTTTAGCTTAGAGATAGCAAATAATGCCTACACTGTATTTTTCGAAAAAAAACCTTTAAACTCAACCAGGAATAGTGAATAGTGAAAGTAAACTAGCGAAATTGAACATTTTGCACCGGCAAAAAATAACTTCCAAAATGTGAGCGACTCCATTTTAAGGATACGATGGTACATGCTTTAGCATCTTGTATGTGATTAGGTTTTCAAATCAAAATTGGCGACAAGGAGACGACTGACAGAAAAAGTTTTCTAGTGAAAAACTTCACCTTCCTACCATAAAATACTCAGTATCTGGAATTTCAAAGGACAACCGTATAAAACGAGCGATTCAAAATGGTTGACGATCGTATATTCGTAACACAATTTAGAAAAAGGGAACAAATTTTCATCCCTACTATTTTGCAATATACTTAATTTGGGAGGGGGCGCAAACAATTGAATTGGACAGAAAAATAACCAACGTGAGCTAAAGTAAGGGCAATAAAATTTATGGGAAACAAACGCTAGTAGTCGTTGGCTAAATAACAACTTCAACTTCCTCTTCTTCTCTATATTCTATAGCTACAATCTATGAAAAGGATTTCGAATTGAGCATAGTATTCACGAAAATGAATATTCCAAATATCGCTCATCAACATAGCTGCAAAACGCTATCATCAAAAACATATTAGCATTGACAGTTCTAAGAATAGCCATCAAGCATTTATTTAAGGTCACAGGCATGTCAAATGGCAGCCTATCATGAATTTTCACGAATGAATTGCTTCTGAAAGGTTTCTGTTATTCGGAGCCGAGGACATTAATTTGGGCTAAACCGGAGAAACTAGTTTATATTGAAAGGCCCTGTCTCAGAAAGGATCCTGTTGACCGGAAAAAAAAAGTTTTCCAGGGCTCATCCCTAACGATTTTTGTCTGTTTTCTGGCTGTCAAGTAATATTTAGCACGATTTTGCAAATAAATCCACTGAAAAGACATCTGGAAAGTGATTTTTGAAATCCTATAATTTTTTTTTAGAGGGAATCCTGCGTTTCGGAAATAAATTGGGAAAATGTATTGATTGATTAGAAGACTGTATTGACAAACAAAAATAATTTCGAAATATTATGGCAACTTTCATGACTTTTCGATTAAAAATCATGTACTTGAAAAATTATTTATAAGCATCGAATATAATACAACATGTGCCATGGTAGGTTTTCCGAAATGGATTCCAATGAAGCCTTACATCATGTCCTGACTTATTAATTTGAGAACGAAAACTTCGAAAGGGAGATCCTTAGATGCCACATGACTAAGCGAAAAATCAATCGCGATCATGAGCACTGCCATCTTTTTGTCGAGCAACCTATCCAGGCTGATAAGGCTGTGAAAACTACATTAGATTAGGCATATGTAGATTATGTATGAGGATTGCAAATCAAAAACGGTAATCGCTGGAATACCTGAGGAATGAAAGGAATTGAGGCATCGTGCGTAGCGCTTACCCCGCTCTCGAGAGAATTATTTCAAATCAGTCAATCAGCAGAGGCAAAGGATGGAAGAAACTCAAAAACGTAATAACCACCACAGGCAGAAAGCTTAATGACTTTAAATCAGGACTGAATTATTATAAGAGATTCTGAACAATTTCTCCAGTATGACTTTTATTTCTGAACTATTTGCTCTTTCACTTCTTTTGGAATGGAAAAGAAAAATTTTTTTTGTGCATTCAACAGAACATCGACTTCGATAGAAATCTACCCGTTTCTTGTCCCTTATATCAAATACTGTAGCCTGCAACCTCGGTAACCCACTCAATCATCCTTCAACAAACGTAGAGTAAGACTGCTTTGGAAACCCCAAAAAAACCAAAGACAGCCAAACGGATGGATAAATCGGTAATGACGACTTCGTCGCTAACGATGTTCCTTTCTGAGTTTTCAACGCAAGACTTAAAAGAAAACATAAGCGGGACGAACCAGATATTGACATCTACTCAAAAAGACCCAACCTTAATACTCTTCTTTACCCGCTACATGGAACTTCTCTCAATTACCTTGAATTGAGCTTCTCAACATCACCTAAACTCTTCACCCCTGGAAAAATGTACTTCAGCAAAATTACATGTAATTAAAAACAAACTTTCATTCTT
This sequence comes from Stratiomys singularior, assembly GCA_954870665.1. Taxonomy (NCBI): domain Eukaryota; kingdom Metazoa; phylum Arthropoda; class Insecta; order Diptera; family Stratiomyidae; genus Stratiomys; species Stratiomys singularior. The sequence goes on from OX940879.1 coordinate 99,402,390, forward strand.
TCATTCAGCCAACTTTCATTATTTAAACTAACTTTTGAAATGACAGAACCAGCAACAGGAGCTGGGCATACGAAAACTCAGATTTCCTATTGTGCGAATAATGCATAATTAAATTTCGATATCCCACACTGAAGATGGCTGATAAGGGCCGAAACGCGCCCTTAATTCAGATATAAGCTCGACCTCAGATATGTTGAAACATAGTGCATAAGGCTACGGAAATTCATAAGCTTAGAAAACTTGTACATTGAATTATGTATATAAGTTTCATTCAAAGTGACTTACTTTCATTTGCAACGGAAATTGCACAGATCACAGCGTTTTCTTAAAATGACAGCTGACAGAAAGATATCAAATGCAAAAAATGACAGCTGTCAAATTATTTCAAAACTCGTTCAAATTGATTGATTTTACCATGAATCGGCAGCTTTGAATGCATCTGTGAGCAACCTGATGAAAACCTTTTCGGAAAGATAATATTTCAATGTTTGACAGGAAACCAAGTTAACGACTAGGTAGAGAAATAATCACAATCCTTGCTTTCCAAGTATCAAGTTCTTGGTTCAAGACCCATTAGTGATAATGAAACCTGAATTTATGATATTTTATCTAATTTACTGCACATGTGATGGGTAAGTACCGTGCAAAAATTAAGAAGCATCTTGCCGACCGAATGTCGATATATAATTTATAATTCATTTTTATAATTAATAATTATAATTTATTTATAATTCAATCAGTCAATCAAAGTAGTCGCTGCTTACAACAATTCCTTGATAATGAATAAAATGAAATCATAAATATAAATCGTGAATAAACATGGACCTGTTGGCAACATGATGATGATGATCGATCGAAAACAAATAAAAGACTTCAAACACATGTTAAAGGTTAAGGTCGTCTTAAACCTTTACCAAAACTTAGCCGTAGATAAGAAAGCCTTCCGTAAAGACGCATCGAAGGCATATCACAAAATCAATCGTTACGTACAGAAAACGATTAACCTCACTATATGGGACAAGGACTTATCTTATGCTACAGCATCGAAAACGTCGAGCTCTATGATTGGAAGATCCTTTCTGAAATCGTGTTTTCTATTGAAAAGAACTCCTTCGTCCCTAGAGGATGAAAAAAACAGAGGTTCACAGAATCTCTGCTAACTAACTGTTTTACCAATCCTGCAATGCATAAAACCTCAAACTCAATGGTTAGAAAATCCTTCCTGAAATCGTGTTTCCTACCAGGAAAGCCTCCTGTGTCGCAAGTAGATGATAGAAATGGGTCTAATCTTCAACCTTAATTTCACTCAATTATTTTTTTCTCTTATTGTGTTCTCGTGCTTGTTATGCTGTATTGTTACTGAGGACGCGTTTCCGCAATTCGTAGCCATGATTAGCTCATTCTCGTCCTTATCAACAGACTAGCTAGGCTCGGCAGTCAATGAAGACAATAGAATTTCGGGTTGTGACAATCAATCCAAATTTAGGATAATAGAATATCTATATTTCAAACGAAAAGGATTCGATTTTAGAACGGGATGAATGGTTTTGACATGCAGCATACCGAGGTTTGCTCATTGTGCATTTGTTGAATAGCTCACATCACGTTTTCGGACTTCCTCAGTGTAGTTTTTCCTACTTATTTGGAGGTAAAATCTTGAGACTGATGAAATCTAAGGATATTCTCTTCACTTCCGTCGGTTTCCCATATCATTTTTCCGCATTTACTGTGGACTATTTTCTTTATGAACGTGTGAGTGACTGTCGCCAAAGTTAGCGCATTTTGAATTTTCTTCATAATCTTATCATATAGGCATCGAGTTCATGTGTGGAGTAAACCACCTGAAACTTTGAATTTGATTCTGATATTCAGATGATGAATGTGCAAATGTAAATTTCTAGGGCGAGCAGGTGAGGTTTAAAGAAACTTCCATCATAATGCTGAGTTTGTCCTACGATTCCAGTGAACCCGATTGTCTTTAGCATTCCCACGGTCCCTAGCTGCTTAGTAAAACCACTGAAACTAAGGTCATACTTCGAAACATGTATGCCGAAATTGCTATAATATACCAGATACTACCGTAGAGAGTATCCGTTTAAATCGTTCCACAAGCCTCAACTCTGCAAGAATATTTGGGTACCACAGGTAACTGGTTACGCCCACCTGTATGGCTATGTCAGAAATTCTTCTTCTTCTTTTTCATTTTCTTAGCATTACATCCTCTCTCGGTCCCTTTGCTTCCTGCAACAAGCGCCTCCTGTTTCGGCCCATTGACCCCGTCCTCCAATTATGAAATCCGATCCTAACAACGGTTGCGATGTTCTCACTAGGAAAACTGGTCAAGAAAAGCTAGTTTTTATATCTGCTAGCGCAAAAGTGGGAGATCTTCAATGTTAAAAAGTACCACATTATCATGTTATGGGTGATAGAAGTCGACGAATTTCAACTCTTGTTTGAATTGACTGTGAGGTTGGTCCTTATCAAGGCAGACACGTATGGTGAGACTTCATTTAGACAGTTGACAGGGGAGGTATTTAGTCGACAATCCAGTTCGCTTGTGCCACGAGGAGTCCTACAATCAAGGCGCTATTTTTCCCCCCTTTCTACAAACGAATTATATTTTTTGTTAACATTTAGAAGAATGTTCTATTATATATATATATTTGGGGCCAATGGCGAATTCCATATGGCCATATGAATCGTATGGACCAACAACGGATGCCCAGAAAGGTACTGAGAGTACTGAAGAGCGGCGACCAGTGGCGAACCCGAAAAAACGCTGGTCTGACGACGACAGTTCATCGCTGTTCGGGAGTCAAAATTGGAGGACGCGGTCTTCCAAGACCGTTGGAAGTGCTTGTTGCAGGAAGCGATAACCCAAGAAAGGCTTTAGTGCTAAGAAGAAGACGAAGATGTCTTTATATAGAATTCGGATGCTTTTGCATCAAATTTTGACAGCGAATTTGACGTTTAATTGTGTTTCTCTGATTTTCATCAAATTCAGACGATAATCACAGTATGAATTTTAAAAAATTCTCAAATTAATTCGGATTTATTGTCTCTTATGTCAGTGTCAAAGAATGGGTCGGGTTGGTTAAAAGCGAAGTAAGGATATTATATCTGGATCTTTTTAGGTTTGTGGGACTATCTTTGTTGGGCTTGTCAAGTATTCTTCTTCTAATAAGGAGAGAGTCGAGGACCGAAAATATTGTGTTAGGATAGTTAAGTAGTTGCTCGTTGATTTAGGTTATGTTTTTCTGTCAAAATAGTCCCTTTTTATTAATTTAAATAATAATTTTAGTTTTCTGGGAAAACAATCAACGGACAAACAAAAAGATAATGGCAAGACCTGACAAACCTTAGTGCCGTAAAGTGTAGGTTCTGGAAACTCAAGAAACCAAGTTTTTACTATGTGTATCCCTTTTTATCACTTAAGAAATATATTGTGTAAACTTTTTCGGGATCAGCCAATGTGTAAAGAGAAACAGTTTATTAATAAAAACAATACCAATATCCTTCGGGCTTAAGTATTTGGATATAGGTTTATTATTTTTTGGGAGTTTAGGTGACATAAGTAAAACCTGTTTTCACCTGCCTTTCACTGTCAGTTTTTCAGTTTGGACCGAGTTGAAAATCACTCAGAAAATGACGTTATATAGCAAAGAGAAACCCGAAGCATGTAATTATAAACATAAAAAAAAATTTAAGCTTCTCCTAATCCCGATTGTAATCAATTCCACTCTGATATACCTTACCTTTAGTCGCTATCTCAGGAATAGCGAGAGCACTTGCTATGACAAGGCATAAAATCCATATCATAGTGTTCAGCTTACTCCCAGCCATCGTCAATATTTTCGTTGTACTAAATTCTATTTAACACTATACATTCACTTGATGTTAAAAACTCATTTAGTAATTAAAAAAATTCCGGCTGTCATATTGGATAAAATCGGACTAAGGCCGATAATAAAACGCTTGACAACATCAATCAAACCACTTGCAATACCTTATTAATAGAATACGATTGGCTTGAATAGATTTCCCAGAAAAACAACCCTTAAAAACTTGCTCTTGCACCTCAAACCAACTATCATACAATTTTTTCAATACACTTTAATAGTCTCCCCGATTAGTACCACTTAAGTGAACGCGACACCCACTTTACGTAAAACATATCACACAACACATTTTGTCAAACCAATGTTGCCGGCAAGGAATGCACGACCCATCCTGCATACAACCAACGTTTCGCAATGGAAAAAAAATAGACGACAGGATACCACAATATAGACGTCGTTTTTGTCGATGACAAGATTCTTAAGACCGTTCGTCCCGAATCCTCCTTTTCGTCATTTTGGGACTTGAAGATCACATCAATCAATCATTTGAACTCTCGCTCTAATCTCCGGTATTCATCACTGTCGATTATCTCACAATTTCACTGATAGGGAAAAAGGAGCAAAAAGGATCAACAAAAAAAATTTTTTTTAGTTAAACGAGGAAGAGAAAAAATCGCAAGCTATTGATCCTTTTTTTTTCTACACGAGAACCAAAATTTATCTAGCGTCACATCTTCGGGATGAGCAGTTTTAAGGACCACGAAGACTTGGAGAGACGTGAGTACACAATACGCTACTGCTGCCCGAATGCTCGTTCCACCGTACAGGACTCGATGACTACCGAAATCAAAACAAAACACCAACAAGAAACACAAACAAAACTAACATACAGAACTCATAAATTTTTTATTGGCAAATCCAGCACGGCTCAAATAACTGCTCGAGGATTCTCGAAGGAAACGTGACGCGCTTGATGGTCTCCAATCGAATTATCAAATCAGTCAAATTGGAAACTGGTGTGGCGACAGAACGGATTTCCATACGACATGAAATCTATCCACATACTAAATTCATAGCGGACACGAGGAGACCCAAATCGTTCTAGCCTATTTGATAAACGAACGAATTGGCTGACTGCTGCTGCTGCTTGTACCAACAGTTTTTACGAAGGACGACTGAGCACTTCGTATTGCGAAATGGATACCAACAAAAACACTGAATCCGAATCCACCAGAAGAGAAACAGAACTAGAGTTGGGGCTGCGGAGAACGAGCCCGACTAAAGGACACGCCGACAACTAACGAATAGGAACAATTTCGAGCTCTGTTGTGGGAACAACAAATAAATTTTCACTCGGCCCGATTGGGAAAATATGTTTCCACTGCCAGGAAAGCATTTGTGGGAAATACAAACACACATTCGTTTCGCAGTGAGACCGAGCTGGTTCTCTTGATCTGATATGGCCTGAGGACGTAACCTGCGCAGAACTTGGATTTCTAATAAATTTCTAGTTGACGATTTGCCTGGAGTTGGTCTGTTGCAGAGAATCAGTATTCTCTTCAAAACGAACAGCGTCAATCAATTGAGTCCTTTTTCAGAGTCCTTTTCTCCCGAGGAATACTATAAACTTACTTGGCATAATGCTGTTTTGTTTCAGTCGGGTCAGGTATTGCAAGCCAAATGTCATCCCAATCCTTGCTCGTCAATTCGTTCAAATGAAAATTTTCGAAAGGACGTTTCAAGTTTAACCCTATCAAAGGGAGCAATTGTTTGAATGTCTGGAAGGCTTGAAAAGTACTTGAAAACTTCTGGAAGACCTCCAAGTGAGCTAGAGAGTTGAGAAAACAAGTAACATAATTGATTGAAATCATGGAAATATTTCAGCACCCTCTGCCAAACAACTTTGTTAATCCATAGCTGAGTGTGGTTAGGACTATCCTGGAATACAGTTGTGGGAAACTTCTTTGTTGACCTTTCCGTGTAAGCCCGTAAGCTGTTGAAAAAGATACAACAACTTAATCTAGTATGCATTGAGACGACGTTCTTTGATAGGGTTATTTATTGATTTACTTGCCCAGATAAAACTCCCGCCAGTGGACCGTTGCGCGAAGCTATTTAAACTTCTCGTCTAAGGAGCGTGTTCCGCTATGAATAATACATTAAGCATAAAAAAGTCGATAAAGATAAATCTTTTGATGAAAATGGCCACTTTGGTTTGTTTTAAATATGTATAGGGTGTTAAGTATTTGCGTTTTCAGTCTTTTGGGGTGGATTGCGTTGGCGATTAAGGGTAGCGAGTAAATTATCTTAAAGGTGTCACTTAAATTTAAGACAACCAAAAGTCACCGTGAGCAGCAATTAAACGTCCTGAAACTGATTTCTCTTGGCTTCTTCACAAGTTTGCTCAGTAATAAATGAAACCCTTCAGACCACCTACCCCCGATTCTAGTAGCAGTTTCTATTCTTCATAAGGATGTCTAATCACCTCAACGCCACTTAAATCGGACAAGTAGCAAGCGATGGCAACAAGTACATTCCACTTGCATAATTCACGATATCCTTGCTCCTGTCATAGGCAGTCAATTAGGCTGCATAATGAATTGGTGACTTGAGAAATCAATAGCAAGCAAAAGCTACCCAAAAATTACAGGCTATTGACTGAAATAATCAATTGATTGGATTATTTCGAGTTCTCGCAAAGGAAACTTTACTAGGAAATATCTATTAGGCTTGTTCAATTCGATATTTATTGACTCTTTGTATGTTTCCTTTGGTTTCGATAGCATTTATGCTCTGATTTATATGAAATTGATTTAAACTTCAGGCTAACGAGTAAGCGTGAATGTTGCGGCCTTGTTATTATTTGAATGATAAAAGGAATCAGACTAAGTGGATCAAGAACATTCAGAAACGAAAAGGAGCTCGACGAACGTCAAAATATCAACCTTCTACACACACTTCACACACTATGCCCATCAAACTCTCGAACATTTGATCGGAAAGGATCCTGGATCCTTTCAGGCGAGAAGCAGAAAAACAGTAAGTTTGAATAAAGGGTGTCCGCGAGCGCGAAGTTGCCAGTTGAAGGATCAATCTTCATCGGGTTTTTCCGCATCTGTCAATCATTTATATTTAATACGTCTCATAACTTTTGAACACCAAAACGATGGAGTTCAGCATATCCTTAGAGCTGAGTAGATCCTCAAGGCATGAACAATGAGGCCTCGTCCAAGATAATATGGTTAATGAATTTAGTACTTGGAGAGGACACAGGAGAGGTGCAATGGCCCATCTCCATGTCTGCGCAGTCAGGAATCCTAGCTTTGGTTGTAAATATCCTTCATCTTCTTAGCCCAAAAAAAGTCTTTCAAATGACAATAAGCATTCAACCATCATTATTATCAAAAAAATTGATAGAGGGTATGTACAGTGGGTTTTGCAACTAGTCCTAGCTTAGTTGTAAGTATCCTTTATCTTCTTATTCCATAGAAATCTTTGAAATGACGGGAGGGATCGCTTTTAATCTTCATTATTACCAAAGAAATTGACAGAGGAGATGTAAGAAGTCTTCAAGTCTTTTGCAACAAGGAAGCCTTAGTTGTGGGTATAAATATTTTTCAAAGTTTGGAAATCATTGATGATTTATCTGTGTAATGGATCAAAAAACCGGAATGGTTTATTAATTGAACCCACACATTGGTACTAGCAAGGATATTCCTTCATTATTTCGAACTAAACTTTGAAAAAATTACTGCAAAATGACAAGGTTGGGCATCAGCAAATCTTAAAAGAAAAAGAAAAACAAAAACTAAAATGAATTGAAGCCCTGTCGAGAAGACCTTAAAGGTTTATTTTTTGACGAGGAACTCTAGGACCTTTATTTTAATCAAATCCATAATATTACCTACATCCAGTCAGACCTGCAGTTTTCACATTAATGCGTTATATATTTACCAATGCCGTAAATCCTTTCCGCTTCATAAAGAAATTGATGCAAGCCAACAAACTGCGAAAACGAATGATCACTAAAAGTAAGGACTAAAAATCCAAAGCGTAATTGTTCACAATTGCAAACAGAATTTTAAAATGGGCTACAGTCACAAGACCGTGATACAACTGAAATGATGATAAGACATGGATTGAGGTTAACCTTGATTATAACCACAGAAATTAGGGCGGATTTTGCAGCCAGTCTCTGTCAACTCAACAGTCTCAGCCAGTCTCGTGGCACTGCGTGCCATCGACAATCTGACAAAGGATCAAAAGCAGAGTATTTGACACCGACATCTGTTGACATCTGTTGCATGGAACGTTTCTGAATGGCTTAAATTATGATCTCATAATGAATTTATGATGAAAATACATTTTAAATAATGGTTATATTAAATTTTTTCTAAGCTAGAATCTACGTATTAGCCACTCATCAATTTAATTTTTGATTACCAGTGACGTCAGTGATTGAATTAAGATTTCCTTGTCATGTTTGTTCTCGCACTTTAAAGTTTCTCAGGTTTTCATCGTCTGTATACAAAACAAAAAATATACTCGGTCAATGGACCACGTCCTCCAACTGAGAATCTTCGAGACTCAAAATAAAGCTATCCGACGCTGATCAATTCTCTTTTTAATTGCTATTGTCGTCTGTGTCAGAATTTATATTTCCTTCTCAGTGTTGTGGAGCTCTAACTACCATCTGGTCTTGACCTCCCATATTAAAAGCTTCTAACAAACTCGATTAATCAACCGCGTCCTCAAATTGAAAGACTCTCGAGACTCTTTACTATTCTTCTCAATCGAATGCAACCCGTGCAACCTTTTTCCCATTCGTCCACATGGCTCAGCCTTGCCTAAGAATGTCTTGATGGGTCTGCGCTCGTCTTTGAGCCTTGGTGAACTTCGAAGTTTTATAAAAGTACGCTATTCGCCATTGGTCTGCTTCCAGGGCAGCTCCTTTAATGCCCTTGAGGGCCTGTCTATCAAATACATTTACACTGTTTGTAGATGTCTGCACCGGAGTTCCTGTCTCACAACTTCTTAAAAACTTCAGCATCGGTTTTTATACTTGGAGAAATGTTATCCTGTCTTGGGAGCTGGCCCGAAGGATTTCTCAAAACTGAGAAGCACTCCTTAAATTCAGCTTAATAAAAAATTTCTCCCTACCTTAGCTGATGCATTGCAGTCTTCAACAAATGCCGAATCAGAATAGTCGCTGCCTTCCTCGTTTACTTCTAAACATTATATCATTCGGATTCAGTGACGTGCTTCTGGTTTAGGCCGTGCATTATGTTTTTAGTTTGAGAGCATTTAGTCCTACCTGCTATGTTTCTCGCTACACGGCACATAATTATTGGATTTTACATCAACATCCGTGGTTTTTAAAGATTAAAATTAAAGATTAAATTCCATTTGATTCACAGAAAAACGTTAAGTCTTGTGTCACGTTACTTCACTTATATTCCACAGCTAGGTTAAACGACCTGCGGTGCTAAGTGAACCTCTTCCAGCCACAGCTTCAATGAAAGCTACCAGTACAGGCTGCTGATTTTCTAGGCGTTAAAAAGATCATACAGACATGTTTTACTCTGCGATACTTAAAAGAAGCATGATTTGACACAATATACTGTCATATACTTGGTCGAAGTCCTAATCCTTTTTATGAATTAAACAGTTAATTGCCAGCATTTCTTCGGGACATGTTTGACAGTTCACGGTCAAACATGTCATCAGTCTCCTGGCACACTATTCCCCGTCATTTTTTCCCAAGATGTCAGTTCTGCCAATGCCTTCCGCGTAGTAGGTGCCTGAAATCAGCTCAGGAACTCGTTTCGTTTATACGATCTGACACCCATCGATGCACGGTCCTCTCTTATCTTTTGCATTACAGAGTTCGTTTCTTCTTGCGTTAGAGATGCATAATGATACTCAAAGGACATATTAATGGAGCCTGATCTTATTGATCAGGCTTAAAATACTTTGCTTAACTTTCTTTTATGCTATCGTCATCACAGATGTCATTATTTTTGCCACGCCCCATTAAAAATGAGCTGAAGATTATCCAGGTGAGTCGTAATTCATCTTCTCGGAAATGTAAACACGGTCTGACCAAGGAATCTGAATCAAAAATTTCCGGTATGCAAATGAAATTCACAGTGCGAATGATCAATAAAAGTCAGGACTAAAAATCCAAAGCGTAATTGTCCGCAATCGCAAACAGAATTTTAAAAAGGGCTACAGTCACAAGACCGTGATACAACTGAAATGATGATAAGACATGGATTGAGGTTAACCTTGATTATAACCACAGAAATTAGGGCGGATTTTGCAGCCAGTCTCTGTCAACTCAACAGTCTCAGCCAGTCTCGTAGCGTTCACATCCTGGCGTTTGCACTAGTCGTCTTCGGTGTGATTTCTGTTTTGATATTTTCGTCCTATTTCTTAGCTCAATATAGAAGCGTGAACTTCATTACGCAAATAAAGAAACACCCTTTTCTCGATCTTTTCTCAGTGACTCTTTATTGGTCCTCAGTCAATTAATTGCAGAAAGTGCCACTCCAGTTTTATCAGCAATTGCCCTGATTCATTCTATGAAACTTTATGTAGGGTCTACCAGGAAGATCACAAATTTTGCTTCGAGTGATTACTATTCTCCCAACATTGAACGCTCAGTGTCTACGATCCCTTTTTTGCCTAGGAAAGCACTAGAGTTTTCTGTAGATGTCGTTTGAATTTATTAGTGCACATTTCTTCGATTTTACTTCATCAATTGTTTGCCTCACAGCTTGTGCTGACACTTCATCAGCATTGTCAATAAGGCATGACTGACGCCGTCTACAGTTACGGCAAATAGTGTCCCGAACGACCTATAGTACGTCTATGATCTTCAGCGACCTTTCTTTGCGGACTTCTATATCTCATTCCTCTGAATATTATATGTCACTTCTCGTCAGGTATTTTGGTAATTGGTATGAGTGAAGTGATTTCTGACGTCCATGGTTGACATATGGACTGCCCACCGCTTGGACAAATTGCGAGCCGCCTCTTATCGGTCCGCGTTTGCCATCTCACTATCGTACTGGTTTTCGAACTTTGGAAGTACATTGTTTTGAACAAAAGTCCACAGGACAAAGATAACGTCAGTGAAAATGACATTTATGAGGTTATCGATTTACCCTCTAGCCATGGGTTCCCCTACCTTTCGCTGATCAACACAAGTCTTGCCATATAATATCCCTCAGGAAAACTCATCAGTTTTATCAGAATTATTGCTCCATTAACCAATCTGTTGACGGAGGGATTCAGTCAGCAGTTGCCCTGATTCATTCCATGAAACTTTATGGAGGGTCTACCATTAAGTTTGGTCCATTTGGTCCATCGGTCTACCATTAAGTCCTAGTGTTTTTTCGACCAGCCTACGGTCTAATTTTCTCGATGAGATTCCCACCGAAACTTATAACGTTCTCCTTGTAGCTCTGTAATTACAACAGACCATCACAATTCTGTCGTTGAAAAAAACAGCAGCTCTGTCTTTTTTTCTGAAAACCTTAGGTGAATTGGATTACCGTTCAACATGAGTAGAACTTTCTGACTAAATTTGTTTTTCCTCATAAGTTTCTTGTATCCTTCGTCAACTTTTCACTACGATTTCTGCCTAGAAATAGATAGCTAATATTCTCATCCGTTTCAGTATTTGTATTAGTTTTCACGGTTCCCTGACTTTCTATTTTACCCGGAGGTTGCGAATGACGCTTGTTATACACGCCGAAAAGTGGGTGAGGCATCATGCAAACCTTATCGAGAGAGTAGACAATCTCTGTATGGATACATTTGTATGTACATGTTAGTATTATCTGGGTATCTCACACTACGCTCTGGTAGTTCTGCTTACAAAGTAGAAAATCCATGATCACTTTTCATTGCTGAGAGAACAAAGGGTTCTCCCTGCTGTCAAAGAGATCTTCCTGACTGGAAGGTGAAACATACGAGTGCCCTTCCGTAGTAATATGACAAACGGTTCCAGACTAGGTTCCCAGTGTGACAGGAAGTTGTAACTTAACTTGGGTCGAGTCCTCAAGTTCCCTCACCTACAGGTGTCATCGGATTAATAAGAACTCTTCCCTAGCGGTTAGAAAGAGAGAGAGGGCGTGCCAGAAAAGATATCCCACCATCACCTACGCCTTTTTGTTTGTGCCTGTTTGTGCCTATTTAACTTTTCTTTAGTTCGATTCATCTAAGAGCTTGCGCTGTATTGTCAATCGCCACTTATATCGCTCTCACACTGTTTCTGTTCTTCTCCAGAATTTGTTTTATTTTTGATTCAATAGAGGAATGCCAAATATCTTGGTATATTCTGCACTCTTTGCAGGAACTCTTCCAAAGAATCTCATCCACAATCCTTCGTTCTCTTGCTAAAAGCAACTAGAATTGATTCCACACTTATTGCATTTTGTCTTTCTTATTTTATGGTCCTTATTTTCCATCTGAACCACCGTGTTCAGGAATTGTTCTCTGAGTTTTAATTCGTTTTGGTTAGCTGCAACTTTGAATGTCTATTAGGGTTGTCCTCTACCAGCAATGAACTTACACGGCTGGAGGCAAAGGCTTGTATTGTTTTTTGAAAGGATCTCTTAGCTTATAATTAAAGTTCCTCGTTGCCGTTTCTGTGTCTGATTGATTTGCAAAAAAATTCGATTGGAACTCCATGTTATGACTATTTAACTTGTATTTTCGATCAAATTGCGAAAAGTCACGCGATTGATCTTCGTCACCACAATCCTTATCCATTTCAGAAGTCCCAATCATTTTTTTTTTTGATAAATATTTTGTGCGGTGAACCTTTGCACCGTCCTTCCTTGTTCTTTTGGAATAAAGATGATCCTTTACAGGCAAACTCTTTATCTAATGCTGGTCGGCCTTAGCTGAAAGTCTTTTGGCTCGATGGTCATATTAATTGCTTGGGTGAAGTTGGTGGACAAGCCTAATTTCGGTTGCATCGAGGGGCCCACTTTTATCAAATATTTGGATTTGATAGGATTACCCTATCCACTGCCATAAACGAATATAAGTCAACATTCAGTAACGGCCATATTTGTGATTTGAGCATTTGCCTCCAATGCAGCAGGACATGAGTTCAAGAACTTCTTTTTGTAAACGCCCTCAGGCTTGTGATTTCGTAGTCTTGTGAATGGTGAAATTATATCGTCGAATAGTGACATTTGTGGATAAGGACCATTTCAGCTCTAAAATGTACTAGAAACATTCAATCTTCTGGGCATCAAGGCGTCAAAATGCAGAAAAACGGTTCATTATATTACGAAGACTACTGGCACCAGGAGTTGTCCTAAAATATCAGGCAAAAAAAAACTACTGCGGATTTCACTGAGATTGCATTTTCGTTTAGCCAGGAGCCTGATTCCAAGAAAATAAATTATTTTTTAAACATTTTCTCATTAACATTTTTCTTCTCTTACGATTTACGAAACACTTATTTATGGCATTCAGAGACATAACATAATGATTTAAATCTTCTATCAAAGATGTTTTTAAACTTAAAACGACAGACGGATGTACTAGCTCTTAGTTATGGCTGTACTCAAAAATTATCAAACCCCACTTATTTCTGCTGATCCCGAGAGAATTCCTGGGACTAACAATGAACATGCTAAAAGTTTTTAAAAAACAATATATAAGTAAGGACCTCTCTACCATCAGTCTAAAACTCATCCACAAGAATTTGATGGAATTCAATCGAAATTGACTTTAACCAGCAGAAAAAGAGTGGGGTGGCATCCTTATAAAAAGACTTTTGTGCTTTTAAGGAACAAACCAAAAAAATATGTATAAAAGCTAATTACATACAAAGCCATACCACATTCACCCTACATAAAGTCAACCCTTTAATAAGTTTACACACCTCAAAAACATTGCTTCCTTTATTTGAAATTTATAAGCTTAACATCCTTATCCGTAACCTTTTACAATTCACCTTATCTCACGGTCTGACAGCGAGGACATATGTGTACATTGTACCCAACTCCAAACGATACTCATTCCTTACACTTACCAAATTACCATGCGATATGCTCAATGTGTAGACACGATAGCATCCTTAAGGATATATTATAACGTATGATACTCTTTAGAAGAAAATACGATTATCTACCTACACGCTGTGGTTCTCTATCTTTTGTTGACGTCTCTTTTTTCCTTTTGCTTAGTACCGTTACTCCCTCTCCTCCCTCTCCTCCCTCTCTTTCTCTCTCTCTCTCGCGTTCTCTCATTTTATTCTATATCGCCCAATGTGGTGATGTTTTGCTCCTTAAATAAAAATACTGGAATTTATAGTCAGTCAGCGGAATTCCGATGAGTTCAATGTTGTTGATGCCGGTAAATTGTTCTTTATTATATTTCCGTGTTTTTTTTTTCTCTTCTTCTCGTCCTGGCTTGAGAAATGGTTCCTGTTTGTAGGGTTTGTGTTGTAAGAGAGTGATTGAATTACAAGAATGAATAAAATTTGGAAATTAGAGTAGGTGGTGATTTTGGTGTTCGTGGAAAACGTGAAATGAAATCTGATGGAATTCTACTTTCATTATGGGAAAAATTCAATGCATGGTGTCCTGTTTTACTCTGAGTAGAAAAAATTCCATAATCAGATGGAAAGCAAAATCTCAGATCAATTCTACACACACTGGCAATAATTCACGCCTTATAGATCCCAAAGAACCATAACTACATGTTTAACATCACCGTCCTTAAACTTGGTAGCAATTATGTGCAGACAAATAAAAGCTTTCTATACCTACAGAATATACTTCAACCGCGATATCCTGGCCTTAACCAACGCCATCCTCTAATCGCGCAGCCTTCAAACAAAAACTAGCATCCAAATTTGGATGAATAATGCTGACTCCTTGCTTCGCATACGCTTAGCGAAAATACAACCAAATAGTCACTATTTCATTCGCACCCAAACAGAAATCAGTTCATTTGCTTTTCGACATTTACCTTCAGCGTTTGCCCCATAGTCCTTTGCCAAGACCATTCTTACGTTCCAAAACACCGACAAGTAATCTGGATGCCACACAAATTATCTCAAGCTTTTCCACCTTGCGGATTCCTTTTTTTTTTTCTTTTAACTTACGTCCAAGTATCATCCAACTCAGCACACTAACTCAACACCAGCAACATAGTCCTGAAGGTGGCGAATAATTTTTTGATTTACTCAGGTACATCCTTGGGATATGCACATTTCTTAGGGGTATTTTTTCTTCTGGTTCTTTTTTTTTCTTTTTCTCCCTTTTCTTCAGGTATGTAAATCTATCTTACTGTCGAAATCCGGAATTCAAGCGGAAGCTGTAAAGCTAATTCCTTTCTCTCGCCATAGAACTGCTCCTGGTGATATGGGTAAGGTGATTTAAAATTTGGATAAGAGGTTGGCAAAAGGTTCGTGTGGAAGCAGATGCGAAAACAAAGAAATTAAGGACGATTGAAGGTAGGAGAGGTCCGTGAGATGTAGGTGTGATTAATGTGTAACGTGAACTGCGTAATGGACGCTTTTAAAATGGAAATGAATGAAATCTTGGTAAAATGAGAAAAATCAAATTGATGTCATTATTATTATTTTCGCCAGAATGGCAGGTTAGGTAATTGTTAACTTTAAGTTGTCTATAACTTTTGAAAAAGTGGTAAGGAGGATATTCATTTATTTAGTTTTCAGACGACTTCCTACATGGAAATTTCCGAAGCCTGTCTAATTCAGGCCGGTCGACTGCAGGACTGAAGGTGTTGTGTAAACTCCTAAACAAGCTCGCACCAAAACAAAGCTCGCGCGAGTTATGTCAAAGCTGCACCTATCCTTCATTGATTTCGAGATGTGAGGATACAAGACGGAAAGGGCTCCCGTCACAGAAAACGTGGACTCAATTTGAGACCTACACATAGGTGAAGGACGATGGTGCTGTATAATTCTAGTAGTAATTTATTTGATTAAAATTGGTACTTCACTAAACCTAAAACTGAAAGCATACTGTTGTTGATGACCACTTCGTTTATTTCCCTCTCTTGGTTGGGTAAAGTACTTCTGTCGTCTGTATGCTTGAAATTCTAACTCCAACCGACTATTTTGTTATTGAATTTAAAACAATTTATCAAAAACTCTGATATCAGCCGGTATTTCACAAGCTTTGATTAATTGATTTATCAGAATTATGTCGATCGTGGAGTGTTTATTCTGCCCTCTTCCCTGCCATTTATTCTTTCTGTGCAGCTCAACCTGATCGATTTTTCTAAGAACGTTAATGATGTCCCTTGGCTTCAGGCATCATAATCCTTCTTCTACAAGGAATACGCTTACTAGACTGTCTCTTGTTCTGCGAGACATAGCTTTGCAATATGCTAGTAAATGCGCTGGTATTTCTGCCGATAAATTCCAGAATTTTGCAAGCACCATTCAATTTCAAGGCCCTTTTCTCGATTTTTCTCTGATATTTCACTATCTCCCGAAGGACTCTTAGCTTTTTTCTTGCCTATTCCTATGCATACCCTGAACTTTTGGTCGACGTAGACGGCTAGGAGAAGCTTTAGCGTTTGAAGTCATGTAAGTCTATTTCTGAGCGAATTGCTGCCCCTCTCATACTTTAGAGACCTGTAAACTAGTTTCATTTCAGTTGCACTAAGGATTTCAAGAAGATGTTCTCGCTCGTTAATTCTCCTGCTCATTAACCACGATACCTTCGTACCGTAGCACGCAGTTTAGGTAACCATTTCATTTTCACGCAACTTAGAGAGAAGATTTATTGAAAAATCCTTGGAGTGCATTTGCTCGTCCCTTATTGGTTACTGGAAATTTTCGACATTGTAGATGTCGCTACTGTTCCTGTAACTAAGCAAAAATTGATTAACGCTCTGAGTGACATGATTTTATTTTCGAGCCCACTCTCCATCCAGTTTAGGTAAATTGTGTGAATTTGATTTTTATTTGATCTTATTTTGAGCGGCATTAGTGTAATATTATGAGAAACTTCTAGCTTTTATCACATTCCTCGCCATCAGTGCGGCAAGGTCCTAGTGCCCGCTGCATTGTATTGCACAGTGTAATGTTATCCTTTACAATGGCTGAAATTGAAAGACTGCAAGTGGCATATCACACTAGATTCTGACAGCCTAGTTATAATTCCGTCTGCAACAAGGTTTTATAGTAGAGATGACAGAACAAACCCTTGTGGACATCCAGGATACATATGTGCGGTGGTCTTATGTGCTGCTTTTACTTTACATTTTACGGTTCACGAAGGATGCGGGCGATTGATTGACTTAACCAGTAAAGGAGGGTATGGTACACCTCCATTTCACCTGCGCTCTCTTTACGGCATTGTGGATGGTATTGCCAAAAGTCCTTTCAGTATAAAGAAATGCACCCAGATTTCCTTCCGTAGATTCTGAAGTTTGTATGATTTTTCGAGTCACCTCGGACAAGCCGAAACCTGTTGACTTTTCTGTAATATTTGCATGTTGATGAGGATGTTGTGGGTATTCTGTAGAATCGGTAGTCCTTATGAAATCGTCCTTTTTGATTCTTTTTGAAAGTAAACTTTATTTTACTGGCCTAAAGTAGACATACTGCTTACACCTGTCTCGATTGCTTCCGTATGCTTCTCAAATTCAGTTAATCTTTAACGAGGCGTATCGGGTTTGATATGAGCATATTCCCATCCTTCTAAATAAGGGATCTCTGTCCATTTCTGCTCTTCAAATTAAAACTCAGCAAGGAATAATCAGAGACAAAGAGATTTTCGAGATAACTGATTCATGGAGGGAATAAGCTCTCATCGTTGAATAAGCAGAAAAAAAGAGAAAATAAATTTCCAATTTCTCGAGTATAGTAACTGATTTTGGGTTATTCTCTCGAAATACGTTGGAAATTCAGCAAATGATCACCATTGAACTCATCTTCTCACGCATAAAGCCAGGATGGGAAAGCCTTTGATGGTCGAAGTTAAGTAAAGCTCATCGGCCAATCACTTTTGCAATACCAACCAGAAAAATTTTCCGGTAAAGGGAAAGGATACTCTCATTGTGTTTCAGCAGAAATGGACTTTCATCTCATCACAAACGGTACAAAAAGTATATTTTCTTTGAAAGTTCTGAACATTGAACCCAAAACTATTTCACGCGCGGGGATGCCTTTTCTAAAATCGTACCGAGAGTGATAAGGGAATCCCTTCGCTAGAAACGTACCAAGAGTGATAAGGAAAGATATTGAAGCCTCAATGAGATGATGACATATGATGAATAGTTTTCCAGTGAGGAAATAATGCAGCGGAGGGGATAGTGTAAGCGAGAACCTGAAGTACGGGGCGGTCTTAATACGTTCTCTAATAAAGTTTGAACATACAAGAAACTTTTTGAACCAAAAGAAGTATTTCCCTACGAAAAAGCAAGAATTCACTTCGTTTCATGATTCGAATGGCATAGTCATTATAATTGTTTTCTTGGTTTATTTTTCAGATTCATTAGGACCCAGTCTTGGCTATCAGCGTCTTTTCTTCTGTTTAATTTGGTTTTATATAACTCTGGTTCAATGGTCATCAGGTGCCTAAGTTGCGGTTGTAGCTCCTTTTCTCTTTTCGGTGAAGTTTTCTAAGAAACAATGGACAACCTTTGCCTCTGTTGGACTCATATGCTATACCAAATGCTTTCTACCTCCACCCTTTTTTAGGCTCGGCTCGGCTCAGCATTTTTAATTAGAACACGAGCGCGGTTATTCTTATGACATAAGTCAAAAAAAAGGAAGCATCCTTCACTTTTTCGTTGCTTACCACAGGCATGGATGCCCAACAATTTGGTTTATAAACCCAAAAGTTTGTGACCAATACATTATTTGTGCTCTCCCCTGACAGTTGGTCAACTCTTTCTTTGATTGGAGTTGAACGAGTGCCTTGGTTACCTTCTTATAGTGGGTTTTCTAACTTTCCTTTTATTGTTTCCGATTGTTCACTTAACCTTCCCTTACCACAGACATGGATGTCCACCTGCTTGGCACACCAACCCAAAAGTTTGTGGCCTGTACACTTTTTGTGCTCACTCCTGATATTTGTTCGACTCTTCCTTTCATTGAAATGAAACTGAAAGACGTAAGAAAGACGAAAAATTTCTAAACTATATATAAATAAATCGAGCCCTCTCTTGCTTGGCCTGGGGAATCTGCTCTAAATCGTTGACTTACTCCTACGTTTTCCACTTTCACACTGTGTACAAGATCTTCCATCGGTTTTCCTCCCCCTCAGTTAACTCCTGGTTTTAGCACCTGACAATAGTCAAGCTCTTGGTATGAAGCTATACGAAGAGAGACGACCGCTTGCAATCCTGACTTGCGTTTCGAGATGTGGTTTACCATTGATGTTGTTTATCGTGGTTTTTTTATTTCTTTCAGTTGGAAGTATTCCTGCCGGAAATCCTTTTTAAGGCTGTCTAGCTTTTAGTTTTCCTTGGGTAGCGGGCAGTTGCAGAATTAAATTTCGGCTTCAGTGGCCAATCTCTTGTCTCAGAGCCAAAGGTGTTGATTTTAATGTTGATTTCAGCGGGGGTAGGGGCTTTTCAAGCCGAGAGGTTGCATCTGAAAATAGTCCCCCTCATTCATCACTAGTTTGACTGTACCAACTTCCAACCTTTTTCTATTCGGGAGGCTGCATCTCAGAACGAAATCTTCGAACAAAATCCTTGAAGAAGATCTACTGATTTGATTACATCAATTGCTTTTCGGCTTGATGGGTTGAATGTCTCTATTAACGAGAAAACCTTGAGGTGCCCGTTTCCAGGATCGTTGAGTAGTCCTTCGTAAGATTTGATCTGAAAATAAAATTTAAAAGGATCTGAAGGGGGCTGTCCGTCTCTCTGTTGCTGAGGTCAGAGGTTTAAACATCTTCCCTAGCCGGGTCTGACTTGGAATCTCGGTTTTTTCTTACCTAGATTCCGTTACCTGTTAACGATGTATGAACTAGAGAAGACCAGTTTCAACACACGGATGTTATATAGACTCGACTGCATTACAAACTTTGGAGCTCGTAAGGAATATTGAAGCTGTTAGTTAGTGGTTTATTGGAGCCAAAAATCAAAGCGTTAAGTTAAGCTGGACCAAATAGCAGAAAGGATTGATAGCATTGTCAATAGGTTTATTTGCTGTTGATTACTTTTTAAGAAAAACGAAGCTGAAGACCTTAACAAGCTTAATGTGGAAAAGCAAGGAACATCTGCTTTCATTTTCATTCACGGTGGAGGAACCTGGTTTCATGCACATTCACGAGGGTAATGCACTGTGCATTGGTGATACCTAGGTGGACTTCTTAGCGTATTCTTAGCATTGCAGTGCCGGCCTTCATACTAGATCTTCAAACATAACACCAACATCGTTATCGGGCTCTCTGATGTAGTAAAGCTCCAGCAAAAACAGAGCTAAATGCCAGTAGATTTCCTGACACAGAAATTCTGTTGACCACAGCCGTCTTAGTTTCCAGATAACCCGATCCTTCTATGTTCTGTTCAGCTGTTCAATCTCTGATCGTTTTTTCAATGAAGCAGGATTATGTCAGATGTCGATTTCTTCACCTTAACCTGGAATTTTCTATCTGTGCTGGCAGTGCACGTGCTGAAAAAACTTAACATCGCGATCTTTCAAATCGTTTCCACTCTCCAGAACTTCAGTCCTGTCAATTAAAACTGACTCAGAATATCCTTATTTACTTCATTACTATCAATATCATTGTCCATGATTATTTTCAACATTCTAATTGGGAAAAATGAAATGCTATCTTTATTTTATTCCAGTACAGGACTAGTTAACTTTAATGGGCTTTTATTCAATCGATGTCCTTATTTTTAACTCTATCAAGTCACGCTCGCTATTGTTGTATTTATATGAACATGCATTTCGACTATTACAAACTTACTTATGAATTAAGGCCAATTTATTCCTTGCCTCCTTGAATCACGACATCAACTTTATTTTTACTGATCACAAAGTACCTTTTTTTGTCTTCTTCTCCTTCGTCTTTTTCGTCCTTTAATCCAATTCAGCTAAAAGCTTCTCATTCAACTTAATCGCTTTTAAAAGCGGCGACAACAATGAACACACGAATGGGAATAAAAACAAGAGTGACAAAGTCATCGGTAGTTGTAGCAGAACAGGACGAGTTTATTGTGGACGGATACAATCGTAACAGCCATTGTCTACCTCGAAAGCAACCAACTGAAGTACGAAATGGTGGTAGAGCTATTCAAATAATGTGTGTAGGGCTATATCAAAGGGGTTAAAATAATATTTAACAATGCAATATGAGAGACAAAAGGATAGAATGAACTATGAAGTCAGTGTAATCCTTATTCTCAATCAAATAAACACAACACATGTCGGATTTAATTTGGTAAGATAAAATTTTCAGAATCCTCAGCTGAAGAATGTTTTTCGGATTCGGTTTACTTAGACATGGACACGTGCAAAAAGGAATAATTTGAATTCGAAACGAGTAAGTACTTTCCTTGCGATTTTGATAAATGAAATCCTTGCTGAATAATTGACTAGGTTAATGCGATTAACGCTTTCATGGTATTACCTGGTGAGAATACCATATCTTCCTTGTTGGATGTGGAAGGAGGTTTCTTTGCTGTATCACGCCTTTTTAAGTCAGCATTTTCGTCGACCTTGTCATTTGATTCGTTTGGTAAACTTGGTATCCTTGACCGTTCTCTGCCGAATAGTTTACATCGCGTTACATACCGTCCGGCAATGTATGGAACTCAATGTGCAGTATCGCAAAACTCAAGGATAGTGCTGGAATATCTAAGGGCTGCACTCAGTAATCTTTAAAATTATGCTAGAGACCATCTTCGAGTCTTTTGATTCAAAAAACTAAAATTTTTGCTGACTCCACAAGGATCAACACTTCGTTTAATCCAATTACACTCATTGTTCTACCTCTAGCTTCTGAGTTTGTGGACAAACGATCGGTCTTTATACTCTAAGCTAAATTCTACAGTGCACGCTACCAAAGAAGTCAGACGAGGGCATTTTTCGCAGATGGCCAACAATAATAAAATTATAATTTGTAAGGTAAACCAATAGTTACCACTTCTTGCAGAGTAGGTTCCATGGGATCGGGACCTATAACTATTTAAATTATTATAATAATTATAATTATACTAATTTTAATTTAAAGAAAATTCCTTTTAAACGATTTCTGAGCTGAAGGGTATACATCCCCGCCATACATAATCACTAATTTAATGGCAAATAAGCCCGGTTTATTTGATAAATACATTCTAAATTTACATTTGGCTAACTGTTTCTCGTGATCATAGTGTACGAGCAAAGGGATGTGTGGTATTTTGAGCCTTTCCTGTGAAATAATCATCAACTCATCAAATCAAATCAAGATCAAATTTTTCTAAATTGACTAAATGCAAGGGTAGTATAGTCTTCAGTCCCTAAAGTGACAAGGGAGCCCAAGGGTAGCATACTCTTCAGAGCTTTATCTCCCAATTCTGGATAAAGCTAAACAAATACCTACCTACCGTCGCTAGTATTGCTACTATATCTTTTCTACCCCCAAAAACCCGACTTGCATCATTTTTACGTAGAAACTTGGATCAAAACTTAGAACGGAGAAGAGTGGAGGCGATTTTTTAGCACTTGAGACTCGACAAAATTGACCGACATGGCCCTACAGGTCAGCAGTGACCTACGGAGGTAGGAGCTCACATGGAGATGTGAGCTTCCCCTATCTATATCCCTGGTCTTTAGCTACATCCAGGTTTACTTCGTACTGTTGATCGCCGAGCTCCTCATTGTACTCATTGTAGCCCGAATCGTTGAACAACTTGAAGATTAACCTCTGTTTAGATTGACACAACGAGTACGGAATATGAACTATGGCCTGGACCAGGAGCGTATGCTTCTTGTTGAAGGGAAGGTCCATCAAAACCCTGATTGAACCAGTTGAAAAATCTAAGATATTTATACGTTCCAGCAAAAGGACACTACGAGATTATTATAAAATTTACCTTGCGATTGAACACAGATTTAAAAAGTCTCAAACATCCAGACAATTCATCGTGCCATTCGTCATACTTGGATTAAAAATGGCACAACAAGGAAGTCTTTCGTTTCGATCAAAACTTTGAATGACATTCAAAAAGAAGAAAGCTTACACCGTTTTAGAAAACCTGATCGAATCACTTCCACTGAATAAAGTGAACTAAGTTCCGAGGGGTTTCAATGGGAAGGTTGTAATAAAAATGTCTTTTTGTTGAGCTACAGGGACACACGAGCATCACCAGAAACATGACTGACGGGCAATGTCTGATCTGTTTTGTAAGGATCAAAAAAATTTCTATAACATCAACGTATCTGCCTCAGAAAAAAATATAGTTTCCGACTAGGACAAATCTAATCATATTGACCGCAGGCTCATCCTAAAGGGACCAGCTGGCTATATCCTTGGCGTAAGGACCACTTATCAGCTAAAAAAAATTGACTTTAAATAGCGAACAGAACTGTGCTCTCTGATGTCAAAAAATTAAGGAAGACAGTTGCCAATCTCATGATTAAATCACTTTATTACAGAGAAGACTTGGCAAAACGCTGGAACAAAGACTAGTCATTAATAACGTCAACGTAGTCCAGAGGCATCTGAAGAATAGAACAGGACACGATCATCACAAACAATAAAGTAGTTTGACCGTCTAGGCTAGGTTCCCAGGTTGACAAAAAAGTTCGATTAAAAAAAGTGGTTTGACTGTGCTTGCCAGAACGCCATTGATTCAAAGTAAGGTTCCAGGCTAGGTTCTCAGATTAATAGGGGAAGTATTTCGTGGCTAACCCAGTAGCATTGCGCCTCTGGGAGTCCCGGACGAATGGCGTACACAGCCTTCGCCTTTCCTTCACTAAACGTTGATGCAAATAACAAGGTTTACAGAGGATTCCAAAACATCATTAACCAAGAGGGAAATGTGTATCGTTCTAGAGATTGAAAATTTTTTGACACGGCAAAATGGTACCCAAATTTTGACAAACAACATCTGATGAATGAAAAAACACAAGCGCGTCAACAATAAACTCTGGAGAATTCTCTTTCTTTCTCCAAAGTATCAACGTATAATCGGATCATATAGCAATTATTCGTTAGAATAAAAAGTTTCTAGGAATTATAAAGTGTCTTATGTCCACCAGAACTTGTTCTGTTTTTTGATGAACATAGAATGAGAAGAAAATATTCACAGCTTAATCAAATATTCACCAGATTCTTACGTTCATGAACGAGATCTACAAAAAACTTAATTTCAATATGTAACACAAAACAACCGAAGGACTTAAGACATTGTACAGAACAAAACCCGTTTAGAGTGCTGAATTTGAAGGAAACCAATTTTGATGGGCTGGACGAAACACGCAACATTGAACCACCCAGCCGGGTATAAAGTGACAGAGTAAATGTCAATGGTACATAGACATGTCATCCCCTTGAAGTCCTGGATTCACAAATTGCACAGTATAACGAAATAACAGAAACAAAGGCACGACTAAAAAAGGATTGTCAAAGATGATTCGCAATGACTGACAAAGGCAAATATATATGGGAATAAGAGAATTTATTCAAGATATACAAATTTCAAACAGCCTTTACAATCAGCAACAGCACTTGAAACCAACAAAGACCAAAACTTGACAGTCTGCTTTCATACTAAATTAGCGACATGTATGAACTGACATTTAAGGACTTTGACCTGATATACTCAAGAAAACAATACGGAAGCAAACTGTCGTATACAAAAAACATCTACGTTCCTCTAAAAACCATACGATTGACTCAAAAAACGTCGCATACCTGCAGGACAATGCACAACACCCCAATACAGACGTGCCAATTTTGACATTTCTACATAAATAAAAGAAAAGACCAAGCCTAGGCATTTTTTTGCGACTAGAAACTCGGAAATAGAAAACAGGACACTCAAAGGTTATTAAAAACTGGTAACCTTTTCCAATACAATATTTTAAATCCGTCGACCGATCCTTATCGGAACAAAGAAAGTGATAAGTCGTTTTCAGAAACCTAGAAAGGCCCAGACTCTGACATTTCAACAAACCCAGAAAGAACCCAAATTTATTGACTCTATAACGCTTAATTATTTCATAACTCTGCAACACTTGATTGATTAACGCAACCCATCCCTCCCTCCCATCCCATCCCCCTGTATTGGCATTTCGACCTCGTGTCCGTTTACCCCAACAATAAAAGCACAACCACTAACAATAAATACATCCCAAATATAAAAGACGTCCACCATTGCAGATACAGATCAAGCTGTCAATTCCTACCAATAACCGAAAAGTATCCCTGCCAAACATGGTTTATTTGACATAAAACGCAGTATGATTTCGACTGCAGCAGCAAAAAAATGTTTGTTTCCAAAAAGTATTTAAATCAAAATTCATATATTTGCAAGGACACGACTGGTGATATGTTACGGGGTCGGGAAGGTTCAAAAAATGGTGAGTCGAACAATGTCAAGTACCATTTCTGTCTGTCTTTTCAGCGTTCACAAGCAGTTCTGCCAACGAAGATCCGGAAATGGTATAAAAGTTTGTATCTACGTAAACCTTGTAAAGAAAGAGCAACTGTGACGACATAGAACCCAAAATAAGGACAATGGTCTACTTTCAACGAGGATCGAATGTTCTAGGGTTCTAGTTGAAAGATGGCGCCAACATGTTCCACAATACAAGATTAGTATATTCGCGATACAGCAAATGAAGCTACTGAATAATTTTGAATTGAAAAACTGACCTTTTAATGTTTTCGATAAACCTAGAGACTTTTGAAAATATCCTGAATAAGATAAATCCTGCCATTTCTTGCAGGATAACCCATTCTGCAAAAGGTTGCAGAAAGTTTGTGTGGCAGTACCCACAAATTTTTATGAAAAATCGGCTAAGGCCGCTCGCTGGTAAATGCCAAGGTAAATAATGAAGTGGACACAAACCAGGGAGTTCAACAACTTAAAAATTGTTCTAAGTAAACCCTGGGAAGATTCTGAACGTTAAACGTGGATGAATCTCAAATGTTTGAAGACGTCAAGCAAGCTCTTTTGGCTCTGCACAGAATACTTCTTACCTTTGGTAAACCTCAAAAGTTAGTCCAGGATTTGAATAATAAAATAAGGAACCCAACAGCTTCAAACGAAATTTGAACTTACCTAACGAGAAGCATGACTTCAGATTCTTGTCCAAAACAGGATAAAACAAAGTATCAATGCCATTGAATTTCGGAGTACAATAGTGCTAGTAGTTTTTTCAATTCAAAAACCGATAAGCTCGAAAGGAACACCATCTGTCAAAAGCTGTCAAATTCTAGCAACGAAGATTATGTATGCGAGTTCAAAATTTAATGCCGAAAAATCTGTCGAACATCCTGATACACGGCAATACGATTAGACTAACAATAAACAAAAAGGCCCAAAACGATGAGTCACTTAACTCGTACATAGACAAGGACAAAACAATATCATTTTTAAATTGTTGGTGAAAATAAAGAATTTTTTACTTTGTGGATAAGATTTACTATTAACAAGGATGGGACCAACGAAACCAAAGGAAGGATCAGACTAGACCTTTGTATATCACCTTGGGCAATTGGTTGAGAGTAATTAAAACGTACAGCGATGATCCAAAATAAGGGTCAATAAAATATAATCCGACCAGTTCTATGATACGTTAGACAGACTTAAACTTTACCTCTGGCTCCTAAAAATTTGGCAAATGTCGAAAATTGCTCGAATGATTCCTTGGTCTAGTAACAGAAGGTAACAAATGGCAGGAAGGAGATACTTGTTCATTTTATTACCAGCTAAAAGCCCTTGGGCATGCAAAACGTTAAAACCAGCAATGGGTGGACCAGGTTCATCACATGGACGGGAGGAAGTTCCTTTGAAGTATGTTGTAGGGAAAAATACATGAAATACGATTCCTCGTCAAACTAAAGCACTGAGGGCACAATTTCGTTGTGAATTAAGTCGGAAGCTATTTCGATTTAGAAACTGGAGGACGCAGTTGAATGTTAGAGATCAGTGGGGGCTGCTTCTGAGGGAGGTACCGGATTGATATCGGACAAAGAGACAATGAAGAAATAGAAGTAGACGAAGGAGGCATAGTTCCACCGAAGTATCTCTACCAAATTTAAGTGATTACCTTATTGCGCATCGGCAATGAATAAAAAAAACATGAATCCTGATCTCGATAAGTATTGGAGCTTTGAATCCAGGAATTTCTTCTAATTATTGCGGTTTTCAATGAACATTTTGATTAATTCAGTCACAACTTCGGTGATCATATTTTTATCAAAACAAATCCTTTGCTTCTAAAGAACTACCAGTTTTTGGATTCTCTTTAGCGCAGGAATCACATTCCTAGCATCAATTCTTGGGTAGATTATCGTCTATATTCAAAATATATACTTATTTTTGTCTCTGATTTCTCTTTCTAGTAAAATGGTACAGGGATGAGACTACTCAATAAACCAACTATCATGACTTGATTACGATTTCTCCGGACGAATTCGAAACTGCTCAGCAGAATCAGTCTTTCCTGAAGAGGTTTGGTTATTCCTGGGGGTCATATCCTTTTTCTTGGTTGTATCGCTTAAGACCTTCTTCGCTCCCTACAAGTATTTCATGTTATTATATCCTTCTGGGGAATCATACATGGGTATTTCATACTGACACAATAGAGGCTCGATGTGAAGGAGGTGTTTGAAAAAAAAAACCACCTTAAGTTATTTTGTGTGAACAATTCTCCATGATCAATTTATGTAGATGTGAAAGGATTACTGTGTCTCAGGACATAATATCGATAAAGTTGATTTCATTAAAAATATTGATTCCTTGTGACATTCAACTTAAAACAGCACTTGTATGAGATGGTCATTCAGAAATATGGGAGACGATATCGTAACCTGACGATGTCCTAACGTATCCAGCATATCCTGTTGGCTTGACTCCACCCTTACCCGTCATTTTTATTTGTTTTTAATTTGTCATCAAATATCCACATACCAATAATTTGATGACTTATGACTTCATACCGAAAGTCTGCTCGTATTATTCCACTCTAAAAACCGCCCAAAAGAAGTTCCTTAGACAGGTAAAAAAACAACAGCAACAACAACAGGAGCAATAACCGAAAAGCAAGGACACGAAAAATACCACCATGTTTAACGTGCCTTCTATACTTCAACGTAGTCAACCGATCAATTGTTGATTTCACAAACAACAATAAAAGAAAAATAAAGCAAAATAAAATTTCTCTCACCCAAACCTTCTCTTCTAACCCTCACCGTATTTCCCTTGCCCGAGCTCTGTCTCTCTCTCCCTCTCACACTGTGTCGCTTGTGGGTACTCTCACTGCTCTGCTCGCATTTGGTTCGTTCAGTTGTAAAATGCAAATATTTATACATCACGTTTAAATGCCTGACAGAGCATAATTTTCTGGTCGAATGAATTCTATTACGATGGGGTTGGATGGGGTGAAATAGTGAAAGTTAAAGTGAGACTTTGTTTGAATTACAGCAACAGTTTTTCCTAGATCTAATTCAACATGAAATCGGGTGGAGGAAGATATGGAATCCTCAAATTCAGAAGTTAAATTGATAGATTAGAATTATTATTTTGCATTGAAATATGTTGAAGCCTTTTCCAATGTCTGTTTCAATCAGGATTAAATTTTATTTAGTTTTCTTTAAGCGAAAGTAAATTTGATGAATAGTTTCGAAATAAGATCAATTTGATTGCTATGATACTAAGCAGCACAGGGATTAATTAGTGAATATGAAATCCTAGAACCTATGAAGAAGACCCGTTTGGGAGGGATGAGGATGGCAACCTGGGCGTTTGGTCTTAAAGTAAAATAAGCCCTTACAAAGTCGATATCAACCGGTTGGAGGCTATTGCTGTATCTTTTAAGGTCCAATCAAACCTAGAAAGGCTTAGTGAATGTTTAAAGTCAGAAGTTTTAGAATGTTTCCGCCCTGCAGAACATTCTGATCACCAGATCCTATCGAATTATGTCCAACTTATTCTAGTTCCTTCTCCCATGGCAATGCTGAACACGAGCACAGTGTAGCTGCATAAAGCGTTAACACTCTCGGCCGATATTTATAAGAAAGAGACAGAAAATGCACGATGGGTCTTTGTTTGTGTTGCCCTGTCACGAAAAATCTGTTCGAGGAGTAATCTTATTTTACGGAAAAATTATTTAAAATGCACCAATCCAAATATAATTCTACTTTATTTTGGATGGTGCTGTTTGTACAGACGCGATGGCGCAGGCTCACTTAGGCAACTACTTAATCGTGCGAGAATATCGGCTTTTAATTGAAACCGAATAGCTGTCAAAATTAATTAACATTACTACCTACACCCACATAAAACCTACCTACACTCACGAGAAAGCATGTAAGATAGCCATATAGTACAGAGAACACACCTTTTTGAAATTGCTAATTGCAAAGATATCATAGCTATAGGGAACTTTCCGTGGGCGATACACTCTGGCACAAAGCAAGCAGTGTTCAAAGAGCAAAATTATATCCAACTTTTTGACAATATGAAAATTTCGACCGTAGGAAGGAATCGAAACAGTTAAGGTGGTCCAAGAACACTGCTCTAGCAACCACTGTCACTTATTTTGATCCTCCAAGAAGAAATTCAGTAAGTGGGAGTCAGTTACTGAACACCAACTGCAAAAATTGTGCCAGCTCTATTCCCACAATACAGAATGCAGAGAGAGAGAGAGAGCTACGGAAGTGAATCTGCAAAAACGGTGTCAGCAGGTCCTTCAAAAAGGCTTGCATACCATCAGTCCACAGAAAACGAATGGCTATTCCTTACGCACGTCTATAATTCTATCAGGCGAGGATAGGCATGTTTTTGAATCTTTCGTCCTGTGACCATCAAATTGACAGAAGTTGACTCTATAGTTACAGAAATCCTTGAATATGGCCATTAGACTTCTAGATGAATGATAAGCCTCTCAATGTGTAATCAAATTTGTATTGAAAGCAACCGATTAGAGCCTGGGTAGGAAAAAACGTAACGGCCTTTTATCAACACCCTTAAAAGGCAGCTTGATGACTGAAAAGGGTTTAACCATCAAAAGGACGAGAATTTTACTTAAAAACTTAAGATGTTAAGGGGAACCAATATATTTGGGAATGAAAATCGGGTCAGAAAAATTAACGCTATGTTCACGAAAAAAGTCTTGCACAAAACATATTCTAAACTCTAGAGAAACTTATTTAAATGTCCCTGAACAGGATAGAAAAAACTATTGGAGAAGAGACCCTACTCTTATTTTTAGGTTCAGCTACATACAACTGAAATTGCAGCTATTCCAACCCATTCAAGTTGGCAAAATATAAGTAAATAGAATCCTTGGTTTTGATGTTAATATTGAGCTTTTCTAAATCGAATGCCTTACCGTTAGTTAAGATATGGGCGGTACTCTTGCTGAACATGAATCCTGAATTTAAAATGTCAAAGTTGATGTTTTTTGATGTTCAATTCAAAAAAAGGAAAGTTGGTGTTGAAATATTTAATTGCCTTTTCCCAGACTCATCACGGCTATTACCTCTAGATAATGGGTGTTCAAGTATAAAATTTGACTGACATTGCAGGCTGCTACGAGTGTATTTGCTAAGACAAGACAAGACGCTTGTAACTTATTGACTAGAACTAGATAAAAACCAGCTGAAAGAACTGGAAATTGAAAGAACTATCCTGAACTGATGCATCAACTAGAAGTAGCAACGGGTTGGCTACTCGGAATTAAACTACTCTGCTCAACCTCAAGTCATGTTACTATGCAATACTGGTCACAACAACTCCTAAATTGAATCGATTTAGTTTGGGATCGTTTTTCCAATTTAGGGCTTTAATCTGACAGTCTAGAAAAAAGGAGCTCTTCTTTTCGGTGTTTTGGGATATGCAGCAAGGATATGGATTGCAGAAAAATAAGAAGTACCTCCTTCGGCGATAGCGGCTACAGTGAATGATGACTGTATGTAAGTGAAAGACGAAGATTTCACTTTATTAAGGGTGTTAGTTGTCTCCCAATGACTGAAAAAAGGGATAAAATTCTGGGATAAACCACTGACTTTTAAAGATTTCTTCTACAACCACATCGGCATATTTTTGAAAGCCAGAGACTATAATACCAATGTCTTAGAATGGAGCTTCCCTGCTGTAATCACTCGAGTTTTACGAATACGAATATTCACTACAAGGACTACGATTAGTCATTAGCTAAAGTAAGTATAATCAGGCTGAATACTTGCTCAACATAGCAACACCGATGTCTTGATTTTGACGTAGTCTAGATGTCAGTAGGATGCGGCTAGAACTTAAGGCCCCCTCCGGTTTTTTTAGTTCGAAGGAAGAGTAGATCGGTTATGACAACACAATATTGAGAGTCTGCGAGTTAAATTTAACTTTTTTCTCTCCTTCTCTCTCTTTCTCTCTCTCTCTTTAGCTGTCAAAATTGGAGTAGTTATATCAACATCATATTTCACATTGCTGAGAACACATGAAGCTAGGATCTCTAATCGCCCAATTTAGATGACAAGGCTGGAATATTAACAAGCTTTGCGGGCCAACTCAGCAGCTCCATTGTTGACATGTCATGGCTTCTGGGACCCCTGACGTTGACATCTGGAATGTCAGTGCCTAATTTGTCTTCAGAACCAAACTATGAAAACTGCATATAGTTGGTTACTAGGAATTCCACAGCCTAAATCTATTAGCAGAAACATTTTAGCATTTTTTACATTGTATTTAGCAGTGACGTGCAGTCACATTAAGCGATTCCAAACTGCTTGCCTTGCGAGATCTACACTTGAAATATCTTATTTTATTTTAATAAAAATTTTGCTTTTCTAAATACAAACTATACTTTCCATTGCTTTATTCTTCATTAAAATATGAATTTAGACTGTAGATTGTATTGCATATCTACAGGCCTATAGATTGTATTGTGTATCTGCAAGCGAATACACACTCCTAGCACCGATTTGCCTCAACATATTTGCTTGTTGCTAGCGAGGATTCCATTAAAAATGTTTCTTTGAATTTAGCCATACATTGACTGGAATTTTTTTTCCTCTTTGTTCTGAATTTTATATGGGCACGGCAAGCAAAGTTGAACCCGCTTTTGAAGCTGATTGTTTCTTGCCATGTAGAATGTTGCTTGTAGTATTTGGGCATTTTATATGCATTTCAGTTTTTCGAACAGCAATATGTTGCAAGGAAATTTAAACTTTTAATTTGATGAGCTTTTCTTTGCACTTTATGAATGAAAATATTCATATTTGAATCAGGAAAAATATTAAAAAGAAAAGTGGGGAAGCTTGGAGCATAGCGTAACAACAAACAGCGCTAACACTCCGACCATCGACCAATGTAACGGATTTTGCAGAATTGTATGAGTGTTAGTAAAAATATTTATTTTTTGCTCGTTTTGTTTACAAGCACAATGTAAACAGAAAGACAAAATAGAGAAAAATAAACCTTTTTACGAACACCAATGCAATTCTCCAGAATTTTTTGAATACCGTTAGATCGGTCGTTTGTTCGGAGTGTTAGCGCTGTTTGTTGTTACGCTATGCTTGGAGCATGAAGCTTTTTTCCATTAGAGCACTTTTAACTGAAATTGTTACTTTCTGCATTCTGAAAAGAAATCATACGAGAGTACTAGTGTAATTTTCGATAGTTTTCAACTATTCAACCGTAAATAGAGCGATTATAGATATATAACTCGCGTTGTGTTTAAGTGCTCATTTTAGTGGCAGTTTTTAAGAATTGGTAAGTTTTCTTTTCGCATTATGTCGGAATTTTGTTGCGCGACTGATTTTTTATTAAGTTCGGCATTTTCAACTCTTTCTTTCACGAAGAAAAAAGAAATTGTTAATTCCGATAGGCCGAAACCAATGTTAAATTTAGAGTTTAAAACAAAAAATTTCACACGGAAGTTTCACTTAGAATATTATGAAAAGTACGTTTGGTTGACGGGGAGCTGCAAAGTCAACAAGTTATTTTGTTGGCCGTGCCTCCTTTTTGCTAGTGAACGATCGGTTTGGAACAATGCAGGGTTTAGTGACTTAAATAATTTTACGGGATCAGCTGCAAGGCATTCTAGTACGGAGAAGCATTTGCAATCGTTGATTAAATTAGATACGTTTGGATCGCAACGAATAGAGTTTATGCTAAATGACCAAGTAGCATCTTCTTTTCGTTTGCATAATGAAAAAGTGGAGCGCAACCGTAACATTTTGAAACGTCTAATAGATTCGCTTTTCTTTCTGGCGAAACAAGAACTTCCATTTAGAGGAAACAATGAAGAATCGACTTCTAATAATCGTGGAAATTTTATTGAAACAGTAAATTTTTTAAGTTTGTACGATCCTTTGATAGAATCACATATAGCATCTCTTACGACCAATGCAGCTTTTTCTGGTCTATCAAACAGAATTCAAAATGATATAATAAGCGCAATAGCCACAGTAGTTAAAACTAGAATCAATTTAGAAATAACGAAAGCTCCATTCATTGCAATTATGTTCGACGAAACTCCGGATATTAGCCACCGTGAGCAATTATCGATCATTTTAAGATATACGTCAATTGACGGAATCAAAGAGAGATTCATTGAATTTTTAGATGTCAGTGATAGCCGCACAGCTGCAGTGCTTACGTCCTTAATTTTGCAACGGATGAATAATTTTAATATTGAAAATAAATTAATTGCACAATGTTACGATGGCGCTGCAGTTATGAGCTCACAAATTCGAGGCGTTCAAACTTTAATTCGGGAGAAGCATAAATCAGCGTTATTTGTTCCATGCTATGCGCTCTCACTAAATCTTGTTTTGTCTAAAGCGGTTGAATTCATTCCAGAAATAAAAGTATTTTTTGCACACATAAGCAAAATTGCAACATTTTTTAATAACTCCACCAAAAGATCGAACCTTTTTGCTAAAATAGTTAAACGCCGTTTGCCTTCCGTTTCTAGCACTCGATGGCACTATCATTCGCGAATAATAAATGTTATTTTTGAAAATCGAAATGAAATAGCCGAGGTTTTCGATACAATTTCAAACGACTCGACCCATTGGGATGGCGATTCCTTAACTTTTTCCGATATTTATTCTGTAAAATTTTGCGACTCTGATTTTCAACTTTATCTTTTAATTTTTTCCGAACTTTTTTCAAGAACTGATGTGTTATTCAATCTTATTCAAAGTAAAGTAGTAAATATTGCATATGCTAGTCAAAAAATTCTAGAATTTGAAAACTGGGTTGAAAATGACTTTTCTCTTAAATTTGATGATTTTTATTTAGCTACCACGTCAGAGTATCAACCACCGAGAAAGAAAAGCAGAAATGCACTAGACCCTTTGCAAAACCTTCGAAGAATCTTCAGGGAAATCATAGACATTGTTCTTCAACAAATTCGTCAAAGATTTCAGAACTTTAGACAATTATTATTTTTAGAATTGCTCGAACCTAGCTACTTTTCTCAATACAAACAAAATTTTCCAGAAAAGAGTTTTCATTCACTTATAGAATATTATGGAGAGTTTTTCGATAACACCCAATTAAGAAATCAGCTGAAGGTAATCTATTCATCCGATGAGTTTAAAGACGCAAACGCGAATAAAATTCTTGCATATTTTCTAAGTCACCCATATGTCGCTACAGGCTTTCAACAAATATGCACTTTAGCTAAATTAATAGCTACGATTCCAGTATCAGTAGCAACTGCAGAGAGGTCATTTTCAACATTGAAACTTTTGCATACATTTTTAAGAAATCGCCAGTCTCAAGATCGACTTTCTGAACTCGCTTTAATTGCTGTCGAGAAAGAACTTCTGATACAAATGCGAAGAGAAAACGATTTTTTTGATAATATTATTAAAGAGTTTTTACGTAAGGAAAGGCGAATAGACTTAGAATATAAATAAAAACTTGTATTCGTTTAAAACAATACATTATTGAAGTTAATTTTTGTTTTATATTTCGATGGATCTGCTTAAGTTATCAATTTTTTTGTATTTGTATTGTAAGTCTATCCGCAAATATATTTTATTCACTTGTCTGGTTTCTTCTATGAGGCGCAAAGCCGCTTGAATTAAATGTTTTTGAGGCTGTAATCATTCTAATATTCAGTCTATTAATATTTATTTCAAATGGATTGCTTGCCTATCAATAATTTTCACTGCACGTCACTGGTATTTAGAAAATATAGAGATACAATGCATTGGTTTCATACCAAGGCGTTAAGAACAATCGAGGAAAATATGCCAGAAACAACTGACCTCCCTATCTCTCATTAGATAATATTGTCAAAAAGAAAAGCTATACCGAAATGGTGACCTGTCTGCAAAGAAATTAGCTTAGATTAATAGGGCCGTACTTCTAATTTAGCCATCTGTAAATTTGGCTGTATGGAAACCAGGTTTGTCCTGTGTTTTAGGTTTATTATTGACAAATGACTTGATCGCAATTAACGGGGAAGATATTCTTATTTTAAACCGTCGAGGAGTAGTTCATCGCTGTCAGCATGAAAAATCGAGCAGCATCGCATCCGGTTGAAGTTCTGGCTATGATATTTGATATTTTTGAAACTGGCCCATTGTTTTTATTGTACTTTTTAAACGCTTGTCTTGCTTTTTTTGGTGGTTTACCACTTGATTGGAAAGTGTCTTGAATAATACCAGGACTCAGGACCTCGTCAGCATATTACCTGTTGTGTAAGCTGATGATTGTTGGAAAACTCTTGCAACATATGCTCAAGTTGTGGTTCGATATTAGTACTAAAGCCAACTAGAGACCGTTTGACTGACAGAACGTCTTGTGACATGTCAGCGATTTGATGTTAGCAATAAAGCAAGTAGAGAACATTTTGGCCGACAGTATGACTCCTGCAATAATCACGCAACAACCGATATAAAGTTCCAGGTTTATAATGGTTTGAGAATAGCACAGGATCCATGCGGCCCACCAAAATCAATGGTTCTCTTAGTGACTTTTGACATTCGAGTTATTTTTTCCAATTCGCTTTCAAATCGGCAAGCTGAAGTGGCATCTAGATATTAGATGAGGAGATGATAGAATAGATAGATAGTGCAGATGAATCAGATATCAAGTTGCATGTTCCTGACTAGTTCAGACTTGCAGTTACCTGAAAAGTACGTTTTTCAGCTGTTGATTGGATGCTTTTTTTCTGGGTACGGGGAGAAAATCGTTCAAGATTATACAGAGATGTCGCCAAGAGTTGAAAGACAAGAGTCCAATCACATAAGGATGAATCTTATGGTCTATTCTAAGGTGTAATAATTGTCTCAATTTGCTGTTTTTGTAATGACCAATATTTTCTTGACCTATATTATCGTTAGAGAACCTACGACAAGGTAAGCGTTTCTGAATCGAAAACTCAATTTTCGCGAAACATGTGCCTAGTTAAATCAGTGAACTGATTCGATTGAATCCATCAATATTGCTAAGGATAAGGAAGTGGCAATCGTAAATAAAGACATCGTAGTACTCCCAGATCCGAAGCAAATGTCAAGGTTGTTCCCCATGAAATTTACCCTTTTTTCCAATCAGACCAATAACTTGGTCCGTCACCTAAGAGTGACCCTGATAAACCTATGTTTGACCCTGAATTTGGTCCAGCGTCAAGATCCTGAACCTAGCTTAAGCATAGTGTCTAAAGCTCCAGTGTCCAGCTTTTATTTCGACAACACATAGTCACAGAGTAGGCTCTTTCCTTTATGGAGGTTAATCGTAAATATCAACCGTCCTCAAGGAATAAAGCAGTGGCTCCTAATGTCAAGGATATAGTTCTATCCGTTCTTGTATGTATATTATATGTTTTTGTGTTTCCGAGACCATTGGATGTAGCTTACAAAGACCAGGTGTCCTGAAATTTACCAATGACTTCCTCACTATCTCTGAGAATAAAATCTTTGGGGCAACAGAGGTTGTTCCAATCGACATAACGGCACTTTAGCGGAAACAGGGTTTAACAAATAGTTCTGTAATATGTTGCCTATAACATGGTGGTCCACATAAAGAAAAGCGGAAACATTCTTTGACGGCGAGTGACCAGAGAAGGTATGCAATCTCTTAGTTCTCTCAATATAGAACGTAGCCTGGGTATTTTTTGAATAGCTTCTATAGAATGAGAAAGAAAATAACGCCTTTTTTGATTAAAATGAATGATGTATCCCGTTTAGGTATTGTTTGAAGAGTAGTGTGGAGAAAAGATCAGGTGAAGAGAAGAGGCTAAAGCATTTGGCCAAGGAAACGCATGTGAACATGGTGGATCAAGCTAATATTGGTTCAATGGTTGAAGCAATGTTGTAATCGGTAGATGTTTAGGGTACTATGGCTAGCTAAGTTGTATTAGTCCTTTGATAAAAGCTAAACTCGTTGCAATTTAAGGTGGAAAGTAGTCCCTTGACGCAGATTAAAGGGAATTTTTTGAAAAAATCTTCTTGATGAAGGAAGAAATAATTTGTTCTAGGATGGACTTCAGTCCTCATTAAGTATAGGAGGAGTTGTTAGTTGTTGCGAGCCTCACATGCCCATGTCGATAATGGTAACTGGAAGGCGAAATAGGCGGGATTCCTTTCTAATTCTGCAAAAACCTAAGTTTGTGCTATGACGTTAACAGATTAACCCGAATTTGAGCTGCTGTTTATGTAGACTAGTAAGGATAGATCAGCCTGGAACATGAATAGTAAGAATAGTGAGATTATATTACCACTAAAGTACATGTGCTGGAAATCCTTGCCGCCATTGTATTGAAATATTATCCACGGCATAAAATTGTGATACTTGTCCCAAATGTACATGTTATCCTTGTCACGTTAATTTGATTAACACGATATTATTTCGTTTAATTTAAACCAAACGACATTGTATATCATTTTTCACAGATTAACACAAGGCTTATCAATTCAACGCAAATGAACCCCTTTTACATGTCCTTTCCATACCTTTCACCCATCCCGAAATGCGATGATAATCTCCACGTATTAACATCGCTAAATTACCTACACCGTTTGCAAAGCTCAAAAAGGATATGACAGACGGAAAGTTTTTGGACTAGAAATCTTTATCATAATGAAATCTCGAATGTAGTATACGTAGCAGACAGTGTCGTAGGATAAGCATTATATTAAGGATCAAATCACCATACAACAAGATACATCCTTTCGGATAGAACTTGATGGTCTTTCCCACCGACTGTTTGGTCCTTTTCGGTACATTGTGTGTATACAAGCTCCATTTATTTATATCGTTACATTGAATGTTAAACGGCAATATGTAGGCGAGAGGCATGCTATGTGTCGGTCGAAAGTAAGATGAAAAACGCATTTATTGCCAGCCAGCCAGTGAGCCAGTCAGCTCCTTTCACATCAACATCTTCCACTTGTTCGTCTGCCGCTCGTACCGCTGCTACTGCTTATTCCATTCGAGAAAATTCTGAGTAATACTTTAATCCTATCCTTATCTTGTCAACTTTTGTTAAACAGACAAAAGCTCGCAGCATTAGCGCGTCGCTTGTGATAATCTTATTAGTTGTCGTCCTCATCGCCGAGCCACGTAAGCAAAAGCGTCGTAGCGTAATATCGGTCGTAAG
Organism: Stratiomys singularior; assembly: GCA_954870665.1. Taxonomy (NCBI): domain Eukaryota; kingdom Metazoa; phylum Arthropoda; class Insecta; order Diptera; family Stratiomyidae; genus Stratiomys; species Stratiomys singularior. The sequence goes on from OX940879.1 coordinate 99,440,976, forward strand.
GCAAAGACAGTCATCCTTTTTCCAACGAAATCGGGAACCCAGTCTCCCTCCGTCGGTCATATAATATCTCGCACCGAAATGAATATCCCACGAGATCGCAGAGGAAACTCGCCGGGGGAAGACATCAAACGTTTTAAGATTTCCTATTTTCGTCCTTGTTGGAGCAGCGAAAAGTGATGAGCGAACGACTTGAGCCAACTCAACTCAACCAAGTGCGAATCTGTTACACAAAGGACATAAGATTCCGAACGATGAGCATGAGATAAAACTTTTATATGAAATTTATCCGAATGGAAAATAAAAGCGGTCGTACATTGAGCACCTGCCTAGCTTGGAGCTTTTGATAAGCGAAATGAATGAATGAGCGCTGCAAAAAAATAGGAAAAAAATTCAGGACGATGGTAAGCGTTCATAAAATTGTGAAGATGATGACCACTTTCCAGTTAGCATCAATGGCTTCACTCTCTTTCATTTTGTGTTATTGCCAGCATCTTGATAATTTTTTTCCGGATGGATGGAACCGCAAGAAATTTTCCGATTCATAAAGTTTTTCATGGGATTGAATAGATAAGAGCTCTCCAACAAATTACTCGTCAGTTAGCAAAAGGTGCTGGGCACGACGGAGAAAGGATTCTATAATTGTTCATACATTGGCTGTAGATCCAATGCGACTGGAAGTTGAAGATTGGGAGATTCGTGCTAACCAGCACATAGTAACAGATTTCAGTTTTAACGAAGACCTGCAAGCTCACATTTTTGCAACAAATTCAATGTCCTTAGAAATCTATCAAAACTACTCACCGATTCAGACAAAGTATGACATTGTCCTTTAGAGCTAAGATATATTACATAATAATGTGGACATTGAAGACTGCATTAACTTAATAGGTTTATTCGTAAGCACGAAGGATGCCGCGAGACGGAAAGTCGAAACGGAAAGGAGACATGCCGGGATAAAAGAAATTCCTTGTTAAACTACATAATTCCGTCATCAAATAAATTGGATCAAATTTTGTAAGTCGTCGTCGTTGTCGTCGTCAAGTTTTGTGGTGGGAGCATTTTAAGATAGTCGTGGCGTGAGTACTTAAGATAGCCGCGGATGATAGCGTCGCATTTCAAGGATGTAGATTGAAAGTGGTTCAAAGCTGATTTCAACTTCTAAATTCCATCTATAAAATCAAAATCCTCCAGTTGCGAAGTGAATTCCTTCATACTATTTCGCTATGCGAGGCCTCGTCATCTAATTTAAATTCTTGTCACGCTTTCGACATTTCCTTTTTTCACTATGAGTCTCAAATAATCTTTGTGTGCGAGCGTGTGTCTGTATTCTAGTATGTGTGGAAATTCTGCAAATACAGCACTTCCGTCTGATTCTTGGAGTATCGTGTGCAATAATGGAATTTTCAGCGGGCGAACAAAAAAAAGAATAGAAGCCAACTTATCTTCTCCACTGCCCCTTGTATCCTTGAATCGTGGCGGCATCAGGCAATATCTTCACATATCCCCCGCTTATCCCCTAAATAAATCTGATAATTCAATTTACATCGGGAATGGAAAATCTACGTAGACGAGCCCGTGGTGGAAAATAAATTTTACTTTGTAAATGCTACACGTCCTTTTTTTAACAGTCAATTCCATTGTACGTACGACCAAGGATCTATATGGGATGAAAATGGTGGGTACAAATGGTAAAAAAAAATTGAGCGCGGAAAAAAATTTCAGAAGTTATTTCACTTGCGTTCGTTGCAAGAGCAAACGACATGATGATTGGAAGCTATTATCCTGCGAGCCTGGAGATCGTGCGATAAAATCTATCTAGGGATATTTTATATACATTTTTTGTGATTTAACTTGAACATTGCTTTGGGATGCCAAATCTCAATACGGGCGCCTAAAATGTTGGCGAAAGTAAGCAGGGATTTGTTTCGACCGTGATTTTTTTTTTCTCAGTAGGGATTTTATTTGGTCCTAGTGTAGTACGTGAGATTTTAAATACGGAGACATGCATTAGTTACTGTTGACAGATCAGAAGGAATTTAGCTGACAAAATTAAAATCTCAATGTTGGTTTCATACGCAAAACGGATTGGGAGACGTGTCCATAGGGGCCTTAGTGAAAGGTGTGAGGCAGTTAATGCGTTCGAGTCCTGTTTGCTGATTTTTTTTAATTCAAGCAAGCGTTTTTTGATGAAAAAACGGATGCTGGGGGTCTTGTATTTGATCACCTGATACTTCTAAGAAGGAAGTGCTCCAGAGTTTCTCTTCCTCTTCACCCTTATCTCGATTTTGTTCCGATTGATTATATTTTAAGTTGAAGTTCATTTCGGCCATCTTCGAGCAGCCGAGCAGCCATCTTCAGCTCGGAGAACGAGCTGAAGATGGGTATACAGCCGAAACGCGTCCTCAAAACCCACGAAGCAAGGCCCGGCGGAACAAGCTACCCAGAGGTATTTTAAGTTCCCACATTGATTCAAGAGGCTATTTTTTTCGAAGGAACTAAGTCTTTGGATCCATTCCTGTTGCTCCCTGCTGGTTCGAAATTAAATTTACTGGGGTAAGACCACAGAATTTGAGTAAACCTGCAGTCATTCCTTCCGTCACAAACTAAATTGACCCGTTTTTGAAGGATTTGAGTTAACTTCCTGCTTACTGATACGAGTGCTATTTTCCATAGTATCTATTTCCACAGAATTTTGACTTCCACTTTTCAGTTTTTCGACCCTCCGTGTGAGGAAATGACAGTGTCGGAAGTTAGTAGGCCACAAACTTCCCTGTAAAGACCTGGCTATTAACACTACCATCCAGAAGACATACGCACTATCAGATGAGTTCCATTCAATTTATTTACAATTGATTGCGTAATTTTCTAAAGAATTTGGTTAAAAATTGGAAGTGGCCTACTTGATTGCTGAGCTAATCTGAAAACTCATTAGATCACACTCAAAACTCTGGCTGGACCTGTCTGTCACGCTATTTCGGGCTAGGTCTCGTTTCTCTAGCCAGTTGGCAGACGAGTCGTTGTTTAAGCGAAAGGACATGTACGTGATCCATCTGTTTTTCTACGTCAACCAGCAATACAAGGTACCTTGCTTCGTCAAAAAACTATCGCACCACATAATGACACACAATTCGATTTACCAATTGATAATACTTCCACATTCACCATTCCTTGCAAAGAGAGCTCATCTCTTCTATTGTAAAGGATGGAGAACAATTTTGCCCATCGGCTGCACACTCACAAGGTGTGGTAAGTGTCAGGTAAGATCCTTGGACAGAACAAATTTCCACCAAATTTTTTGGAGAAAATCCATTCATTCTCTTATTAAGGACGAGGAGCCCGTTCGATCATCGGTAAAAATCTGAAAAGGTGAAGTTGGTGTCACCCACGATCCTTAGGCAAATCAAACAGATAAGGATTTGGTAATATTGTCACGTACATCAAACTTTGCGGAGAAGGTTCAGTCATTCTTTTTTAAAGGACGAAGTAATCGTCTGCCTAATCGTCCGCGTCTGCCTATCGTTATCACGTCCGAAAAGTTGTGGTAAGCGTCGTTTAAGGTTTTTTGTCAAACAAGCAGTTGGGGCTACAAATTCACGGTAACCTTTCTTCCTTCCTTTCAGTTAGCTGTTAGCTATCTTTTAGCTTTTTTAGCTGTTAGCTAAGCTGCTATTGCGTGCCTACTTATGACTTTATTCGCGTTTCTGCGTTGTTTGAGATATTTAATTCCATTATTTGCAAAGGGACGATAACAGATAAGGGACAGATAAGATTGTATTGCAGAAATCTCGGTCGCGTTGAAAGGCACATTATGAGGGTGGTAGATGCTCTCTCTAGTCGACTTTGACCAACGAGATGAGGGAAGCCACAACTACCCAAGAAGGGATCAACTTTCGATATTAAGATTCTATCTTTGCAGGATAATAACTTTACAAAGCGGTTTGATGCACCTAATCCTTGGGTCCTAATAATTTATGTTACTGCCTCCACGGAATAGTTTATCCTCACGCGGTCTCTGATTTCAGCCGCTTCGACTTCCAACAAAATTTCTTAATTTATTCATTTGATATTCCATCTCGAAATCCTCACACATTTTGTGCCACCGCAGTGGACTGTTGGGCGTTGCCCAACCTTTGATAATTTTCACTTGTCAACATGTTCAAACAATACTCCCATACCAATAGAATCTCAATTGCATGTTTAGCAAACTAGTCAACCATATGGAATTCACTGGTGTCTTAAGTGTATTTGGGTCTCCTTTGATCGATGAATCCTTTGAATCTTATGAAAATTTTGGTTAGGTGAACATAAAATCAGAAAGAAACTAATCTAATTCGCTTTCATTCCAGATTCTTGGACACCAATCTAATAATGAAGCTATGGACTAAAGCCTTTTAGACTACCAGATTTTTGATCTGATAAAATGTAACCTCTTGATAAATCCTCTCATCTTCTATTCCTAAGTCCCAGAATCTTAAGTGTCAAGAAACCAAGTTGGACGTTTTCCGTAGAGGGTTAAGCGCCCATGGTGAAGGCTGTTTTCAAAGCTGACTTTTTCCAGTCTAATATAGACTCTTTTGAAAGTCATATGAATGTTCACGCAAAAATTTCCTTTTAATTCAATAAAGTTTTTTGAAATCTATGTGTCTATCTTAGTAAAAGTACCGTGGTAATTCAAAAAGTGCTGTATCTGCCGTGGTAATAATATTCACAATTAAATTTTCAACAAACTTTTAGGCCGGGCATTTCGTTTGTGTAAGAAATTATGTTTTTGTGTCAATCACGTCAAAACGTTTGTGTGTTCATTAAACGTCAAACACTGTCAAAAAATAAGTGTCAAATTCAACACAGCTTTGTTGGAGAAAAAGAGTTAGTCTTTTTTAACTACTCCGGCAGGAAAAAAAAACATTAACACGAGGAGGGATCCGATATCTGACCACCTAGAAAATATTCGGAGTGTCGAACCCTGATTTGGGAACAAGCAGTTGCATATTTACCTGGCATCGTTACGAAGAGGCCGTGAATTTTCAAGATCAGCTTTGCAAGAATTAAGCCGATCAACTAACTGAAAACGCAGAGCCTCTTGGTAAGAACAGAAGTTAATTTTGAAACCAAAGGTCACTGAGGATTGATTAAGGCTTTGCCAGCGACTCAAAGACAAACACAATGCGATCATGCCTTTTGAGGTGAAATTTGATTTGCTCACAAGTTGCCATAGAATCAGCATTTAGAACAAGATATTCTCGACGAGAAATAGTTTAGAATTTTTTTAAGAATTCAAACAATAGGCCAGTCAGACGAGTTGTGAACACTTTGAGCAGATATACCTGGAATGGGCCAGTTCGAACGAGAGTATATCAACGATCATCCAACCCAAAAGCAGATAAGAAGTGATTCCAAGTCGGGGGCGGGAATAATGACTATCTCGGGAAATTTGAGGGACCCTACTTCAGAGGCTCATTAAGAACCCTTTACGCAATCACTACAAACTTTAAAAAGAAAATCTTTGAGACCTTGTTTCAGAGTTCCTATCCATTGTCAGTTCAAACAGAATAACTAAATTTTAAGTCGATGAGACAGTTGGTATTAAGGACGGATATTATTCAATGTGGAAAAATGCATGATTTATTCGTGCAATATTGTCTTTGAAGATTACCGGACTGAGTAGGAGGTGGTAACGATGCCAAATTTTCTTGTGTTCAATGAAAAACAAAAAAAAGGGTAGTTTATATGGCCATCAGGTAGGCACCATCAATTGCACACAATTAAAGATAGGCATCACGTGAAAGAGATACAAACAATCGATGTAGCATTTAAGACGAGCTTTGCAGTATAGAGAGCTTTAAATTGAAGCGAATCAGGGGAGTAGAGAGATATCTCTCATGTCGTCGTTTTTTGGTAAAATAAATACTTAATTTTCTAGGAGGAAAATCGCGAAAACCATTACCGTAGCCACTTTCGTGAAATTTCCCACTTCCATTGATGTAAACAGGTAATAGGCAGATGGCGATATGTCTAAGAAGAATGGCGAATACAGCAAAATGTACCATCCAAGTGATTTCAGTGCGTCAAAGCCAGTGAAAGGCTTTTTCTCTATTCGACAGCGTGTTGTCGTGTAACAAAATCACTTTGCCAAGTCTTCTGGCCCGTTTCGGTCGTTTTCCGATCAGTGCGTGGTTTAAATTTATCATTTATTGATGGTACCGTTGAGCAAAAACGGTTCTGCCGGGCTTTACGGGTTTATAATAAACAATACCACTCTTGTCCCATCAGACCCAGAGCATGGTTTTCTTAATCAAACGATTTGGCGTTGGTGTTTTAGGACCGGCTACGCCACCTGAAATCCAAGATTTTTCCACTTCGGGGTTTCAAAATAAATCCATTTTCGCCACTCATTACAATTTGATGCCAAAATTATATTGTGTCGCGACGCCAAAGCATCATTTCACATGTGATTGTCTATTTGACGTTCATTTACGATTCGGGATCAATTTACCGAGTTTATTGATCTTACCCATTTCTCTTAAACGTCTGCGATAAATTTCCTGTGACACATTTAATGCTTCTACAAATTTCCGTTGAGTTTCAGTTGGATTTGAATTCAATAATTCCTGTAATACCTCTTCTTCACATTTTTGTGATTAACCAGAGTGCTCACTGTCTTTCACATTGAAATTACCACTTTTTGAATTGTTGAAACCATGTCTCACATGTCCAAATTAAAGCGCGTTCACCATATGTTATAACTAGCAAACGATCTCTTTTGACAACATTTTTCTTTTGGTTAAAAAAAGAAAAACAATGCGTGCCGCGAATACTGCTTTTCAGTCAGTAAATTCGACATGATTTATCAACACGCTAGTTTTGGCGGACTTGACTTTCGTGTTTGCAGCTAAATGTCAGATGATTGACATGGCGTGTGTGTCAACTTAATGCTCTGCGTACTTTTCGCTGGCGCCATCTCATAGTAAAACCGGAGAAAACAACTTATGCATACATCTGATATGTTACTTGGCTGTATTCCAGCTACCATTAGACTCCATTAACTAAAGCTGCCTCAATCAACTAATAATTCCACACAAGGCTGCTTCAAATTTCGCGCCCGCATAGACATTGAAGACAATAATTAGGTAATTCGGCCGGCTTAGTTGTAGGTATAAGGTTCTCAATGGGTCACAGGTTTTAGTAATGTATTGAGGGGACTATAAAACCATTGCAAAATAAATATCTAAGATCCGCCATGATCTTACGATGTCCTATTTTTGAAAACATTTCATAACTGCGCTAATCTTTAATAATTGCACAAGGTATGTCCTACAAACTTACCTGGAATGATGCGTACCCTTCCATCACATGATAAGCCAACTTCAAATAATACAAGGATATATTTGGATGTTAATTATTATTCACTTACAAATTTACACTAAATGAGAACCTCAAATAAACACTTTAATTCGTATCTGAAGTTTCACAGGACCTCTAATCTGGAGGATCATCTTCAACTCTAATCTCAGTCAGGATCATCTTCAACTGCTCAGGAATCAGAGTTGTTCTGGCTTATCATGGCGAGGCTTTTCAAAAGCAATCACAAGTTACTCGTAGCAAATTGGACCTGAAAATTAGATAACAAATCCTCTCACTATTCCTTATTTTAATTGCAATGCCATTTTTAAACATCAAATCCCTTATAATTGGCATCTTTTTTTGTACTTTTGGATTCTGTTTGTCTTAGAAAACAAATTGATAAGTCCAATTAAGTCATTAATGAGACCATGATCAATTAAGAAAATCCATTCAGTCTATTTGTGTTGATTTCCACTAAATACCATAATTATTCAATCACATAATCATTGCCATGACAAGATTATTATCCTACCCATTCAACACAATAATTATTGCCTCCAATCGCTCATCAAATCCTTATTTGATTCCTATCTCTCACACTCGTTTCATTTGTCTGGGTGACGATCCTTTTGTCCTTTCGCTAGAAATGAGCGCACGGTTGTTGTACATTCCAACAACCCAAACGCAGGGCACTCATCTAAATCGCATTTGGAGAATAATTAGCAACAAATGTTTAGGCCATTTGTTAACTAATTAGACCTCGTGAAGAGTCTATCTAAAGCATATTAAAATGAAATATGGTATTTCATTTTTCTTCGTTCTTAACGTCGTCATCCTTGTTATTGTTGTTATTTTTGCTGTTTCAGTTGATGATGAAGCCATCCTAGTTAGCTGCCTCCCCACCCTGTTTCGTTTCGCAACGTGAAGTTTGCACAAGCAAATCCTTTTGGCAAGTTGCGAACAGCAAAGAATCTACGAAAATAGACCTAGACGCCGCAGGACGAAGAACGTGAATTTAGTCAGTGTCAAAGTGGTGCTGTTCTATCAATATTGTATGTTTGTATTTGTGTCTTGATATATACTCTCTCTCTCTTTGCTCTTTTTCACGCTGTTCCTTCGATCCAACCATCTTTATACAATTAGTGAAGCATCTGTTGCTATAAATATTGAACTTTCCATGTTGCTCTTTTGTTTTTTTTTTTTATTCGTAGCCTAGGACCCCTAACCATTGCTCAGGGGGAGGAATTCCCAAAAAATTAATACGTAAAAATTTCGTTCAACATTTGGCGATGAAATATATATATGATAGAACGATGCTTGCAAGATTTTCAGACACGGCTTAGATATTTTTGTGAAAGTGTAAAAGGATGTGAGGCAGACATTTCATATAACCCTCGTTCAGCAAAAGCACACATGTATAAACCATTAGAGATGAAATTTTTCTTTGAAAAATTAGTGAAACGATAAATTTTCAAGAGATGTGAATGATTAAGTGCTCTGATAAATTTTATGTTCTGCATTCGTATTGGCATAGGAATGCCAGACGTGAAGGCGTAAGGAATTGTAGAGGATGAAGGATGATGAGAATCGGATAGAAAATGCGATTCATTGGAAAAATTTCAAAAACGCTTTATATATTGGGCCGGAGTGGCTTGATTGTATCTTTGAAAATCGTATCTTTCTATCTCAAACTGATGAGTAATGATTTTCCGACGAAATTCAAAATTGCTCGTTTAGGTATCGACAAAATTTAAACCTTTCTCATTGACTTTTTCATTTCAAACTTTAATTGGTTTCAACTTTTCAAATGGGTTTCAAATATAAATCCTTTAAAAAAATCCGACTTAATGGCATGGACTTCCGCTAAGACAACCTGTAAGGACGAAAGAATTAAGTGAATAATTAAGTACCACATTTTGAGTTGCGTCCTGTCTGAAAAAATAAATAAATAATGAAAAAAACAATTCAAGAAAAGAACAATTCAATAAATAGCATCTGCAGAAAATTGGAGATTAACATTTGCAGACAGCCTTCATCTCATATTCACGCGCGTACAATCGAAGTTCGTAAGCAAATGCAGAAAACCCCATTATTTCCCGAAGGATCAACATTCCAATCATCTTTCAATCATCCTCTTCTCGCTTATTTTTCAAATTATCGCAAAAAGAAAACGGCAAAAAAAAACGTAAACACAAAATCATCATCTGTCATGTAATGAAAATGTGCAATGCACATGATATCGTAATCCTTTCCTCGTGTGTAATCCTTGCAGTAATTCGTTGCATTTGACTACGGAAAAAAACAGATAATTACCATCGGATTCTCTTGATGTTTCTGGGAATTCTTCTTTATGATATTGTTCTTTTTTATTTGTCTCTCATTCACTCTTCATCTCTCGTTATCCTTTCGCCCCGCCTCCTTCAACTTCTATCAATTTTTCTTGGGTTGCAGATTATTTTCTCTTGTTTTTGCTATCACTGGCTTTGCTTTCCGTCAGATTTACATATCGAAATCTATTTCATGAGACCCACCGAGGGGACTTGAAAGCTTCAGTTCTAGTTTGTGGCTGATGAGGGTCGACAATGAAGACGAGGACGATGAGCAGGAAGAATACGATGAGTACGAAGATAGTAGCAAGATCCAAATGAGAGCGTTAGCACTATTCTATCAATGTAATGGTGTTGCTTCGGGGATTGCAATGAAATTTTTCGATGTTAATTTCAATTTCGTACTTGGGTAAGCATATCGTTGTATTACGAATATAATGTCCTTTGATCCAGATTAGTATTACAGTTTTTTCTATGAAGAGAGAGGAGGGAGCACCCCAATGTTTCTTGACAACTATTGTATTCTGAATTTTAGCTCTCCAACTTTCAGGATTTGGGTAATTACAGTCGTTAGTCAGCATACATGTACGGTCTTTATGAGGGACTTAATATTCGGATAATATTAAACAAAACCCTCAAATGAAGGGTATACGTATACAAGCAAGAAGAAAATCTCATATATATGAGAATCAATACAAAACGTATGCGGTTAATGACAGCATGCAAAACAATTATTACACTCCTGACAGTATAGTAGTTAGAGCACTCACCTTCTGTACAACAGAGACTCGATTCAAGTCTCACTGATGACAGTGGCATTTGAATTTGTGTCTCTGTTGCCTGAGTATGCTATATATGACCCTACTAAGTCCGAGTAAGTTTCTCCGGAGAAAATATCAAAACCAAGCATCCTTCTCACCATATCACTTTCGCTTGTATCTTTAATCTTGAATTGAGGTCGCTCAAAGCCATTTCACAGCCCAAGCTATAAGTGAACTATTGCACCTTGACCCCATAAGCATCAACTGCCTTATACTGGGCTCAATTGTCACAGCATATCAACATTGTAGTCCCCAAGAGAAAGTAAATTTTGTTCCATCAGAACTTGTATCATTGTCGTAGCAGTAACATATTCAAAACGTCATAACACGTCAAAATTTTCACACATTGTTTTCCATGATTCCTTTGCTTGTCTGATCCGAGTAACAGTAGGACCAGTAGAGAATTTTCTCTCGCCTTTGAGTGGCCTGCAAACCTTGCACTTGACTACAAAACGTCAATCTCCAACCTGAATGTTTGGCCTATCAAAGTTTATTGCTACGCTGTTGCATGTGTTGATGGGGTCACCAAATTTCTTACCTTAGGGTCTATGTGACAGTGCATCAGTTTTTTTGCTTCAAATTCAAATCGAAATGCTACTGAATATCTCCTTTCAATCAAACATCGCGGTTTGAAGTTTTCTCCGGAATTAGGATCACTCAATACGCCAGGCTAAAAAAACGTGTGGGTTCACACCAAATATCGATTTGTCCTTCGTATCTTAACCACCACTGGAACCGGTCCAGACAGTGGATATTGGCGATATGATCACTGCTCTTTCTAACCATCCAAGCGTTGAATTTAAGTTAAGTTAACCGTGAAAACTTCACAAGCTAAACGTTCGTATCGCTCTGATAAGCAGCCTACTTGTTGTGTCCTTTCGATTGCTGAGCCAGATTTTTTCAGTTGTAGCTCTGATCTGAACCTTTAAGTTCGTTCAGCGCCAAAACCACGGAGAGATCATACTTACCGGTAATAGAGTACTTTCTTTCGGCTTTGCTAAAGATCTTACTTTGCTGCGACCGAGAAACAGATTTTGTTTGGCTCTTCAGAAAGACCTGGACCCTAGATGGCTTCCAACCCTATATCGGAAGAATCTGTCAGCACAATCAGTTTGAATCCTTGCTAAACTCTGATCCATTTACTATCATTCCATTTTCTTGAATTTTTTTTTGGGAGTAAGTCATGCTGAAAGACCTAGTTTTGTTCTTCAACGTGTGGATCAGTGATAGTGATCAGTGATCAGTGATCGCCGTTTCCTTTTGGTTGTTTTTTAGTTGATTTTTCCTGAAAATGAAGTTTTAAGGTACCATCATATGCCCTAAGAAACCATTAGCGGACTGCCATGGGGAGTTTTCTCGACCCTTCCAATTTCTTTTTGGAATTCCATCAATTGCAAGCATAACGCTTGTCATTTTGACGATCGAATTCCTCCGGAACTGTGAACATTCGTTAATCAGAAACAAAAATTGATATGTCAATATAAATGGCGTGACAGCTAAGTATAACTTTTTTCTATTTCGACCCTTTTAGTTTGTGCGTTATTAAGCGTCTTTCCAGTCCACAATATAAGCAAAAAACCGCGGCAAAACTTTGAAAAAAATTATAAATAAATTTGATAAAATAAATTAAAATAAAATTTAATAAATTTAGATAAATTTTTACTAAATATTTCCCTAAACAAAAATAACTCTTTCGAAACGTTCGAATAAAAACATTGTACAATTACAAATCCACCATTTCTTTCTCTGTCTCTTTCTACTAAAACTCACCCAGGAGTGATCACACTGTTTCGTGCAGACATCACACAATCAGCACTTACACTTCTAACAATTCCTAATCGAATTCTGTTCGATCAAAAATAAGTAGAATTTTATTTGGATTGAACGATTTTCTGCCAATTTGTGTAAAACAAGATCAGTCTTCTTAAAGCATTTTCCGAAAATCGGGATATAAAACTAGGTTCACTTCTGATTTTTTTATCTCTGTCTGATAGAAGTCACCTGAGAATATTAGTGCTATCTGCAGCTTCATTATGCGTACGCTATGACATGAGCAGAAGTCATGCGGAAGAACAAACCCACTCATTACCGTGGCTTCCCTTCACTTTTCAGGTGCCCGAAACAGAAGTATTTTTCTTTTTCAGGATAAGAACAAACCGATTGAGCTTTTAAGAGCAGTCAAATGTAAACTGTGCAGTTGAAATGGTTTGTACGAAGTTAAGAATAGTCGAAATAATTTCATTGTTGTTTAATCATATATTCAATATGGTAGAATATCATACCCCTCTCCAGTTTTTATCATAAAACCATTAAATCATCACGTAAATCTTCTTTTGATTTTCTATCTCTGTCTATCAGAAGCCATCCGAGAGTATGCTTGCTGTTTGCTTTCATTGACGCATACTTTTAGGTAATCACTGATGTGAAAATTATATTTTCGTATAGGCTTAGTATTAATCGGAAAGTGTAATCATCTGCTTATAAACAATTTTCTCTTTGCAAAGAGGATTTTCTGCAGGCAACTGCTAGACCACGATACAGCGTATCCAACCACAACTAACATACCGGCCATACCACTGGTCATCGACTAAAAAATGAAATTTGAGTTTGATTGATGAATTTTATCGGTTTTGCGGAAAACGTAAACACATCATCTCTTTCTAAAAGACGCCATTCGAAAGTGTTAACGCTGACCGAGTTCAGCGATGTATCCAGGGTCTTTCTGCTATGGCAATGGTCCTTTTGGGTCTTTCCATGGTGCGCCAATACACCTACAGGTCATTCCCACTCGGGTCATGGTATTATGCATGCCCCAACTCTTCGGAATGTAAATGAATATATCTACTATCGTTTCAAAATAAAGACAAGGGATGAAAATTGATATAAACTATTATCAATTATAAAGGGCAAAGTACTAAGGATCAAAATTTATAACAGAGCGTATTGCTACATGCAACTAAGGATCGAAATTTGAAACAGAGCTTGCTGCTGAACTAGGACTATTTAAACTCAAAAAATAAGAACTGATGCCTCGTATCAACTTCACTAGTTGAAATATATTTCATTTCCAGGAATGACTCAGACTGAATATAGAGGGGAAAATTATTTATTCGAAAAATTACGTTTTTGTTGACAAACCGAAGCTATATGGATTTGATTTATGGAATTCGTGTAAACATATTTTCTTTTTTTAAACTAAAAGGAGTAGGAACGCAGTATAGTGCTATCTCTTTCGCTCTATGTCTTTCTGTCTTATCTCTTTCTGCTACAATCCACGTGGGAGTGCTCTCACTACTTTGTGCTTTCGTTATTATATAGGAACATGTGTACACAACAATGTGGGATAGATATCCCATTCATTACCACCCATTGTAGGAGGTGCAATTCTCATGTGTGGTTCGAACAGGCAGATTTTCCTTTTTGTTTCACCTTCAACACTTCTTTTACAAGCATTACTTTTGTAAATAAGATACTTGAACGGCCATGTAGACCACTTTTAACAACGTTTTTGATCGTTTAATTGAAATTATTGGTCGTAGACTTTCCAAACACAGTCTTTGACTGTGAATCAGACAAATCAAAGACACAGACGAATCAAAGTCATGCATCTTCAGTGATAAATTTTCTTCAAGTAGCCAAATCACACCTTGAATTGATCTCAAGAAGAGTCAAGGTATAGGAATGATTTTCGATCTCTTTCATATAATTGATGGGGTTAGTATTACAAGATTGCGCTGTCCAGTTCACCGACAAACTAAGTTACTTCAGTGTTTGGCATCATCGCACTCATGCAGTATTCCTTTCGGTTGTTTTTTCATTCAAAATAGGCAGCACATCCCTTTTGAAGGGGATTACAAAGCTTTTATACTGAATTAAAATAGGACTAAAACCGGGCCCGGAAACCTTTGTTTAGACGCAACTCAAAACTTGGTGCGATGACTATGGATGCTCAGTAGAGTGTTGGGATGATACAATATAGTGAGATAAAGGGGGAATCAACCAATAAAACCAAATATCCTTGCTGATTTGCTTGAAGTTTAATTATTTTCTAACAAACTTGCCCGTCCGCGGTAATCTCAATTTTTAATTGGTATGTCTGCTGATAAAGGCAACATTTACTCGTCGCCTATCGATCAGATGTTTTTCTGATCTACTCCAGCATTATTTTGAATCTATTGTTTCGATTGACTCCTTTTTTAACAAAAATAAATGAGAATTCACTGAACTTTTAGTTTTTTCACGTCGAAGTCTTCAACATTAATTACTACTAATTCCAATCACATTTCATTTCCCATCGATGATTCTCTATCCGCAATGAACAACGACAAATCTATCAACCAAACTTAAAAAGGAGAAGATTTTTATCCGGTCAACGTCATTTCAAACTTTTCAAACTTTAACTTTATTTTCCAGGATAATTCTTCATGCTCCTACTTCCATTTAGTTCCGCCTCAAACACAAATTACCACTCAATCCAAGTGTCTCATTTTTTATTAAAAATTAGCTCTGCTGCGATCTCTACGCTCACGTTAAGTAGTAGCAGTAGTGGTAGTAGTAGTAGAAGTATTAGCAGTAGGAGCAGAAACTTGCCAACAAAATTTTCGATCAACCAATAACACAACAAGGACAACAACAATAACGACAACTTCAGTAGCGATGGTAGCAGTCGCAGCACCAATATCGTTGGAATGAATACAAATCCAGCGAACTCGACTCAACAATGCATTCTCAATTCTAGCTGGGGGGAGACGTGGACGATAGACGATGACGTGGATTCAAGGATTTAAGTGGAACACAGGCTGGATATACGCCATATTGCACAATTTTCACTCTATATAGGTGGCAGCAGTCTATCGTTTAGTTTTCAATGCTTTCTGAGGATTGTCGATGGTTTCCTGATGACTAATCAATGGTGAGAGCAACCGATGATATTCTGCGAAGATTTTTTTTCTTCTTTCCACTAAATTTGTTCAGGCTTTTTTCACGGAAATCTACTTCCACTGTACAGACCAGCATTTCCTGACGATGATATCGTAATGAAAAGCGACGGAACAATTGAAATTAAAGTTTCGGTTCAAGTCCAGAAAATGCGAAAATCCATTATGGATGAGCGGAAGCGTAATGAGAGTTTTCACAGAAAGTTTTCCGAAGTTAATGTAAAACACCAAGCGACTATTCAATATTGAACATTAAGAAGGCGAAAAACAGAGAAAAAAATTATTGAATTCAGCGTAAATTAATCAAGTTCTGCTATCAGAACTTATTTCTACCGTTTCTCTCAATTAATCTGGCAACACCAACTATCGACTGAGTCTAGCATGGCCGCCATTCGTTCATTCATCAATTTAAACGCATTGAAGCGAAGAAAATCGATGACGAAATATCGAACTAATTAACGCTGAAGCAGCGCTACTACCCTGACTGCCAGGAGCAAAGCACCAGAGCCATCGAAGCAACGACGGAAAATAAATTAAGGAAAATTATATAAGAGAAAGCTAGCAAAAGTTTTCGCATTGTCAGCAAATCGCACTTAATCGTTGAATCTAAATTTTTCAGAATACATCCGAATTGTCAGGAACATTTCCTTCAAAATCGTATGAGATCGATTGCTAAAATTAAGGATATTTGAGTTGGTATTAGAGTAAATATTTGATTCTTGGTATGAATAGGAGAATTTCGCTAAATTTTCGAAGATTAATAGAAGTTTGTTAGTCGATAGTTTCAACGAAGTTTGTTTTATATAAAGAAGAGTAACTCGGGACGAACTCATTATTATATTCCTCCTCGCTTTTGAACAAAGTTAGTCAAGAATTTTGTACGCCTTGTAGGATAATTAGCAAGGGTGCAAACACTGTCGAAGACATGAATTACCTTATGGCTGTTATATGAATAATTTATAATTTAAATTTAAGTCTAATTTATAATTTATAAGTCTATTACCAAGTGTATGCATAAGTTTTTTCCTGTTGTACTAAAAGATGGCGCCAGTGAAAAGTACGGAGCGTATTAATTTGACACATACGCCATTTCGATCATCTGACATTTAGCTACAAACACATACATGCTGAGTCTGCCAAAACTAGAGTATTTGTTTTATTGTGTTGATCAATCTCATCGAATTTTGGGCCTGCAAAATAACTTGCGGCACCCATTGCTTTTCTTGCTTAACCAAAAGAGAAAGGCTGCCCTATGTCAATGTTTCCTGGTTAAAACATAAAGTGGACACGCTCCATCAATTAGGACATCTAAGACACGGTATCGACAGTTTAAAAGTGAAATTTCATAGTGAAAGACAGT